>CM052893.1:6381793-6404596 GCA_028534135.1 Potos flavus | reverse complement strand
ATGACCCTGCCATTGCACTACTGGGTATTTACCCCAAAGATGCAGATGCAGTACAAAGAAAGGCCACATATACCCCAATGTTCATAGCATCGATGGCCACAATCGCTAAACTGTGGAAAGAGCCAAGATGCCCTTCAACAGATGAATGGAAAAGAAGATAGGGTCCATGTTTACAATGGAATATTATGCCTCCATCAGAAAGGATGAATACCCAACTTTTGTATCAACATAGATGGGACTGGAAGAGATTATGCTGAGTGAAATAAGTCAAGCAGAGAGAGTCAATTATCATATGGTCTCACTGACATGTGGAGCAAAAGGTAAAACATGGAGCACATTATGAGAAGGAAAGGAAGGATAAATTGGGGGAATTCGGAGGGGGAGATGAACCATGAGAGACTGTGGACTCTGAGCAAAAAACTGAAGGTTTTGGAGGGGAAGGGGTGGGGGTTTGGGTGAGCCTGGTGGTGGGTATTGAGGAGGGCACGTAATCATGGAGCACTGGGTGTGGTACATGAACAATGAATCTTGTAACACTGAAAAAATAAAATAAAAGTATTTGGGGGGAAAAAAATAGTGATCTGGCTGGGGAGATAGGAGCAATGCCAGCCTCAAAAAAAAAAAAAAGAAAAGAAACAAATGGCACATAGCATAAGAAACTTAAAAACTTTAAACATGACACAGATGGGAATTTAAATTTCCACAGGAGCACACTGCAGTGGTGGCTTAAACCACTGTCAATGTCGTAAGCGACGGGCCCCCCTGCTCTGGCCCTCCAAATGCAGTGACTGACCCCAGTGTCTGCAGACTCAAAATGGAAAGAGCGTCACAGCACAGTTTCACTGACTACGATCACAATAAAATGATAAAATGTCACTGGGGAGAAAAGAAGGATCTCGTTATTCTTAATTTACTCACTTTAGAAGTTCATAATCTTTTTTGGTTTTGCTTTCCTTTGGACCTTAGGTACAAAGGGCTGGGTTTACTCATACTGCTCAGGTCAGGGCCCATCACAGTCTGCTTTGTATTTTAAAAAATTCAGGATATTAATCGAGATGAAGCAAAATGTGACAAAACAGATACCCCACGTGTCCATCTTTTACGGATGTGTAACAGAAACAGCCACCCTGTTTCTGGAGCAGCAGCAGCAACTACACACCCCTGAACCCCACCCCTTGCTGCCGGAAGCAGGACCATTAAACCTGAGCCCTGCTTACTTCCACCACTAGTGCTCAGCACTGACCTCCTTAGTCCCAGAAGCTGAACTAGATGAGGACATTTTAGGATCAGCTGCTACCCTGTCTCCAAACCACGTCGTCTGACCCTAGTTTACCCCACCACCAGGCAGACTGGCGGTGGTAGTGACAAAAAGATTTTCTTTAGAACCAGCTGCCTATTGTAAAACTGTATAAGGTTGTCAAGATTCAGTCAAAAAGGCTTAGGAATGGGCTAAAATATGGAAGTTAAGATGACTGTGAGATTGGGGCACCTGGGTGGCTCAGTGGGTTAAAGCCTCTGCCTTCAGCTCAAGTCATGATCTCAGAGTCCTGGGATCGAGGCCCGCATCGGGCTCTCTGCTCAGCGGGGAGCCTGCTTCCCCCTCTCTCTTTGCCTGCCTCTGCCTGCTTGTGATCTCTCTCTCTCTCTCTGTCAAATAAATGAGTAAAATCTCAAAAAAAAAAAAAAAAAGTGAGATTAAAAAGCGTTTTTAGAAGACAGTTATTACACAGTACCTCCCTGGCCAAAGCCTGGCTATTTCTAGGCTCCTAGCCTGTCCTGCACCCCGGCACTGACTAGGGTTCACACTGCAGCTGGGCTCCAGTAGCATACGTGAGCCACTCCATCAATTCCTTTCACTCTCTGACATCTCTGAAGCCAAGATGCATCATCATATAACCAATGAGAGGGCCCAACTCTTACAGCCCTTTTTCTTTCTTAGTGCTACTAAGTACATCTTACTGCTGCTTCTTCTGAGGTTAATTTAATGAAATACGGTAGAAAGTTTCCCAATCCTTCGATCATTCATGTGGCATTGCGCATATACTTATGTATAGATAGAGTGAAGAATAATAGTTTTATGTGTTTGTGTATACTTTTCTGGAAACTGAAACCAAGATAGATAGAAAGTATAATATTAAAGAAAAATCTGTTTTCTTTTCAGTTTTTAAAAATCTGTCTTAAATCAGCTTAAAAAACCAAGTATTGAAACTAAAAAAATCTGAAAAAAAAACAGCAAAAATAAAAAGACAAATCATGGGGTGCCTAAGTAGCTCAGGCAGTTAAGCGTCCGAATCTTGATTCAGCTCAGGGCTTGCTCTCAAGGTCGTGAGTTCAAGCCCTGTTGGGCTCCACACTGGGCGTGGAGCCTAATTTAAAAAAAAAAAAGGCAGACAAATCACTTAGTTCTATCAAATAAAACTCTAAAATACTCAAATTCACAGCTCAAAGTAATAGTACTAAACTTCAAAAAGTTCTTTGATATTTTAAAGAGAAACATGCTATTACTCATAAAGCCAATTCCATAATAACTTCTTATTTTAACTCTGTAAAATATTTATTTATAAAACATAGTGACTCATTTGAATAAAGCCAATACTTCCATAAAACCACTTACTGGCATGCGTTCTGTCACACCTCCAATCTTAAAATTCATTGTGGATCTCACCGTCTGGGCACCATAATACTTATCATTCGGGACCTTGAGTTCACCAAAGGTGTCAAACTCTATCCTAAAGGAATTTTGGCTCGCCTAAAGAGAAAAATTAAGACACTTGTTATAGCTTGAAAAGAAACTGAATATCAAAGCAATAATACCCTATCAGATGTAAGAGGCAAGAAACCTTAGTAAGTATTAAAAAGATAAAAAATCCCACTGGATTCTCATTCTACTCTACAGTTCCTTTCTTGACAAATTTCTGTCACACAACTTTTTTTTTTTTGGAGTATAGTTGACATACACAACGGTACACTACTTTCAGGTGTGTAACATGGTGACTCAACTCTAGGTCCTACTGTGCTTGCCACAGTATAGCTACCACCTGTTACCACACATTATTACTACACCATCTACTATATTCCTTATGCTGTACCTCCTACACCATGACTTATTTCATTTCTTAATTGGAAGCCTGTACCTCCCGTTCTGCCCACCCTCTTATCCTCCTTCCCTCTGGCAACCATCAGTTTGTTCTCTGTATTTACGGGTCTGCTTCTGCTTTGTGTTTGTTTAGTCATTTGTTTTGATTTTTAAATTCCACATATAAATAAAATCATATGGTATTCATCTTTCTCTGACTTTTTTCACCTAGCATAATACCCATCTAGGTCTATCCATGTCATTGCAGATGGCAGGAAAAAAAAAAAAAATCATCTTTTTATGGCTGAGTAATATTCCATTGCATATATATATATACACACCACACCTTCTTTATCCATTTGTGTATCAGTGGACACCTGGGTTGCTTCCATAATTTGGCTATTGTAAACAATGCTGCAATAAACACGAGGGTGGCTCTATCTTTTTTAATTAGTGTTTTTGCTTTCTTTGGGTAACTATCCAGTAGTGGAATTACTGAATCATATGGTATCTCTAATTTTTGAGGAACTATTCCCCCCACTGTTCTCCAAAAGCACCAATTTGCATTCCCACCAAGAGCACATGAGGGTTCGGGTTTTTCTCTACATCCTCACCGACACTTGCTCGTTCTTATCTTTTTGATTCTAGTCATTCTGACAGGTGGAAGGTGATATATAATTGTGGTTTCCATGTGGAGTTCCTTGACAATTAGTGATGTTGAGCATCCTTTCATGCCTCTGTTGGCCACCTGTACATCTTCTCTGGAAAAATGTCTATTCAGGTCCTCTGCCCATTTTTCAATCAGATTATTTGGGTTTTTTTGGTGTTGAGTTATAGAAGTTCTATATCTATTATGGATTTAACCCCTTATCAGATATCATTTGCAAATAATGCAGCTGTTAAAGACAGACTGTAGAATTCACACACCTATGCAGAAAATAAAGGAAAGCCTCTGAAGTAAAAATAGTAATCTTTTCCAATTCAGGAGTATACCTTTAATTGGTCAAGCTTTAGCCAATTCGTGTCCTTGGGTTAATCTCTATTTCACTGGGAACTTTAGAAAATGGTCTAAGAATGATACTTTAAAATTTGTAAATATTAGATATTTAAGCAGAGCTTCGCCATGGTCTACAAATACTAAGTAAGAGCCACAGCACAGTGTGATATAAACAGCCCAGGCTTTGCAGTCAAACAGCCCCCACTTAGTAGCTGTGTCACCTTCAGCAAGTCAGTTTTTCTCATCTATAAATTAAATGTAGCGATAAGGGAGGATGGCTAGGTCAGTTCTTAACCTTTTTGGGGCAATGGAGCCCTTTAAGGATATGAGGAAAGCTATGGATCCTTTCTCTAGAAAAATGAACATAAATACATATAGGAAAAATCTTACATATGATTTTAGGGAGTTTATATCTTGAAGCCAATCCACCACCCAGAATAAGATGATCCAAAGTCCCTTTTATGGATTCCCTAGGATTCTACCAAGTACCTCAACTTTTGCTAGTAAAAAAGTTAACAACTGCTCAACAAATATTTTAGAATACTATAAAAAAAAGATTTATTGTAAAACACTAAATAGTTGAATAGTGACAATTTATATCAAGGAGACTTCAGAAAGATACTCAGAGCTTTAATGTGCATTAATTATGAAATAAACATAGTCAGATGATTCAAAAGATTTAAAAATCCTTCGTCGAGTAATTCTGCTTTAGTAAATAGTGCTCTGGAAAAAAAATTTAATTTGTAGTTATCCCTTGGGACTAGACAGATTTACAAAACCCTTTATATGTTATAAAGCTTTCTGGATTGCAGAAATAGAAAAGTATCATTGTATCTAGGTAGAAATACAGTAGTATTACCAAAAAGGTACATTTTTTTTTCCTATGTCTAAAAGTCTAAAGAGAACTGGCCTAAGCCAGTAAGAAGCAGCAGCTAATAAAAATAATCACACCTCAGCATTTACTGTGCTAATGTAGCAAATTCTTTCCAAGTATCACCTTATTTGACTTTCACAACCACTCTAGGAGATTTTACTATTACCATCTCCACCTTAGAGGAAACACTGGGGCTTGGAGAGATGAAATAATCTCAGATCACCCAGTTAGCAAGAGGAAAGGCCTGAAACCCCCAAACCTTGGACTGTCGAAACCCAAAAACTGTTTGGATTACTACTTTTTTTGTTACTACTTCCAAAAGCCAAGAAACAGAGGGAGTAACTTCAGATTGGCCACAACCAGCCCTTGAGTTGTACCCCTAACCCTGGAGAATAAAAGGATTGAAGATGTGTAGTTAGATTTTTCTCTAGTAGGGCTTGGTTATACTGACACCACTACAGACCCACGTGCTCCCTACCCTGTACGCCAAAAGCATCTGGGCTTCTCCATCTCAAATGCACAAATAAAAATATTTTGCATATGATCTCTGTTTTAGACAGCCTAAGGAAATACCCACGTATGTTAAAGTAGACTTTGGCCCAATAACACCAGCAATGACAGCAGTGACACTGGACACATGAGCTAGGTTTTCTTCCTCTTGTCACCTTGTTATGTGATGGCAACAAGATGCCAGCTCCAAAGGGAGGTCAGTTTCTATCAGTCACTTGAGGAATCAGGTTCAACTCCTTAGATTTACATCATCACTTTCTGTGTTCAAAATTATTAAATTTTCATCATAAAACAGCAATAACTTTGTCTCCTAAGTAACTGGTTTCTATGGTAAAACTCAGATCCATTCAGTTACTTGAAAAGATCTAGATGAATATATTTTACTATGTCCTTCAGCTTAAACCTGAACAACTTTTAAATTCCAAATCAAGAATTCTTACAACAATCTCAGTCAAATTCTAGGATCTTGACAGTGATCATTAAAATGTGCAGAGGTCAACTGTGGCTGAAATCACAATCTCAGCAAAAACTTCAAGAAACATGCTTATTGCCCTTATAATAACAATCAACATTCCAAAGTTGCAACAATAAACACTGTTTGCAGCAGCTTAGGTAGCTAATAACAAACTGTTGCAAAAAGCTAAACAGTTATCTCTTTATTTGAACCCCAGGAAATATATAGGTTGCATAAATTTGTAAAACAGAAACTGAAGCAACGCTGTAAAACACTTTTTAAGGTACCAGGAATTAGAGAAAACTATCTGTCAGAGGAAGCTAGATGTGGGGTCAGCATCTATTAGAGAAGCTCATATATATGTATAGAGAGAGAGAGAGAGAGAAACAACAAACCAGGTAACTGCCAAATCTCTTTAAACATTCTTTTAAAAAACCTACAGAAGCCAAATTTCTGTAAGTGTGCTTTACAGTAACCCACAGAAAAAACCTTTATACACTGACCTGGTACATACATAAACACGTGTATATATGCACACAAGGCTGAAACAAAAACTTCATGAAACAGTAGGAATATTTTCTCTTCTATGCCACTCTGTTCTGTCAAATAATAATAATAATGTTGGTAACTACCCACTACGTAGATTTCACCATCCACTAATGAGTCCACCTGAGGTCTGAAAAGCACCTGTGTGGTTTTCAAGATTTTTCCACATTATCGTGTATATTATCTCTTTCCAGCGGCATGGGAAAGAAGAGGAGGGATGCTCATCCTGAATTACTCAGAAAATGATCAGTGCTTTTGATGAAAAATGAAGCGATGAATGGCATCTCTTAAATACATGTTTTTACTTCATACAATATAATCCAGTGTTACAAAAAACTAGTGTTTCTGAAAACTGTGCCTTCATATGCCATAACTCAGAAAGAGTTTCTAGCAGAAGGCAGTTTATCACTTTAGGGTGACACCATGGTTTAAAGAGTTTAACTGGCCAGGCATGAGACAGGCAAAAAGTGCAACTTGCCATGGGTTCCTGTGAGATTCATGCTCATTTAAAATCACCTGTCCTTCTGAGAAGCCGGAAAGGTAATGGTCGTGTTTACTGCAGTCTGATTGCCAGCAGGTCCTAGAAATACCAAGGACTATTGTTAACAGCCACTAACCCCAGAAACCTCTGAAATTAATGAGGTGTTCTCAAAATCTGAATGCCAGTCTAAACCTGAAAGGTCAAAAATATAGGTTCTGAGCCTCTAAGATGTCCCCATGTATACTCATGTGTAAGATAACCATTAACTAAACCATAACATCTCCTGAAGAAATGAAATGCCGTTCAGATTCTCAAGTTAAAGTGGGTTAAAAGAATACTTCAGTGTTCAAGAAAATCCAAATCATTTTTCCTGTAAAAGGACTATCCAAAGATATAAAAATCCAATATTTGACTTCATTGTGTTCGGGTTTTTGGTTTCTTTCTGAAAAAAGTGTCTGGTCTTAAAATGTAGGTAGTAAGGAGGGCACGTGTCATGATGAGCACTGGGTGTTACATGAGACTAATGAATCATTGAACACTACATCAAAAACTAATGAGGTACCACACGGTGGCTAACTGAACATAATAAAAGAAAAAAAGGATTTCTCAAAGTCATAAACTTCTGCTTCCTTCTAAAAAAAATGTAGGGTGACCACCAAGTCTTGCGATACTGGCAAAAATATAATACATGTTTTATTGATATTACACTGCAATATAGAAGATATTGTCTATGTTTCCAGACTTTACAGCCATTCTGCAGGTCATTAAGGAAATAAGGAAAAGTGACTTTAAAAGATATAGGGCTTCCCTATCCTTCATGCTAGCAAGAGAGTATGAAAGCTGCATTAGAGCTATTCTCCATGAGACATTCTCACCCTCACTGCGCTATTTCTCCTGGGTAGTTTTTATCACAACTAACTGTGCATCATTTCTTTGCTTATTTAATCTCCCCTGCTGGTCTCTAAACTCTGTCCCTGTAGTGACTGTCTTTTTCACAGGGCCCAATAAATAGCAGGCATTCAATAAATACGTTATCTTCCTACAGGATAAACATTTGCGTTTTTTTAGATAAAAGGTAACTTAGGGCATTTAGGGTTATGTACATTCTCAACAGCAGCAATGAGAAAAACTTCATAAAATCAACACAAAGATTTTGGAGCAGAGCTTAGAGGGCAGAAGATATATTTAGAATTAGGGGGCAATCTATCTTCACTTGATCTCAGCTATCATTACAACACTAAAAGCAAGGCAGTGCTAGTTTTTGAACATTTACAGCAGGGCAGATTCAGTTCTCCCGTCTCCAATTCCCTTTAACAAAACACTAAATTAGTAAAAAACTAAATAAATTTTTAAGAGGCTCTAAAATGCATTAAAATTATTAGAGCAGGGAGTTGCAGGAACATAAAGCACCCCTAATTTTGTAGTTTCTTTTTTTCTTTTGATTTTGTAGTTTCAAGCACAGTAATGCCGTGTAATATCTTCAAGTTTATAGTTCAGAAAATTTATCTTGGGCCTTTGAAATACACTAGATGGAGGCACTAATTTAATGCGCACTATTTGCCAAACACAGCCAAAGTACTTCCACACGGGCAATCTTCCTGGGTACCCGTTCTTATTTCCATTTTACATGCAGAAACCGAGGCACAAAAACAATTGGCCCTAATCCCTAACTCTGAGTAGCAGCATAGGATTTGAAATCACATCTGACTGCAAAACTCGTACTGTAGCACAGTGAACTGTGCAGAACTGTGACTCTTCCTTAACTACCATTTATTTCCCAAACTGGTCCTAACAATACACGTGTGTATAAGTACTTAAAATGCTCTTTAAAAAGCCCAAATTAAAAAAAAAAAAAAAAGCCCAAATTACTGAAGGTGCCACTCTAAAGGGCAAATGACTAGAACTTGGACCATTAAGTTCCTTAGGTCTTTCTGAATAAAAAGTAGACTTAGCTACAAGTTAGATCCTATCCAATCTCCACTAACATACTTCAGGACACTGTGTCCCTCTCTACAAGTTTCAAGTTTTACAAAAGTGGGGGAAACCACAGTCAGCCCAACAAACGAAATAGGCCATTTCATGAAAAGCAGAATCTTTTAAATTCCTAAGAACCTTCAACCCCACCTGGAGGCCTGAAAGCAGTTCACCGCACAGGGGTGATAAGAAGCCACAGGTCAGAGGCGACCGTCAGCAGCCGGCCTGCTAAGGGGCACGGCAGGCAGCGGCCCTCGCCCCCGCCTCCCAGCCCGGCACAGTCCCCAGGGCAGCGGCCAGGGTGAGGGGCTCCGCACCGGCTGGAGCGCAGCAGTAAGAGCGGCTGGGGCGCAGCACCCCGCCCGCCCCGGAACGCCCGAGAGAGCCCCGCAAGACCCTCGCCGCCGGACGCCGCCCCTGCCCAAACGCTCACTCGGGAGGGGAAGCTGCACGGCAGAGCCCGGAAGCCAGCCACGCGGGCACGCAGCCCACGCCGGGCTCTTTGCCCGGACGCCCCGGGAAACCCTCCTGCCTGCCCGGCCGGCCAGCGGAGGGCTGAAGGTCACCGCTGAGAGACCGGGGCTCGGACGGCCCGCGCTCACCATTCGAGCGGAGTTCGGGGGCCGCGGTGGGAGGACGGCCGCCTCTCCGAGGCCGGGAGCTGAGGCTGAGGCTGGAGACCGCACGAGGCAACGCGAGCGCGCGAGAAGCCGATACATGGTGCAACGGGAGCCTGGGTAGAATTTGGGGGTGGTTGAGGCCACACCTCCGCGCGGGCTGTCAGAACCCGTCCCGCCCACGGCGCCTCGCTCTTATCCAATCAACAGCCTCAAGCCCCGCGGGTGGGGCGGGACCAATCATGAATGGCCAGTAAAGAGTGAGGGGTGGGGTTAACTTTCTAGCTGGGGAGCGGGCCCTGGAAGCCCTCGGATTCATGGGAAACTAGTGAGAAGGGAATTATGGGGAAGGAAGTTCAGGTTACTCTTTAAAACAGTTCCATCGCTGTGTGAGGCAGGAGGCCTGGAGAATTAGCTAATCAATGAATCAGTGGTTTGGTCAATGACATATTCTAGAAAGAAATATTTGTTTATCATGTAATCCGTCATTACTGATTCTCTCTTTGAAATCTTTTAAAATTTCTTCCAGATTACATCTTCCCTATAGAAATTGTGGAAATCGGAGCAAAGTATAAACAATGAAATGATCATCATAATGCCGACGCGTAAAGTCATTTTAAAGTCTCTGCAGTTTCCTTTCTCTTTTAAACAGGTACACTCAAGAACTGTTTTTTTTTTAAGTGTAGGGAGGGAGATGTCTATAATTATATGTGATTTTTAAATTTCTGTTATTTACATTTACGTTCTCCAAGTTTTTTGCATTGATAATATATACATTCACATTAAATGCATATTGTTTTAGTATAATAGGTGATGACAGAAAAGCACGAACTGATACTAAATTGCTTCTGACCCACAATTTTATCTCTTCTTGCTTCTCTTGTCTGTTGCTTGAAACCAGATGACAGTTAATGGTGAAGGAAAGCGATTGGATGATGTCTAGAAGTCAAAAGTCCAGGACCTACAAAGCCGAACTTATTAAGAGTTAGTCTCTAAAAAGTAATTGGGAAAAAAAAAAAAAGAAAAAGAGTTTGTCTCTGCCAAACCTCTGGGTAAGACCGCTTACAGTTTGACAGAAAACTGCGGGAACATTACTAACAATCCCTATCACTGAACATATGTTTGAAAGTTCTTGATATCCCAATTTTTTATATATCTCCTCTTCCTTTCTTCATTATACTTTGTCACCTTCCTGCAACAAAAATATTAAATGGTGTAAAACTTAGATTATAAATTAAACCTTTTGCTCAGGATTCACAACATTATGTCCCATTTTCAGAATTTCAGCTGACTTTAGCTGCTATTCCCAGGTGAGTTTTGTAGGTTTAGTTCCAGTCTGGACTGAACATGGTGTATAGTTGTACTTGTCATTAAGAGAGGAACATTTCCAATTTTATTCTTCATTCTCATCTCTATTCAAGGTCTTTGCCTACTTCAGGAAGATCAAGACTCTTTATATAAGGAGTCGTGTGTAAATCCCTGTTTGCTGGCAACCCTGCAATGTAGTCCAGGGATATTGGATTAATTCCTCCTAGGTTGGCCCTCTGTCCCACTACCCATCTAGCCCACCTCTTTCTAGGTCTCCAAGCCCAATGAGTTATCTCTGCCCTGTTTGCGGTTCCTCTTAATCCCTAGGAATATTGCATATTGGTTTTATAGAACTCATAAAAGTAATTGTTTAAAAGTTGGAACTGGTTGTTCTAAACACTTTTTAAATTCCCCATGACTTCTCGTAAGCCTATTTTTCAGAGTAGAGAAAAGGCAGTCATCACTGGGAGTTTGTTAGGGGAGGAGCCCAGCTCCTCTTCCCATGATAATTTGAATTTTCTAGAAATAGAATTATGGCTTTATATATCAACTCTTTTTTCTGTTTTTTTTAACATGTGCTTTTTTGGTTAATTTATTCTTTTTTTGTTTGTTTGTTAATTTATTCTTATTTTCATTTAGTTCATTGTGTGTGTGTGTGTGTGTGTGTGTGTGTGTGTGTTTCCCAATCTCCTGATTTGAAATCTAGTTCAGAGTCTCTGCAAGGGTAGGTCGTATATCATTCTTGGTACCCTGGTAATCGTAGATGGGCCAAGAATGTAAGATTAATTAATATTGATCATTATCCCATTTTCAATTTTCTTCTAGCCCTACCGATTTAGTAAGAAAGAGTCCTTTTTTGGTGCTGGTGTATACTTTATACCTCTCTAACACTTGCTAATGTCCTTTTGTAAAAATAGAGGGAAAGTCTTTGGTGAAACTTCATCTATAGGTATAGAACTCAGCTACAAATTTTTATTTTTCTATTTTTTAAAAAGATTTTATTTATTTATTTTAGAGAGAGAGTGCATGAGCTCGTGAGCAGGGAGAGGGGCAGAGGTGGAGGGAGAGAATCTCAAGCAAACTCCACACTCAGCCTGGAGCCCAATGTGGGATAATGACCTGAGCAGAAACCAAAAATTGGATAACCAAATCAGCCATCCAGATGCTCCTCAGCTACAATTTCTATGTTTCCCTTCTACTCATCAATGAAATCGATTTCCATTTGCAGCCATAATTTAAGTTACGTTTTTATTTAAATAAAATGTACATCAATTTGAAACAAAATATTAAGCATATTCTGAAGGTATTATGTGATAATTGAAATTTGGGAAACAACGGCTAGTTCAAGTATAATAAACATTATGACTTAATATTTAATAATAAATATTACTACTTAATAATGAAAATGTAATGTAAATACCTTTAAGTTAATCACTGACACCATATATTTTCATTTTAGCATACAACCTTTTATCCATGTGGACTAAGTCTTTTATTTTATGTAGAGGTGTTTTTTTCATTTGTCTGTTTTTTTACCTTGAACTTTGTCTATAATAATATTGATCTGCTTTCTTCTTGTTGACATTTGTGTAGTTTTTTTTCTGTTTTATTTGTGCTCAGGTTACAGGACTCTATGTCCTGCTGTGAAAGCCAAGTGAACAATACGATAGTTTTCTCTTTCCTCTCTTCTAAATCTAACACTTTGCTGACAAAATTGATAGTAACTTCTTATCCTTATCAGTCTAAATATCTTCATTATCCTAAATAAAGACTTTGAAAATTCTAATTTAGAATACCTCCAAGCCGGCAAGATTACTAATGAATTTCTTAGAAGAAGCTTGGTAGAAACGTTGGAAGATTTAACTGTAAAAGTCTTCCAGAAAGTAGAGCAAATATTCAGAGAGAAGGAAAATACAATACATATATTAATAAAATTAGAGAAATAGTTCAGTAAGTCCAACATGTCAATAATTTTGGTAAACAATATACCAGAAACCATTTAACAACTAAATTTAAGAAAATATCTTAAAACTAGCAGACATAAATTTTCAGAATAAAAGCCTACCAAGCGCCCAGAACAACTGGGAACACCGGCCAGAATAAGTCAGGTCACCGAGAAATATTAGAACACTGAGAGCAAAGAGAAGAGTTTCCAGAAAGAAAATTAAACGAGCCACCTGCAGAGGATTAAGAATCTTTATGACTTCTCACTAGCAACATTGGAATCTAGAGGGCAGTTGATTGATGTCTTCAAATTGTTGAAAGAATATTATCTCCAACTTAATATTCTATACCCAGTCAAATCACGTGTGAGGCTAGAATAAAAATATTTTCACATGGGCAAGGTCTCAAAAAATGTACTTCCCATCTATCCTTTCCCAGAAAATCCCCAGAGAAAGTGTTCCACCAAAACTAGGGAGTAAACCAAGGGAGAAGCAGGCATGAGCTTCAGAAAAGAGGGTCTCCAACATAGGCAACATAGACATGGAAAATTCTCTAAATGAACTTCTGACAGCTTGCACTTAGCATAAACAGCAGCCATGGCAGACTGAAGCAAGTCAGAGCCTCCAGGAGATAGTTCTTCCAGAATACAAAATGTTTAAAGCCTTGAATATATATTCATGAAAGATTTAGACAATTGAGGGAGAATTCGAAAATTGAATTTCTGTTAAGTCTTAGAAAATTCAGCAAAGAAAAAAAGACAACTATTAAGCCAAGAAATAAAAATAGTCATATTTTTCAGGAAACAAAAAATAATCATTATTAAATTTGAATGGTCATAGTTATAATAAATCCAATATTGAATACAGGCCTAACCAAAATTAAGAAAAGAGAGATGAAAACACATTAATCCTCTTTTCGAATAGTGGGAAGTCATGACCTAAAAGCACAAACTAAAAGAAAAAAGAAATAATAAAATAGTACTGGCATGTTACTGAGAGTCATAGACACGTACCTGGAGCTGGAAATGGTGGATCTTTGTGGGGACAAATGGCAGAGGGGTAGAGAGCGATCACTGCTTATACAGAACGTCTTGAAGAACTTTTTAATTCTTAAAGTTATGTGCACCTACAATAACCTTGAAAAACACTAAAATTAGCAGTAACAACAACACAAGCTAACCTACTCTCTCTGTATTTAAGAAAAATAAAGGAAAAAATCAATTCTTCTACTAATGTGCTGGATTCCATACCCTCAAAAAGACATGTTCCTTAAATTTTCCACCATTTTCCTTCAGTCATCGGTTTATTTCTCTTTATTGGACCATTGCCAGAACTAATACTGTAAACTTGCTGCATTATCCCTCATGTTTAAAAAAAACAAGCCTGCCTTGAACTTGCATCCCACTTCAACTACCTCCCGTTTCTGGGACATACTGTATTCTTGCACTGTGTTCACGACTTCACCTCTCATTCTCTCAATAGGAGGGTCTGCTTCAGTCACCGGCTGCCTTCAGTAAGCATCACTGCACTGAAACTGCTCTTATCAAGGTCACCCATGCCTTGCACTAACCCCAGTGCAAGTCCAATGGACAGTTTTCTGTATTTTCAGCAGCATAGATGCAAATGACATGCCTTCCCCTTAGACATATCTTTCTTGATCTTTGTAATTTTGAACACTCTCCCCTGAATTCACGGGCTACTTCTTCATAGTATTCTTTGGCAGCTCTTCACTTATGACTGAGGAAGTGACTCAGGGCTCAGTCCTAGAAGACCTGTCCTTTTACTTTAAAATTTTTTAGTAGATCTACCATAGAGAGGGTTGAGTTAATCATACTCTTAACTTTAGAGCACATTATAAAGTATAAGATTCATTCATATTTGATTTCACTGTTTTTTCCCTTTTCTATTCATCCCCTACACTTTTTTCCTTTTGGTCCCCAGAAAACTACTATAATGTGTTTATTTCTATCATTTCATTCATATGTATTCTTATAAAATATATATAATTGTTTTGTGCATTTAAAAACATTTATGTAAATAGTAATGAAATACACATTTTTCTCTTTCTCAACCATCTTCCCAGCCATTCCTCTATCATGAAGTGAGTTATCCATTCACGTGATTTTCAATACCATCTTCATGCTGATGTCCTTGATGCCTCCAGACTTAATTTTCCAGCCTAGACTCCTCCTCTATATTTCAGATGTATGTATCCAACTGTATACTTAATATCCCTATTTATTTACCTCACCACTCATATCTCAAACTTGATAATACCCCAAAGGATAAGTCTTGGTTGCCATCCCCACCTCATTTTTTCATACTCAGTAAATGGTACCATAGTTAGTCAAGCTAGAAACCTGGGAGTCTTCTTTGATTCCTAAACTCTGTTCCCATTCCCCAACCAATGCAGACACTATGCCCAATTTACCAACAAATCCCGGCCATTCTACCTCAAAATTATATCTGAGTCCAACTACTTTCCTCCCTCTTCACTTCCACTATCATCTATTTGCTAATGAACCAAGTAAATGAATAAACCAGGGTTCATATAGTAGTAAATTTCATGTACTAGTAAATGTAATAAAAGAAGCAAGCCAGAAGATGTTTAGAGAAAGATGGAGGGGCACATCTTTTATGCAGAGAGATCAACCTGAGGATGTTGTGTTTGAGCTGAGACCTGAACGCTGAGAGGTAGGCACACAAAGACAGAGGAGCATTCCAGGCAGACAGCTGCAAGCATAAAGGCCATGGTAACATGAGTAAACAATTATTGAGCAAGCCGAGTTCATCAAACAAATATTCTGTCAACTTCAACTGTACAAGAATGATGAAAACGGCAAAGCAAATATTGTATTAATTAGTCTCTGCTAAATTTTTAATTTTTTACAAACTTTTATTTTTCCCAATAATACCGATTTGTTAGGTTTATCGATATATGCAGAGAGGAGTGGAAATATTCACTGTCTCTTGTAAAGTATACTATAAATTGTGCTCCTCTTGGGACTCATTCTGTTGGAAAGGACCTGTTTTAGGGGTTAACGAGTAACTGAATCCCCATGAGGAGGAATTACCTCTGCCCCTGACACAGCAGTTACCCCATAAATCCCTAGCTTGTCCCATTGCCTCAAGTTCTTCAAGCTCAGAGGATGGGGGAAAACCAGTTTCTTAATTTCTCTTTGCCCTCAAGAAAGCCCTACAGAGAAAGAAGATGTGATAATCTTTAACTTTACTGAGGCCTCTCTAAGGCATCTCTTTCTACCTGACTTTTAGGAAGACTAGAGGGATAAGTAGGCATGCTCAAAATTGTAGCTCTATAATCATTAAACTTTGTTCAAGCTTTTGATATCCTCTTCTCTTACGGGGCACCCAAGGGCACTTATGCTATGCTTCAATTTCTAAAAGTCAACAAAATGTCATTCTACCCAAATCGGTTTTCTCCCACCCAACCTTATATAGAAAGTTAATTATCTCTTCCTTCTTACAACCCACAGAACCTCAAATCCACAGTATTCAGATATTGTTATAAAATGTAGCTACTTTATAAATTCGAATTTCATTTATATTTGAATTATCAAAAAAAAAAAAAAAAAGATGACACTTGAAAATTGTCATCTACCAGAAGGAATAGTCATGTAATATTCACTCTTCCTATTACAGGGACTGGGGAAATTCCTGGAAGTTATAGTAGGAAGTAATTTTATCTGTTCTACTAAGAGTGAAATGAGAAAAGAGCTAGGACTTATAGCAAAATAATAATAATTGTTACCCATCGAGGCTATCAGCATGTTGTTTACAGGCTACAAAGAAATGTACAATTAATTGTTAATCTCTTTTATCTCATCACTTGCTTGACACATGTGTCCTTGGCCCATAACTGGGAAGTCATTTGACCCACCTCATACATAACCTAGAAATGTCATAGAACAACAGCTACCAGCATCCTCATAGTCAATCTCGATGTCATAAATCATTTTAATGATATCATTTGTGAGGTGGGTCAACAATGTCACTCATAACACTAAAAGTATCAAAAGTTAAAAGTTACTTTTTAAATAATTTGATTAGTTACTATGTAAGTATTACTCCAATGATAATATACCAGCAGATGTATTTCTTTAAGTAGAAGAGAAAGGGTATGTTTCAAGCGATTAAATAGGGAATTACATGTAAACATCAGGATATCTTATCTGTGCCCAACTGCCAATATGAATATTGCCATGAGTTTGTCTTCCAAGTGAATAACATTCAAAATGGGCATCTCACATGTTGAGGAAAAAAAAGTTTTGACCCCCTAGGCTGAAAGAGAGCAAACAGAATGAAGGTCACTAGTTTAGTCTCATCTGGGCCAGTATAGATACTAAAGGAAGAACTTTTCTAAAGACGGACAGATCCTGCTAACTTTACCCAGCAAATAAATTCTGGATCACTGATAGGAAAATGGCAGAAGCAAAATTAATCCTCTCTAAAGCATTATACTGATATCTGAGGCGTCAAACTACTATTTCTTTTCTTTTTTATTTATTTTTTTTATTTTATTTGACAGAAAGAGAGAGATTACAAGTAGGCAGAGAGGCAGGCAGAGAGAGAGAGGGGGAAGCAGGCTCCTTGCTGAGCCAGAGCCCTATGCGGGGCTTGATCCCAGGACCCTGACATCATGACCTGAGCCGAAGGCAGAGGCTTTAACCCACTGAGCCACCCAGGTGCCCCTCTTTTCTTTCAAATACAATTTTGAGCACTCAGCTTAAAATGAGCACATGGAGAGGTACCTGAGTGGCTCAGTCAGTTAAGCATTTAACTCTTGATTTCAGCCACAGTCACACAGTCTCGGAGCCACAGTCTCGGAGACTTGAGATTGAGCCCCGCATTGGGTTCCATGCTGGGTGTGGAGTCTGCATGGGATTCTCTCTCTCCCCATCCCTCTGCCCCTCTCCCTGTGCTTGCACTCACGTGCTTGCACTCACATGCACGCACACTCTAAGAGAATTAAATGAGTAAATGAATAAACGAATAAATAAATAAATAAATAAATAAATAAATAAATAAATAATAAATAAATAATAAAATGTGCATATGGAAATTAGACATCATGGGTACCTATCCACCCCCCAAAATAAGTCAATAACCATCAAAATAAACCCACAATAAGAATTATAGACACAGATCCTAAGGCAATCATGTTTGTTATGTTAACTTAAAAGACAACTTTGAGAATTTTGTCAAGGATACTAGAAATAAATACTAGAAACTACAAATAGTGCAATATGAAAAAGAACCAAATAAAAATTCCAGAACTAAACATTACAATAGTCAAAATTGAGACCTCTCTGGATGGGTTTCTCAACTGATTAGACACAGAAGAAAAGAGAATAGGTAAATTGGATTATATTAAAAGAAGTTATGCATAAGGAAGCACAAAAAGACAAAAAATAAAAGGAAAGATGAAAGGGTAAGCAGCATGGAAGACTAAATAATATTTGGAGAGGTAGTGGCTGAGAATATTCTAGAATTGATGAAAGAAACTAAGCCACTTATTTAAGAAACCCAGTGATTTCCTACTGGGATACATAAGTTTTACCTATTTACATCTTAGTGAGAACTCAGAAAACCAAAGACTCAAGTTAAAAGATAACAATTGTAGATTGGATTTTTTAAATAGTCAAATAAATGTTGTTCCCAAAAGCCACATTAAAAACACACAGATATAAGATAGCTGAAATTGAAAGGTTGGAATAGATATAATATGTAAATACTACACAAATACAGAAAAATAATGCTGATATCAAGCAATTAAACTTTAAGGCAAAGATCATACCCTGAGATAAAGATTCCTTCATAATGATAAAAGCTTTGTTTTGCCAGTAGCATATAGCAATTTTATTTTATTTTTTTTATTTTTATTTTTTTAGAGAAGGAGGGGATAAGAAGGAGAGGGAGGGAGAGAATCAAGCAGGCTCCATACTCAGCACAGAGACCAACGCGGGGCTCTATCTCATGACCCTGAGATCATGACCTGAGCAGAAATCAAGTCGGGTGCACTTAACTGACTGAGCCACCCAAGAACCCCAGAATACAGCAATTTTATTTTATTTTAAAGATTATATTTATTTATTTGACAGAGAGAGATCACAAGTAGGCAGAGAGACAGGCAGAGAGAGGGGGAAGCAGGCTCCCTGCTGAGCAGAGAGCCCCATGCAGGGCTCGATCCCAGGACCCTGAGATCATGACCTGAGCCGAAGGCAGAGGCTTTAACCCACTGAGCCATCTGGATGGCCCTGAATATAGCAATTTTAAATGTGGATTGTTTCATGTAGAGAGAAACTCTTGAGGAAATGGAAAAATACTAATCAAGCATGAGATTTTTTAACACACCTCTTTCATTAATTGACCAAATGAGCAAACCAAATTTTAAACACATAATTACTACATTTGACCTAATAAATATGTATAGGAAAATGCACGCAATAACTAAGAGCATACATTTTTTTCCAGGCACAGGCAAAGAAAAGCATTTATAAAGATTTACCTTTTGCTGACCATAAAATAAGTCTCAACTAATTTCAAAAGTTTGAAGATGTATAGAGCATAATCTCTGACCACGTGAAATTTTGCTAAATATCAATACAAGTAGGATAACTAGGAAATCTTACCTACTTAAAATGGAAGAAATAGGGGCGCCTGGGTGGCTCAGTGGGTTAAAGCCTCTGCCTTCGGCTCAGGTCATGATCTCAGGGTCCTGGGATCAAGCCCCGCATCGGGCTCTCTGCTCGGCAGGGAGCCTGCCTCCCCCTCTCTCTCTGCCTGCCTCTCTGCCTGCTTGTGATCTCTCTCTCTCTGTCTGTCAAATAAATAAATAAAATCTTTAAAAAAAAAAATGGAAGAAATACATCGCTATTCCACTGAACTGTGGGACTAGCTTAAACAGTAAGGCAATCATTCAATTGATAGGAAAGAAAAGAAAAGAATAAAACATTATCATGATGATTATGGTGGGAAAAAAACAAAAGAAACTACAGGTTGTGAGTATTAATAAGAGTTTTCAATGTTGCTAGATAAAAACTCAACAAACAAAAATTAATTGTATTTCTATATACCATCAACAGCAGAAAATGAATTTAAAGAAACAAAACAATAATTACCTAGAAAGAAATCTAACAAAAGAGGGGTGAAACTTCTTTCATATTTTGTATAAAATTGTAGAGACTTTGGAGAAGACCCAAACAAATGGAGAAATAAGCCATGTTTCTGGATTGAAAAACTCAAATGTGCTAAATATGGTATGCTTCCCAGATAGAAAGCCTCTCAGTAAAAAAAAAAAAAAAAAAAAAAAAAAAATCCAAGCAGAGTTCTTTGTTTCTTTGTTTCTTCTTTTTGGTTTTGGTTGGTATTTATTTATTTATTTATTTATTTATTTATTTATTTATTGGTGGAATTCACTGTCTCATTCTAAAAGATGGAAATGCAAAACACAAATAATCAAGGAAATTATTAAAATTCTTTATTATTGAAATATTTGAAATGATTATTATTGAAATTATTGAAATTATTATTGTTGAAATTAATATTATTGAAATTCTTTAAGATATCAAGCCTTATTTCCTGGGTGCCTGGGTGTCTCAGTCTGTTAAACATCTGCCTTTGGTTCAGGTCATGATCTCAGAGCCCTAGAATCGAGCCCCACGTTGGGTTTCCTGCTCAATGGGAAGTCTGCTTCTCCCTCTCCCCTTCCCCATGCTCCTGCTCTCTCTCTTTTTTATTTACTTATTTATTTATTTTTAAAATATAATGTATTATTTGTTTCAGGGGTACACGTCTGTGAATCATCAGTTTTACACAATTCACAGCACTCACTATAGCACATACCCTCCCCAATGTCCATCCCCCAACCACCAATTCCTCCCATCCCCCCCAGCAATCCTCAGTTTGTTTCCTGAGATTAAGAGTCTCTTATGGTTTATCACCTTCTCTGATGTCATCTTCCCTGCATTCCCCTATGATCCTCTGTCTTGTTTCTCAAATTCCCCATATCAGTGAGATCACATAATTGTTTTTCTCTGATTAACTTATTTCATTTAGCATAATACCATCTAGTTCCATCTATGTCATTGCAAATGGCAAGATTTCAGTTTTTAATGGCTGCATAGTATTCTACTGTGTGTGTGTGTCTCTCTGTGTGTGTCTATATATATATAAAGAAAATAAGGGGAGAGCAAGATGGCAGAGAAGTAGGAGACCCTGTTACAACTGGTCCCCTAAAGTGAGGTGGATATCTACCAGAACACAGTGAACACCCATGAAATCAGCCTGAGAAGTAAGATTTTTCACTTCTGGATCTCTACAGGGGCAGAAGGCAGGAGCAGAGAGGGAAAACAGAGTGGGAACACTCGAACCTATATCAGAGGATAAACAGAAGGTGGAGGGAGCCACCAGAAGTGACCCAAGGACAGTAATACCCCCAAAGGAAAGTGCCCTGTGGTTGGGGACCAGCATTAACTTAGAGTCCGGTTAAAAGCACTTTGAAAGAGCTAAAGATCTTAAGGAGCAATAGTGGAAGTGGGTGGTCACGGGCACGGTCTTAAGCCCACGTTCTCAGGAAGGACACCACCTGCATCAAAGAGAGACTGGTGGGGGATCCAGTCTGTAGTTCATGGACCTGCAGCTTTCCACTCCTTGCGCAATTTCGTGGGTGGGGCGCACTCCTGCAAGTGCCTTAGAGAGCCTGGTGTGGTCCAAGAGCCAGCAGCTTTTCTCTGCATGCAGCACTCCGTGGACTGGGTGCACTCCCGCAAACTCCTAAGAGACTGGGTGGGAGTCCTGGCCGGTGGTCTCTAGGACCACAGGAAGGCCGCCGTCTGCCGCAGGGTCTGGGCGCTCCCAGCCTGCACCGGAGAGAAGGTGGCCGATCTCGGGCAAGAATCTAAGCACACCTGGCGTGGGCCTGGAGCCCAGAGAGCAGTCCAGGGCAAAGGCAGCCACCAGAAGTGAATTTCCTAGGCCAATATGGTTCCCAGCTCTGGTCACATGAGGGAGCAGAAGCTAGCCAGGATGGTGGCAGGGGGTGCGCACCACCTGTGGCAGGCAGCAGTGTGAGCAGAGATTGCAGAGGGGAGCAAAGTGAGGCTTCTTTGTGACACAGAGGTCTGGGTACAATCAGATTCCTTGCTTGGACTCTCCAAAAAAACGAAAAAGCTACAAAACAGCAAAACCTCCAGAGAGCAAGTCTGAGAAACTGGTTTCCACAGAGAACAGCCCCCTGATTGGGGGCAGGGGGACTCAAACCAAGAAAGATTAACTAGAAAACAATGCGACAGGCCCCTCCCCCAGAAGACAAGCCAAAACCAAGAGGAAAATAACCACAGGGTCCCCATAAAACTATAACCCCAACATCACGGGAAATCAATATATTAAGGTCCTGATATTACCCTAAAACTTCTATATATCACAGATACAAGTTTTTTCTTTCTCTTTTTCTTTTACTGTTATTCACTTGGATTTTCAAATGGTTTTCTCATTTCTTGGTTTTTTAAATTTTTTAAAAATTACTTAATATTAAAACTGAGGCTTAAAACACAATAAACCCAGGAAGACACAAAGTAAACTTCCTCGCCCATATCGAGGAGTTATAACCACCCTCCCACCTTGCCCTTCTATCAGTGTTTCTGTGTATTTGCTTTTGTGGTGGTATTATATAAATCAAATTATTGGGGTTCATTCTGATTAAGTTCTTTTATTTTTGTCATTTACTTTTGTCAGTCTTATGTTTGTTTATATTTGTTCATATAACTTACAAATCTTATTTTTGGGTCCCATTCTGGCAGGGATCTCTTTTTTTCTTTCTCTCTCTCTCTTTTTTTTTTATCTTAATTCTTTCTTTTTGGTGGTGAATTCCAATTGCTCCAAAACCTTCCAGGGTGCACCCTGCCTGGATTGTGGGTGAGATATTCAGCTATACATCCTTTCACCCACCACTCATCAAAATGACTAGGAGGAGGAACACCCAACAGAGGAAAACCCCAGAGACTG
>CM052893.1:6337773-6381293 GCA_028534135.1 Potos flavus | reverse complement strand
CACCCATGTTGGACTTGAACCTCATCGTCCCACAGATCTTCCCCATCTAAGATAATAGAGGAAGACCTCAGTCTCTGATTGAAAACATCCTAACTCCCTCCCTCAGTTGCTGGTGCTATATCTGCTCTTCACAGGGACCTTCTACTTCTCCCTGTTTGGAAGCCTTCCTCTGTCTTCCTTCCATTTCATCCAACTTGCTGCTACTCTCCATCAGTCCACCTAAAATCTTCAAGTCCTTGTTTTTCCATCCCACTCACATGGCCAAAACCCACCCTGCTTGGTTCCCATCCTCTATAGAGAAATCCCGGCAGCCCAATGCTGTAAGAATAAATATAATGTAACCTCACATTTTGGTGTCACTATAAATTCACTCTCTTCATCTTCAACTCTATCTTCAATGGTATTCGGACACACTTCTAATTTTTTGATAAAAAGCTCATATTCTGGAACCAGACTAGATCCACTTGAATCTTCACACCAACTCCAGCCCTTACGATCTGTGGTACCTTACATAAGCCACTTCACTTCTCTGTGTCTCAATGACAGTACCTTTAGGACAAGATAACAGTACCTCCTTCATAAGGCTGTAGAGATGAAGTAGAGTGGTGAACATAAAAACCACTTCATGGCTTTCACACATGAGCATTATTATCTCCTAAATCTGATCTCTCTGCTTCCTTCTTTCTGGTATATACTTTTAATCTTTATCATGTGCTCCTTCTACTTACAACCCTTCTTTTGACTCACCCACCGTTATTTGGCACATTCTTTCAGTCTCAGTTTAGATTTTGTGTTTTTTTTTTGTTTTTTTTTTTTGTTTTTTTTTCCCAAGAAGTCATACCCTATCCCACTCCACATCCCTGATTTGGCTTGAGGGTCCTTTCCCATATTGTTAATCACTTTATGTTATAATTGACCCTAATCCTCTCGAGAAGCCTGGGTTTAACTTGCTCTCTGTTGTATCCCCAGCACTTAGCATAGGGATGGTACATAGGAAAAAATTAATATGTATATGTGTTAAATATGAATATACAAATAATATCAGAAGAAATGAAGACCTAGACAGACTGTGAACTCCCTGAGGGCCACTTTCTCTGGATCACTTTTAATGCCTAGCAAGGAATCTTGTGATACTTGGGAATCAATAAATACTTTTCAAATAATAATTTTTCTGTATCTCTTGAGAGTTATTTTTAAATTTCCAAAAGGTTTCCTACTCTTTATCAACTTGCTTTTTCTCTACATGTCTAGATAGTCTCACTCTTCGAAGCTCAACTCAAAAGTAATGTTTTCCAGGAAGTTTGTTTCACCAATCCCTTTGTTCTGGCCATCTATTGCTATGTAACGAACCACCCCAAAACCTAGTGGCCTAAAACAAAACTCTATCACTAAGCCTTATGTTTCTGAGGATGGTCTGTCCTATAGCAGCAGTCATCTGACAGCTTGACCAGACTGGATGTCCAAGATGGCGCACTCCCATGGGTGGTACTTGCTATGGGCTGTTGGTGAGTAAAGAACTCAGTTGAGGCTCTTGACTAGAACAACTGCAAGTGGCCTGTCCCTGGGGTTTGCGTTTTTCATTACAGATATTTACATTCCAGTTTATGTTCCAGTACATTTACCTTGTAGTATATTTTCAGTTTCTCATTCCAGATATTTACTTATCCCATGTGATCATTGGCTTCCAAAAAGCAGGAAGCAGAAGTAGTTTTCAGGGAGTCAAAAGTTATAGGTGGACATTCAACTGTGCAGGGATCAAAACCCTTAATAACCATGTTGTTCAAGTGTCAACTATAATTTTTATTAAATTATATGTAAATGTTTTTTGAAAGATTTTTATTTATTTGAGAGAGAGAGAGAAAGAGAGTGTGTGAATAAGGGGAGGGGCAGAGGGACAACACTACTTCCCGCTGAGCGTGGATCCCAGGACCCTGAGTTCACGACCTGAGCCAAAGTCAGATGCTTAACCAACTGAGCCATCGAGGTGCCCCAGTATATGCAAATGTTTAATTATTAAATTCATTATTTTTTTAACCAACTCATATTAGAAATTTAAGTAATGCTAGAGATCTGCAAAATTATTATGTAAAAAGTGGGCCCTTTTACTCAAAAGTGTTTTGCTAAGCATTGATTGTTTTGTTTGTCTCTTCTTAACTGAATTAGGTGTCATTGAGCCCAAGGACTTAGCTGGATAATCTTTAGACCCTTAAAGTTTAGTAGATTAAATCATACATAATAAATGCTCAATAAATTTTGACTTGGTTTCATTACAAATTTTATTTAAAAATGTAATCTCTCTCATTCATTTATACATTTGACAAATACTGATCAGGTACTTACTATGTGGCAAACACAATGTTAGAGGCTAGGGATCAAATGGTAAGCAAACCGGGTTGCAGCCCAGCGGGGTAGACAGATATTGACCACACAATCACTGTAAAAATATGAACTTTAAATTATCCCAATTTAAATTGGTATAAGCTCTTTGTATTAGTTTCTGCAGACTGCCATAACAAAGTACCATAAACCAAGCGGCTTAAAGAACATATTGTTAGTATCTTACAGTCCTGGAGGCTAGAAGTTGAAGATCAAAGTGTCACCATATTGGTTCCTCCTGAGAGCTTTGAGGGAGGGATGTGTTCTAGGCTTCTCTACTGGGCTTGCAGATGCCCAGCTTCTTCCCATGTCTCTTAATATCATCTTCCCTCTCTGTACATGTCAATGTCCAAATTCCCCTTTTCAGAAGGCCAGCAGTTGGGTTAGGTCTCATCCTAATGACCTCATTTTAACTCAATTTTCTCTGTAAAGACCCTCTCTTCAAATAAGTCATACCCTAAGGTACCAGAAATGGGACTGCACCATGTGAGATCCGGGTGCACAATTCAACCCCTAACATTTTTAAATGGAAAAGCCTATAGCACTGTGAGGACTCAAGAAACTCAAGAAAGGCTTCCTTGGGGGAAGAAATCCGAAGAGCCAGTCAGTATATGAAAAAGAAGTTAACCTTTTTAGCAATCAGTCATGTGCAAATTAAAAAGACACACATTCTTATTTTACCCTACCACTGCAAGATTTAAAAGTTTGAGAACACCAAGTGCTGGCAAAGATAGATTCCTGAAAGCTGCTGGTAAGAAAACACATTGATACAAAATTTCGAAACACTTGGACATCATAAAGGTGACGATACATAAACCTTTGACCAGGGATTAAGCTTCCAGGTATAAAACCCTAGAGAAAAATTACACATGTGTGTACTAGGATGCAGGTACAAAAATATTCTTTGCACCATTGCTTTTTACTTATTTATTTTTGAGAGAGAGAGAGAGAGTGAGGGAGAGATAGACAGCAAATGGGCAGGGGCAGAGGAGAGGGAGAGGGAGAACCTTAAGTAGGCTCCAAGCTCAGAGTGGAGCCCAACTCCGGGATCGATCTCACGACCCTGAGATCATAACCTGAGCTGAAATCCAAGAGTCAGATATCAAACTGACTGAGCCACCCAAGCGCCCCTGCAGCTTTGTTTTTTTGCTTTTTTAAAAATTTAAAATCAATCAACATATAGTATAGTATTAGTTTCAGAGATAGAGGTTAGTGATTTATCAGTTGCATATAATACCCAGTGCTCATTACATCAATTGCTCCTTAATCCCCATCACCCAGTTGGTCCATCCCCTCTCCCATCTCCCCTCAAGCAACCCTCAGTTTGTTTCCTATA
This sequence comes from Potos flavus, assembly GCA_028534135.1. Lineage (NCBI taxonomy): Eukaryota > Metazoa > Chordata > Mammalia > Carnivora > Procyonidae > Potos > Potos flavus. The sequence continues at coordinate 6,377,581 of CM052893.1, read as the reverse complement.
ATTAAGAGTCTCAGAGTTTTTTTCCCTCTCTGATTTTATCTTATGTTCATTCTCCCTTTTCCCCTCTGTTCATTTATCTTGTTTCTTAAATTCCACATATGTGTGAAATTATATGCTATTTTTCTTTCTCTGACTTTTTTCACTTAGCATAATACCTTCTAGTTCCATCCATGTCATTTCTGGCAAGATTGCTTTCTTTTTGATGGCTAAATAATATTCCAGTGTGTGTGTGTGTGTGTGCCACCTCTTTATCCAGTCATCTATTGATGGACATCTGGGCTCTTTCCATACTTTGGCTATTATGGACATTGCTGCTATAAACATTGGGGTGCAGGTACCCCATGTGATCACTATGTTTGTATCCTTTGGGTAAATATCTAGTTGTGCAATTGCTGGGTCATAGGATAGCTTTATTTTTAGCTTCTTGAGGACCCTCCATACTGTTTTCCAGAGTGGCTGCACCAGCTTGCATTTCTACCAATAGTGTAGGAGGGTTTCCCTTTCTCTGCATCCTTGCCAACATCTGATGTTTCCTGAGTTGTTCACTTTAGCTATTCTGACTGGTGTGAGGTGGTATCTCATCCTTGCAGTGCTGTTAATAATATCCCCAGGTCATCATTTCACAATATATACGTTTATCAAATCATTGTGTTGTATACGTTAAATTTATACAATGTTATAAGTTACTTATATCTCAATAAACGTGGGAAAAATATCCTCAGACCAGAAACAACTTAAATGTACTTCAACAGTACAACAGCTAAATAACCTGTGAGATTGTATGCAATGAAGAATTATACAGTAATGAATGTGCATGGCCTGGAGTTTATGTATAATCATATAGATGGATCTCAGAAGCATTTTGTTGAGTTAAAAAAGAGAAGATACACAAGTGTGATTCTAATTATGTGATTCAAAGGCAAGGATGAATGATTACCAAAGACAGAATAACATTTACTCCTAGGTGAAAGGTTGGGAAGTATAACTGGAGAGCAGGTGGGGGGAGCTATGGAGGGTTGGCAAGGATATTGTTTTCAACCCAAGTGGTAGTTATATGGATGTTTGCCTTCTAAGTAGTCTATAAACTGGACACATTTTGTGATCTTTCTGTATGAAAGTTATATCTCACTATTAAAAAAGTTAAAAATAGAAACACCAAAGCTATCTCCAAAATCATACCGTTTAGTCTTGAGTTCATCCCCTTATTTTTGCAAAAGATGCTTTCTGCTAGGGATTGAGTAAATCAATTGGACAGCTAGGGCTAATATAGTACCATTGCATGCAGTGTTGCATTTTGCCAATAAAAATTCCCTATATTTGTGGAATCAGATAAAAATATGAAAAAAAAATTGCTTTGATTCCCAGGTTGGATCATTAAATGCCTGCTTCCTTGCAAAGAGGAATTTCCAAGTTGACGTGTATGAAGTGAGGGAAGGTAAGACAATACTGAAAATCGTGAGCTGTGAAAATTCTGATTCTCTGACATCTTTCTCTTTAGATTTTAAAATGAAAGTGTTTTAGGAAGAGAAACTTAGTTTTTTTGTTTTTTGGTCGTTTTTTTTGCAACCTCAACTATCTAAATTTAATTTAATACAAAATCACAACTATTAGTGTTTTCTTTAAAGGAGCTAACAGTCTTTTAATTTGGTTCTGATTACACCAGTTCTTCAGGTCCCTCATTCTTATCCTGTCCTAAGATATAATACGGAGTCTACTTTCAATGTCTTAGATATCCGAGTGGCTAAATTTGCACGGGGAAGAAGCATTAATTTGGCCCTTTCTCATAGAGGACGGCAAGCCTTGAAAGCCGTTGGCCTGGAAGATCAGGTACCTTGTTAATGCATTTTCCGTGTAAAAGATAATACTTGCCATTTTCCAACAACTGTGTGCTCTTGATTTCAGCCTGGCCCAAAGTACTGCATAATGCCAAGAACCTTCAATGAAAATGAATTCTGCTGGGGCTCCTGGGTGACTCAGTGGGTTAAGCCTCTGCCTTCGGCTCAGGTCATGATCTGAAGGTCCTGGGATCGAGCTCCGCATCTGGCTCTCTGCTCAGCAGGGAGCCTGCTTCCGCCTTTCCCTCTGCCTGCTTCTCTGCCTACTCGTGATCTCTTTCTCTCTGTCAAATAAATAAATAAAATCTTAAAAAAAAAAGAAAGAAAATCCATTCTGTAAAGGTTTTCAAACTTTTAAATTTGGCAAGAGGGTGAACATTTGACACTTGAGGCAACTGGGGGGACTGGAACATGATGAGGAGCAGGCAGAGCCTGCCACCTCCCCACCCCCTTGATGATCACTTCTGACACTAGGTTCACAATGGGCTGCTGGGTCTCGGCCCAGAGGACTTGCGACCTAAGGTGGCATCTGGGTGAGAAGAGGCCTGCAAATCCCATTCTTTTGACCACATAGGTGCATCATCTCCTAGCCACAATTCTGAACTCCAAAAACTCTGGAAAAAGAAAGCTTTTCATCACCCATTCAGCAGTAAAGTTGACCTGATGTGAGGCTTTCTATTGCCTTTTAAATATTCTCATTGTAGTGTGAATTTTTGCTACCGATATCTTGTGCTCAGTTAGGGGGTGTCGCCCCAGAGTCCGCGGACTGTTCCGTGCTATCCGCATAGTCACTTCATTTCCTATCTAAAATTAGAAAACTTCGAAAACTGAAACCAATGGGCCCCAAGGGTTTGGATTAGGATTGTGGGGTCAGTAGATTTTCCCGATGGGATCTCAACATTGCCGAACTTCTCACTGTCTAGCGTGTTGCTTGGAAACGTGAGCAGAAGTCATATATTTTGCTGGTGGTACTTTTGTTGACAGCGTGTTTGAGAAGATAACATGGGTCCGTACAGGTCCCAGTTCTAGTTCCACAGTTTTCCTTAGATATGCGTGTAGGAAAACACTCTGCACGGGGCTTCAGGAGTCCTGGGTTTCCCTCCTCATGCATGGCTCGCTCTGTTTTGTGATCATGAGAATATAGCTTATAACTTCTTTGACACTTAACCCTTTTCATTAATTGTAATATGTGATTTAGACCAGATACAATTTAAGTCAATTCCAGAATCTAAAGGTTAAAAAAAGTCAAAACCTAAAATTTGCAGGATCATACTTTTCATTGTTTCATTTGTCCTTTGCATTAATTTTTAATTTTTTTGAAAATATCTGAAAAATCATATTTTAAAGTGGATATCTATTCGATTTGCTTGAAGCCACGCTGTGGTCATTGAAATTGATGTTTCTGGTTTTATTTCAGATTGTATCCCAAGGCATTCCCATGAGAGCAAGAATGATTCACTCACTTTCAGGGAAAAAGTCTCCATTTCCCTATGGGACCAAGTCGCAGGTCAGTTCAAAAGCTTACAGTTGAGTTTAATGCCTGGAACTTGACACTTGCTTACTGGTCCTTCCTTTCCCCTCTAGATCTATCTTTTACATAGTTTGTGTCAGTCTACCATTCAGAAATATATACTAGTTAACAAGTTAATTGATAGGCGACCCTTAAAATAGGGCCCAGTTTCCAATAACCATTCACAGGAGTTAGTTATGTTCTTATGTTCTATTAGGCTTTTTTTTGCTTATATGCATCAGTAATGGTGGCCTGGGGCCCCTTTCTCTCCCATCTTCTTTCAACTACATAGAGAAGATTATCATGTATTTACAGCCACGCTTAAGGTGAAAGAACAACTCTAGAGGGTTTTCCCAAAACTGACTCTCTTGCCCCAAATTGAATTATAATGGAATTTATAGAATGAACCAGAAATGTTTTCAGTGCTGTATAATTTCTACAAGAACAGAAGCCAGATGGAGAGGCAGTTGACAAAAGAAAATCCGCTATCTTGCTTTGTGTTCTTCTTATCTTTACATAATAACACAGAGTTGGGGAAAATATGTATTTTCATCTAATATTTATAACTTCTAAGTTTGTTTCTTTGAGGGAGAATGAATGTACCAAACACCTATAAACCAGAGAATAACCTAACTTGCTTTTCCAATAAGGCCTCATTTTATTAAGGGCAGAACCCAAGTGAGGTTTATATTCTTTGAGTCTCTGTGCTCCCTCAGAGCTCCCATTGCAGGTGGATCAGCAGTTCTCAGATTCTGCTGGGATTTTGTTCAAATGCAGAGTCTGATTCTGTAGGGCCAGGTGGGAGGCTGAGATTAGAGGTCCTAAACACATGGAGTTGGTGCCTATGCTGCTGGTCCGTGGGCCACCTGTTGGGCGACAAGAGACAAAGCACAGGTGCTCATGGGAACAAGGTCTGGGTGGGGCTTGAATCACCTCACACCTGTTAGGATGCTACTCTCAGAAAACAGAGAAACAGAAAATAGTTAGTTTTGGGAAAGATGAGGAGAAATTGCACACCTGTGCACTGTTGATAGGAATATAAAATGGTGCGGCTATTATGGAAAACTGTCTAGTGGTTCCTCCAAAAATTAAAAATAGGATCCAGCAGTTCCCCTTCTGGGTGTATATCCAAAAGAACTGGAGGCAGGGACTTGAGGAAATGTTTGAACCCTGATGATCATAGCGACATTATTCACAACAGTCAAAAAACAAAAGTGACCCAAATGTCCATCAAGGGATGAATGGGTATAAACAAAATGTGGTGTACACATATGTAAGCTAAGAGAAAATATATACTGGTTTCTGCCCCTGGTTCCTGGCACAGAACTCGTAAAACTAATGTAGTTTCCTGAAGGATAAAAGCATTAGGAGATCTTTTGTCCTAATATTTGGTCTTTGACTGTGATTCCTAACACAGAGCTCCTAAATCCCTTGGAATTTCCTGGGTGATAAGAGTATCTTTTGTTCTAATGGGGTAACTGTTAGTCGACTGCTTGTTGGGGGTTGGCCACCAGAAAGTCCAAGACATAATTAGAAGCTTGGAATTTTCCCCAGGGAGGGGAGAAGGGCTGGAAGCAAAGTTAATAATCCATCATGTCCCTCTGATGGAGTCTCCACAAAAATCTCCCAAGTGTGAGGGTCAGAGGCCTTCCAGGTTCATGAACACACAGGGGTGCTGGTGAAAGAGTAGCCCACCATAGAGGGCAAACACATCCCTTGCCCTACACTTCTTTCCATCTAGGTGCTCATCTGGACCCTCGATCATATCCTTTTCTAATAAACTGATAAATAGTAAATCAACTGTTTTCCTGAGTTCTGTGAGATGCTCTAGAAAGTTCTTTCAACCTGAAGAGGGAGTCATGGGAGCCTGGGATTTATAGCTGACCGGTTAGAAGCTCAGATATAAGCTACATGGCCATTGGCCTTTGGTGTGTGTGTGGCGAGGGCTGGGGAGGGGGGGGCGGTCTCATGGGACTGAGCTCTTAACCTTTGGGATCTGAAGCTATCTCCAGGCAGATGGTGTCAGAAAAATTGTGGCACAGTGGGCTTGTGTCACTGAGAAATTGCTTGGTGGAAGACACCCCCCCCTACCCAATCTGCCCCCAATCTGGTGTCAAAGGTCATGCACATGGTAGTAGGTGAGAGTAATGAAGGCATTCCCCAGAGGAGAAGGGGGAGGGTTTTCTATACGACATGCTTTGGAATACAATTCAGCCTTAAAAAAAAGAAAAGAAGAGGAAATCCTGACACCTGGGACAACATGATTGAAACTGGAGGACTTTATACAAAATGAAATGAGCCAGTCACAGAAGGATAAATACCATATTACATTTATGGGAGGGATCTAGAGTAGATAGATGAATGGTGGTTGCCAGGGCCTGGAGGAGGGAGAAATGGGGAGCAATTGCTTAATGGGTAGAGCGTTTCAGATGTGTAAGAAGGAGAATTCTGTGGATGGAGGTACTGATGGTCACACAGCCAGGCGAACGTGACGAGTGCCACGGGACTGTACACTCAAAAAGATTTAAGATGGTAAATGTTATATCGTGTACTTTTTACTACTGTGAAAGTTCGCTTACAAATGTTCAGGAAAGGAAAACACTCCAACAACTAAGTGCCTAGGGGGATAGGGGAGAAGTGTCGGGGAAAGATCAAAATTTTCTACTTAGTGACTTCCTAAAATAATAACCCACTGATTTTGGCATTATAAAAACATAGGTACAGAGGCTTAATGCATGAGCCAGGCAGGAGAAGTAAGCAGAAGCAAATCTATTAGAGAGGTAAGCATCTTTGGATAATTGATATGTCCTGTTTCATCATCCCCAACCTGGGCTTGGTGCTGTAGGTAAGATACACAAGATTTACACAGGCAGGGCAAGTGTAAGCTGGACTTATTAACTGTATCCTTTCCATAAACTACTGTCCTCTGTGTACCACGCCCCCTGCTTGTGCTACTTACCGAGGCCAGGAAGAGGAGCTTGCAATCTTGTGAGGACAGCCGGGATTCAAGTCTTTGTGGAAAGAATGTTTCTGAGGGATGCTCATCTGGGTGGTTCAGAGAGGAGGTAGCTTTAGTTTTCAGAGACCTCACAGAAAAAGTGGAGACGGGCATTTTGTTTAAATATTAAATCAGCACCAAAATAGCATTTTCCCAATTAAATGAGGGTCCATCTGCGGAGGGGAGTTGGGTGAGACCAAAATTCTAAAAAAAAAAAAGTAAATTGTTATGCGCCAAGCGTGTATTGGATAAGAAAACGTAAAACGCACTTTGGCATAACAAAATCTTACAGCGATCAGCAAACTTGGGCTCTTCGCATCCAACCACCTTGCTTCACTGATGAAGAAATAGGCTGCATGGGTACAAGGACGACATCAAGGGAGACATGAGGCGAGTGGCCTCACGTGGCATGGTGTGGGAGGTGCTCCCAGGCACGCTGGACAGGCTTGATGGGTTGCACTCTTGCTTTTGCTAAATTGAGAGTGACCATAGTATTCGTCCCACCTTTTTCTTGGATTCACAGGGAATTAGCCAAGTAGACCAATTCCTACATCATCCCTCTTAGCCCCCGAGAGATTGAACCAATGAAGTGTGAGTAGACTGAGGAGGAAGATATGGTTAGATGAGCAGAGTGACTTGGATTTGAGCCTGAAACTGGCTCCCTTACCCCCAGCACCAGGGGAGGTGGGATGGCAGCTTTCTCTCCACAGATGACCAAGAGGGTGAAGGTTTTGGTGGGAGTTCCCATTTGGGGCCTTCAATGCATTAGAAGAAAAGGAAAGGATCCCTTGCCCACGGATCCTGCCATTTTCAATTCTTAAGAACTCAGTTAATGCTAAATTTGCGGCCCCCTCTCTTTCTCTGATTTGCATCGTGACTTTTATAACAGGGTAGAACATGGCGCTTCCTTTAAGAACAACATAAAATTTTTTGGAATAGCTCAATTCCACAGCCTGTGGAAGTGCAAAGCCCTCCCGTGACCCCAGGATTTCTGCAAATCCTCAGGGAGCACAACTTCTGTTGGCTTCCTCCCTTCTCTGAGCCTCCCTTCTCCACCCGTTTTCTCTGCCCTTTCTCCCTGGCCAGGTCCAGACTCTTCCAGCCTTGCTGGTGCCTGCCATGTCCCTCCCAAATTGTCCTGGGAACTATTGAAATATTCCCTGGTATAAAGAGCAGGTCAGAGCTCCCCAATTGTTTTAACGAAGCAGAAAAATACATATATATTTTTAGAAAAATATATTTTTTAATTTTATTTAATTCCAGTATAGGTAACGTATGGCGTTATATCAGTTTCATGTGTACAATACAGTGATCCAACAATTCCCTGTATGTTCATCACCATAAGTGTACCCTTAATCCTCTTCACCAATGTCACCCATTCCCCCATCCACCCTAGCCCCCTAAGTCTCACCCCTAACCTCCTATGCCCCAAATAGAGAAATAGTGCCCCCTCATTAGAGAGCATCCCCTTTTGCAGGCTTTCGGAATGTAGAGTGGAAACAGATTTTTCTAGCATACTTGAAAAAGTCTGCTGCAGCTGCCATTGTACAAATCTCCCAAGAAGATTCTCCAACTTCCTTTAGGTTTTATTAATAATGCTTTTGATTAACAGGGCCACTTTATCCTTTCTCACTTATTTGTCTTGCTTTTTTTTGTAATTACTATTTAATTTTATTAAGGACCTTGGTGAAGTTTCATTTGAAACAATTTAATCCGTCAAATACAAACGAATCACTAAGCAGCAACAGCAACCCCCATTTTCAGTGTGGATTAATAACGTTCCATGCATTTATAATTATTCTACCACATGGCTAGGAAGAATACACCGACTTGTACAAAAGGCACTATGATGAGGACGGACAGTTGAATAACCACTCATAAAATAGATTCAATTGTTGCCATTTGAACAGTTACTTGAAACGTATGGCTGCCAGAAGGTCACCAGCTTTCTTTTCCTTCCTGTTTTTGTTTTGATAAATAAGTTGGATAAAGCTATCCAGATTGGAAATCTGGAGCTGGACTATGAGAATCATTTATTTGTAGCCTTCCTCTGAGATGAGGGTTTTCCCCCCGGTTTTATTGAGAGACAGTTGCTTAAGATCAAGGAGAACAGCACGACGTTTTGATTTGTATGTATCATGAAGACTTGTTTGTCCTCATTCATGTTTTTTCTTCATATGATCAACTTTTTAGAAGAGGCATTGGAGAAGTGAGGCTTGATGGGGGAGGCTCTAACTTTTGCTTATGACACAAGGCTGTCCCTGGACCCCTGGGGAAATGGACAGGGACTCTCTGAACACGATGGGTGTGCATATCGGTTGCCGGATGATGTAGGTGTCAACCAAGTCTCGAGACTGAGAGGGAAAGACTATTTCCCCCAGGTAAAGGAGCCTTCCTAAATTAAATGTTTCCTGACACACTCTCAGTGGTAACCACCCTTGTTATTCAAACGAGGGGATTAATGACACAAAAGAGTGGAAAACAGATCAAAGGGGCAAAGAAAGAACAAGTCCTGTTAGTTTTAATTTATAGCAAAGACACAGGAAGTTGTGTCCTCAGTCATTGTCTTTGTAGCATGACCAAGTTTTCTTTACACCAACTCTAGATTTAGCTGTTAATATTAAATGTCCACTTTTGGATGAGCTGAAGATTTATAAATTATCGTATTTGCATTAAATGATGTGATGTTTCTAAATTTGGGAGGCTCACCCTGAATTGCTAGTCTCCATTACGACTTTTGTGGGGTTTGAGTGGGCACTTTTGTTTTTGTGGGTCCATCTCTCTCTGAAACAATAAATATTGAAAATTAGATTTTATGAGTTCATTGTATAAAGATTAATCCAGGCTGGATTCATTCTCATATATTCATTATATTTTTTCTTCTGATTTTAGTATCAACTAAAATTAAAACATTTTCATGGACCCTAAAATTATGTGGGCCCTAGGCGTTGTTCTCCCTGTGCCTCAAGGAACAGTCAGCCAAGCTGAATTGTCCCATAAAGTCAGAAAAAAGGAACATGTGTCCCAGGAAGGGCTGATCCTACTTCTACCAGTACTTTCCCTCCCCCCTCCTCTCACGTTGAAATTAGTGCCTTCAAAGTAGTCTCTTTAGGGGCATCTGGGTGGTTCAGTGGGTTAAGGATCTGCCTTCGGCTCAGGTCATGTACACAGGGTCCTGGGACTGAGCCTTGCATTGGGCTCCCTTCCCAGTGGGGAGTCAGTTTCTCCCTCTCCCTCTGCCCCTCCCCTCCAGCTCATGCTTTCTTTCTCACTCATTCCCTCTCTCTCAAATCACTAAAAAAATCTTAAAAAACAAAAACAAAGTAGTCTCTTTAGGAAATAGCATGTTTATTCTAGTGATGCTGTCATTACTGAAGTTTTTCTACCAACTCGCTTTGGAGCCCTAAGATGAAAATAGGGGATTTTTGAAATGTTGTCAAAACAAAACTATCTTAGTGAAATAAAATTTTTTGCTATAGGACGAGGATTTGGTTTTTGCGGTATAAAACCTGAAAAAGCCTAAGTTTAAACTTGAACATTGTATTTTATGTATTTGGTTAAAGTGTTTTTTTTTTAAGGGCAAATTAGCTAAATGGCTTAAAACTAGCTTGCAACCTTCTGTTAGGTGTTTCCTATTGCTGAGTGAATAATGTGAGACATATTTGTCCGTTCTCCAGAAGCAAACAGTATCTATTTTATTTTTCGCAGTATATTCTTTCTATAAGCAGAGCAAATCTAAACAAGAACCTATTGACTGGTAAGTCCAACGCTTTATTCAGTAATTGTCATTTCAGTAAAGTACATGAGCTTAACTAACATTGTCAAATGATTTACTGGGATTTGCTTGTGATTCCTTTTCCTGGGTTATTCACTGGTTATTAGTGCAGGCTATGTACAATCCAAAGTACTTCTTGAAAAGTAGTAGTGCTGTATCTTTCGGCGTCTCCCTCTCTCATCTTATCGCTGATCTAAATAAAAATCATTTGTTCATCATGCATTAAATTCCTGTTGCCTTCTCAGCCCTTGTATGAAAGAGTGCTCACTCCCTGAAGTGCTCATGGACTGGAGGAACAGCAGATACCCCGGAAGGACTTGCCAAGTGGCACAATTAGCCCCACACTACAGAAAGATGAAAAGCAGTTGTTGGAGGCTGAAGCTGGCGGTGGTCTTTAGAGTATCGTGATAATCCGTGGGCGCATCAACCGCGCGGTATACGGGAGCTAGAGCACGCTGGGCAGTGATAGTGGAGGCACATAGTACTTGTAGTAGACCAAGGAGACAGAGGGCGTAGGAGGCTGAAAAAGAGGAAGTTGTGAAATATACCCTGAAGACTTCAATGTGTTACAGACCAACCCATTCATGGAAAAGACACTGGACTGCAAATTAAATGTGTAACTTGGATAATCAGCCCAGTCACCTGCCAGGTAGCCCTTGATCGCAGCAGTTTTTTTTATCCTCGTCAGCGTTTGTGCTAATCAGTTCCATTTCCCGCAGAACATGACCCTTGGGTAATTCTACCATCTTTTAAGTCAATTCCTCGATGCAGTCCGGCAGCTTCTGAGTTTTTGGACAGCAGAGATTCTACGTGGTACCTGTGTTTCTCCACAGCCCCCTACACAGCGGGAGCCTGCAGTGTTTCCTTTGAATTGAACTGGACGGGCAGGAGTAGTCTGCGAATCTCACTCCAGAAATAGGGCTCAGTATTCTTCTTAATTCCACTTCTTTACTTATAGTTGCAAGACTATCCTTTGCATGGGTAGATGTTGGGGGCGAGGGATAGGTTGCTAGATATACTCATGTTGCTCTCCAGAAGCCCCAAAACGCTTTTTAAAAAAGTAGCCTATAGCAGACCCAAGACGATCTCTTTAGAGCATCCTCTGAATTTATTAAGATAAAATGAGAGCAAACATTCACTGAGGCCCCAGGAAGTATGTGTTAAGTTGTCTATATGCATTGATTTATAGAGCCTCCCAACAGGTCTGTGAGGTAAGAACTCTTTTCCCTCAGTTTTACAGGTGGTGAAGGAGGCTTCCAGAGCTCCCCCCAACCCCCAGCAGCCCACACGGTTATTAAGTGCTAGAGCTTGAACCCCGATTCCAAAGTCCATGCCCTTATCCGCTAGAGTCAGTGCCTCCCGTATTACACACGAGACATCTGCTGACAGTAGGAGCGACAACCTGGGAAGAACTGACCTTGATGGACAGACCAGAAGCTCCCAGACCTGGTTTTCTTTAGGAATGTGCTGCACGCTGTGTAATTTCATAAATGCCACAAATACGTGAATGAAATGAAACGGGCTCTCTTTGCTCCTAAACATTGTTTGGCATATAATTTTTTTTTTTAAAGATTTTATTTCTTTATTTGACAGAGAGAGATTACAAGTAGGCAGAGAGGCAGGCAGAGAGAGAGGGGGAAGCAGGCTCCCCGTGGAGCAGAGAGCCCGATGCGGGGCTCGATCCCAGGACCCCGAGACCATGACCCGAGCCGAAGTCAGAGGCTCCAACCCACTGAGCCATCCAGGCGCCCCCGTATAAATTTTTTCATACAACTTTCATTCCTTTACACAAACGTGTAAGCCACCGGCTCTAGGCGCAAACATTCGCTCCTGACAGAACAGTGCCCTGCGCCCGCCTCCACCCGGAAGACTCAGGAACGAAATCATTGCCCTGCACTTCATGTAGGATAGGTTCATGTTTCACTGTTGGGGGGGGGGCGGGGGTGGATGTTAATGATTGTTAAGCAAAGCAAACAGGAAAAGGCATTTGGTCAAGAAAGTGTGATAAATCCTGCACGAAACAAGTTTTGTAGGTTTTCTTACTGTCTTTCTCAGGGCCTTTATTCTGATAGTCAGCATTTTGGATTTTTCTAGAGCAGGGCTGTCTAAGACCTGGCCACAGATGGCAGCCACATGTGTAATTTAAACTTTTATAGTAACCACATTTAAAAACCGAAAAAGAAACAGGTGAACTTAAGTTTAACAATATATTTTAACCTAATATATCCAAAGTATTATCATTTCAATGTGTAATCAACAGAAGAGAGTTATTCATGAGACTTTTTTTTTTGGTACTGAGTAGCCAAAACCCAATTTGTGCAACAAATCTCCAATCAGGCCTGCCACAAATGGCTGAGGACCAGGACCGCACACCTCGGGGGGGTGGGGGGGGTGGGGGGGGTGGGGTGGGGGGGTGTCAGAGTGTTAGCATCTTGCTAATGGCTTTGACCACAAAATGGTTTTTATTAGGAAGCATATTCCAGGACTGATGTTCTGTGGAAAATTCTTTGGGATGTATTTGTATGTATTTAAATAAAAAATATATTTTTTATTTTTTTATATTTTATTTATTTGACAGAGAGAGAGAGCACAAGGAGGGGAAGGGGCAGCAGGCAGAGGGAGAAGCAGGCTCCCTGATGAGCAGAGAGCCCAACATGGGGCTCGATCCTAGGATCCTGGGGGCAGGACTTGAGCCAAAGGCAGACACTTAACGGAACCACTCATGTGCCCCCCCCAAAAAAATTCAATTTAATTTAAATTTTAAAAGCTTGATTCCACAAACACGTTTTGTGTTTATAAAAGATATCCATTGTGGTTCCAATAAATTCTGATTTCTCCGAAGTTATTTTCCAAAAGATTTCTTAAATATAGATAAATAGATCTGATGTGTAGATTTAACAACAATAGTCTGTAATTATAGACCTCTTAACCATGAGAATTAATAGAGACAAAAATGATATTTTACTGTTATGAAAAGAATATAATGAATTCACTATTTCCTATAGATTGCTAGCAGGCAAAATTTAAAAAGCACCAAATTAATTCGATTCTATTTATTGAGAAATTTTGAATCTTCTTATTCTTTTTCCCCCCCTAAGTGTTCCGGTGTTTGATTACAAAAAGAATTAATATCAAAAATCTATATTTGTGGGGTGCTTGGGTGGCTCAGTTGTTAAGCGTCTGCCTTTGGCTCAGGTCATGATCCCGGGGTCCTGGGAGCAAGCCCTATATCAGGCTCCCTGCAGAGCAGGGAGCCTGCTTCTCCCTCTCCAGCTCCCCCTACTTGTGTTCCCTCTCTCGCTGTCTCTCTCTGTCATAAATAAAATCTTTAAAAAAAATCTATATTTGTGACAACATGACTCAGAAGTCCAGGGACTTACTAAAGAGAGATAATCAGGCATAGCTTGAGAAGGGGAGTTTAGCTGAGTATTTCTTTCTTTCTTTTTTTAATGAGAGCATTTATTTCTTTTTAAATATTTTATTTATTGATTTGACAGAGAGAGAGCACAGGCAGGCAGAGCGGCAGGCAGAGGCAGAGGGAGAGGGAGAAGCAGGCTCTCCGCTGAGCAGGGAGCTTGATGTGGGGCTCAATCCCAGGACTCTGGGATCATGACCTGAGCGGAAGGCAGACTGAGCCATCCAGGCGCCCCTAGCTGAGTATTTCTAATCACAGGTAAAGTCTTAAGTCAGAGGCAAATTTTAAAATACGTGCTGCCTCTTTCTTTTCCAGGGTAACAACAATCATAGCAAAATAAAAATTTGCGTAATGGAATTGCTTGGATTTTTTTTTTTTTTTTTGAGGATGAAGATAGTTGATTTGTATTTGTCACTTTTACTACCAAATTATCCCGGAACATTCGCCAAAGAGCTTTCAAAAGACCATTTTAACAAATTCATTTTTACATTCTTGAGAATAAACATCTCTATCTTACTGTTCTCAGAAAACGATGACTATTTCAATTTGATTAAGTGAAACGAGAATTGGAATTTCATTTCTCTTTGGTTTTGTTCTTTGTCTCCTCAGCCGTTGAGAAATACCCCAATGTGAAGGTGCACTTTGGCCACAGGCTGTTGAAATGTAATCCCGAGGAGGGCGTGATCACCGTGCTCAGGTAATCCCGGCAGGCCTGTTGACTGTGAAGGTGAAGGGTTGGCGTGGAGAACTGGGTCTGCACTCTTTGTTCTCCGGCTTCTTTGAAAGCGATAAATGATTACTAAAAGGGATTCAAAGAATCAGATCTAAAAATCAGCCTGGGCTGCCTTCTGAACACCAACAGTGGTGATTCTTCTTTATTCTTGTGCTGGTTCAGCATCCGGCTATGTTCCACACTGGTGGCCCCCCTCTTCAAACGCTCTCTGCCCTTGAAACAGACGACCCTCCACTGTCCTATGTTTCCTCTTCTCCTTCTGGAAATGATTTGTCTGCTTCTCCTTGGCTGCCTCCGTTTCCTCTGAAGTTCCTAGCCCCGTGTCCCATTCTTGCTTTGTGTCATGGATACCCAGTCCATTCAGCAACCACTTATAAATTCACTTCGCTAAAAAGAGCCTCTCTAGTCCGTGCCTCTGTCTTCACTCTCATCACTCTCAGTCCTTATTTCAACCCTAATCCACGCTGTTTTCCTGTTCGACATCTTCACAGGTACCTCTTGCCGTGATCTCAAATGCATCGTAAAACTTAACCATCTTGGGGTGCCTGGGTGGCTCAGTTGTTAAGCGTCTGCCTTTGACTATGGCCATGGTCTCAGGGTCCTGGGATCGAGCCCTGCATCTGCTCCCTGCTCAGCGGGAAGCCTGCTTCTCACTCTCCCACTCCCCTGCTTGTGTTCCCTCTCTCTGTCAAATAAATAAACAAAATCTTTTAAAACAAAGCACAACTTACCAATCTATTTCTCTCCAAGAATGTCCATTCCTGACTTCCATAGTGCGATCACCCAAATCATTAGAATCATTCTTGGTGTGCTCTCTTCTCTGTTTCCTCCCATTGAATCTATGACCCCTGCCCAGTCTTTCTTACTCCCTGATGGCTTCAGAGCCTGTATCTTTCTCCAGAGCCCTGTGGTCCCTGGGTTCTCCCGTTTGCATATGCGGGCTGCTACACTCACATTGTCCCCTCCGTGTCCCCTCCCTCCTGCATTCGGCCTCCAGTTCAATTCATCCAGTGCCAGACGCGTTTTCCTAAAATACCACTCTTCATACATCATCTCCCCAATGGAAGAAGTTATTTTTTCTCTTTTGCCAGAAGAAGGTATTTAAACTCTTTGTCTTAACATTCAAAATTTTCTTCTCCTCCCTCTTTTCCTTCCCCACATTGTATTTCTTCCCTGAGCTTATCTTCTGGTACCCTCCACTCACATTAAAAACACTGCTCTTGGCAAGTCCTGGGCACGTCTATGCGGTGGTCCTTTCCTTCCCTCACTCTGCCTTCTTCTTGAGACTCCCTCTCTTGGCGCAGGCAGCTTCAGTCACACTTCCGTGGCCTGGCTTGTCCTTATTAATGAATCCAGTGGTGCTCTTCTCAATCTCGTGACCTATACCCTCCTCAGGACGAAGGCTGGCAGCTTCATTCTATGGCTAGCGACTCTAAACTCCAAGTCAGATATGTATGACACAGCAGTGGCCCCCCCCGAGTTGCTACTTCTTATACCCAGGTAGATGAATGGCACCATTTTTACCACTAGACTATTTCTTTTGATGGTACATTTTATTTTTCAGATCTGATGAAGTTCCCATGGATATCCCTTATGACCTCATCGTAGGATGTGATGGAGCCTATTCCACTGTCCGATATCACCTCATGAAGAAACCCCGCTTTGATTACAGTCAGGTGTACATTCCTCATGGGTACATTGAGCTCACTATCCCACCCAGAAATGGGGATGTAAGTTCTTACTCTTCTTTGGCTCCTTCCCACAGCCCTCCCACCACTTGGACTAGGTAAGACACAGAATCTAGTGCACTTGTTCTTGGCATCATGTCTGGATGAATTCTGAGTTCTGTCACAGTCCTTTGTAAGGCATAGTAAGTTGGGTGTGTAAATATTCCTTTAATAATATCACTTCTCTCCCTTGTTTCAAGATACATTTTCCTGAGTGGGCAGGAAAGAAGAGGCATCACCAGTACCCTACTGAAAATGCACAGGGAATTTGACATAATTGTGTCATTTTTCTATTTTTTTCTTGGGAGAAAAAAAATGGGTTTGGAATCTCTCTGTATACCAACAATCCAGAGCTCTTACACTCATGATTATATCAAATAATAGTTATTAATTAAAGTGAATAGCAAGTTGGTACAAGAGATTTCCATTGCATTTTTCTCACTTCCTGGTTCCCAAGTTCAACCCTATTTGGCCTGAGGCAAGTTCAGCCCAGGTAGGTTTTATATTTTCATAAGCAAATAAATGTAGGAACTTACTAAGGGAAATTAAAATACCAACAAAAGAGTAAGGATCTTGGCTTATAGGTAAATATAAGTTAATAGCATTTGTTAAAATTTGATTTGCATAGACGATATCTGGTTTTAAGGTACAGATGCAATCTCTCCTATTTGAAATTTAGATGTCTATAAAATAGCTAGTCAATTTTTGATAGTGCTATTAACATACCAGGTATGTACCAAACGGTATCAGCCAGTCAAATCCGTATTTTAACATTAAATCATTGTCTATTTCTTCCTCCCGGTCACAAAAGTATTTAGTAACTCTGAAGTGGTAATTTTACGGTTTTCAGGTGAGCCTTGGTCTCATGGCCTAAGATCTGATAATTCTGGGTTATAGGATATTAGGATTCTGTTGAAAAATTGCCCCAGACTTGAGTGGACTCATACCTCCTAACATAGATTTAAGATTGCCATTTACTTTTTCTGTGTGTTCATATTTAATAGTGATGATTAGTGGTTTACAAAAAGTCTCTGCTCTTAAAAAAGAACACTGTTTTGACATAGCAATGGGATTCAGACCTGGGAGTATTTTAAAGTGGTCCCAAAACAATCCTAGGAAACTCCTGTATGGAGAGGAGGGTGCTTAGAGAATTGGGTGGGAGGCTCATCTCGAAGATTCTTTTGCATAGCAAGCAACTGTTTTGCTTACATTTCATGTTTGGAGAGACTTGAGGTGAGGGTCCAATGGGGATTATTGGAACCTGACCTGGGGACTGCTCTTGGATAAAGATATCTATTGAGAGCATGACTTGATAATAAAGAAGCAGAAATTTTAAAGGATTATTTTCTAGAGTCATGAAATATACATGAACATCAAAATATTATTCTGGATGTCATAGTTTGAAGTGAGGCATACTTGAAATGGTTGGAAACTGATTATGTGTTCTTATGTGTATCATCCCTGGGAACCTCCAGGATTAGGTTTGGTTGGGTCTTTGGGTTAGTTGACCTGCCCAAACACTCAGCACTCACTCAGGCCGCTATTGGATTGTTGTGGGGTCACTAAAAAGAGAAGGCTTCTTTCTATTATTTATGTCGTAGAAAGCAAGTGAGAAGAGGCTTGTTGGTAAAATTTTATTTTGTCCATGAAATTTAAACTTAGGTCCTTTCTTTTCATACAAATAAGTCCCCAAGTAAGGTGAAAAATAAAGCATAAAAATATCACACGGGGACACCTGGTTGGCTCAGTTGATTAAGCAGCTGCCTTCGGCTCAGGTCATGATTCCAGGGTCCTGGGATTGAGCCCGGCATTGCGCTGCCTGCTCAGCAGAGAGCCTGCTTCTCTCTCTCCCTCTGCCTGCTGTTCTGCTTACTTGTGCTATCTCTTTGTCAAATAAATAAATAAAATTGAAAAAAATCATTTAAAAATATCACACACACGTATAAGTGGACATATACACATATAGTTTACATGCGTATGTATATACATGTGGGTGTGTGTGTCCGTGTGTGTGATTGAATTTTTCTGGTATCGAGAACCCAGCTAAGTTATATGGATTTCTAAAGACAGGACAGAAAGCATTTTGAAGACAATTTCTACTTTCAATAACAGTAGGTGTGCATATCACCAAGTGTATTGAATTGCTACGGAAACAATCATAACGCAAGCAGGGTCAGTTTTCTAGATAAGCTGCATTAGAGCACTAATCCAACACATCTATAATTTCTTCCCCCTACAGTACGCCATGGAACCTAACTATCTGCATATTTGGCCTAGAAATACCTTTATGATGATTGCACTTCCTAACATGGTAATATAGAGTTTATCAATGTAATTTTGCATCTGTCACTGAAGTTTTTCATGACTTCGTGTTTTGTGTGTACGCCCAATTACTTTCACATTTAGCATGTGCATACCTGACATCATCGTTTAGTCTGTTTAGTAGTTATATCATTGAAACTTTGGAATTCCTGAGGAAAAATCAGAAGGAATTCCAATTATTTATAGTGGAAAGGAGATGGAACACATGTAAGTGACAAGTGGCGGTTTCTGTGTGGTGGGGCCTGTCCTCTAAAGGCATTCAAATGAAGCCAAAGAAATTTGGGTTCTAGACAAGACAGTCCTTCCAGTCTGTGAGGTGTCTGAGATATCGAAATATAGATTGTCAAAAAGGGGCATGCTTTTCTTTCATTAGACCCAAGAGAATTTTTTTGCTCTCTAGGTCTAACTATGTACTCCTCTAGTTGGTCTTCTTCTGTCCCTTGGCAGCAATGCTGGGGTCCTGTGCCTCTTAATGTTATCTGATGAGGAACAAGAGACAGGAAAAGCGAGGCTAAATTTAATCCAACAAGCTGATTATTTATCCAAGGAGCATAGTGTTTGCGATTAGTAATCTAAGGAGGGTAGCGTTTCCTTGGTGAAATGGCTGAGGTTTACCATGTAGAAATTCTAGTAAGGGAGAGGCTGGGGAGCACCTGAGACTTGGTGAGGCTTTTCTTTGGGAGTGAGAAAGCCAGGCTGTGTTTCCCGCCGGCCTGGACATTTCTTCCGGGTACCCCTTGGCCACAGCAAGAACCCGAGACTACCTTCTCTCACACTCTTCCTCTTCTTCTCGCAGAACAAATCTTTCACATGTACTTTGTTCATGCCCTTTGAAGAGTTTGAAAAACTTGTAACCAGCAGTGATGTGCTGGATTTCTTCCAGAAGTACTTTCCAGATTCCATCCCTCTAATCGGAGAGTAAGTTTCAAGATGTGCAAGTATGCCTTTCTCCCCACTGGTCTGAGTTATTCAAAATTCAAATAAAGGCGAAGCACCTTACTTCCGTTTTGATCAAATGTGACTGGTCCTGGACAGGGAGCCTCCCTTAGAGAAAAAATCCAAAGCGGATGTTGTGCTGTGAGCAGGAATTCTAAAAACCCCATGCCAGGGCCAGTTTTCCTGGAAAAAACAAGTCACCCATGTCCCCAGGCCATTCTGCCTCCTATGTGGGCTTGGCTCTTTGAGGTTGCTGTGCTACAGAGCGGGGCTGTGCTTCCCTCTGCTGGTGGACACACAGGTCCAAGATGCAGCAGGTGCAAGTGTGGGTCCTCACTAGCTGGGTTCACCTTCCTAGCTCACAGGGCCATTGCGGGAACTTGATGGTACGTAGCAGTACCCGCCCCAAAGGGCTGGGAGGACTGGACGAGTTCATGCCTATAGATCATTCAGCACAGGGCCTGGCACATGCAGAGCCCCCTAGCTTGTAGCTAGCTTGTTAGCTGTGTGGTTTTTGACTCATGACCCCTCTGCCCCTGTCAATGCCCCCCTCCCCAGGGACTTGTCATTGGGTCTCACTAAGTCCCTCTGCCTCCACTATCCCTCCCTGGAATCCAGCTCCCTCTCCACCTCCAGCAATGTTTTCGTGGAGGCAGCCCAATGCTGCCTAAACCAAGATTGAATGCTGCTTCTGCCCCTCTGTCCCCAAGTCTCAGATTTCTAATCTTTACAATGGGGATCGGGATAGCTACCTCTGGGGGGCAGTTGTGACAGTGACATGCACTAACTCTATAAAAGGGGTTGGCCGCTGCCAGCCCACAGCAGGTCTCTTTGACATGGTCGATTTCCATCCTTACCAGGAGATCAGTGTGCACTGATGTCTCTTTCTCTGATGTTAAAAAATCTCTGCATACCACAATATACCCCTTATGTTTCGTGGGTGTTTCTTGCCTCTCCAATCAGACCTCAAAATTCATGAGGGTATGTACTGTTTTCCCACTTACAGCTGCCACAAAACTTCTGTAGATGCCTGGCACTCACTAGCTTCCAAATCTATAGAAAGTCACGTTCACTTTAATTTTGGTTTGTGTGGCTTTAATCTCACTCACAACGTTCTCAGTTTTTCCATTAAAACCTAAAACACACCAGAACAGTTGAAAATTTCAGGAAAATTTCATGACACCTAACACAGGCGTATTTTGAGTTCTTGAAATGTAGAGTTGTCCTTGTTGGATGTGATTAACACTATTGAAAACAAAACAGGTAATTAGAACAATGGAATTTCAGGAACTAGAAGAAATTTCTGTTTCTCCCTTTCCTGTTTATTTCCTGGCATTTTTGTCTTGTTTCTCAATAAAACCCAATGGTCATGAAGTCAGTACCTCTGAAAGAATTATGCAGGATTTAACACCCAGCTTCAGGTGCTTACGTTCTGATGGTTTCCTTCCGAAGGCAAGCCCTGGTACGAGATTTCTTCCTGTTGCCGGCGCAGCCCATGATATCTGTGAAGTGCTCTTCTTTTCATCTGAAGTCACACTGTGTGCTGATGGGGGACGCAGCTCATGCCATTGTGCCCTTTTTTGGGCAAGGAATGAATGCGGTAAGTCCTTTCTCCCAAAGTCAGTCAGTCTCAACTAAAAAAGCATAAATAACAAGCATGCCTAAAACTGTCCCCACATAATGTCTGGGAAAAGAATCCCAGCTATTCAGATTGATCGCTAACTAGAGTCAAGTCTTGAGTTGCTTGATCTAGGGATTTCCCATAGGAAAAAGCAATAAAGAGTAAGACGGTTTTCTGCGCAGTTTTGGGAACTTGACTATCAGTAATTCAAGGCTTAATTTAAAATTTTTTTTTAGAGATTATACATAAATATATAAATGTCAGGCTCAAAAAAAAAAAAAAAAAAAGCCCAAAATGTCTGTTGTTTTTCTCCACCTTTTCTTTCCGAAGGGAAGGAAAACAATTGACAGAGTTCAATAAGACTGTGAAGTAGATTTGATGTTGAATACTACTGCTTTCATGGAAGTTTTATTGTTGTGGCTTGAAAAAATATTTCAGAAAAGAAAGAGTGCTCAGATATGCAACATTAATTTCAAGAAATCCTAAAATAGTTATCTAGACTGACAATTATTTTGTGTGTGTTTGGTAACTGATAGCTTTATAATCACAGTCTTCTATTGTTTTTGTGATTGGGATCTATTCCAAGTGAAGTAGGCTATAAATCTAATATAATAAATCTAATCACTTATATTTTCCACTGAGTAGTGGTAAACACTTTGCTTTATGAAAACCTAAGAACACACCAATTTTAGGATAGTGGATAAGGGCCCCAGCTCTGCCCCAGCCCAGTGCAAATCTTGGCTCCAGGATTTATTAGAATATGTTCTTGCTCAACTAACTTAAACTTACCTTTACTTCCTTGTCTATAAAATGGATTTTCAATAGTGCCTACAGCATAGAGGTTCTTGGGAATAAATGAATTAATTAAGTAAAGAATTTAAAAGTGTTACTATCTCAGCCTGTATGGTATTTTGCATCTCCAACTTCCTGTAGCATTAATAGTCTATAGAGATAACAAGTATATTTATTTGCTTCTGATGTAATCTCTATAATTGATGTGGAAAATGTTTTTTTAAATTTACATTTTTTTTATATTATCTCTAGAACTATAGTTTGAATTCCTAGAAAGCAGGAAACCTAGCTTTTGATTTTCTTCTTCCCCACTGCATTTAGGGTTAATTTTGTGGGCTTTGTGACACTGGAAATTTGCTTTAATCTTTGGCTTAAAGGAGCTAAATTAATATGAGAGTTCCATCCTCTCATTAATTGCTCTAAACATGAAGCTTAAAGACCCGAGCAGTTTAAATATGGTTCAAATACTCATGGTAGAACAATTTAATTACTCTTGCCTCTTAAAGAAGCAGTGGAATCCATCAAAATTACAAGAGTAATTTAAAATTTGGAGCCCTGGGTGTGGTACATGAACAATGAAACTTGTAACACTGAAAAATAAAATAAAAGTATTTGGGGGAAAATTTTTGATCAAATTCCAAATCATTATAATCAGTATGCATTAGGCAGAGACAAATCATCAAGTATGC
This sequence comes from Potos flavus, assembly GCA_028534135.1. Classification (NCBI taxonomy): domain Eukaryota; kingdom Metazoa; phylum Chordata; class Mammalia; order Carnivora; family Procyonidae; genus Potos; species Potos flavus. The sequence continues at coordinate 6,355,228 of CM052893.1, read as the reverse complement.
AGTTGATTGTCTTTTAGAATCATATTTTAATGCCAAATGTGACTAAGCAACTGTTGTGTTCCGGTTGAAGGCAAACATCTATGACTTACACACACCAATGGAAAGTCTGTTCAAATTTACTCAGAGGCTTTCATTATTTCCCGTTTATTTTTCCCCATTCTTTCTTATTTCAGGGCTTTGAAGACTGCTTGGTATTTGATGAGTTAATGGATAAATTCAATAATGACCTTAGTAAGTAAAGTCTGTCAGATGGACATGGACTAGCTCTGCTGTTTAATTGTGGACCTATTTCTGAGCCCGGATGAGTGCAAACCCATGATGCATATTTCCTGTTCAGGATTATAAATTTTTCTATTAGCAGTCTATGCCACTGGTACCCATGTCAGACAAGGAGCACCCAGAGAGGGAAACATAGTTTCTTTCAAGGTTTGTACTTGGAGGTCTGTGCAGTGATCCCCACAAAGAAAGAAATTCCCAGGACTAACATTTGCCCAAAATATGCTCCTTGCTCTCCCTTACCACCTGAGGAACCTGCGCCCGCATGCCCTACAGCACGCCCCAGAAACACCTGTAGGAGTTACATTGCTTTCTTGCTTGTTGCCTTGTCAATGTTGCAGCCTTTGGTTGAGACGGATTCCACCCAATATATTGATTTGATAGATACTGGAGTTTAAGATTTTTATATGTAATTGCTGAAATTAAATTAAATTAAATGTACACCATTTCAGCTGTAAAAGACGTGGCTAAAAATAGCCCGAGACCTGGATAACTTTTACTGCTTCTCGGCATCCGTGGTCTCAAAGGCTACCTCTGAATTTAAACCTCATTCAGGTAAGGGATAGATCTGGAAAACTGGCTGTAAGTCTACACCCAGATTCCAGTCCTGACTCGCCAACTTATTAGCTATAAGACCTTGAGCAAGTCGTTTCAGCTTTTTGAAGTCTCGGGTTTTCTTTTTTTCTTTTCCACCTATAAAGTGGGAACAATAATACTAACTTCAGAGAGATGTGAAAATTAAGTGAAATTATTTGTGTAGAGCTTTTTTATTAGCTTCAGAAGTAGAATTTAGTGATTCATCAGTTGCATATAGCACCCAGTGCTCATTATATTACATCCCTTCCTTAATGTCCATCCCCCAGTTACTACATCCCCCCACCCACCTCTCCTCCAGCAACAATTTGTTTCCTATAGTTTAGAATCTCTTAGGGTTTGTCTCCTTTTCTGATTTCATCTTATTTTATTTTTCCCTCCCTTCCTCTATGATCCTCTATTTTGTTTCTTAAGTTCCACATATAAGTGAAATCATACGATAATTGCATTTCTCTGATTGACTTATTTCTCTTAGCATAATACTTTCTAGTGTCCATTGACAGACGAATGGATAAAGATGTGGTATATATACACAATGGAATGTCCTCAGCTATCAAAAAATGAAATCTTACCATTTGCAACAATGTGGATGGGACTAGAGGGTATTATGCTAAGTAAAGATTAAAAAAAAAAAAAGTCTGGCACAAAACTATGGAAAGAGCCTAGATGTCCATCAACAGATGAATGGATAAAGATGTGAGATATATATATATATATATATACACACACACATATATATATATATACACACACATATATATATACACACACACACACACACACACACAATGGAATACTATGCAGCCATCAAAACCCTGAAATCTTGCCATTTGCAACGATGTGGATGGAACTAGAGGGTATTATGCTAAGCAAAATAAGTCAATCAGAGAAAGACAATTTTCATATGATCTCTCTGATATGAGGAATTTGAGAGGCAGGACAGGTGGTCGTGGGGTAAAGGGAGGGAAAAAATGAAACAAGATAGGACTAGGGAGGGAGACAAACCATAAGAGACTCTTAATCTCAGGAAACAAACTGAAGGTTGCTGGAGAGGAGGGGGGTGGGAGGGATAGGGTGGCTGGGTGATGGACATTGGGGAGGGTATGTGCTATGGTGAGTGCTGTGAATTGTGTAAGACAGGTGAATCACAGACCTACACCCCTGAAACAAGTAATACATTATATGTTAACTAACTAACTAACTAAATAAATAAAGTAAAATTTTGGCACAAAGTGAATTCACATTAAATGTTTGTGATGGTGTTTTAGGAAGTCATTGGACACTGGTATCTGGATCAGAAGATTCTAGAGGGTCCAGAGTAAAGCTCTTGGTTTTCTGTCTTCCTTTTCCAGTCATCTTGCTCAGATGCTCTGGATGCAGAGGCATTTTGTTTTCTCCCCTCTCAGCCCTGGTGAGATGGATCTGCATGTGATAGGGATGATGGAGGGGATAGAGGGCTCATATGTCAGGACATACTGTCAGCACTGGTCTTGGTTACTACAGAACAAAGATACACAATGCTGATTATGACAATGAAACTCAACTAGCATTACTGAACATTTCATATGTGTTGGGTATCTTGCTATATTTTTTAATCCATTTTCTCATTTGGTCTCCATGGAAAACAGGGGGCATAAGTACTATTCTTGTCCCTATTTTAGAACTTGTCACACCATTTAATTTGCTTGGTGTAGAGGCCAGCACATTTTCATAGACTGTATTGGAAACAATGTATTATTCAACTTGGCTCCTCCTAGGTGTGTGTCTTCCTGAATATTCAAGATTGAGAATTCCAGATGACCATGCGATCTCAGACCTGTCCATGTACAATTACATAGAGGTGAGTGAGGACACTGGGCTCCATTCCATGAGATCATTCCTGATAGATTGTTCTGTGAGATAGTTCCTGATAGTTCCATGAGATAGTTCCTGAGTTTTGTTGGTTCCTTTGCTCTGCAGAAGCTTTTTATTTTGATGTAGTCTCAATTGTTTATTTTTGCTTTTGTTTCCCTTGCCCCAGGAGACATATCTAAGAAGGTGTTGCTAAGGCTGGTGTCAGAGAAATTACTCCCTGTGCTCTCTTCTAGGATTTTTATGGTTTTAGGTCTCATATTTAGGTCGTTAATTTTTTTTAGTTTATTTTTTGTGTATGATGTAAGAAAGTAGTCCAGTTTCATTCTTTTGTATGTGGCTGCCCAGTGTTCCCAACACCATTTGTTGAAGAGACTATCTCTTTCCCATTGCATATTTTTGACGCCTTTGTCAAAGGTTATTTGACCACATAATTGTGGGTTTATTTCCAAGCTCACTATTTTCTTCCATCGATCTTATGTGTCTATTTTTGTGTCAGTATCATACTGTTTTGGTTACTATAGCTTTGAAGTATATTTTGAAATCTGGGATTGTGCTACCTCCAGTTTTATCCTTCTTTTTCAAGATTGCTTTGTCTGTTTGGGGTCTTTTGTGGTTCCATACAAATTTTAAGATTATTTGTTGTATTTCTTTGGAAAAGGCTGTTGGTATTTTGATATGAATTGCATTAAATATGTAGATTACTTGCAGTAGTATGGACATTTTAACAATATTTATTCTTCCAATCCATGAGCATGGAATATCTTTCCATTTGTTTGTCATCTTCAATTTCTTTCATTAATACTTTATAGTTTTCAGAGCATAGGTCTTTCGCCACCTTGGTTAAGTTTATTCCTGGGTATTTTATTATTTTTAGTGCAATCGTAAATGGGATTGTTTTCTTACTTGCTCTTTTGCTACTTCATTATTAGTGTATAGAAATGCAATGGACGTCTGTATATTAATTTTATATCCTGCAACCTTACTGAACTCATTTATCAGTTCTGGCAGTTTTTTGGTTGAGTCTTTAGGGTTTTCTATATATAGTATAAAGTTATCTGCAAACAGTGGAAGTTTTACTTCTTCTTTTCCAATCTGGATGCCTTTTATTTCTTTTTCTTCTCTGATTGCTGTAGCTGGATTTCCAGTGCTATGTTGAATAAAAGTGGTGAGACTTTGACTTGTCCCTGATCTTAGGGAGAAAGTTCTCAGTTTTTTTTACCAGACTATGATGTTAGCTGTGGGTTTTTCACATATGGCCCTTATTATGTTGAGGTATAGACCCTCTAAACCTACTTTGTTGAGGATTTTTATGATGAATGGATGCTGTTCTTTGTCAAATGCCTTTGCTGCATCTATTGAAATTATCATAAGATTTTTCTCTTTTCTCTTAGTGATGCGATGTATCGCATTGATTGATTTGTGAATATTGAACCACCCTTGCATTCCAGGGATAAATCCCACATGCTTTGAGATTAGTAAATAAATTTTTCACATATCCTAGGCATTTTTCAAACTGTTGCTTCTATACTATATTGTATATGAGTGATTGTTTGTTGTGCTGTCTCTTTAAGGGTGGGGACTCAGTGTCCTCTCACCCTCCAGCTCTCCCCCAGTGGAGCCCTCTGATTTTTGAAGTTCCAGGTGTTGAGCTCCACTGACTGTAAGAACTATCCAAGTTAGGCCCCTCTGGTTTTCAAAGGCAAATGTTATGGGGATTTGTCTTCCCAGTGTGGCGGCCCTATGCCTAGGGTGCCTGGTGTGGGGCCTCCTGCTCTCCCCTCTCCATGCTAGCAGTGTCCTTACCTCCTATGGTTAGTCCTGTGGGTCAGTGTGACTCCTGACTGTGTCTCTGTCCTTCCTACCCTCTTCAATTGTGGCCTCTTCCCTATATTTAACAGTTCTTCCAGCTTCGGGTCATTTTTCGGGGTTATTTACACTTATGTGGTTGTTATCTAGGTGTATCCATGGGATGAGGTGAACCTAGGATCCTCCTACTCTACAGCCTTCCCCAGATGTCACAAATGTTCAATTTTTCTTTGCTCCAGCCCCATCACATACATGCCGAATAAGAATAGGTACAAAAAGAATACACACACACAAACACACACACACATACACACACACACAGAGCATTTCTTGCACATGGGTGTATTGTGACTATAGACGTGACAATGACCCACACAAATCATGTCCATCTACATTCTAGGGACATTTAGGAGGTAACAAGGATAACTAAATGTCTGGTTTCAACCACTGATAATTCACAGGCACAAACTTTAGCTACTTGGTAGAGCTAGTAATATTTTATCTTAAGGAAACTATAATTTTGATATGTATTAACATTTGGAAGATTTAAGAAACATTAAATTACCTTAACACTGCTAACATTATACTCTGCAAATTTGGAGCAGCTTTATAATATCCTTTGGGGCCTTATGCACTGGAAAAAAATATGTATATACCAAAGAAATTCATGGTCAGAGGATTAATACTCAAAAGAAACACACTATTACATTTTGAGCCAGTCACATGAAAAACTCACAGTAATTAGTTATGGTCACAGTTTTTAAATGATCAAATGAAAAAACTTACAAGATAAGTTTAAGGAAAGAGTGTAGCTGTTTTCCATCTTTCCTGAAGACAGGAAAAAAAAATAAAGTGGATTTCAGTTTGAGCAGAATTGTTTCATATGTACCGAAAGTCCTCACTGATGTAACTTGCCTGTGTCTTTAAAAACAAGACAACTACAACACAGTATTTTTTCTCAATATGGAGTAAGTCAAGACAGACATAGTTTCAATGACCCCTTCTGGCCACAAAGAAGATTCCAACCAGCCAGGAAACAATGGCAATTAGTCACATCTTTGGTCCCACAGACTATCCCCAGCTCTGGTTGAACAAACCTTTCACTGAAATAGAGTTCCCATAATGCCCTCTGAACAAAGTAGTGTTCTCTAACCAGTTTTGTGCAGTTGCTCAACCTTTTCAAGGTAATGTCTTATACTTTTACTAAAAAGGATTGGTAGTGACTGTTAAGGAAATAAAAAGTTGACTACTCTGTGTCCATCCTTGCAGTGAATGGGAATATGTTGTAGTAAAGAAATAAATGTTATTCATTTGAGGTATTCTGAGGTATTCTTTAAGACTCTTACATTATTGCAGATGCGAGCACATGTCAACACAAGGTGGTTCATCTTCCAAAAGAATGTGGAGAGAATTCTTCATGCTATCATGCCATCTACCTTTATTCCTCTCTATACCATGGTAAGGTCTGGGTTTAAGACATCTCCTCATTTTATTCTTCTGTTTAGCCATTAAAGAATCACAAGAATACTTTTGAAACTTCCTTACAGGTCACCTTTTCCAGAATAAGATACCATGAGGCAGCACTGCATTGGCACTGGCAGAAAAAGGTCAGAACAAGTTGAAGTTCATAGTGTTATGCTTATGATTCTCCAGGCAAATTCAGAAATGATGTGACAGACACCAAATGTTTGCTTCCAAATAAAAACTGTCGTGGGTACACAGGAGGTAGAGCGCCTAATGAACAAAATTACAAAAAGGGAGAAAGAGAGAGCGAGCAAGAGGGAGAGAGAGACAGTGAGTGCTCCTGAAGGGAGGAAATTCAAAAGAGAAACTGATGCTAGTATTTCTTTTTTCTTTTTCTTTTTTTAAAGATTTTATTTATTTAGAGAGACAGTGTGTGAGCACAAGTGAGTGAAGGAGTAGAGGGAGAGGGACAAGCAGACGCCACGCTGAGCTTGGAGCCTGACGAGGGACTTGATCTTACAACCCTGAGACCATGACCTGAGCCGAAATCAAGAGTCAGACACTTAACCAACCGAACAATCCAGGCGCCCCTGATGCTAGTATTTCTAAACTTTTTAATTTATTTTAGCAATGTTATGTTTTTACTTTTATTTAGCAATTGACTTTTGCTTCATGCAATACTCTTATGGGTGTAATTTGTAAAATTGGACAGAATTGAACCACTTAAAAAATATAATCTAACTCTAATTTAATGCCATAACATGTTCATTTAGGGCAGCTCACCCAGAGATGCCAGTAAATAGACATTCAGATTCCTGACCTTTGACTTTGGAAATCTAACATCTTTATTCATTCAGCAAATCATTTTATTTAATGTCTAGAGACAGAGCTGGACATGTTGATGAATAAGCAGCAGCCCCTCTCTTCATGTAGCTCAGAGGCTGGAGGGGCAGGCTGATAGCTGCTGGTGGGGAGGCACAACTGCCTTGGAGGACAGTGGGAGTGGCCAGGGTGGGTGGGGCTTGGTGGGCCTGGAAGGCAGCCCTGATATGTGAGAATGGCCAGAGGTGCAGCTGGAATGGCAAGAAGGACCTCAAGCATTTTGAATATTATGTTGAGGGAAGCAAGGAGGCCAATGGAGGCTAATAGACTCAGGTGTGGATTTTAGAATGCTTTGCTTTGTGGAGACTGGATTGGAAGGAATCTAGATTTATTCCTGCAAGGATGAATAAAATAAGATCCCTGCCCTCAAGGAGCTAAAAGTCCAATAGGGGAAAGACAATGACAGCAGTGAGAATACAGGACAATTAGTGCCACCAAGCCAATCACTCTTCTCATGGAGACTCTGTGCAGGGTCTGAGCAGTGACTGAATCATTTGTGGCTTCAGCGCAGTACTCTTCTAAGACAGCATTTATAACTCTTTTTATAAAGTGTGTGTGTGTGTGCGTGTGTGTGTGTGTGTGTGTGTGTGTGTATGTTTATGGCTATACAAAGGCAGACTGCTAAGAATTCATTATACAGAACACATGGGTTCAGCTATTTCTGGGGAGGGAGAGAGGACAGAGACAGAGGAGGGAAGCTCCAAATTCCTGACCTTACCAGCCATTGTAGGCCTTGACCTCGTGGACATGCAATTAAATTGCTGTTTTAGGTTAAAGAACAAAGAAGACATTGTATACTCCTTGGTTGTTCAAGACTGAAGTCTTTTAAGATCTTTATCTCTGGCCAAATAAAATGAGACTTCTTGCTGTTTTTACAGGTGATAAACAAAGGACTGTTTTTCTTTGGAACATTGATAGCCATTGGTAGTACCTACCTATTTATGTGCTCCATGTCACTGAGTCCCCTGCACTACTTCAGAAGACCATGGGACTGGCTCACTTACTTCCAGAAAACAGGTCATGATTCCTTGTAAACTCCATGGGGCCACTAGAAAAAAATTCCCAATGTCATTAGCAGGTGATGTAAATATGCTGAAGTGGCAAATGGATTTCTTTGTAACTAAAACTAAGGATCAAAACCATGTTTCCATCATCATATTTAATTCACTAGTAAAAGATATATGTCAGCTTACAATTAAAGTCAGTATAAAATTTCTCTGTGTGTTTGTTGTGATTATTGGGGGGGGGAGAATCACCCCTAAACTACCAGTTTAAGTTGCAAAACACAGCTTTCCCATAACACTCCATATAGGTGTGGTCATTCTAAATATAAGAGTGCAGTGACGAAGATCTCTTTCACTTATCAAAAAGCAAAGCACCAGGGACCTCAAGGAAGATACTGATCACACCTTCCCTTTCAAGGACATAGTTAAAGTCACGATAGGACTGACTCGTAACACCCAAGACTAAAAACTATGATTTGCCTAACATGTTAAGTACACTTTGGATCACCTGGATGGAACTTATCCAACATAGAGCTCAGCTTCACTTACCAAAACTGGAAGTATAAATGAGGAATTTGGGGCACTCTAGAACATTACAAAATGAACTAATTTTACTTCACCGTCTTTGAAAGCCAGTATTACCTTTTGAAGATTAAAAAAAGGAAGGGGGGTTATTAATGCCATACTAAGTGAAGAATAAGAAGTTTTATTTATAAATTAAACATCAAATATATACAACAGTGGAAAGGAAATAAGGGAAGACAGTTTTCATAGAAATCATTTCATTTAAGACTCTCAAGCAGTTTACTAACCAATGATAAGCTTGATTTTGAAAAGTTCTCTCAGGGAAAACATTTTCTTTGGTTCTTCTTTCTTCAGTAGAGCAGCTGAAACATTCAGAAGTCTTGCAAACATGATTAATTATGAAGATACTACACCAGTAGGACAGTCACCTAAGAAATAAAAACTAGGCAACGAAATAAAATGGTTGTTTCTTTTTTATATAGTCAAAGAAATCCTTGAGTTCTAATGAGCTGTGTTTAGTCCAAACAGTGACTCATGGGAAAATGGCAACTTCACTAACACTGACCATTGATTACCCAGTAGACTGACTGAAGAGCAAAAAAGATTAAATAATACATTTTATGAGTACAGTTTACATTTACTTTCATCCCCTTCAAATGTAGGTTTGTTTCATCTTTTGCTTGCAACTCCTTTTCTAAACCCAAAACTCTTGGCAAAATTGTGGCAAATTGTCTAGAGGATAATCTTGCCAAGTCATGTTCAAAATGAAACAGATGGAAATACCTATCTGCCATCAACACATCCTTTCCATGTACATCCTCTGCTAATGTATGATTCCCAGCCTCCATGATTATTTTGAAATGCACTACCTTTTCTTTGCTGGGTTACTTTTTAATATTCTTTTTGGAGCTTGCTTAGCAGCACATTCATCCTGAAACTCCTCTTTATCATACCGTATATACAGCAACCCTTTTGTTTCAGAGGAAGCCAGAGTGCTGATTTTTCTTTTTCACCCTGGAATAGTCTCTTTGATAAATTTGATCAGTCAAACATAGGATAGGACAGTGATTAGGACCCAACACCACAGAGAATTTGAGATTTCCTACATGTATGATACAAAGTTATTTTTACAGTTATTTTTGAGCTGTGAATACAGCTAAGTATTTTTGAGAAAAATGTATTATGTGCCTTGGAAAATAGTGTCATTTAAAAATATATATTTGAAATGAAAATTTCCAACATGTTAGAATTTGATGGTGCCAGATGCCCATCTTGTGCCATAAGCGGTTTTTCGTTATGGAAAGCACCCATTGAATTAAAGCAATTGTCTTGGTCACTTGCTTCCAGAGACCAGAAAGCATATGGGCAATTCAGATTTCCTGCAGACTCACAAAAATTCTGTGGATATTGTGGGAGCCCAGGCCAGGATGCCCCAAAATATGCCACAGTTTTGAATTAAACTTAAGAAACAGTAAATGCAAAAAGGACAGTCTGACCTTCCTTTGTCCTCCTGAAAGCAGGAAATCTCTCATGTGAAAGGTACCTCCCTAAACCAGGGGGTAGAAAGACATCTGTATCATTAGACACAGAGAATTGAGGGCTGAAAAAAACCTACATAAATAAACCTTGTGACTTTTACTTACTACCCTGCCTGTTTAGAATTCTTTACTGATTGAAGCTCCCAAACGTAAATTTTCCTGTCCTGTCCCGTCAATTCCTTACAGATTAATGTCTCTTTGTCTAAAATATGTAAAAGCTCCATGCCTTGCTCATTTTTTGGGTCTCAATTTTATTGGGCCTCCATGCACACAGAATTAAACTTTTGGTTTTTTTCTCCTGTTAATCTGTCTCATGTCAATTTTATTCCTACACCAGGCAGAAGAAACTTTTATGGCAGAGGAAAGTTTTTCCTCTCCCAAAATATTACATAGAATGGGGATTCCAAAACAGTCCTTATAATGGAAGTCAAGAAGTGGTTTCCAGTATAAGGCCTCATCTTTCATTACCATTATTCCTTCCTATAAAGGACGAACTTGGATTACATCAACCTTTGGCACACTGGTTTTGTCACTGTCATCGACTGACAGTGATTCATCACTGGTGATGATAAAAATGATGGAAGAAGAATTAAAAGTCACTTTTTTCTTTGGCCTGTCCCCATCCTTTTGTGACATCACAATGGGTCTGACCTGCATTTCACTCCCATTGGCTGGTAGGTCCTTAGCAGGCCTCTGGCATCTTAGCAGTCGGAAACATAGCAGTTGCAAAAGGGATCTTCGGAACTGGGCAGAGAGAAAATAAAGTTGAATATGAAGTAAAAATCTGGCCCTTGATCTGGATTAACATTCAATAAAATTAGTTGAATTTAATTTTGGTTGTTCTTTTTTATTTGTTAGCTGGGGTGGGTGTGGGGTTAGGTGGCAAAGCTCATATGTACCTAAATAACCCTGGAGTTTTATGGTTTTTTATTATTATAATTCTCATTAACAAAATCATATAGGACTATTACAATACTTTATAATCTCCATGGACTCAAGTTGCATGCATCTTCTTTGAGGACAACTAAATCTGTTTCTTTAGGAAATTTCAAATTAATTCATTCCACAAATATTCAGTGAGCACCTACAAGGTGAAAGCCAGTGTGCTACAAGTTGGGAATATTGTGGGCAGCAAAGGCTGCCAAGGCCCTTCCTGCAGAGTTTACAATCTGATGTACTCATTAATGTTCCCTTGATTAGGTAAGGAATTTTTTTCTATCAAGATAATAAACCACCAGGAAAAAAAATACTATAGCAGAGAGTGCTAGTGTTCACCAACATCCATGATCCTCCCCCTGTCCTGGGTACAACGCTGAACCACATTTCTCAGCTCCCTTTCAGGGGCTCCTCCCTGCTCTTCCCCTCCTACAAGACCTTAGAGGTCAAGTCTGAAGATTATAACATCACAACATGAAGGAACCTTGATTCCTGCAGAACTGCATGGGACAGATCCCCCGCCCTCCAGCAAATACAGTGGACTGTGGACCAGGATTTAATAAGCAAACCCCTAGGTCACCTGGGTGACTCAGTCAGTTGAGCTTCTGACTCTTGGTTTTGGCTTAGGCTATGATCTCAGGGTCTTGAGATCAAGCCCTGTAGGGGCCTCTGCACTCAGCAGGGAATCTGCTTGAGATTCTCTCCCTCGGCCCCTCCCCCTACTTGTGCTCTCGCATGAGCTCTCTTTCTCTAAGAAAAAGAAATAAATTTAAAAAAAAATAAACGAGAAAAACATTTCTCTTGTTAATCCACTGAAATGGTGGTTATTTCTTGCAATAGTCAGTCTATCATGACCAATAAAACATATAAATAAAAAGTTACTTAATTTAACTTTTAATCCCTTTGTTCAGAGCAAAATAAAAGTTTAATACATGGGCTTTCCCAGATCAGGAAATATCAGTGAAAAATACAATAGCTAGCTACACTGATTTCTGTCTTCTTTAAACCTCACTTATACACAAGTTAGTATTTAGTCTATATTCACATTTGAAAATATTTGCTTGAGACTACCTAGTCATCAAACTTGAGTTTGCTCTATCAGGTTAAGTGCTAAAGATACATTATTATAAGGGTTAAAGTATGTCAAAATATGTTTTCCCACATAAATGGTAAGCTCCTTGAGGATAAGGACCATTGTTTTATTTACTTGTTTCTGTTTGTTAGTTTATTGTGTCTTTTAGACTCCCTGTTTAGAGTGTGCTCCTGAGAACCAGAAACATGGGGACCACATGCAATGTTACAATGCAGAATCTTGGCCACCTAGGCATACCAAATCTGAATATGCTTTTTTTTTTTTTTTCCAATCTCTCTTGATGTAATGTATGCACATCAAAGATTTAAAAGAACAGACAGAGGGCCCACTGGCCCAGAGAAAGAACACAAAAAATAATGTTAGGCAATATATTTTAAACGTAATAATTTGCCTATTGAAGTGGTAGTTCTGAAAATATGAAGCCCTTACACTTCTTCAGAAAATTAAACTTATAAACTATCTTGTTAGAAAAATATACACGTGCATATTCTTAAAAAGTTTTATGACTAATTTTGGGGGTTCTCATGGCTCTCCTGAAGCCAATTCAAGTAATTTTCAGATTTTAAAGACTCCAAGTTAAAATTCTCTGGGTTCAAGTAAATAGATAAATGAAGGCATCATGAAAGAGAAAGAAAGACCATCAGTGAACAGAGTTTGAAACCATATGAAGGTAAGAAGAGAGAGATTTAGCAGTGAACATCATAAGGTTAATTGAAAAAATGTTCTCTTATTCCAAACTTTTGAGTATTAGTAGCCAGAGTACTATTGCCTGTTATTAGTGTGATCTGTTACTTTAAAATTCCAATGGAGGAGCTCCTGGGTGATGTAGTCTATTGAGCATCTGACTCTTGGTTTTGGCTCAGGTCGTGATCTCAGGATTGCGAGACTGAGCCTTGAGTTGGGCTTGAGGCTCAGTGCAGAGTCTGCTTGAGATTCTCCCTCCCTCCCCCTCTGCCTCTCTGTCTCTCCCTCTCCCTCAATTCCTCCCCCTCGTGTTCTCTTTCACTGGCTCTCTCTCTAAAATAAATAAATAAATATTAAAAAAATAAAAATAAAAAAATGTCTATGTAGTAATTAGCCATTATTTATAACTTCACAATTCTCTGATCTTTAAGCTTTGTAACTTAGAGGCTTAGCTTCATGCTTCCTGGCAATCATAATGGGGGCTCTCATAGTCATGACTGACAATCACCAAGTCAAAACTTTTCTACGACAAAAAAAGATAATAAGCTTCCCATTAGATCTAGAGGAGTTTCTGGAACCAAATTAACTTGAGCTACACACTGATTGTGGTGTGTGAATAATAGTACCTGTAACCCTAAGTGGTGAGCTATGAGCATGGACTTTGGTATTCTAGCACACCAGACTGGAACCCAGGCACCAACAATTCCTGGATCAGGCAAGTTATTTAACTTTTTTGGACTTGTGTTATAATTCATAAATAAAGTAAGAAACAATATTAGTGCCTATCTCATGGTGTTTTGAAAGATAATGGGTATAAATAACCTCCATAGTACAATAAGAATTTTAAGGAAATTATTAACTTTGTGGCTATTATTATTACTAGACATAAAATGTTCCTGATGAATTAAATATTAATTTTAATAGAATTTTACTTAACAAGATCTTTTGGTAGATCTTAGAAATGTTATTATTTTCTTTGGGAATATCTTGCATTTATTGCTGAACACTTTTTCCTATAAAATTCTTGATTTAGGTTTTTATCGTTGAAGCTGTCCTGAATAATCTCTATAAAAATATCATATTTTCCAACAACCACATCTACATGGTGAAAACAATGTGTTTATTACCACACTTACCTTTCTGATCATGATGATATAAATAATCGGATTATATACAGTGCTTGATTTAGCAAAGAGATATGAAACAATGGATACTGTTGGAGTGACCAGGTGTCCATAACCATTAACTACCAAGAAACAGATCACGATGTAAGGCATCCAAAAGATAAGGAAGATAAATATCATTAAAAAGCACACTTTGGCCACTTTCTTTTCATATCTTAAAATTTTAATCACTTGAATTGTCTGAAGATCTTCAATACAACGAAGCTGCAGAAAGGAGAAAGAAAGAGTTGAAAGTGAATGTTGTCTGATAATAGATATTCAGACAAAATTCGGGGGCCCAAAATTCAGACAAAATCCCTTTCTCATGTTGTTCTGATAATAGATATTCAAACAAAATTCTATCTGAATAGATATTCAGACAAAATTCCCAAAATAGTGGAAAGACAACTGAACAGGACCTTGGGGGCCAACTTCTGATCCAAGAATCTGCAGCTGGGTCCAGCCTTTAATCTCTCTGGGTCCCAGTCTGTGGATCTTTAATATTGTACCTTGAGCCACATAGCCTCTTCAATCCTTTAATTGTTTTTAATGTTTTCCAATTTAGTTAAAGAAGAATAAAATGGGACACCTGGGTGGCTCAGTTGTTTGAGTGTGGGATTCTTGGTTTTGGCTCAGGTCATGATTTCAAAATTGTGGGGTCGAACCCTGGTCCTGCTGTGCTCCACACCCAGTGTATAGTCTGCTTGGGATTCTCTGTCTCCCTCGGCCCCTCCCCTTTCCCACCACAAGCATGCATGCTTTCTCTCTAAAATAAATAAAACCTTAAAAAAAAGAAGAAAATGAATTATTTTGCCTAGATCTTTCAGTCACTGAAAGACAGCCTGAAGGAGCCCTGACAAATTGGAAACAGTTTCTCTATGATTCTGGAAACTCTTATCCAGACCATAATCCTCAATTTCTCAAAGCAGGCAGCAAACATGTGACATCAGTTCTGCATGGTTAAGCCAGTCTTTACTAAACTTAATTCCCAAATGAATTCTTACTGGAAACTATGGTGACTTCCTGCTCACAGCTAATAACTACAAAGTGGGATTTGACAGGGACCTTGCTTGTGGTTGGTTTCATCAGGGCTCAGGCGCAGAGAACACTTGTAGCCACATTCCTGTAAACTCAGCGTATCTGCTTTTAATTTATCCCTATTAAAGCACTGAGGAATAATGGTCTACAGTTTGAAAGTTGTTTGGGTTTCTTATATAAAATTTCTTTAGAAGTTCCTTCTATTGTTATTATAAATTTGTTAGTAAGGGAAGGGGGATAATATCCCTCTACACCAAAACTATGTTCTTAAATAAAATGGTTATTTCTGACTATCCTAAAAAGATAAGTTTGCTAAAAAAAAAATACAAATGCATTATGTATTCAAAATAAGGTATCCTGCATACTGTTTATACTTAGTATACAATTTTAAACTGGGAAATTTATTGCGTTTCAACAAAATCTAAGCATTCTTTTTATTTCTAGCATTATCATAAAAATTAAGGAAAAATTTTCCAAATAAACCAGAACATGTGCTTATAGTATTTAAAAGTATATTTGAATTGATACAGCTAAATTATTGATGTCATCTAAAATATGTTTAAGAAACTATATTCTTAGGGAGGGCAAGATGGCGGTGAAGTAGGAGGCACTGATACAACCGGTCCCCTAAAGTGAGCTGGATATCTACCAGAACATGCTGAACGCCCATGAAATCAGCCTGAGAAGTAAGATTTTTCACTTCTGGATCTCTACAAGAGCAGAAGGCAGCAACGGAGAGGTAAAGCAGAGTGGGAACACACGAACCTATATCGGAGGATAAACAGAAGGGGGAAGGAGCCACCAGAAGTGACCCAAGGACAGTAATACCCCAAAGGAAAGTGCTCTGTGTTTGGGAGCCAGCATTAACTTAGAATCCAGTCAAAAACACTTAAAAAGAACTAAAGATCTTAAGGAGCAACTAGTGGAAGAGGGTGGTCATGGGCACGGGCCTAAGCCCATGTTCCCAGGAAGGACACAACCCGCGTCAAAGAGAGACTGGCGGCGGTCCAGTCCATAGTTCATGGACCTGCAGCTTTCCGCTCCTTGCACCATTTTGAGGGCAGGGTGCAATCCTGAAAATGCCTTAGAGAGCCTGGTGTGGTCCATGAGCCTGCAGCTTTTCTCTGTGTGCAGCACTCCGTGGGCTGGGTGCATTCCTGCAAGCTCCTAAGAGACCGGGTGGGAGCCCTAGATGGCGGACTTTAGGACCGCAGGATGTCTGCCGCCTGCCGCAGGGTCTGGGCGCGCTCCCAGCTGGCGCCAGAGAGAACGTGGGTGGCCTGATCTCGGGCAGGAATCTGAGCACACCTGGTGCCCCTTGCACCATTTAGAGGGTGGGGCGCACTCCTGCAAGTGCCTTAGAGAGCCTGGTATGGTCCAAGAGCCTGCAGCTTTTCTCTGTGTGCAGCACTCCGTGGACTGGGTGCACTCCCACAAGCTCCTAAGAGACCAAATGGGAACCCTGGCCAGCAGCATCTAGGACTGCAGGATGCCCGCCGCCTGCCTCAGGGTCTGGGCGCTCCCAGCCAGCTCCAGAGAGAACAAGGCCCAGTCCAGAAACAGAGGCACCAGAAGTGAATTTCCTAGGCCAATATCGCTCCTGGCTGTGGTCGTGCTAGGGAGCAGAGGCTATCGAGGACAGAGGCTGGGGGTGCGCACCACCTGTGGCAGGCTGCGGTGTGAGCAGAGATTGCAGAGGGGAGCAGACTGAGGCTTCTCTGTGACACAGAGGTCTGGATATGTGCAGATTCCTTGCTTGGACTTGCCGAAGAGGCGAAAAAGCTACAAAAGAGCAAAAATCTCCAGAGAGCAAAAGTCTGAGAAACCAGTTTCCACAGAGCCCAGCCCCCTGGTTGGGGGGCAGGGCGACTCAACCCAAGCAAGATTGACTGGAAAACAATGCGACAGGCCCCTCCCCCAAAAGACAAGCCAAAAACAAGAGGACAATAAACACAGGGTCCCCATAAAACTATAACCCCAACATCAGGGGAAATCAATATATTAAGCTCCTGATAATCCCCCAAAACCTGTAGATAGATAGATACAAGTTTTTTTCTTTATTTTTTTTCTTACTCACACGTTCTCATGTTTCTAGGTTTTTAAAAATTTTTTTAAACTACTTAACATTATGGGCGCCTGGGTGGCTCAGTTGGTTAAGCAACTGCCTTCGGCTCATGTCATGATCCTGGAGTCCCAGGATCAAGTCCAGCATCAGGCTCCCAGCTCCATGGGGAATCTGCTTCTCCCTCTGACCTTCTCCCCTCTCATGCACTCTCTCGCTCTCTCTTCCAAATAAATAAATAATTTTAAGAAAGATTAAAAAAACTACTTAACATTAAAACTAGAGGCTTAAAACAACGATAAACCCAGGAAGACCCGAAATAACCTTCCTTGCCCGCATCGAGGAGTTATAACCACCCTCCCATCTTACCCTTCTGTCAGTGTTTCTGTGTATTTGCTTTTCTTCTGGTATTATATAAATCTTATTCTTGGGGTTATTCCAACTAGGTTCTTTTATTTCTTGTCATTTACTTTTGTTGGTCTTTATGTTTGTTCGTGTTTGTTTATATACCTAATAAATCTTATTTTGGGGGCCCA
>CM052893.1:6321191-6337273 GCA_028534135.1 Potos flavus | reverse complement strand
AACAAGATCCTACCTAATAGGATCCAACACACATTAAAAAGATTATTCATCATGA
Organism: Potos flavus; assembly: GCA_028534135.1. Lineage (NCBI taxonomy): Eukaryota > Metazoa > Chordata > Mammalia > Carnivora > Procyonidae > Potos > Potos flavus. The sequence goes on along the minus strand of CM052893.1, from coordinate 6,337,218 downwards.
CCAGGTGGGATTTAACCCTGGGATGCAAGGGTGGTTCGACATTCACAAATCAATCAGTGTGATAAAACAAATCAATAAGAGAAGAGAGAAGAACCACATGGTCCTCTCAATTGATGCAGAAAAAGCATTTGACAAAATTCGGCATCTGTTCTTGATGAAAACTCTTCAAAGTATAGGGATAGAAGGAACATTCTTCAATCTCATAAAATCCATCTATGAAAAGCCCACAGCAAATATCATTCTCAATGGGAAAAAACTGACAGCCTTCCCTTTGAGATCAGGAACACGATAAGGATGCCCACTCTTGCTACTCTTGTTCAACATAGTACTAGAAGTCCTAGTGACAGCAATCAGACAACGAAGAGAAATAAATGGTATTTGAAGTGGGAGAGAAGAAGTCAAACTCTCTCTCTTTGCAGACGACATGATACTTTCTATGGAAAACCCAAAAGACTCCACTACCAAACTACTAGAACTCATACAGCAATTCAGTAGCGTGGCAGGATACAAAATCAATGCACAGAAATCAGTTGCTTTCCTATACACTAACAATGAATATATGGAAAGGGAAATTAGGAATCGATTCTATTTACAATAGCACCAAGAATTATAAGATACCTGGGAATGAATCTAACCAAAGAAGTAAAGGATTTGTACTCAAGGAACTACAGAACACTCACGAAAGAAATTGAAGAAGACACAAAAAGGTGGAAAAGCATTGCGTGCTCATGGATTGGAAGAAGAAACATTGTTAAAATGTCTATACTGCCCAAAGCAATCTATACTTTCAATGCCATCCCGATCAAAACTCCACCGGCATTTTTCAAAAGGTTGGAACAGACAATCCTAACATTGGTATGGAACCAGAAAAGATCCTGAATTGCTAAGGAAATGTTGAAACAGAAAAACAAAGCTGGGAGCATCACATTGCCTGACTTCAAGCTTTACTACAAAGTGGCGATCACCAAGACAGCATGGTACTGGCACAAAAACAGACACATAGACCAGTGGAACAGAGTAGAGACCCCAGATATGGATCCGCAACACAATGGTCAAATGATCTTTGACAAAGCAGGAAAAAATATCCAGTGGAAAAAAGACAGTCTCTTCAATAAATGGTGCTGGCAAAATTGGACAGCTATATGTAGAAGAATGAAACTTGAACATTCTCTTACACCATACACAAAGATAAACTCGAAATGGATAAAAGACCTCAACGTGAGGCAGGAATCTAGCAAAATCCTAGAGGAGAACACAGGCGGTAACCTCTTCGACATCAGCCACAGCAACTTCTTTCAGGATATGTCTCCAAAGGCAAAGGAAACAAAACATCAAAAATGAACTTTTGGGCCTTCATCAAGATAAAAAGCTTCTGCACAGCAAAGCAAACAGTCAACAAAACAAACAGGCAACCCACGGAATAGGAAAAGATATTCGGAAATGACAGTACAGACAAAGGTCTGATATCTAAGATCTATAAAGAACTCCTCAAACTCAACTCTCAAAAAACAGATAATCATGTCAAAAAATGGGCAGAAGACATGAACAGACACTCCTCCAAAGAAGACCTACAAATGGCTAACAGACACATGAAAAGATGTTCATCATCATTAGCCGTCAGGGAGATTCAAAGCAAAACCACACTGAGATACCACCTCGCACCAGTTAGAATGGCCAAAATCAACAAGACAGTAAGCAACAAATGTTGGGGATGATGTGGAGAAAGGGGAACCCTCTTCCACTGTTGGTGGGAATGCAAGTTGGTGCAGCCACTTTGGAAAACAGTGTGGAGATTCTTGAAGAAATTAAAAATAGCTACCCTATGACCGTGTCATTGCACTACTGGGTATTTACCCCAAAGATGCAGATGCAGTCCAAAGAAGGGCCGCATGTACCCCAATGTTCATAGCAGCAATGGCCACAATCGCCAACCTGTGGAAAGAGCCAAGATGCCCTTCAAGAGATGAGTGGATAAAGAAGATAGGGTCCATATATACAATGGAATATTATGCCTCCATCAGAAAGGATGAATACCCAACTTTTGTTTTAACATAGACGGGACTGGAAGACATTATGCTGAGTGAAATAAGTCAAGCAGAGAGAGTCAATTATCATATGGTCTCAGTTACGTGTGGAGCAGAAGGAAAAACATGGAGGATATTGTGAGAGGGAAGGGAGGGGTGAATTGTAGGAAATCTGAGGGGTAATGAACCATGAGAGACTGTGAACTCTGAGCAACAGACTGAGGGTTTTGGAGGGGTGGGGGACGGGGGTTGGGCGAGCCTCGTAGTGGGTATTGAGGAGGGCACGTATTGCATGGAGCACTGGGTGTGGTACATGAACAATGAATCTTGTAACACTGAAAAAATAAAATAAAAGTATTTGGGGAAAAAAAAGAAACTATATTCTTAGTAGAATCACATATTCATATTGACAGAGAATAGGAAGAAAATGTAGATAATTAAAATGATTGTATTTTTATAGAGTAGAGGAAGGTGAAGGATTGGGCATGGTTGTAAAGTTGGATACTATTATTATCTATTTGTGCATTCCATTTTAAAAGAAACGATTTAATGTGATAGGATATTATTCTATTTTCAGAACAGCATTTTTTGGGTGGGTGGGAAAATTTCCCTAGAGATTTTTAAGAAGGTTGTGGGGTTCTAGTAAAATCTCTCGATTTGGAATTAGGTCTGGATCCATATCCCAGATTCACCACTTTTGGTCCTGGCAATCAAGTACTTCCTCTAGGAGTCAAGATTAAAGGAGGTTCAAATGAATAACCTGTTGGACTTAACAGAGGTTGGTTCTGAGTTCCACACATATGACTTTGTGGGATTATGTTCAAGATTAAATATTTATTTACATTGGAATTATATTTGAAACTAACACATATATATACATTTGTACTTTTATGATACTTTGGAATATTTGGAATTGTGATTTTTGGCTCCTCAGAGTTTCAATTAATGAGTATATATATATATTCTATATAGTCGAATTATAGTATACTTAATATACTATATATTGCATTGTATTCATATACTCAATATACAATATACAGTATATTCAATATACTCAATATACTCAGTATACTCAATATAACCACAGCTCAATCATCTGTCCCCAATTCCCCACCATGCAGAGTCCCCACAGACTCATATCTACCCTTTCTGAGCAACTCAATTCCCATCCTCTCAACATCAAAGCAGAGCACTCATTTATCATCTTAAAATTACATGCATGCTGGAGAAGTTAATTTAAGGAAATACTGGGCTGGAAAAGCCCAGTTTCTCTTTGGTACAAGGATATAGCTCTGACTAATGTTTTGGATTATTTGAGTTAGTATATGTGTAGTTTCCATGACTATTTTTCATTTATCTCTTTTGGCCTCTCTGTTTTATCATTCCCCATTCCTTTACTCTGTTCTTTCAACGTTTTCCAAATAAAGAGCTCTACTTAATGTCTTACCCAATATATTCAATATATTCAATCATTTGAGGATATTTTCCAAAATTGCTATGGATGAAGCAAAAGCATATACACAGTTGGATTTGTCCTGAAGGATGAACCACTTAAGACAAATCCCCCAGAATTCCCAATAAAAGAGTCCTCTGCCTATATTAAATTGCTTATTGATCCAGATACCGGTAGATTTTCAAAAACTTCACTGTGAGTTCTCTTCTCACAAGAGAAGCTATGTCTCCATCACCGTTCTGAGTCACCCCTCTGGATAAATCACCAGGTTCTGATGGACAATACTATGGTCTAGAGTCAAGTCTCATACCACTTCCCCTTCCTATGAACTGTTTATAACTCATTCCAAAAATAGTCTCTGATCAACTATTGTATGAAAGTACTGTTCCAGCTATAGGAAAAAAAAATAAATAAGACTGGGTCTCTGCTTTTAAGGAATTTACTGTATTCTGAGCGAGACAGGCACACAGACTGCTTCCACAGATGATACATGTCGTGAGGGACGTGACCAGAGAGGGCTATGAGAACACACAGGATGGGTAACGGATTCAGACATGGGTAAGGGCAAGATGATACTGAGCTCGGCCTCCTGTGGTGAGCCAAGTAAGGAGGAAGGACAGAGTGTTCCAGGAACAAGATGTATGCTAAGGCAAAGTAATAAAAGAACACATGTCAAATTCTGGGAACAAGAAATATTGCACTTGACTGGAACCTGAGGTGGCAAGAGGGTAGGCATGTCAAGAATTAAAGCTGGACACACAGACAAGAGATGGTAATGCAGGACCCTGGGAGTCGCTCTCAGGGGCTTTATTTTTAATCACGAAGGCAGAGGAACATCTAAAGGATTTTAAGCTGGGCAGTGATATGAGAAAATTTGCATTTTTAAAAAAGATTTTATTTTTTATTTATTTGACAGAGACAGAGAGATCACAAGTAGGCAGAGAGGCAGGCGGGGGGCGGGGGGGAGGAAGCAGGCTCCTTGTCGAGCAGAGAGCCCGATGTGGGGCTCGATCCCAGGACCCTGAGTTCATGACCTGAGCCGAAGGCAGAGGCTTTAACCCACTGAGCCACCCAGGCGCCCCAGAAAATTTGCATTTAAGAACAATTACTCTGGCGGAAGTATAGAGAAAATGGATTAGAAGAAAGCAAGAATAAAGGAAGAAAAAACTAAGGCCCCTTTGAAAGGAGTCTGTGGCAATAGGAGAAGGAGGGAAAGGATATAAGGAAAAATTGGAGGTTGAACAGATGAAAATTGATAATTGGTTGTGGGATAATTGGGAAGACATGCATGAGGAATAGCCAAATATTACTCTCTCGTTTCTAGCTGAGGAATAATGACCATTCACTGAGAAAGGGAATGGAGGAGCAGCAGATCTGGGAGAAAGATGACCCATTTGTCTTCACACACATAGAATCTGATAAGTCTGAATGTTCTGAAGGGGAACCTGAGTGGCTCAGTCACTTAAGCATCTGCCTTCGGCTCAGGTCATGATCCCAGGGTCCTGGGATGGAGCCCCACATTAGGCTCCCTGCTTAGTGGGGAGTCTGCTTCTCTCTCTGCGCCTCACCCCACCCTCACCCTGCTGTCTCATGTTCTCTCTCACTCTCAAATAAATAAATAAAATCTTAAAAAAAAAAAAAAAAGATCTGGTAAGTCTGGGGGCCATCCCAGTGGACATGTGCAATAGGGTGGGACCTGACAGAGGTCGGAAGAACACCCTGGGTCAGAAATAGAGATTCCAAAGTCACCAAGCTATTATTAGAAGGGGAAATCCTAAGAGTGTATGAGATGCCCAAGGCCAGTGTGTAGTGAGAAAAGAGCTACACACACAATGCTGGGAGGCCCATGGGAAGCAGCCCTTGGCAGAGACCTAAGAAGATGGGCCAGCAAGTCAGCAACAAAGATAGGAGAGAATGGGATCCTAGAAACAGTGAAGGAGAAAACCACAAGTGAGTGGAAGTTGTTAATAATGCCACAAGTGTCAAATACCACGGATGCCAGAAAAGAGAAAAGAGATAGATATGTGTTCATTGGACCTAACATTTGGGAGATCATCAGTTACCTTAACGTGGGCTATTTCTCTGACAGTGTGCTCAAGGAAGGAGGCACCAATTTGCAATGGGTTGAGGAATTAAATGCTAGGTGAATTTACTAAACTACAAACTCTTTGAGGCAGGGGCGATATCTTATACATGTTGTATCCTCAGAGCTTAGTCAATGTCTTAGTCAGCTTGGGCCTCCCTAACAATATAGCATAGACTGAGTGGCTTAGACAACAGAAATGTGTTTCTCACAAATCTGGAAGCTGGGAAGTCTAAGGTCAAGGTGCCCACAGGTAGGTTTCAGTATGAGACCTCTTTTCTTGGCTTGGAGATGGCTGCCTTCTCTCTGTGTACTCATACGGTGGAAAGAGAGATGGAAGGAGGGGTGGAGAGATGGATGGAGGGAGGGAGGAAGAGACACAGAGAAAGAGAGACAGAACCACTGGTCTCTCTTCCTCTTCTTACAAGAGCACTAATCCCATCATGAGGACCCCACTCCCATGACATCATATGACCCTAATGACCTCCTAAAGACCCCATCTCCAAGACCATCGATTGGCGGTTAAGGCTTCCATATATAAATTTTGAAGAGACAAAAACATTCAGCCCATAATAGTCAGTAATTGGTGCATTCTAGATGCTCAACAAATATTGGCCAAATGAATGCTTACTGAGTGGTGATAGAGCGCCAAAAGCCACTAATGGTTCTTTGAGCAAGCACTGGTGAGGAGAACAATAAAGTGATAGCCAGAGGGAGTTGAGAGCAGATTTTGCTTTTGTATAATATTAGCATAGTTACTGCTAAAGAGAAGAAGCCAGAAATAAGGGAGAAATTGGAGATGTTAAGTGGAAGAGAAAACTATTATTTGAGTGAGGTCCCTGGGGCAGAAAATGGGGTTGGGGAAAACCAGAAGCTAAGGTCAGCTTGGTCCCGAGAGAGCTATTCCATGACCCCAGAACTGAAGAAAGGGGCCTAAGAAGGAGGCTGAACAGAGAGGCTTGTATAAAGGGGGATAGGGAGTTGAGAAATTTCTTGATGATGGCTTTCTTTTGCCCAATAAATAAGCATGATTATTTGATAAGAATGAATGGGGGATAGGGCAAGAGATGAATTCAAATGAGGACTGAGGATTTGTAGTGGCGACTGTGTGAGACAGTGGACCATCTAGGGATCCAAATATTGCCAGACACTGCTGAGAGGACATCTGGGTATGGACATCGGGAGTCTGGGGGCATAGTTTCCTCTAGCTCCTCTTTGTAGTTTGACTACAGGCATGGGCAAAACCTATCTTTGGATTGCTGTGGGGATTTTTTTTTTTTTTTTTTTTTTTTTACAAAATAGGTATGTATGAGAAAAGTTCGAATGTGAAAGTTGGCAGTGGGTCATGATTTAAAGTGACGCATGCGGCCAAAAAAAAAAAAAAAAAAAGGTGAAAGCTAGAGGGGTTTAGTAGGGTGCACAGGAGACCAATGAGCAGGAGTTCTGAAGAAGGAAGACACAGACAGGAAGACATGGTGATTGAGCAAGGAAAACACCTGCAGCTAAAGTAGGAGACTACCTCCCACTGTCACTTCAGACTTCTTGCTAGCACTCAACAGGAAACCCGTTTGTGGTCAGTCTTGTGCTTTATGATTCAGAAGCGATTTCCGGACAAAATATCTATACTGTGCTCTAGTGGGTTTACTTGACCTTTGAATGAATAAAATCATGGGGAGCGTGGAATTTCCTTGGTCAGAGTTCTTTAATTCTAAGAGTGCTAGAGAATGCAGGTGTTCTTGGTTTTACTGACTTTATCTGTCTAGAACACCTTTCCTTCCTCCTTGTGGTTTAGAGAGTGGTGTAGGGAAAGTAGATGTTATTCCTCATTTGTCAAATTTTAGAGAGTGACTCAGTGCCCCCATTCTATTGAGTAGGAAGTCCCCTAGAACTGATCCAGCTGCGGACAACCACTAATCATGTCGGGAGTCTGAGTCTCTTCTGCCCAGAACTGTCCACCCTGGAAATAGATTAAGGGAGGGGCATCTGCAGTTTTCAACTTACCATTCGAATGGAATACAGAATATGGCCATAGCAATGGGCTATGACTCCCAGGGGCACCACCAGACAGCCAAGAAATAAGAAAAGCACAAAGGAGGAGTCGTTGGCGTCCTTGGATTTCCAGTCCGCAGAGCAGCCTAATCCATGCACGTCCAGGATGTACCTGTTCCAGCCCAGCAGAGGCGCTCCTGACCACGCCAGTGAGTACACCCAGATGTAGGTAATGGCCCTCCAGGCCCAGGAGAAATTGATCACTCTGGCATGGACCACGCGAATATAACGTTCATAGGCCAGCACGGTTAGGGTGGTAATGGAAACAATGCCTGCAAGAAGAGAAAGTGGGACACTATAACATGGCGCAGCGGTGGACGGAGGTAGCAGAGGGTACGCTGTCCACTGGAGATGCCTCACAGGGTGTCTGGAACAAACAAGGTGCTCTAAAAGTGACACATCTGAGAGGACTGATGCCTCACAGTCCCCAGGAAATTTGACTGGAAGCATATTTACCCGGGAAAGAAAACCAATGGCAGGTGGATTGCAGCAGGACAAAAATAAAAGCTCCGCCCCAACGATACAGCTCCTGCGTTAAACTCCCTGCCAGAGGGAAACCCTGAAGAAAGAGTCCCTAAGGGAGTCTTGTTTGATTTTACCTGTTCTCGGTTGCGTCTGACTCAGGATTGAAGGTGAAATTGAAGTGGGTTTCGCAAGGCTGAATGGACCAAAGTTATGGTGAAAGTATGCAGGGGGCCGGGTTAACCTTCCTGCTGGCGGATGTTAGCCTGCGGACTGTTCTCATGCAAGATGGCTGACAAGGGAGTGAAGCCTTCTGCGCCCCCCGGGGTCTTCATGTGTGCCTCCATTTGGCAACAAATACACTTTAACAACAGTATTCATTTGTTTTCCTGCCTCTTCCCGGACAGTGGTTTATTCAATTAACGAGCTTCTATTGAGCACCTACTGTGTGCCAGTCGCTTCTATTGAGCACCTACTGTGTGCCCGTCACTTTTACAACTCTGGAGGTTTAGGGATGACAGAAATGTGGAAATCTAGGTGCTTGGGGGGAACTCGGTTGTGTAAACAACAGTAAGACTGCAGGAGGTATAAATGTATTGTGGGAGTCACAGAACAGGGGGCCTTTGTGAACCAGGCAGGAGAATCATATTCCAGACCATCTGGAGTATGGTCTCCATACTCCAGAGCATGGAGACCATTTAAGGGTCTAAAAATGATGAGAGGATTCAGAGGCGCCAGGGTTGGGAGGATACAAAGGAGCAGGGAGGTTAAAAGGAGCAGATGAGGCCATTAAGAAAGGCTTTTGATTTCCTGCTAAGGGTTTTTGTTTCCTTCTCCTTCTTTGAAAAACAACAACAACAAAAAAACACTTTTCCTGTATAAAACAGTGAATTATAAGCCTGTTACTCTGTCATGTTTTTTAAGTGTGAAGGAACAATAGTTAAGTTCTCTTCTTTCTCCTCCTCCTCCTCCTCCTCCTCCTCCTCCTCCTCCTCCTCCTCCTCCTCTTTCCTCTGAAAGGACCTTCATTCCTGCAGCAGAACTCCTGTCCCAGGTCAGTGCATGGAGACCAGCTTGAAGGCTACTGCAGTAGTCCAAGCAGGTACGACGGAGCCTGAATTAGAGTACCTTTAAAGGTATGAAGAGCAAAGTCTGGATTCTAGGGACATGTGGTGATTATTATCAACAGAACCTACCAGCTTTTTGAATGTGAAGAGGGAGGGAGAGAGAGGAGTCAAGAATTACTTGGAGATTTCTAACCTGTATGACGAGTTGAGAGTGGTTACATTTACAGAGATTAAAACTACCAGGTGTTACAAGCAAATATGGGGAAGAAAATGAAATTGTGAGCTTCCTAAAACACACCACCATAAATATTTATTGAATGAGTGGATCAAGAGAGGCTGTAGAAAAAGTGGTCCTAATGGAGACTGAAAATAACACCTGTGTCAGGTAAGCAGGTGGGAGAGTGGGGGTGGGGCTTCGGGAAGCCTGGAGTCATCCCACCTCCCCCCTAAATAGCTCTGTGACTTTGGCAATTCATACAATCTCTGTAGACTTTAGTTTTGTTTTTGTTTTTATAAAATTGAAAAATCCCTTTGTATTAGAAAATTTTCACTATAATAGGATGAAATGAAGAGGTCCTAGACTCAGAAAGTCACTGCCAGAATACAGTTAATATCAATTTATACCAGGATAGGTTTATTATTTGGGGGAAGGGCAGCATAATTCCCCATGTCTGATGCCTGTGGTATTCGATGAATGTTTGTTGAACACATGAATGTTTAATAAATACATAAGGGACTGGAAGAAGAAGACAGGGTTTTGGAATATGGTAGAGGGAAATATTTCAGGAAGTAGTGCTATATTCACAAATAATGGATTTATGTTCAGATTATAAGTAATTCTGGAGGCAAGGAAAATATCAAGTTGGATATCAGGCCTTCAGAACTAAAAATCAACTTTCACCTCATTAAATTTTTACCTGACGAATGATACTGTCTTTTCTTTAACTGTGTATATTCCCAGAAGGAAACCAAAAACCTAACGGTACTTACATAGTAAGACTCTAACGAGATTAGATACTGCTGGTTTTATTTAGTTTACAAAATTTCTTATCAAATATAATGGCATTTAATTATATAGTTGCCTGTAAATGTTAAAACAGTTTTGAGCCTTCAACTTTTAGTTAATTTTAGTTAATTTACCTAGTTAAATTACCTTGAACATGATTTATTTCTTCTTAGGCAAGAAAACTCGCTGCAAATATGTTGTAGATTAGCAAATCTCAGGATACTCTACAGATGAATAAATGAGTCCTTAAGAGTAAAGCAATAAGCTGGGATGATTTTAGCTGGCATTCATATATTCATTCATTCATTCATTCATTCATTCATTCACTATTTACTGCTTATCTGTGTGTCCGGCAGTGTGCCAGCAAATAGGTACAAAGAAGAGAGTGACGCAGGCCCCTCCTAGAAGTGACAGTCCACTGGGTTAAGAGTCATAATACAGTCACGTCCAACAAGTAAATCAGTGGCCCGCTATCAAGGAGAGAGACGGTGCAGAGAAGATGTGAGGGAGGAGGCTGTGGGCACAGAGGACGTGGTAGGATTAACAAGAGAAGCTCATTGTGCTTAGAGCTGAAGTACGAAAAACCCCAGCTTGGTGATCAGTCAGGGTGCAGGAGTGTGGTGAGTTTTCCCTCTGATTATTTAGGTCAAAGAGGGAAGAGGTTTGTTCAGTGTGATATAGTTTTGGACCATGTCTGTATCCTAGCGAGCACCATGAGCTTCCAGAGCCTGACTCAGTTGCTGACATTCCATTCGGTACCATAAGCAGTTAGCACAGTCCCGGAATTTCCAGGCCTTCCCTCACTGCACGGGCTTATCAGCCAGACCAACTTAATCTTCTAGGGTGACCCGTTGGAACAGACCTAAACTACATCCTTTCCTTACATTCCCTCCCTTTTTTCTTCTCTTGACAATAGTTCCTTACTCATGATTTTGGGTCCTACCTGAGTCAAAATTATTCGCTGTATTCTGGGGAATGAGAATGAGCAGACGATCTTGCAACTACTTTATACGTAACTTGTAACTGAGGTGGAGCCTAATTCTCTATTCCCTGACCACCGTGGACGGTGAGGGGGAAGGTGACCGCCCCCAAAAGAGTGCCCTTATATGTGAGGCCCCATAATAATCATGCCACATGCAGTATCCCTCTTTGTGGAGAAGGAGTTCTGTGGCTCCAAGGGATAAGGAATCAATAGGAGTTAGAGACAGTTTTGTGAACCCAGGACTGGCTGAATCCACAACCCATAATTTTGCCTTTATCCACCTGTTCCCACAAGCTCTCCTGGGGGTTGCATGATGTCCATGCTGTCCCTGCAAAGCTGCACACTGACCACATATGTACTAAGTGTGTCTCCCTGTGCCCAGTAGGGTCTTCCAGGAGAAACCAGAGACGTGTGGGGCCTACCCTTGAGGAGACTACAATACTGTACATTCTTGTAGACCCAAGACCAACTCTGCGCAACATTCGAGGGCACGGTAGGATGATACGAGAGCATATGGTATGTTCACTGTGCAACAAGCCCGAAAAATGAAAATTCCAGTGGGTTCTGTACACACACAGCAGTGGACAAGCATTTAAACTTACATTTCCATTCCACTATTCCCCTAAAAATTTTATTCTACTGTAATATATTGGTATGGCTGAAAGACTTTAAATTGTTACCTTATTATTTTCTTCAACCAAAAATGTATTTAGAAATTGAAATTTTTAAACTTCTTGGATAGCAAGGCTCTAAATGTTTAAAAAATTGTCTTACGGATTAAGTTACCAGTTTTTATTCATACACAGCTGATCAAAATATTTTGTTAAATATTGAAAGTAAAAAACTTAATTAGAAATACATCTCTTAAAGTGATCAGTATAGCTTTCCCTCACCACAAGGAATATACCCTATCCATAAGTTACTATTACCAATGCTAGAAAGATAAAGGATAAATCCTCTTCCTGTTTTTCCTGCTTATAAAGTTAAAGATTTCTTGATCACACGTGTATCCAGATGCAGTGGAAGGAATGTTGTTATATTCAGTTTCTATTGGTTAGAAGAACATTTCTTCTATATTCAATTATTTGAACTCTGCTGAATTTTTAGGCCAAAAATCAGAGTGGTTACTGTCAAAAATTATATTTAATGATCTACCAACTAACAACTCAACTGTGTTAAAGGCAAATAACTGGAAACCACCTGGGTGGTCATTCACTTCCCCAGGTTCCTCATCAGTATTTTAACTTGTCCCTTTGTTTGCCATCCTGGAACTTCCTCCCACCCCTCCCTGGTGATTTCCCATGGTAAGATTTGGGATGGGTAAGGAGGAAGTGGGAGACGGGTGATGGAGAAAGGGAAGGTCTGGATCACAGGGAGCTGCTTTCTAGGAGAGAGTACAAGCTGAGAATTTAGAAGTCGATTCTCTTAAAACTCTCCTTGCATAACCATTAGGAAGAGTTGTATCTCTATGCATACACCAGTTTGAAGACAGAAGTCTATAAAAATTAATCTTGTTGGCATATTATGGAGACTCTGCTTAATCTTGCTGCATCACTTACTTACATTGGGATACAGATGGCAAGCCCCAAAGTGCCAGCCACCTTCAAAGCTGGCTGCTTTGACACCACTGTTCCCTCTGCCTGAAATGCTGACAGAGATCTTGGAGCCTGGAGGAGAAGACAGACATGTAAAGAAGTGATTATAGCAATGTGATATGTACTAACCCAGAGCTGTGTCTGGGAGCTGGAGGATACAATCGAGGAAGCACTGACCTCTGCCTAGGGAAATACTGAGGAAGTTCTTAAGAGAAAGCGATATTTGAATTGATGAATGGAAGGGAGTTTATCAAGTTGACGAGGGTGAGGATATTTTAAGGCCAAGGATATAGCATATAAAATGCATGGAAGCAAAAAGAGGTATCCAAGGGTTAACTCTGTGCACCAGATTGAGTCAAGTAAAGTTCTTTGTGATATAATTTGGTGATTATGCATTCATGTACATTTATCAATAATCCAACATCATGCACATACAATATAGCAGGCACTGTGCTTGGAAATGGGCAAAGATAAACTATAAAAGAAAGAAACAATAATAGAATGATAAATTCTATAATAGAGGAACATCTATGAGTAGTCTTGGATTCAACTTCAGTTTCTATACATAAATACAGATCACTCTGGGAGAATTAATATCTATGAACATCAATTTGCTCACAGTAAAATAGAAAGAATAGTACCAAAATGCTTTCTCATTGTGAGTGTGTGTATATGTATTACATGAGAATATGAATGTATTTAGTAAGATGATAATATATAAGGTATTATTATTATTATTATTATTATTGAATAGTTAAGTATTTGGGAGCAAAACTGCTTTAAGTGGTAGAAATCTGGCAGAAGGCACAGGAACAAGCAGAGGAGCTCTGGAGCTTAAATTATTAATAATTTATACAGTATACTTACTGTATAATTTGTACAATAACTATTAATAATATATATAATTACTCAAGAACCGTCATCTCCCCCCCTTTGGCCACTAGATGTCCACATTGAATAGCTTATTTATAGTTCAGCGGTCTAGATTCTAGATAAGCAAGTTTACACTGAATACGGTAAATGCTTAGAAGAGGGATTGTCTGGACCAGTCTCCAGATCTGTCAATACCCATCTGTTAGATTAAAAAATTAATACGACGTGGTTCATGTCTTCAAGGAGCTCACACTCCAGAGTATGAGGAGAAACTCCAAATCTGATTAAAGGAGGAAACGATCCAATTTTTCTCTGGGAAGCAGGCACTATCTGAGTGAGTCTTGTAGATTAAATACATTTTAACCAGGCAAATAGGAGGGGTGAGAGGGGAAAGGACTGTCAATCCTATTCCAGCTTATGAAAACACATGGAGACCTGCCAGGGCTTATACCATTTGGGTTCCTGCAAATAATTCAAAATGGTGGAAGCAGAGAGTTCTAGAAAGAGAGAAGAGAAAGACTAGGAACTCTCCCAGGAAGACCCTTAAATGTCATGCAGGGAGTTTGGACTATATCCTGAGGGCTCCAGGGAGCCATTAAAATGTTCTTGTTCTCCACTGGGTGTGGTACATGAACAATGAATCTTGGAACACTGAAAAAATAAAATAAATTAATTTAAAAAAATGTTCTTGTTCTCTTCTGTGACTGTCTTATTTTAGAGAATTTTGTTTTACTTTCTTTTGGCTTTGCTTTTGCAGATTTTCCTTATGGAAAGTTCCCTCCAGCTGAGCTGTAGAAAAAGGATTGTGAGGAGGAACAAGTCTGGTTATTGTGAAATCTACTGGAGAAATACCATTTTGGTGATGAGAAATGGAGCCAACACAGTAACAATGAAGAAGGGGAGACAAGGAGGACCCAGTAAGTTTTGGGGACATGAATCTTTGTTAGATTTAGGAATAAATGATCAATCAAAGAAAGCCTTGGGTTACTGGCTTGGGTCAATGAATGGTTGGAGGGGCACTGACTTAGGAAGAAAATGGATGAGATGGATCAGGGAAGGAATAAGATTGGGGGATAGTGCACTTCACTATGGATTCTCGGGGTGATTTTCCAACAAGTCACTGGATGGTCTATATTTCAAATTCCCTACCTATAAAATGAGACAACTGTTAAACCTGACTTGTAGCAGGTAAAATCTTACAGATAATACAGTAAAATCTTGCAAACTAAGTGTATATACTTTTTCTCCAACCAACGAAAATTCTCATTTTTGTTAATTCAAAAACATGTAGTGATTTGTAGAAAATTTCTAAACATGCAGTTTAATTACTTTCATCTATATGTAGCAATGGAAACAAAACTATTTGAAGTTGCTTAATAAAGATGCTTCTTTGTTAATTAGTGACTTCTAGTCATATTTGAACAACATTAAATAAGGAAAACAATATGCTTAATATGCTTGAAAAAAGCTTATTCTCTTAGGCAAGTAACCAATTCTTCTTTGAAATCTTGTTTACATTGCTTGTTAGTTGAATACTCTTTCCTGCTCTCTTTCACTTACTTAACAAGGGTAATTTCAGCTCCATAATACATGGAGAGTACCACCTGAGTGTCAGGTACTGATATAAGCTGTTTGCCTGTGTTATCTTATTTAATTCTCACAACTCTGTAAGACACGTAGAAATTATTATCTTCCCCATTTCATAGGGGAAACTGAGATAAACACGGTTTAGTAACTTGCCCAGGTCTTAAACTAATAAACAAATAAATAAGAGCCGAGATTCAAATCAAATAGTCTGCTTCCTAAGTCCACACTACGCTAGACCCACTTTCCAAATCCTCTTTGGAAATTATCAAAAATTTTGTACTAGTGAAGTAGACACTCCAGAAAACATATATAATCCATGTGTTTCCTACTACTATTGAAAAGGTCTTATTTTTTATTTATTTATTTTTTTTAAGTAGGCTCCCTGCCCAGTGTGGAGCCCAAAACAGGGCTTGAACTCACAACCCTGAGATCAAGACCTGAGCTGAGATCAAGAGTCGGATGCTTCTACTGGGTATTTACCCCAAAGATGCAGACGCAGTTCAAAGAAGGGCCACATGTACCCCAATGTTCATAGCAGCAATGGCCACAATCGCCAAACTGTGGAAAGAGCCAAGATGCCCTTCAACAGACGAATGGATCAAGAAGATATGGTCCATATATACAATGGAATATTATGCCTCCATCAGAAAGGATGAATACCCAACTTTTGTTTTAACATGGACAGGACTGGAAGAGATTATGCTGAGTGAAATAAGTCAAGTGGAGAGAGTCGATTATCATATGGTCTCACTTACACGTGGAGCATAAGGAAAAACATGGAGGACACTGTGAGAGGGAAGGGAGGGGTGAATTGTAGGAAATCGGAGGGGTGATGAACCATGAGAG
>CM052893.1:6293650-6320691 GCA_028534135.1 Potos flavus | reverse complement strand
GTCAAGTTAATAAAATCTTAAAAAAAAAAAAAAAAAAAAAACCCCACACACAAATGTCCTCTAAAATTCTAGGTGCCCCTTTTCAAGCAGCGGTTTCTGTTACTCGTACATGCGACACACAGCTGTGCCGACACGGAGGCAGCCTGGCAGAGTTCCTCTGACTGCAATTCTCACACCCGAGTCTCGACACTCATGGGGGCACGTCCACATCAGTCCCTAAGGTCCTCCAGGTCTTATCTAGGAAACGGGTATAAATACCTGCCCTTTCTTACCTGACACAGCTGTCCTGAGGTTCATGAAACAAAATGTAGTTGTCAAGAGAAAAGGCAGTGTTCCTACCAGTGCTGCGGCAGGACTGCGCTCCTAATATGCATGTTAGAGTCCAAGTCTTCCAGCTCAGGCAGCTAGCTTCTTGGTTCATGCCTTACAGAGAGCTGGCCGTACTGTGTCCCCTGCTGTTGAAATGTGAAGACATTAGGTCGTCGGTTAAAAGAGTAAGAACTACAGTAGAAACAATGCCTCTTAATATCGAAGGTAAAAATACTGAAGTAACAATCTAAAAATCTTCAAAGAGGAGGCGACTGCCTCCATTTAGTGAGAACATGACTTCCGCTTGTGCTGCCAAGAGGAAGGAAATAGAACTCATCCTAGTCAGAACTCCTTGGCCTTGGAACTGTATGACCTACTTCACAGTTTTGGTTTATTTACACTCCTGACTCCCTGAGCTCTCAGCATTCTGGGTCCCTGGGACCCCACCTCTTATACTTTCTCTTCGTGTTTTCCCCCAAGCAACACAAAAAACTTCTGATTAACATAAGAAACTTAATTCGCTGAATGGTAGCTAAAATAGACTTCGCAAAGTATTAAATGATCTTTTAACTCTTGTTTCCAACTGTAGTAAAACATTTGGAGTTCCCTTAAAGGAATGCCGTGCATCTCAAACCAGATTTCTCCTTTGTTTCTTTTTCTTTTGGGGAATGGGGTGGTAGTAGTTATAGTGGGTTGTATGATGGATAGAAAATGTATTATATTCTCATTAAGTATGTTCTCCAACACAATGGTTCTCAGGTACTGAACTTAATCATTTTTCTATTTTGAATTCTCAGAATGTCAATTCATAAGCCACAGCTGATATTCAACTGATGTTTGTTGAATTCAATCACTTTGCTTTGGATCGGTCAGGCTGACAGGAAGAAAGGGTCTGCTAGCATCCTCAGTGTCCTGAGATCTGTCCTTAGCTGGTCTCTCTGAGAACACTCCTCAGACAGAGGCTTGGCCATGTCTATGAATCCAAAACCTCCTTCATTTCCCTGGCATCCAAGACCCCCAGATGAAGAGTATATTCTTGGATTTGGGGACATACTTTTTAATTATCTAATGTCTTCATACTGATGTCCTAGGATGCTTTAATATTATTTCTATTATTTCCACCTCTGGCTCTGGGGTTTCCATTTTTTAAAAAAGTGTTGTCACAATATACCTTATTTCTTAATTCTGAGCAAATGAGGAAAGATACAAGATACGAAATTCATCTTAACCAGAAAGTCCTTCCCATCAAGAATTGTAAAACCTTCCGTCTATGTTTTTGGAGATTATCTTTTGACATTAAAATTTTTAAATAATACGTATTTTTTTAACTTGAAGAATTTTACAAGTTTCCAAAAAAGATCAGTAACTTTCTCACCAATTTAATAACCACTTTACCAATTATTCTTTTATTTGTATTATACACATCAACATTTTACAGAAAAAAAGAACTCCTTAATGCTAAACTCCAATTAATTACATGTTTTCTTCTGATTCTTTTCAATGTAGACACCTAAATTTTTACACAAATATAATTGGCACATGTTTTAACACTTTTGAATCTCATTTAACATTTTTCATACAATTTTACATATATCAATATCATTTAATGACTATGCTAATGGTCTACAATAGTAATACCAATACATCAAAATGTATTTATCCATTTCCCAAATACTGGGCTTTTTTTTTTTTAAATGTGTATGAATGCAATTCCTAGAAGTATCTTTGTACAAGTAGCTTATTTTTCTTTTAAATATTTTCCTGGGCATATGCTGTTCAAAGTGGCTTGATCTAGCCAAAAATAGATTGGTTACAGAGCTTTTGCTATATTCATCTAAATAGTTCTTTTAAAAATTACTAATAATGCTACTGGTATGAAGACACATGAATTTTAAAATGTTTTGCTAATATAATAGCATAAACCAGGTCAAAGTTGTTTCAATTTGCATTTCTAATACTAGGAAACCTGAATATCATTCCAAGAATTGTCTTTTATTTGTATCTTCTCATTTATACTCTATCCTTTCATAACTTTGCTTAGTAAAGAGTAGAAACTTTATGGTTTTGCATCTACTTTTTAAAAAATATTAAGCACTTTATCCATGTGTAATGCAAGTAGCTTTTTAAAAATCCAATCTCGTCTTTTTTTGACTTCTTCCTATTTAGTGTACATATTTCATTTTTCTTTAGTTGATCTCACCTACTCTGCCAACGATATTTTTCAGTGCCATAAAGTTTCTTTTGTACTACTGGGATGAGAATTATAGTCTTTTTATTTTTACCTTTATAATCAACATTTTAATTCATATGGAATGAATTGTCTTATCACCTGTAAACTGGGCCTGATTCTTTTTTTCATACTGACATCCAGTTAGTCTTTCCACCAGTAGTTATTACATAATTATTTCTTTCCAAGCAGTTTATTAAGTCTTAGTTAAACTTCCTACTCAGCATCAAAGTATACTCAGAAAGTTACTTTAGGATTTAAAGGGCAAGACTCTCACTTTTCCCCCTAAGTTAAAAAAGATGAATCTATCTTTTCTTGCCTATTTTCCTAATTTGCCACAATTCTGTCAAATTATATAAAATATAAGTTGGAATGTTAAGTGCAAGTGTAGTAAATCTACATATTAATGTCATCTAGTGGCATTCCTTTGGCTATGACTTCAAACATTCTCTAACTTAATCTTCACAATAATTCTGCAAAGTATTATTTCTGTTTTATAGATGGTGAAATTATTTTGATAGGTTCAAACCTTAGGATATACCTAATAGAACCACTTTGCCATATTAAAAATGCATAAATATTAATACCAATTCGTGACTTCTATTTTCAGTAAGCTGTAACGTACTTAAGTCTTTCTTGTTTCATTTTCCTCACATATAGAAGAGCAACAAAAGACTATTCACCACGTATTTAGGCCTAGTAACATCTGCATATTTTTATAACATGTTCAGATCAAAAGATACATTATCAAAAAGCATTACTTTGTTGAAATTTAGCCAAATTCTGCTTCCATGAGCTCCTTAGCTCTAACTATATTTATTTCTAATTAATTCTAATTTTCACATTTTCCTGATCTGAAATTAAACTGAGAGGCCGGAGCCTGTCTGCTCTGCTTCTCCCACAATGCTGCATGGACTTCCATGAGCATCTTCTCCTCCTCCTGCAGCGCCTGCACTCCTCTAGCAGTTCATGTGAGCGGGAAGACTGCAAAATCGTGACAGCCTGGATTCTAACATTGGCTCTTCCACATATCAGACCCTGGGCAAAGTATTAGTAATTGTCTTTCCCTCTTTGCCTCTTCGTTAAAAACGTATTCAACATGATCAGCCTTACAGGGTGGTTAAGAAACTAAAAAGCACAAATGCCTAGCACATAGTAAATGCTCCTTTTCAGAACACAAACTGGCTCTGGAGGGCTCTCTTCCTCTAGGAATTACCATTCTGAGGAATGGAAACAGGAGACTAAAGGGGGAGGCACTTTAACTCTTCTGACAACTCCATAGGTTTTCGCCACTAGAGTACAACAGCTTTGGCTTCTGATGGCTCTAGAAAAAATGTTTCTGTTCTCTGGAGAACAGCTGAGAGGCAGCAGTGATCATGGAGGCAGTCACCACACTAACTGTGATTGGGGCACAAGGGAGGAGACATGGTGAAATCCTCCTTCGATTCACTCCTGTCATGGTCTGCTGCTAACTAAAGTGGTAGCGCCCAAAAGTTGGGAAACTTCCTTTCTATCACATTTCACCCTCACTAAGAAACCTCGGGAAACCTACGGATGGCTTCGAAAATCCACCAGCATCCCAGGTTAGAAATACCTCATTCCATCTCTTCTTAGGAATTTCAAAACAGCCCATCTGCAGTACCTTTTCTGGGAGCAATATATATATTTTTTTCTTTTGGCCCAAGTTAGTTGTTGGAAGTTCTCTTTTAGGTGCCAGCACAGGGCTCTTTAGAAAATTTAGAAATTTTCTGAAGTATTAAACCAGAACTACCCTGATCCCTAGATTTCTTTTGGGACAAACTTCCCAAGAATGACCTCTTCAATGATCAGTGGACTGTCCACCACGTTCTGTGATACAGAAGATTGTGGTGGTGTCACTGCCTCGCCAGTTAGTTACAAGGGTTAAGTAGGGGAACTGAACTGCACAATATGTTGTAAACACTAGACCTTCAGAAATAAAGGATCATGCAAATCTAATCTTTTAACAGTTGGCACTTTCACATAAGTTGCTATTGCTACTACTGTGTCTGTACATTTATATTATATGCAAAAGACTCACATAATTTACTGTGTGTGTTTAACTATTCAGAGGCGGTAGCAACTAAAATAATTCAAAAGTAACTAAAATATTCCTTTGATATTATTCTTATTATAGACTAATAAAATCTGAAGGTCATTAGCAGACACATATTACGTCCCTTTAAGCACAGTTGCTAATATGGAACCCTCACTAATATACCCAATACTAAAATAAAACTAACTCTGTCCAATAATCAATCAGTTACTGATAGGTTAACAACAACATCCGATAACTGAATGTCTCAAACAGAATTAAAGGCAACATCTGCATAGCACTCATCATATAACCCGTTCTAATTAATCATATAGGAAATAGTCTTTCAAGTGAAAATATTCTGACGCCAGGATGAAGGTCCAAAGTAGCATTTCCAGTTTGCTTTTTTCTAGTTTTGAAGGTGCTTCCCTGGGCTTTCTAGGTTTTTACTTCCCTCAGCGGAGTCTAGTTTGGCCATGATTATATTATTGGTTCCAGGAGCCTCTGGTTGCTTATCATCACCATCAAAGATAATATCTTCCGGATTTGGAGGTGGGGGGCAGAATTCTTCATTGGGAAAGATCTCCTGGAAAAGTGTTTCAGCCTGCTTGACTGCATGCTCGTTTCCCAGTCCACAGTCAGGCCCGGAACAGACATAAACATTGGAAGGTAAGCCATGATATGAGCTTCTGCTGATTCCCGAGGAATCTCTCATGTTAAAATAAAGAGCCCACAAGAGTCTTGGCTTTGTAAGTTCTTCTTGGTCTATTTCTGTTTCATTGTCTGGGGTGAATAATTTCTTCACTACTGACTCCAAGTCTTCTCTTGCTGTTTTAGAAGATGAACAGGTCAGATGTACCAGATAGGTATCTTTCATGCACGTCATGGTTGAAGAACACAATTCAGTGACACGAATAGCACACGTTCCTGATTCCATGGGAGGCACTACCAAAATGGAAATCTGTTGCTCTGACTCTGCCTTTAGTATAGACTGATCTGTAATGAGCACCGCCCTGGAGATCTGCTTATACTGCACATTTGAGCATGTTTCCTCAGAAAGGTAACTATCCTCCACGATAAAATATTTCGCATTTATTCTTTGGCCTAAGTGATCTATAATTGCTTTACACCTTCCAGAGTCTTTGTCAACTACCAGGCATTGAACTTTATGACGAAGACAATAGATTCCACCAAAAACTGCACACATCCTGCAGAAACACTGGGGAATTTCTCCTTGCCCATACAAGGGAAATAGAAAGGGGGTGTTGCCAAACCGTCCAAGACACCGAAGGAAGTTTTTAGTTGCTTTGAGGCCATCTATAGTACTGCAAGATGACTCTGTCATTGCAATTGAGTGCAGCACAAAATGTTGGAGGTTGGGGGTTAACTTTTTAGTTTGTAAGTACTCCGAAAATGAGCATTGCACGAAAGGTTGGTATTGATCAGGATGTTGTTCATAGTCTAAACAAAACGTAAGAAATTTCATCAGTATCCTCTTTTCAACCATAGTGAGTTCTTTGCTATTAAAGACATCTGCTCTGGAACAAGGCACCTGTTCTACTTTTCCTTCACGAAACGCAAGAATCCTAGTGACGTTTTTAAATTCTGCATAACGACTAACATTTGATTTGATTAAGAGATCAATTAGCAATCCTTGAGAATACAGCAGCTTTGATACCAAATCAATATTAAACCTCCTGCCTTCTTTAACTATTTGAGAGTAAGTAATCTTATTCCTCTTTGGTTGGTCAGTGTTGTCTTTCTCTACAGGTTTCTTTTCATCTTTATCTCTGTCTGAAACTGTGGGTATACAAGTTTCATCTCCACAATATTTTTCTCTTGCCAAGGTGTCCTCGACATCAGTTACTTCTAGTGAAGTTTCTCCATCACTTTTTGGAGTGTCTTTGGCGGGCATTTCATAGCTGGTAGCATATACAGAGTGTGTTTCTTGAGACAAGCATGCAGAATCCAGAGGTTTAGGGGTGGTGCTAGATGTTACTGAGGAAGGACTTTTCTGCAGAGCCTCAATCTCTTCAATATTGTCATCCACATCCTGACTGGCATAACAAAACACTTCCGTGTGTTGGATGGTTTCATCCTTCTTGCGAAGAGTGATAGCTTCTTCTGTTTCATGGATCAGGCCTTGGCACGAGGCAGTACTTTCTTCCGTGATGTCACTGTTTTGCTGATACTCCTTCAACCAGGAGAGCAATCCCGAAAAGCTGAAACTTGCCCAGTTTCCTCCATAGTAACTTCTTGAATCAAGATGCAGAACCCTCTGGCCACTTCTTGAACACGCAGCTGCAAGGATGGATTCAGGCAGACCTGTCCCTATTATGACCACATCGAACTCTGTGGGAAGACGGTCCGCCATTGTGGGAGATAAAGCATCGGGTGACAACTGCTGACAAAGGAAAATGTGTGTGAGTCTAGGCTGAGGACTCAGCGGAGATGTGCATATGCTGTAATAAAATCTCTGCTTGTGATATTCCAGTTCATCCCAGAAGTACCGAGCTTGTAGGTCCTAGCTGTTTAACAGTTATCCTTTCTTAATATTGTTTTCCTTATAGGTCAGCAGCATAAAAATACCATAAAGTATATCTAATCACATCTGTGAACACTAAAACGGATGTGTGGTTTTCATTCCTGCATTTCATCTTAGCAGTAAATGTCAAAATGCATCACATATGCATTTGTGACTGGAACTCTTCTCTGAAAGAAGAAAATTCAAGAAAGAATACAGTTGTAAACAATATTAAGAGAAAAGTAATTTTATGCAACAGCAATTACAATGACTCCAGTGGAGTCCGACTTGTTATCAGGACATAAGCCTCTAGGAAAGCAAATCATTAAATGCTTTCTTATATATTTTCTAATTTCTCAAAAATGAACAGTAGAGATTTATCCCCCCAAAACACACAATAATGAGGAAGGGACATCATAATGTCCCATAAAAACAAACAATTTTCATAATACAATTCTGTAACTTTTGCTTTTAATAAAATTAATATTTGAATAAAACTGTACAGAACTGTGAGCTTAGACTGTAAGAACTGTGTGGTTTTGCTGTGTTTTGGAAACAGACTACATACTATGTGCACACTGCCATGATGCAGAATATTTCTGTGGCCAATTTAGCCTGTGGGTGATTTTGGAACAGCTGAATGAAAGACATTTCCAAGCAACAAGCACCCTTAGGATCTCGTGGTAGCATCGTAAGACTGTTTCAACTGAATGAACCCGTCAGATTATTGCAAAAGGATTATTTCAGTAAAACAACTAGCATTTTGAGATATTTAGGTGCAAAAAAAGGTTTACTGAAGGGAACATGCATTTAAAAAAAATCTTTATATGAATATACATATGTACATGTGTTTTTTTAGGTGTAAGTTAAAAAGGAAAATTCCTACCTTTGTAGGTTAAAATATCTTAACATAAATAATACCTACTTCTAAAATCCAAGTGAACATAGGGTGACTTGCATTTTGCCAGACTCTGGCTCTATGACCTGAATCTCTGTATGATGAGATAAAGGCCCCGTCTAAACATCCCCTGCTAAGATTAACATGTTGTTTGCTGTTTTTGAAGAGGTAGGAGGTAGCAGTGCAAAAAGGCTGTCCCATTAACCTCTGGCATAATACCGGTTATATCCCACACACAGAACATTTCTGTGGCACTAGGTGTGGCTAGAGGTGCAACAGCCAAGGGGGTGAAAGGCATACTCACCTGGAAGTGTTTAGGCTAACGCACTACACGCACCAGGTGAAGGGGGCCTATCAGTCGTCATTGTGCAGTTAAAGGAAGGGTTCCTGGAGCGCTAATTTTCCCTATCATTATACTTGCTGAATTCTACATCAGCTAACTCTACATCAGTACTAACTCTAATCAGTACTCTGCATCAGTACTAACTGGGCCTGCCTAGGCTAAGATGACCAATTAGCTTGGACATTTGTAAAACAAGCCATTCAAATGAAAGCTGGATTAAATTGACTAGTTCACTGAGCAAACCCACTGGTCAGTTTAAGTGGAATGGCAATCTTAATCTAGTCAAAGCCTCTGCCTCAAGAATATCAGTGATTCTCCACTTGTTTACAGCATTCCCTGAAAAACCAGGAATTGAGCACTGATGAGGCAGTTGTGTTGCCTACTCATAAATGTGTGTGTGTCTGTCTGCATTACTTATCCTGCCTTCTTCTACAAGGGTGTGTGGAGGAAGACAGACCCGGGAAGGTATAGGAAGAAGTGTAACCACAGTATGTGCTTATTCTTGGCTCAGGAGGTAGAGCAGAGGATACAAGGCATAAGTGCTAAAACCAGGCGCCTTCTCACCCACAGATGTCAAGAGTCCTCGAATAACCAAGCACATAGGACAGAACAACCTTAAAGAACATTTAGCTCACTCCCCCATAAGAGAGATAATAAAACTGATTGCAGGAGAGATTAAGTGACTGGCAAAGTCCACACAATAGGTTAGCCAGGCCATGGAGTAGAACCCACTCGTGTATCATCAGGCCATTGGGTTTTCCACTTGATAGGGCAGCCTCTCCAGGAACCTCTAGAACAAGCCGCCACTTTTGGCATTTTTAAATTTCCTCCCCCTTCAACACGCCATGGTTAGCTCTTGTTCAGGGATAACAACCAGGGAAGCACCCTTCCTTTCTTTGACTTTAACCCTTATCTAGAAGCACAATCCTTGGAATTTACTTCAGGCAAAGAAATTCTTAATCCTGGCTAAGAACTTTTTCAGTTCCATCATAACCCCACTATTGACTTGTCTCCCAGGGCTTAAATAAAGTCTATCCCGGAGTTTCCACCTCTAATTTAAAAATAAAGATAAAGTCATGGTTGAAAGCAGTAACTATATGCCCAGAGAAAGAGAGCAATTGTCAGGTGAAACACTGTGTGCAGTGAATGTTTCTAGCAGTCTTAGAAAATCCCTTCTGACTAGTATGGGACCTGAACAGGGAGGAATGAAGGAAGAAGAAGCAACGGAAGGAGACGCAGCAGCAGAATGAGGTCACACAGGCAAGAGATGAGGAAGAGGGTGAATGCTGATACTAATAAAGAACTCAACATACCCTTGTGTTTAAACCCTCAGGCCCAGAGTCCAAATAGAAACAGAACTGCCCAGCACAGTAAAAGCACTTCTTGGAAATATGAACTTTCATGTCTGTGATCAAACACCTGTTGCCCAGCCCAGGAATCATTACTGATGACACTTTAGGTTTAAGCTTCAATCACCCTCCTTAATTGAAAGCTTAGCTCTGCCTAAAAAATTGCCTGACAGGTATTTTAAATTAATATAAAGAGTATAAGCACATAGCCATCTATATGACGACCTACATATACTTAACGGCCCCCTCCCAAGTTTCAAATCTTTGTATAAATAAAATTCTCAGATTGCTTATTGAGGAGAGGGGAAGTAGTATTACAATATTAGGAAAAACTGAGTCAATCAAATAAATGAAATCATGATTCCTATGACAATTTTCGTTTCCTTCAAAATACCAAAAAGTGAATTATAACAAATATAATATTTGGGTTTGCACAACACAGGAGGTTGGTAAATAACACAATTTCTGATAATGCTACAAAGATTTTGTTCTCAAAAACCTGCCAAGATAAAAGCAGTAATAAATTATCAATACATTTCACGATATTTTTTTCAAGGAACTTTAAGACCTGTGAAATATACATTCCTATTTCACATCTTGTGCCAATGAAACTCCTGGAGCACACACAGAAAGATAATTCCCAAGCTTAGAAAATCACATCTTCAATGATACATCCTTCAAAATGATCATCCTTCAAAATGTCAAGTCTCACTGAGACTTGAATCTTCCACAGGATTATAGGTATTGTTGAAATAAATTCAATTAACAATCAAGTTCTACTTTAATGAAATCTACTGGCTGCACAGCTAATTGTCCATCTAGGGTGGGATTCTCTGAGCCAGCTGTAATCTCACCTTAGATTTTGATGTGCTGGAACCACTAAGGAGGAAAATACAGTAAAAATAGCTTAGAAGGCCACACGCCGATTTGCATTCTGAGGACCTGAACGAAGCTCTTTTCACTTCTAGGAAGCATTCAAAGGTTTACATCTGCTAATGAGCAAAATTAAAGAAAAAAATTACACACTGCCACTCTGCTACAAATCGTACTGAAATCTCTTCTCATCACCCTCTCCAGCTTTCATGAGTTAGTTACTTTTTCTTGAATCTGTTGACTCTAAAGCCCCTCGTTTCCTTCCTCAAAGTGTAAAGTCGCTGCTTCGCGCCCTGTTGAATTGTATTAGGGAGTGAAAACAGAAATGAGATGAACTGGATAGCGGATGGAGGGAGTCGGGGAGGAGCTGAGGCCAAAGCCGGGCTGGGGTTTAGGGCCGGCGGCAGGGAGGGGAGTGGTCACAGGAACAGAGCCGAGGCCGCCGTGGAGCGAGAGGAGGTGAAGTAAAGAGGAAGGAAAGCCATGCAGCTTGGGGTGGACGAGAGGAGGCGAGACTGATGCGGGCGCTGAGCTGCAGGGCGGGCTGGAGAAGAGGCCGCGTGGGGAGGAGCTGAAAGTGGGCTGGGTGGCCAGGGGACGCACAGAGATGGTGGCAATGCAGGGAATGGAAGTTTGCAGAGGGGAGAATGCTTTCTCCTCCTGCCCAACTCACCGAAGAGGCTGCTGCTAAACCCGTCCCACACGCAGCCCACGGTGTCCCAGACCCAGCCGTTCCTCAGGCAGGACACGAAGGTAAAGGTGACCCCGAAGAGGGAAACCAGCAGGTCGCTGAGGCAGATGTTGACCAGCAAGAGGTGGGTGGGAGTGCGGAGCCGCTGGAACTTGTAGTAGAGGACGAGCACCAGCAGGTTATTGCCGACGCCCAGCAGCCCGATGAAGCCGAGCAGCAGCGCCAGGCGCTCGTAGGTGCCGGGGCTGAAGAGAGGCGCGGGGCTGAGCGTCCCCGCCGGTCCCGGCCCCTCGGCGCCCGCGGCCCCGCCGCCGTCCCAGTGGCCCTGGCCGCCGCTACGGTTCCCCGAGTACATGGCCCGGCGCGGGCGCGCTCGACGGACGAGGTGCTCAGCCTCCCGCGCGGCCCGCCTCGCGCTCCGCACTGGGTGGAGCTCCACCTCCGCCGCCCGCTCGGGCCATTGTGCGCGCCGGGCCCGCCCTCCCCTACCCCTTCCGCACGGCGCGCCCCCGTAGCCCCGCCCCCTCCCGCGCGCCGCGTTCCCGACACGCCTCTGTAGCTCCGCCCCCTACCTCGGCTCGTCGCGTTCCCGCCGCTCCCCGCGCCCTGGCTCCCCGTCGTAGCCCCGCCCCTCCCCCGGGCGCGCTCCTGTGGCCCTGCCCTCCACCCCTGCGCGTCGCGTTCCCGCCGTTCCCCGCGCCCCCAGGCCCCTCATTGGCCCCTCCCCCTTCCCCGGAGGTTTTACCGCCGCTCCTCTTCGGCGCGTCCTCGGTTGTGTTCGGTCTTCTGGCCCCAGACTGTCCAGGCCCCTGCACTTCTGCCCCCGGCGTGTGCGCGCTCGTGCACGCGCGTCGGGCCCTCAGGGAGGAGAAGTCAGTGGCGAGGCAAAATCAGCCGCAGTGGCTCCCCACACTCCATCTCCGTGCACCCAGCTTGAAAGCATCACACCCTTGCACCTATTCACTCACTCACTTGTGCATTCACTCATTTGTCAACATTTACGAGCGCCTGCGTCTAACGAGTGCTAACAAGAAGGTGGAGGAGGTCCTTCCATCTTGGGTTTCTCACCTTCCCAGATAGCTGTAATAACCCACTGCTAGCGCAGAGCGCCATTCTTATCTCACACAGAAAACGTAAGCCCCAGGCTGGACCCCGAGGCCTGCCAATGTTGTCCTTCCTGTCCTGCTCCGAAGTAGCGGTAGTCTGTTGTGTTACCGAGGCCTGCCAAAGCCCTTCACTGGCCGTGACTGTCCAGGCTGTGCCCTCAACGCTTCAACCTAAATCCAGCAGGTATAGAAAGAGGTAGGTGCTATATTTAGAACAGCACACATTTTTCCACTTGGCCTTTTCCCCAGTAGCGATGAAAATACAGTACAATTCAAATATAGGTTGTGAACGTGATCACAGTCTGCAAGGGCCGCGCCGCTGTCCCTGCATAGCCCCTAACGAGGTCCCAAAGGAACAACACAGTCCGGGCCAGACCTGAAGGAGGCTCTGGGAACTGGTGACTAACACGGTGTGGAAGGGCAAAGGAATTGTCCTCTATGAGGGTGTTTACCCCTTTCACCTCGGTTCAAAAGACCAGTAGAGACTGACTAGCTTCACTGAACCCCCATTCTAAATTCCCTGGACATATAGAATCAAATAGGGCGGGGTGCTCTCTCCACCCTGGTGCGGTTCAGCAATGTGTTCTGCCCTCAAAACCTTGATTTGTCTTTAAAGATCCCAATCTGGATTTGTCATCTCTGAGACTATTTAACCCATCCACACCTTTAAAAATTCATTTAATTTTATATTTTAGGTGTACGGAACCATTTAACAAGTTCTGTATGTTTAATGTTCACTGTGTTTTCATCACACTTCCTGCCCAGTCTACAGTAAGTTCTCAGTAAATATTCGTTGAATGAAGAAGGACTCACTATATTTTCTCCAAAGTATTCATTCATTCATTCATTTGTTCGTTCGTTCATTCTTTCATTGGTGCTAACTCCCTGCCCTCACAAAGCTTACATTCTGGTTGTGTTGGGACAGCAGATGATAATCAAATAAGTACATATGCAGTGTGTCAAGTGCTGATATGTGTCATAAAGAAGAACAAGGCAGAGAAAGGGTATGGGGGAGAGAGGGAAAATGTTATTTTGTATAGATGGTTATGGATGGCTTTGCTGAGTTCTGCAGGCACAAGGAACATGTGCTAAGTTGGGAGTGTGCTTAGCTTGTTAGAGAAAAAAATAAGGAAACCAACATGGCTGGTGGAGCAGAAGGGGAATTAAGAAATGAGAGCAGAAAGGTGGGTGAGGTGAGCCACAATTGGGCAGATCATGCAAGGCCATGGCCATTTTAATAAAAGGACTTTGGCTTTTACTCTCTCAAGGTCAAGTCCAGGGCAACATCTATGGAAGAGGAATAACAGCAGGGAAGGAAAAAGAGGAGTAAGAGACTCTTGGCAAATGTGTAAGAATTCTGATAGAGTCATTTTTACAATACTATTAATGGTTAAGGATGTTTATTATACTTTCGAGAAATAGGCACTGTTACCAGAAATATGATTTAAATTGTCAATAATGATATATATATTTTTATGTCTTTTCAGAATTATGATAAGACGATGGCAAAATACTACAACTTAAAAGATAAGTGCAGTACTGGCATCAGGACAGACATATAGACCATCGGGACAAAGTAGTCAAGATATAAAGTTTCATGCATGTGGTGAATTGATTTTTGACAAAGATGCCAAGGCCATTCATTGGGGAAAGGAATGTCTTTCCAACAAATGGTGCTTGGAAACCTGGGTGTCCACCTGCAAAAAATGAAGTTCGACCTTTCTCTTACACAGTATAGAAAAATTAACTCAGAAAAGATCAAACAGCTAAGCTTAAGCACTCAAACTATAGAACTCTTAGGAGAAAACATGGGAAAAAAAAAGTCTTCATTGCATTGGATTAGGCAATAATTTCTGGGATATGGCACCAAAGGCACAGGTAACAAAAGAAAAAAAATAGATAAATTGAACTCCAACAAAATTTAAAAATTTTGTGCATCAAAGCATGCTATCAGGAGAGTGAAATGACAACTCATAAAATATTTGCAAATCACAGATCTGTAAAGGATTAATATCCAGAATATAAAAAGAACTCCTACAACTCAACAGTAACAACAAAATCCCCAAGGACCCAATTCAAAAATGGACAAAGGACTTGAATAGACATTTCTCCCAAGATATACAAATGGCCAATAAGCACGTTAAAAGATATTCAACCTCATTAGTCATTAGGGACATGCAGATCAAGGCCACAATGAAATATTGCTTCACATCCGCTAGGATGGCTATTCTCAAAAACTAAACTCTAAAACAAAAAATGGAAAATAGTGTTGACAAGGGTGTGAAGAAATTATAACCCTGGTGTGCTATTGCTGCTGCTGAGAATGCAAGACAGCGCAGCCCCATGGAAACAGTATGGCAGCTCCTCAAAACGTTAAATATAGAATCACCATATGATCATATCATAGAATTATATGGTGATTATGTAATAAGTATATTTATATATTATAATTATGTAATACATATGTATTAATATATTACATATGCATATATGTAGTATATATCACTGAAAGAATTGAAAGCAGGGATTTGAATAGACATTTTTTTTTAAGGATTTTATTTATTTATTTATTTGACAGAGAGAGAGAGATCACAAGTAGGCAGAGAGGCAGACAGAGAGAGAGGGAGAGGCAGGCTCCCTGCTGAGCAGAGAGCCCGATGCAGGGCTCGATCCCAGGATCCTGAGATTATGACCTGAGCCGAAGGCAGAGGCCTTAACCCACTGAGCCACCCAGGCGCCCCTTGAATAGACATTTGTACACCAATGTTTATAGCAGCCAAAAGGTGGAAACAACCCAAATGTCCAGCATCAGATAAATGGATAAACAAAATGTGGCATACAATGGAATATTACTCAGTCATAGAAAGGAATGGAATTCTAGTACGTTATAACATGGATAAACCTTGAAAACATTATGTTAAGTGAAATAAGCCAGACACAAAAGGACAAATATTATGTGATCCCACTTATAGGAGGCACCTAGCATAGGCAAATTCTTGGAGACAGAAAGAACTGTGGCTGCCAGGGGCTGAGGTGGGAGGAACTGGGAGTTAGTGGTTAGGATCACAGAGCTGCAGTTTGAGATGATGCAAAAATACTGGAAATGGACAGTGGTGGTGGTTCATAACATTGTGAATGTACTTAATGTACTTAATGGACATTAATGTACTTATGTACTGAATGTACTTAATGCCACAGAATTGTACACTTTTATGCTACGTATATTTTACCACAATAAAAAAGTGTATGCAAATTGTGCCTGCATCTAACAGAGTAGGAAAATAAAACAGATGTAACCAATTTACTGAGCAAGGTACTCAACATGTATAAGCAGAAAGTAACTTTATTCTCTCTCCCATTACTCACTTCAAATGTCTTCTCTGCTTGTGTTCATTAACTGCCTTTGGATGGCATTTTATCAGGTCCCAAAGCCTTTCTGGTCACTTTCAATTAATATAAAGTCCTGAATATTGTAATACTGAAACATTAAAACTCATGGAAACTCACTTGTCCACCCTCCAAAACAGAGCCTGCTTCAGGTCTGGAGAACTTCACGAGGTAGGTGTGGAGGGGACAATAAATTTAGCTTCTCCCATTCCCTAAATCTACTACCCTTAGATGCTGCTCTGGGCCCCTCTGGGATTTCAAGCAAAAATCTTCCCTGATTGGTAAAGTTGTCACCTGATGTTGGTGCCCTCTGATTGTAGCAGATTTTAAGTGCTGTCATTTTCTCTTCTAGGGTGATTCGTGGGTTCTTTTGAGGACCTGAGATCACGGAGATCTGTCTCTCACAAGTCCCTTGACAGGGGCAATGCTTTTGTCAGCTGGCTGCTTGCATCCCCCTTCTAGGACCCTGGTTAGGGCCCCCAGACCCTGCAGGCAGTCTTCTCCAGTAGGGGGCCCTGAGAGTCTAGCATCTGGCCCTCTGGAAATGCATGCATCCTAGTCCCACCAAATTCTGAATGTGGACTGCAGTGGAGAACAGGCCAGCTCCAGTCTCTCCCCTCTGGTGCCCACTGGGTAGCAGGAAGGTGAGAAAAGTCAGAGTCCCTTGACCACTCTGAAAATTCCAAGGAAGTGCTAATGAGTGGTCTCCTCAATCTCCTAAGAAATTGCCTTCTCTTCAGTGGTTTGAAGTACTACCTGCAGAACTGGTTTTTCCAGTGTCTCTGTACATCCTCCTGCATGAGCTGTGCAGCCCTGTCCTTTAGATTGGGGGAGTTCTTCAGTTGTATTGCAGGACCCCACCCAAGGCATCAGGGAATCCCTTTTAATATCCTCCTACGCCGGAGCATTAAATCATCCCTCTCCCCATATTCCAACCAAATACTTTATAAAGTACAAGGGGGTGGGGATAAGGGGGAACGGAAACAGGTTTTATCTGTCGTTCTTGCATGGGATCCCTGATAACCCCCAGCCTTCTGCATCAGGCACAGGTCAACTAAGAGAGAACTTTGACCCTTACTCAGTCGAGTAAACTTCCAAGGACTGGGATGCTGGCTTCCCTGCTCTCTCTAACCTCGGTCCCTGATGGGAAACTTACCGAAAAGTCTTGCCAAATATATCTGCACCTTTTCCTGCCTTATGAAACATCGTTGGGATGCCTGGTGGCTCAGTCGGTTTAGCGTCTGCCTTTGGCTCAGGTCATGATCCCAGGGTCCTGGGATCAAGTCCCACATCGGGCTCTTTGCTTGGTGGAGAGCCTGTTTCTCCCTTTGCCCCTCCCCCCACTCGTGCTCACTCTCTCTCTTTCTGACAAATAAATAAATAAAATCTTTAAAATCTTTAAAAAAATAAAATGAATTAAAAAAATGATTTAGTGAATGTAATTGAATTAAAAAGAGAGAGAGAGAATCTGACATGTGTAGTTCTGAACAGCAATTCTCCTCGTGCATATAACTCCTCGGATGTAGGACTCAGCTTAATGTATAAACTGTGCCCCTGTCCATACTCCCCTTCCCCAAAATGCATACATTTTGGTTAAAAATGCAATCTCATTTACAACCTTGCTCTTAAAAGCAGAGTGTGAGTGACCAAGGAGTTAGGACAGAGTGGACACTCAATTTCTTCAAAGAACTGGTTAGTGAAGTTATGATTTGCGTATAATCAAGATAAATCAGAATTAATCAATGAAGGGATGCCTGGGTGGCTCAGTCAGTTAAGCATCTGCCTTTGGCTCAGGCTGGGATCCAGTCCCACGTCAGGCTCCTTGCTCAGTAGGGAACCTGCTTCTCCCCCTGCTTCTGTCTGCCGCTCCCCCTCCTCATGCTCTCTCTCTTTCTCTGACAAATAAATAAAATAAAATAAAATAAAATAAAATAAAAAGAATTAATCAATGAAGGTATCACTCCTCTGGAGTGAAATAAGCATTCTCAGCTGATGCATGTGACAGGGCACAGGAAGGACATGACACCAGCTGACCAGCAAAGAATCTGGACGATGCTTACCCAGGCATTTTCAGGGTAAAAAGATGATACGAGAGCAGGTGAAGAGATCGATCGATTGATCGATAGATACAGATATAGATATAGATAGATAGATATCCACACCAATACCATTGTAGTAAAATTTTTATACATTGTAGTGAAATTTTGGGACAAAAAGAACCTTTATAAGCTTCCTAAGTGTGTGTGTGTTGGGGGGGGGAGATTAAAACAAGTCTTGTACAAAGGATCAGGGGTAGAATAATTTATGATTATCAGCAGCAGCTGATTAAAAAAGACTTCTTATAACAACATGAGAAGAAAAAAAAACAGTGGAAGAATAGCTTCAGAATATTCAACGAAAGTGATTTCCAACCTAGAACTATAAACCCCACCAAATAGCACTCGAATGCAAGAGAAGATTATCTTCAAACATGCAGGGTATATAAAAAATTTATCTTCCAGGCACTGTTTCTGGATGTAAGCCACCAAAATGAGGGAATCACCCATGGGAAAGAAAGGCATAGGATATAAAAGCGAGGATAAGGGAATTGCCAAAATGAGGCAAAGGTGGGTAGTGCTGTGACAGGGGCGCCCTGTCCCTGACAGATGGCATCTGTCTAGGCTGCAGGAACGTGACCCAAGACACAGGAGTGATATCAGGATGCCTTCTTTTGTATCATCTTTTTATACCAGCTCAGGGAAACCATTTCACCTTTTTTTTTAATAGACTTTTTTTTACGTTTATTTATTTTTTGTAATCTGTACGTCGGGTATACGGGGCTCAAACTCATGACCTGGAGATGGAGAGTCACATGCTCTTCCAGCTGAGCCAGTAAGATGCCCCATTAGGACAGTTTTAGAATTATAGGAAAACAGAATATAGTGCAGACAGTTCCCATGTGATACCTTCTCACCCAGTTTCTGTTCTTATTAACATCTTCCAGGAGTTTGACTTATTTGTTACAACTCACGAACCAATATTGATACTTCGCTATTAACTTAAAGCCCACGGTTAATCAGACTGCCTTATTCTCAACCTTATGTCTTTTTCTTTTCCATGATCTCAACCACGATACTACATTACACTGAGTCATCCAATCTCCGTAGGCTTCTCTGGGCTGTGATAGTTCCTCAAACCTTCCTCATTTCTCATGACCTTGATAGTTTGAGAAGTACTGGTGAGTTTTTTTCTTTTTTTAATTTTTATTATTGAAGTATAGTTGACATGCAGTGTTCTATCAGCTACAGGTATATATCATGATGACTGGACAATTCTGTACATTACTCAGTGCTCACCATAAGTGTGGGACCGTCTGTCACCATCCTACATCACTACAATACCATTGACTATATTCCCTGTGCTGTATTCAACTAATGACATCTTGAAGAACTTTCTTCTCAATCAAAAACTACCCCTTCCTCATCCCTGCCTCACTTTATTATTTTAATTGAAGGTCAATGGATAAAGGAAGAAGAAACTTTTTTATTCCCTCCGACCTCTAAAAATATCTTTTTCGGGAACAGAAATGACAAATGCTGAAGGACACTTTCATCTTTAGAAGTGCATTTAGAATGATGTCAACTTGACTCTCCACAGCATCTTGAGGAAGGCAAATGTTTGATGTGGGAGGAGATATAGGGGAGATAAAGTAATGCCCAATTTCCTTCCCTAGGGAAGGAAATCCATTCTACTTCCCTCCTAGGGGGTGCCCACACACACACACTCACACACACACTCACACAGTTTGTGGGGAAAGAAAGCTCAATGCCCTCCTTATGAAGGAAGGGGAGGTTACAGAGATATTATGATGCAATGAGGACCATATGTAAGACACTGGTAACATTATGAGGTCAGGATTTTTACTGAAATGCTTCCCTGTATGCAATGCGTTAGACTAAGCCAGGGTTCCTCTCTGCTAAGGTCCCAGTGGCAACTCTGACTCGCACCCACAATATGAGATTTTAAGATCAAAGGAATGCGACCTGGGACAAAACTTGAGACACAGGAAGGCACTGTAACAACTGGAAGTTTTTTCAAGTTGACAAATTTGTGCTATTTCTTTCTGCACAGAAGTAAGAGATTCCCTATGTCCCTATGGATATCAGGGAGGAAAAGCAATTAAGCATTGAACTTCAGATTAGTAATTTCAAGACAGCCTTAAAGGGGTTTGAAAAATTGGTTGAGCAAGTAGCAGCCCAGAAAAGAGACGAAAGAGCAGGACTGCTTATCCAAAAAGAAGGTAAGATCAGTGATTAAGAGCAGTCGAGTTGGGTGTGTTGATGAAAACCGTGAAATGTTTCAAGCCATCAAAGAGAAGCACCATAGCTTAATAGCAAAGACATCAAATGACTCTGTCTCTAAAGAGCTAAGTGGTCCTGGGGGAAGCTTCATTCACTTCTCTGAACCTTAGTTGGCTCAAATGTAAAATTCAGAGGTTGGAATGAAGTGACCTCGAAGGGCTCTTCCATGGGATCTACATCCAATGGCTTGCTGGTTGATTTGGGACTCTCGGGAGTACACAGTTGCCATTAGCGAGCCCTGGAAACCACCCTGCCCTCTCTTTACTTAAGGGTATGGTGAGACCATAAAGAGTTTCATAAGCAGAGCAAAGTGTTTTTTCTGCAACTTTGCTTCACTGTCTTGGCCTCTCCCCAGGTGTCTCGGCTGGAATGATTTCAAGCATGCCAAGGTAAGGGGAATGAGGTAGGCAGTGGTCTGCCAAGACTATTAACAGCAGAAAAACCGACACAGAATGGTGGGTCAGGGCTCAAGGGGACAGCTTCAGGGCATTGTGGGTGGCGCAGAGGACCCCAGTGACAAATAAGGCTTATCAGCAGAGTAAAAGACTAACGGAACAAAGCCTCCTTTTAAAAGGAAAAGAGCAGAGCGCCTATAACTGCGATGGGGTCAACATAGCCAGCCTCTGACTGTGCCAGGTTGTACAGCCACAAATGAGTGAAATTGTTGACTTTGGATGATCAAACACAAGCTAGTATTATTTGAATAGTGGTTAAGAATTTATAAATCACCTTTGAAAAACAGAATTTACAAATCACCTTAATAAATATAATTTAATTGATTCTCTTGACAATTCTAATAGGGAAATATTACTCTTATTGTTATTACCTGCCATCCTATTTGTTAAAGGATGGCAGGTACAGGAAAATCATCTGCCCGAGTCACTCAAGCTCTATGTGTTAGAGCTAAGCCTCAGAGCTTCGAGATGGACTTTTTTGGATGAGTGTGAACTTGGCTAGGCTTTCTAAACCACTACACAGAACTTTGATTTTTCCCCAGTCAGCCTATTTACCTGTCTCTGTAATTCATTTTCCAAACCTTTACCACTTTTGCTGACTCCTCTCTGGACCTCAGCTCCTTTCAGCCATAGTTCCAGCATCATAAGAAAAAACAAAACCAAAAAGACAAGAATTCCTCAACCTCCCTTTCCTCCACTTCTGAATTTCCTCAAAGCATCACCTGTCATTTCGTCCATCTGTCCTCCTGTCAAGGCTATCACTTTGCTGCAACAACTTCAAAATCTCCTTTCCACTGGCTTTGTCCTCTCAAACTAAAAATATACCCAAACATCCTGACTTCGACTTTCTCTTCCCTGTAAGCTATCACTGTATGCCTTTCTTTGCTTCACTAAATTTCCCCACAGCATCACCACTTAATTTTCAATCTACTCAAGTCTGACTTCTCTCATCACTTTGCTGAAAATGCTCCTACTGAGGTATGCTAGCACCTAATACGACTGCCAAATTCAGTCGTTTTCATTTTCCAGGATATTTGGCCCTTTCCCTGCATTAGCTCGCTCCTCTGCTTCCAGAAACGATCTCCTTCTCTGTCTCTCGTCACACCTCTCTCCTCTTATTTTTTCTCTTTCTCATTCTTTCTTTGCCTCTTTTTTTTTTTTTTTGAGCTCTTCCTGTGTTCTCTCTCAGTCATAAAGCACAGATGCCATCCACCTAGGCTCCTAAACTAGATATCTTGCTATAACCTTTGACTATCTCATGGAATCTTACTCTTGGGTTATTACAACAGCCATTTAATATAATTATCTTCTGTCCAATTGTTATTCCTTAATTTTTTTTTTTAACTGCCACATCCCTGGGTTATTAACTCAGCTCTAAAGTCCATATATGTGAACTTGGCAATTGGAGCTATTCCCAGCCATGCCTCAATCTACCTTTCCAGTCTCAACTCCTGGAACTTCCCCTCCACGAACTTTCCGTCCTAAAATGAACTTTTCGGCATTCCCAAGCACCTCATACTCGTAATGACTCTGATTTTGCATGTATCATTCCTTCAATGTAGAGTGCCTTTCCTCCCTTTTGTTGTCCCTGTAAACTTTGCTCATCTTTTAAGACCAAATCAAATGTCACCTTTCTGTAAAAACTTTCCCCAAGCAAAGCCATCCTTAGGACCTTTAATATACATTCTTGCCATCTCAAGGATTTCCCTTGACCTGCAGAAATCGATGTGTGTTCCTGCCCCTTTTCTCCAGAGCACTTGCCCTGTGAGTGCTGTGAAGGCTTTGTAACCCTAGGGCTAGCCCACTCTTGTGTCCGGGAAGTGCTCCTTAAATGTGTGCTAAGCTGGGGCGCCTGGGTGGCTCGGTTGGTTAAGCAGCTGACTCTTGATCTCAGCTCAGGTCTTGATCTCAGGGTCATGAATTCAACCTGGGCATTGAGCCTATTTAAAAAAAACCAAAATGTGTGCTAAGCAACAAGTTAATCTTGCTTTTGCTTCAAGCTTGTAGTCACAAAGCCACACTGAAAAACTTCCTTCCTCTGTAGTATATATGTGTATATATGTATATATGCGTATGTATATGTATATATGTGTTGATACAGAATGTTTTAATAGACATATAGTAATATACATTTTATAGAATATTATGATATACTACAGCATAATGTATAGTAGATATATAAATATAATATATATATATTATATATATATAGTATAGATTCTATAAGAACTAATTACTGCTAGATTTCATTCTCTGACAGAGGGACTGATCTGAAAGACTGAGAGGGAGAAATACAGTCTTAACTTTTCAGACTCTTAATACTGATATACTTTCATATTCATTCGTAAATACTGGAAAATAGGATCTACTTCTCACTATAGTCAGGAAGCTAAGAATTAAAATGTTTTGATGTCAAGGAATTCACCTGAGGAATTCATCTGTGCCATATTGCTCTTTAATCTTCTTGTCAATGACCTGATAGAATTAAAATCACCCCAGGAAAGAAAAGGAAAGAAATCTAGCCACATTTACAATGAGACAGATTTACATGGAGACACATTATACTCACCATGGTGTGAATTTAAAGCAGCCAATCTATTTAGATAGCTCATAGGAATTTTAAATTTTATATGACCATGAGGGAATGCTTTATTTTCCCCAAGAATCATGGTCCTTCCTCAGTTGCCCCGGTTTTGGTAAATAGCACCAGAATCTGCTGAGTTTGAAAACCAGAAACCTGAGTGTCATTCTAGAACAGGATTTCTAGATCCTGTTCAGCACTACTGACATGAGGGTCTGGATGATTCTTTGTTCTGTGTTTGTGAATGTGGGCTGGGGGAAGGGCTATCCTGTGCATCAAAGGATGGTGAGGCATATCTCTGGTCTCTATCTACTAGATGCTGTAGGATTCCCATCCCTAATTCTAACAAGCAAAATTGTCTGTAGACGACGTTGCCAATGGCCCTGTAGTAGACAGAGGGGACACCTCCCCTGGATGAGAACCACTGCTCTGGAATCCTGCCTGTCCTCATCACTCCTGCCCCCCAACAGCTTCCAATCCATTACAAGCCTTTGCCATTCTACTTCCAACTACATCTTGCCATTTCCACTGCTACCTCTCAGTGCCTTTATCGCTGATCATCCAGTCGAGGACATTTCCAAGAATGAAAGGTGTTGTTATTAATAACTAAGTTGAGAAAATTGGCTGCTTTGCTCTGGCCAAGCCTCTGCTATCTGAAACCTGGACTAATGCACTAGCCTCTCACTGGGTTCATAGCTATCACTCTTACCTCCTCCCAGGAGCCAGTATGCTTTGAGAAAAGGTCAAGGCAATATCTTACCAGCATGCTTACCATCATGCTGAGAATAAAATAAAACTGCTGACTCCAGTCTAACCCTCCTTCTTGACCCTCCCAGAATACGCCGAACTCTGTCCAGCCCCAGAATCTTTGTGTTTGTTGGGCTTCTGCCTGAAATGCTCTTGTCTAGCTTTACACATGGCTGACTCCTTTTTGTTTATCGGGTCTCAGCTTAATTTTTTTTACCCATGTTCTTAGAGAGGCTTTCCTGAGGTCCATCGCTGCCCACCACCATTGATAGATAATTCTATCACAGCGTCCTATTGTTTTCCTTCCTAGTATTTAGCATGCTCTATACCTTTGTACTTTACACCTTTATACATTTACTTTGCTACTAAGGTCTGACAGACAGTAGAGCCTCTAGAACACGCTCATCTTAAGTGTATAGCACAGTAAACGTGGCCATTGTAAACACCTCTGCAGCTACCAGCCAGACCCAGACAAAGAACATTTCTAGCATCCCAGAGAGCCTCCTTATACACAGATAACCACTCAGCCAATGTCTAGGCTCCAGTAATGAGTCTTGCCTGTCACAATCTGTAAATATTTTGTTTGTTTACGTGTGGATTTTATGTTTCTCCCACTAGAACATAAACTCCCTGAGGAAGGGAACTTGTTTATTTAGTTCTGAGCCCAGTGTCTAGCTCAGTTCTCACACATAACAAATTTGCAATGCATTTTCGTGTCTAATCCCTTCTTATCTTTAGACTCAATAGTAGCTCCCAAGCGAATCCCCAAATTTGGCAAAATCGATATTCAAGCACGATGTGTGTGTGTGTGTGTGTGTGTGTGTGTGTGTTCACATGCTGTCAAAAGAACTGATTAAGAATTGCTCTTTGCGGGGCGCCTGGGTGGCTCAGTGGTTAAGCATCTGCCTTCAGCTCAGGTCATGATCCCAGTGTCCTGGGATCATGCCCCACGTCGGGCTCCCTGCTCAGTGGAGAGCCTGCTTCTCCCTCTCCCTCTGTCTGCTGCTCTGCCTACTTGTGCTCTCTTTCTATCTCTCTGTCAAATAAATAAATAAAATCTTTAAAAAAAATTGCTCTTTGCTCCCCTCTCTTCCACCTGAGATGAGCTCTGGCAGACACTCTTGACTGGTAAAACTTTTCACAATAGGAAAGAAGTAATCCACTTTCTTTATCTTCGTATTCCTGAACAAAACTCCTAAACTAGTTAAAATGTAAGCAGTGGAAGAACTGAAAACCAAAGTGAAATATTTTCTTCTAAGTAATATTTTAGTTAAGGGCCGAGTTATGTTTCTAATGTAAAGAACCTTAAAAGGCAGCATAATCTGGTTTTAATAGGTTGAAATGAGGAAATCAGTTAGAAGATAGGAAAAGGAGCTGAGTCCTTGGAGTTTGGTAACAACGTTCTTGTACTTTGTTACAATGTAGATGTAATTGATTATGACAAGTTTTATGCGGATGTGCAGCAACTCTTCGGTCCAGAAGTGAAGAGTCAAGATGTGAAATGCTTTTACAGGAAACTCTGCAACAACCCTGATGCATCTATCGACTGGTGTGAGGTAGTCACTTTTCATGTTTATCATAAGAAATCCAGGTATTATTTCTCCTCGTTCAGAATAAATAATTTAAAGCAAGTGTGATTCCCACAGGGGTTAAGCCTATGGTGTGTGTGTGTGGTATGTGTGAATGCCATAAGGACGTGGCCACCGTCCCTAACTGAATGTGAGTGAGACAGAGGTTTAACTATATTATTAATGGCTAACTCTTGAATACTTTTAGAGGGGGCTGCCAAGTGGAAGAAATATACATGTCATTAACAATGATTTGTTAAATGCCTTCATTACATTCTCAAG
Source organism: Potos flavus (assembly GCA_028534135.1). Classification (NCBI taxonomy): domain Eukaryota; kingdom Metazoa; phylum Chordata; class Mammalia; order Carnivora; family Procyonidae; genus Potos; species Potos flavus. Next base: position 6,294,958 of record CM052893.1, on the reverse strand, counting down.
GAGATCTTCCTTTTCAATAGTTTCATTGCATACAAATATCATTAAAGAGAAGAAAAAGACTGTGGTTGACCACCTCTGCCATTTCCTGAGTCACTTCCCTGTCCATGCAGCTTTGTGTCCCTTCCACCATTGTCTGGTGTTCTTGGATGAACATAGAGAAGCATGTTTGGTTAAGTGATCTGTGGACTATGGAAAAGGAGAAAGGAATGCCTCTGATTTTTGTTTAAACTCACAGAAGACTACACTCTGTAGGTTTGTTTATAAACCAGATTCTTCCTATTCTAAAAGGATTTGAGGTAACTTACAATTTAAAAAATGTCACACATGCTTATAAAGCAATTGAAGTAATATTAAAAATTATCAGGCTCTTTCTCAAAAATCAGTTGATAGAGGGGCACCTGGGCGGCTCAGTCAGTTGAGTGTCTGACTCTTGATTTTGGCTGAGGTCATGATCTTCAGGGTTGTGAGATCCAACCCTGTGTCAGGCTCTGCACTGGGCACGGAGCCCGCTTAAGATTATCTTCCTCCCTCTCCCTATGCCTCACCCCTGCTCAAAAAAATCAGTAGATAGAGTAGATAAAACAAAAAGCAAAAGTTGAAAGGATTTGCCTATCACTTTTAACAAGTTGGTAGATACGTATAAATAGAACTTTGAACCCAAGATATGGGAAAGACACATCTTCTCAACTATATATCAGTCCATCACAAAGCTGTGCATGCATAAAACTAAAAAGGACATTTCAATAAACTCCAATATAAGAAAATTAGAAATCAATAATAAAAGCCTGAAACCGTAAGAACTGACCAAATAAAAAAAGAATTAATTTGGGGAAAAAAATTACAAACAAAAAGCCTATTGAGCCTTTAAAGAATACATAATTCCTGCATAATATACATTTTTGTACAACTTAAGAAAAGCTGAAAAGTTATCCAACTCATTTTATGAGGCCGAAATAACGTGAACTGAACAAAAATAAAATGTCAGGGAACGATACGCCAATATTACTCACGAATATAGATGCTAAAATCCTAAATAAAATTTTAACAAGTTGAATCCAGTAGTGCATTAAAAGTCATTTCTGAGTAGAACTCATCCCAGAAAAGTAGGGCAATTTAATATTAGAAAGTCCAGTAATGTATTTCATTCAACACGTTAGAGGAGAAAAAGATAATACGATCATTTTATTTTATTTTATTTTATTTTTTCCCCAATACTTTTATTTTTTCAGTGTTACAAGATTCATTGTTTATGTACCACACCCAGTGCTCCATGCAATATGTGCCCTCCTCAATACCCACCACCAGGCT
>CM052893.1:6245907-6293150 GCA_028534135.1 Potos flavus | reverse complement strand
CTCTTTGTCTCTGAGACTTGTAAGTTTTACTATTAGATGATGGGGTGTTAACCTATTTTTATTGATTTTGAGGGGGATTCTCTGTGCCTCCTGGATATTGATGCCCGTTTCCTTCCCCAAATGAGGGAAGTTCTCCACTATAATTTGCTCCAATATGCCTCCTGCCCCTCTCTTTCTTCTTCTTCTTCTGGGATCGCAATTATTCTAATATTGTTTCATCTTATGGTATCACTTATCTCTTGAATTCTCCCCTTGTGATCCCGTAGTTGTTTATCTCTCTTTTTCTCAGCTTCTTTATTCGCCATCATTTGGTCTTCTATATCACTAATTCTCTCTTCTGCCTCATTTATCCTAGCAGGAAGAGCCTCCGTTTCTGATTGCACCTCATTAATAGCTTTTTAAATTTCAACTTGGTTAGATTTTAGTTCTTTTATTTCTCCAGAAAGGAATTCTCTAGTATCTTCTATGCTTTTTCCAAGCCTGGCTTGTATCTTTATAATCATCATTCTGAACTCTAGTTCTGACATCTTACTAATGTCTGTATTGATTAGGTACCTAGCAGTTGGTACTGCCTCTTATTCTTTTTTCTGAGGTGAGTTTTTCCGCTTTGTCATTTTGTCCAGAGAGGAACAGATGAATGAGAGAACAAAATGCTAAAAGGGTAACAACGACCCGAGAAAAATATACACTAAACAAATCGGAAGAGACCTGAAACCGGGGGGGAAAAGAAAGGAAAAAGAAGAAAAAAATATATATATTATATATATATACCAGGTTGGTGAATAGTACAGAGCCACACACTTGATTTTGGGTGTATTTTGGTCTGTTAGAAGAAACTGCCTCCCAAAATTTTAAAGAAAGAAAAGGTTACATATATACAAAAATAAGGGTAAATACGATGAAGGGATGGAATATGACTGTAAAGATGAAAATTAAAAAAGATTTTGAATGAATTGATAAGGTAAGAAGTAGGTTGAAAAAAGAAAAAAAATAAAAAAATTTTAAAAAGGAGAGAATGTGATCAGGCAGGAGAACAGAACAAAGCCATACACTAGATTTAGGGTATATTTTGGTCTGTTAGAAGAAACTGTATCCCAAAATTTTAAAGAAAGAACAACTTATATATATACAAAAAATAAGGTTAAGTATAATGAAGGGATAGAATATGACTATAAAAACGAAAATTAAAAAAAATTTTTTTAAAAAGGTATCGTTAGGGGCGCTGGGGTGGCTCAGTGGGTTAAAGCCTCTGCTTTCGGCTCAGGTCATGATCACATGGTCCTGGGATCGAGCCCCGCATCGGGCTCTCTGCTCAGCGGGGAGTCTGCTTCCTCTCTCTCTGCCTGCCTCTCTGCCTACTTGTGATCTCTATCTCTGTCAAATAAATAAATAAAATCTTAAAAAAAAAAAGGTATTGTTAAAACAAGATGTTGATTAAAATAGGAAAGGGGGAAAATTTAAAAAAATACAAAAAGAAAAAAATAAAGAAAATTTTAAAAATTTAACTTTGAAAGACTAAAGAATCATGTGGAAAAACGCTATGAATTCTATGTGCTGTCTTCCTCTAGCAGTGGTGTTTTACAGTTTTCAATGATCAGTGAACTTGGTCTTGGCTGGATTTTCTTGCTTATCTTCTGAGGAAGGGCCTGTTGGTGATTCTCAAATGTCTTTGCTGGAGGTGGAATTGCACCACTCTTGCCAGGGACCGGGCCAAGCAATCTGCTTGGGTTCGCTCTCGGAAGCTTTTGCTCCCTGAATGCGCTTTCCGTACCACTTTGGAGGAGGAGAATGAAGATGGGGGCCTCCCAACATCCAGCCCGAGGAGCTGAGAGCTCGGGACCCCACTCCTCAGTGCGCCCTCAGAGAAAAGCAGTCAATCCCTCCCATATCCCTGGTCCCCAGCCACACTCAGAGCTCAGCCGGCCTGTGACCAAGCGTTTCTATCTCTGGCACATGGCCCCGTTTGGTCTCCAAAGCTGCAGATTCCTGCAGCATGCTCCTGTGCCGCTCCTCCCGGAGGACAAAGGTGAGTCTCCCCGGGTCTGCCACTTGTGGGGCCCTGCTCAAGAGTAGTGGTCCGACTGTGCCTCAGATCATGGTTTAAGGTAACCTCAAGCTGAGAGCCCAGCCCACTCCTCGGCTCCATCTCTGTAGTCGGCTTCCCCACTCTGATACCCGGGAGATCTGCCACACTCAGGCATCCCTGGTCTTCCTGTGTCCCTGCGGGTCCTGAGACCACACTGTCCCTGCGAGGGCTCCACCCCCTGCTTAGCCACTGGAGCACCGTCCTTCCATGGAGCAGACTAAAAGTTCTGATTTCATGCCCCACTGCTCTACTGCTTGCTGGTGAGTGGCTGACGGAGGCTCCCTCCCCCATGGTCTATCTTCCCGTATATCACCTCGGATTCACTTCTCTGGGCATCCTACCTTCCAGAAAGCGGTCGCTTTTCTGTTCCTAGAATTGCTGCTCTTCTTCTCTTCTATCTCCTGTTGAGTTTGTAGGTTTTCAGAATGGTTTGATAACTATCTAGCTGAATTCCTGGGACCAGACAAAATTTAGGTTTCCTACTCCTCTGCCATCTTGTTTCTCTGACCCATCGAGGTGCATTCTTATCTTCCTATTAAATAAGTAATCTAATCATGATTTCCTCATTTGATTCTGACACCAAGGCATAAGGTTGGGGTTATTATTTTTTACAGATAGGAAAACTCAGGCACAGGGGTCCTGAGGTCATGTGACTAGTAGGCCTAGAACCTGGCTTTAGACCCAAGCACTAGTCAAAAGAACCAATATAGCCTCTCAAAGGACAGCCTCCCACATCTGTTCTCAGACATTTAACAGATAAGCTGTCGCTATGTCTGTAAGATTTACCACAAAATTGCAAATTGGTTAAATAACTATCTGTAAACTGCTTTTAAAATATAGGTATTATGGACATGTAGAACATTATTTCAAATTCGGTGACAACACATGTGGTGTGCAGTCCTCCGACCCTGAGAAACCCTGGAATTCGTTAGAACAGAAATTATCATCATTTACATCATCATTTTACATTATTATCTAAAAATTATTATTGCATTATTGTCTGGAGTTAAATTGGTTGCAAGTGTTTGCCACGTTTTTGTTGTATTTTGCTCAAGTAATGTAAATCATAATGAACTGCGCTTTAAAAATGAGGATACGCTGGGCAGAATTCTAAAGGTGCCCCCCTCCAAGACTCCCATGCCCTGGTTATTCTATCACACACTGATTTAGCTACTGCTACAAAGGGATTTTGCAGGTGCAATTAATGTTGCTAATCAGCTGGATTAAAGTAGGGAGATTATCCGGTATTATCTACTTGGGCCAAGTGTGATATTTGAAGGGCTGTAGCTGGTGTGAGACAGAGGGTCCATGTCCTGAGACTAAAGAGAGGCCTCTGGGCAGAGCCAGAAGGGAAACGGGGACCTCAGGACAACGACCTGAATGAACTTAGAACAAATTCTTCCCCGAGTCTTCAATAAAGAACACGTCTCTGCTGACATCTGGATTTTAGCCCATCAAGACCCATGTTGACCTTCTATGGAACTGTGAGCTAATACATGCGTGTTGTTTTAAGTCACTGTGTTTGTGGTCCTTTGTTTTGGTAGCAACAGAGGACTAACATAGAAGGGAAAGTGTCAGAGTTCAAGAAGAGTGTGTCTGCTGTTACAACCACCAAAAACCAAAATGTGGCTATAAGAGGAATTCAAATTCCATAGCAGTGGGAGGAATTACAACACTTGGAGGAGCAGGAAGGTTGAGACAGAAATGCAAGAAAGGGACTAAGGATTATTTTCTGTAATCACTTTTGGCAGGTTTGTTGTATTTTTGTTTTTAAGATGTTCACGATTTTTTTTTTAAGTAGGCTCTGTGCCCAACATGGGGCTTGAACTTACGACCCCACGGTCAATAGTCACATGCTCCACCAACTGAGCCAGCCAGGCTCATCATCATTTAGTCAGGCTAAAGATGTGTAAGATTTGAACAGGCCAGAGGAAGTCAGAAGAATGTGTGTGAGAGAGAGAGGCAATTAATGGGGGGAAAGGTGAAAAGCTCAGAGGATGGCATCAAGGGGATGGGACGCAGAGAACAGGTGGAGAGATTAGAAAAGGAGAAATGCATGTTCCTCTGCAAGGAACATGGGATGGAAGGAAGAGTGTGTCTAGACCCAGGTTCGTTTTGTAACTAGGGTGGCTGAGGAGGCTCTCGTCTGGTAGCTTGCCCTGTCATCTGAAGTGGAAGGTGAGGTCAACTGTCCAGAGTGACAAGGAGGTGGGCGCATGTGTGGGATAGCAGTGTAGCAGGTTTGACTCTATTGCTGGGCACCACCAACGGGATCGCCTAGGGAAGCATGGGTGAGGGCTGGGGCACATGAATGATGGGAGGGGCCCTCCAATGGGTGATTTTCTCTGAGGCTGATCAGCTGCAGTGACACAAGTGGCCCTGTTACCCCGCAGTTGGGGGGGTAGGGGGATTCTTTCCAGGACAGTGCAGGGGTGGGAAAGGATGGGTCGTTGTGAGGATATATGGCTGAGGCAACACGCCCCTGATTCTGAACTGAGCAAGAAAGGACGCACAGGCTGCAGGGACCTGATGGATTAGGAGGGCAAGGAGCTGCCCAGTTCTGACTGGCTGGGGCAGTCCTATAAATTTCTCCCAGCGACCCTGTCCCACACCATCCACTTCGTGCAGCATCCTCCCGACTAGTCGTTTTTGAGAAGAACCAGTTCCATCCCCAAGTGGACTGACAGTTTTAAAGTACTATCCCCAAAGCGAGGTCAGTTTTCTCATGAGTGGCTGTGGTCCTGATATAATTTATAGTTTTTTCCCTCCCTTCCATGCAGCCTTCTTAACCTAGGCTTATGATAGTTATACCTAATATTTGTCTTAAACAATTCTTATGTGCCAGACAGAGTGCAAAATGCTTTACACATATCACTTTATTTAGACATCAGTTAAAAAAAAAAGAATCTTGTGCCTTTATTCTACTAATGAGGAAACTGAAGCATAAGGGGTTGAAGGTGTTTATCCAAGTTCTGAATGCCAAGTCATTGAAGAGCCGGAACTCAAAACACTGGGCTGTCTGATTCCACAGCTCATGCTCTTTGCATGAGGGCTACGTCCTGGGTTCAAATGACACAGTGCTAAGGTGCAGACCAGGGGGGCCTGGGTGGCTCAGCCAGTTAAGTGTCCAACTCTTGAGCTCAGCTCAGGTCTTGATCTCAGGGTCATGAGTTCGAGCCCCACATTGGGCTCCATGGAGCCTACTTAATAAATAAATAAATAAATAAATAAATAAATAAATAAATAAATAAGTTGCAGACTAATACATGACTGTTAAATGGATATTATCCCAGTCAGTGAGGATGAGAAAACCACAGTGACACAAGATTCTATCCATTCCAACATATGTCTACTGAAAGCCCTCTTTCTCTTTTCTCAATCCTTCCCCAACGCACTAGATGCTAAATCCACAGGTTTTGCGTGCATGGAAAATGAGCCATGATTTCTGAGAAGATAAGATTTTGCTGGTGAGAAGAAGAGAAAACAGGAGAGAATGTTTAGATCATCTTGATCTTCCCACAGTGAAATCTAACTGTAGTAAATGATTACAGCAGTCATTGTGTGTTGGGAGATCTGGATGTGGGGGAAGGTAAAGGAGGAAGTAACGCCATTTGTGAAGCAGCTGATGAAGGGGCATAGGTTAACATAAGTTGCTCGACTGTCAACTAGCATCAAAATAAACCAATGTGGTTTAAAAAAGCTAATATATGGCTGGTTTTGATTATTTTCAGTGGACTCGGTCTCTAGATCTTTTATACCAAAAGTGTGGCCCCTCATGAGGAGCTCATTAGAAATGCAGACTTTCTGGCCCCACCCCAGACCAACTAAATCAGAATCTACACTTTAAAAGGATTCCCCAGTGGTTTGTACATACATTAATGTTTCATTCTCCACAGTCCATTCATTCATTCACTGACAAGCACTAACTAGTCTCGCCCGTATGAGAAATAATTGTGTCCTTAATTTATGAGAATTTTACTTCTGCTTATTCATAAGACAACTGAAGAACAGCTATCTTATTTTTCAAATTCCTTGGAATTACAGAATTTGACAATTTATCTACAAATAAAGAATACTTTTCCTCATTGGGATTCTCTCAAAGTAATTTATTTTCATGCAATGCCTAGAGAGTAGCATTTGGAAGAGTTAAACAGAGAAACTACACTATCTCTTAAATGCCCAAACTCCCCTTGTGGGGATGAAAAAATTGCCCAGGAAGATTTATGGAAAATGGGTAGGCATGGCCATTTGAGAGTGGCCACATTCAATGTCAACATTCTCAATGGGGACTCTGTCTGATGAAGGCTGATTTGATTGCCAAACAAAAATGTTAGCTCCTGAAAGAACTGTCAGTCTGAGCAAAGACACTGATAGTTCATCCATCAGAAAGAAGAATCAGCAACTGTGTAGAAATCATGAGCCATCAGCATAGGATGTGTTGAACATAATTAACTGCCTTTTCTTGCTACAGGCAGTGCCCTGGTGTTTAGAAAGTAAGGTGTCACCATTCATCCAAATTAAACTTTAAATTCAACCAACATCAAACCTGTTACTTTACAACCAACTTTGAGATACAGTACATGTTTATATGTGTGTTGTTTGGCATTTTAGATTTTTGGATACTTCTCCTCTGAAGAAGATTCTCTTACTTCCCAGATGGATGAAGAAAATTTGGTTTTCCTTGTTTCCAGAAAACAGCGAGTTGTAATTTCAGGTGGTATTTTAAATTTCCTTTCCAAATTAATATGGGTTTTAACATTTTCTCAAAAAAATTGGGGGACAAAAACAGAAATTGTACCTGCAGTTGAGTTTGAAATATGATTTCGTGTCTCTGAAGGATACTAAATAAGGAATATGAGGGGGAAACAATTCACATTTTTTTCTGGAGAGGTTCAGATCTCAAGTTAAAGCTCTGTACAATGGCATCTCAATATTGCATGTCCAAGCACCAAATGGAATCACATTTCTTTTAAAATTTTCTTAAAATGAAATTTTCAAGTTTTTAGTAATTAGATCTCCTTCCCACTCCTCCCTTGATGATCATGTGGAAGTTTATCACTATATCTCTAAAACCGTGAACTTGGGCCAATCACAGAGGGGAGGAGGGTCAACTCAGTTCAAGAAGTCTCAAGAACATAGAGCGTTTCTTTTTAAATTTGATCCTGGGACCTCATCCCTCTCCACTGGGTTTTCTTCCCTCCAGGGAAGAAGTAGTCTGGGAGGAGGAAAGGCGAACCCCGGAATCTGCTCCTGTCCTCCATTTCATCCCTGATTCTGAGATGAAGCATGTAGAGTAGATCCGATCTGGGGTTCCTTAAAAAAGCACCTAAACTTACTGCAGTCATTTGTGAATGAAGCCTGCCCTTGTCTTCCACCTTCCTCTGCCCAACCCTCAGACCTCACCAGAGCCCAACCTTAAGCCATGGAAATGATCATCAGAGAACAGAAGCTAGGGGGCTGTCCCTGCTGCCACCATCCCTTAGGTGGGGAGGGACGTGCCAGTGGGCAGGGGAGATATGTTGCTGGCATCCTAAATTAGAACTTCGGAAGCATTTATCTCAATGGCAGTTGGGTTCTGTAGTTCATTATTCACTGAACCAGTATTTGCTAAGGTCTGCTATGTGGGACAGGTACCTTTCTAACTGTTGGGGACACAGCAGTGAACAAACGATCATAAATCCCTGACCTGGTGGAATTTACATTCTAATGGGGAGAGATGGACATAAAAAATCAAAGTAAAATATATAATGTGTCAGAATGGCAATTAGTGCTACAGAGAAAGAATGAAGTGCGCCGGTTGGGGAGAAGTTGGCTTGGAGACGGGAGCATGGTGTTGGAATTTGAAGAGGGCAGTGGGGGAGACCACCCTGAGCAGGGGCTGAGAGACCTGGGAGGGAGGGAGCACAGGAGGTCGGGGGGAGCCAGCGGAGGGGGGGCGAAGATGCCGAAAAGCCCAGGAAGAGAGGGCAAGTGTGGGGCCAGGTGTGTGGGCCTGGAGGTGAGGGGAGCGGAGAAGGTAAGAAACCTGCACAGAGAGGAGGCATGGTCTGAGGTTCATTTTGTTCATTGAACTTTGTTCATTCCAGCTTCCATGTTGACAATAGCCCAGGTTGGGGGGAGCGCAAGGAGAGAGAATGGTGGTAGCTTAGAGCGGGATAGTGTTCTTAACCTTCCTTTCATGAGTTTTTCATTATATTATTTTCATGGTTTTTTCAGTATAGGGGTTCCTAAGGAGGCTTTTAGACACTTTTTATGTGATTTCACCCCCCCCGCACCCTCCCCCACTCCATGACACTTTATTTTTTTTTTAAAGATTTTATTTATTTATTTGACTGAGAGATTTATTTATTTGACAGAGAGAGAGAGAGAGATCACAAGTAGGCAGAGAGGCAGGCGGGGGGGGGGGGGCGGGGAAGCAGGCTCCCTGCTGAGCGGAGAGCCCGGGGCTCGATCCCAGGACCCTAAGATCATGACCTGAGCCAAAGGCAGAGGCTTGAACCCACTAAGCCACCCAGGCACCCCTCCATGACACTTTAATATGTTGGATATGCTATATATCTGTTTATATAAGTTTGTGTATCTGTGCTTTATACACAAAAAGAGCAAGAGTCGTTTACGTCCCCCAAGAACCAATCGGCACCCCCTTGAGGACCATATTTTGTCTTTTGAGAATGTATGGATTAGGCTGGTAACACTGGAGTATTAGATGCGTCCACTTGCTTTTCTGAAGAGTTTACAATTATAAAAACTAATCATGCTGGAAAGAGGTCCCATATATGTGGTTTTATCAATTCGTACATAGGCAAAAACAACAACAACAACAACAACAACAACAACAACAAAACCCATGAAGGTGTCCAGTGGTTTTTTTCCAAAACACACAAAGGAAAAAAAACCCTTAATAGCAATATTAAGATGGTTTTATTCTCTTATGCCCAAAAGCCTGAGATCATATTAGAGTTTTATTCTGTGTAAATCATGATGGTGATTGTTCAAAGAAAGGATTCCTGAGAGATGTGGAAATCTCAAAATGGAATGATTCCAAAAGATGTTTAGAAAACATATTCTCTGCAAAATATGCAAAATATGTGGCCAGATCATAAGTGTATATATATTTTCTCTGGGAATTCATGCCCCACATTGATTTGGAAAGTGTCATAGATTCAGATTAGTTTCTCTGGGGATAATAAAAAAGCAGTAAGATGTCCATCGACAGATGAATGGATAAAGAAGATGTGTTTCATAGATACAGTGGAATATTACTCAGCCATCAGGAAGGATGAATACTTACCATTTGCACTGACGTGGATGGAACTGGAGGTTATTATACTGAGTGAAATAAGTCAGTCAGAGAAGGACAATTATCATATGGTTTCACTCATATGTGGAATATAAAAAACGGCACAGAGGATCATAGGGGAAGGGAGGGAAAATGGAAAGGAAAAAACTCAGAGAGGGAGACAAACCATGAAAGACTCAACTCTAGGAAACAAATTGAGGGTTGCTGGAGGGAAGGTGGGAGAGGGATGGGATAACTGGGTGATGGGCATGAAGGAGGGCATGTAATGTGATGAGGAATACTGGGCGTTATATGCAACTGATGAATTATTGACCTCTACACCTGAAACTAATGAGGTACTGTATGTTGGCTAATTAAATTTATATAAAAAATTATTGCTAAAAAAAGCAACAGATGCTGGGTTTTATGGTTTTTATTCTACTCTACGTTTTAAGCAAAAAAGTAAAAAGGTTGTTCGCTTACTCTTTTCTTTTAAAAATAAACCTAACAAGTGAGTTTTAGGATCTTGAATGCTGGGAATTGAAATGAATATTATGTTGTTGACAGGTAGTAGAAGACGGGATGTGATTAAGTGCATTGTCAAGATCCCTCAGTTGGATTTACTAATAACAGCTTCTCAGAAAGGATTAATAACAGTCTTTAATAGCCAGGTAATTTGACAGCTTGGATTTCTCCCTCTCTGTCCTCCCTTCCTCCTTTCGTTCCTTCATTTGTTCATTCGTTCTTTCCCTCTTCTTCTCTTTTGTCTATGCACTATGTGTATTTATCAGGTGCAACAGAAAACATAAACATATTTCAGAGTTATTCCAAAAAATAAAGCCAGATGTTGCTAAAATGAGAGGATTGCTGAGCCCTGGAGCAATTTTTGAGATTTTGGTAACTGCATTTGGCAGTGTTCCTCAGGGAGTCTTTTTTTTTTTTTTTAATATTTATTTGTTTTGGAGAGAGACTGAGCATGAGTGGGAGGGGCAGAGGGAAAAGGAGAGAGAATCTCAAGCTGACTGTGCACTAAGCACAGACCCAGACACAGGGCTCAATCCTACAACCCTGAGATCAAGACCTGAGCTGAAAGCAAGAGTTGGAAACTTAACCCACTGAGCCACCAAAGTATTCCTCAGGGAGTCTTACTGAACCATGTGGCATCAGCATAACTAAAGGATGATCCTGGATAATTTCTCAGATAAAATCAGAAAAACTCACAAGCCAAGTGATCTTGTCAGAATCCTAACAAGTATAGAAGGTCCCAACAAAAACCTTGGACTTGGAGTTAAAACGCATCTCACATTCCGGCTCCTTTATTTTACTAGCTAGGCTGTTAAATAGGGAACTTAAGGAGCCAACTTATCCTGCCTCTTCTCACATTTATGAAATGAGGATACCAGAACCAGTCCTCTCTCCCTCAGAGGGCTGTAGTGAAGGTAAATGGCACAATGAACCTAGAAGCACTATATGAATGATAAATTCCCATGTCCAGGTAGGGCATTACTATAAGTTTTGGGCTTCCACTTCCAAACCATGAGAGAGTGTATTGGACTGTGTAGTGATATAGACCACACGGTATTTCACTATGAAAATAAAAGTGAATATCAAAAAATAAATAATTTAATAATTACTTCAAAGCAAATAATTCCAATTATTAGTTTATTTCCAACTAGAGATAAGCTTTATACAAGTAAACTATGTTTAAAATAATGATGACATGATTAAAATTTCAACAGTAACATTTAGCCCTTCAGGCATCAGGCTGCCTGGGCCCCGAGGAGGGGCGGTGGAAGGTACCTGCTGTGGACATGGAGCATGGCGTCCCTGCCCACCTCGGACACTTGGCAGCTGTGCGTGTTACCTATTCATCTCCATGCCCTGGCTCCTCTCATTCAGAACCGAGGCAGTTGTGCTGTTGGACTTAATACACACAAAGTGCTTACTTAGGATCCCTGTAAGCACTCAGGAAATGTTGGTAGTTGCAATCATGGGCAAATGGTGTGAAAACAGAGCTGGATTGTCTCATATAAACATGGAAACTTTCCTCGTTCTTCTTCCTCCGTGGTGCCTTACTTCCCTTCTCATTTTCTTACCTTTATTTCCTCAAAACTAGAATGAAGATGGAATGTAAAGAAGAACATGAGGAGAAAAATACTGATCTTCATGATGAAATAGTTCAGGATTATGTGAAATAAGTGAGGTGGCATTTTCATATTTCCACAGACCTCTCTCTTACCTGTGCGCGCGCGCGCGCACATACACACACACACACACACACACACACACACACACACTCATTCACCCATGCTTAGAGGTGCATACGTGTATATTCACAAACACACAAATACATCTGTGTCTTACAAAAACCATGCGACTGGAGAGAAAAAATCACCTAAAAATTATTTGAAGATTTGATACACCAGGGACAAATAGCATTTTGAATGTTGATGTCTTACAAATAGGATGACACATTCTGTGGAAAGAATAATCATTAGGTCACAGGAAAAATTTATTAAAAGGTAGTCATTAATAACACAAAATATCTTATAATAGGTTAATCCATAATTTAGGCTCATGCAAAGTAGAATAAACACAGTTAAGGATTTTCACGGTGCTCTCTAGAGGGCTTGGTGATAGACACTGTAAAGGTCATTTATAAAAATTCTTACAAAAAAGGCTAGATTTTCAAATTCAGAAGATATCCATAAGGATTATGTAACTTTTAAAGATGATAAAAGAAATTTAAATCTGTGCTTTCCACTAAGAATGGAAGTAGAGAAGTAGGAGAGGAAAACCACAGGAGTTCTGCTCTCTGCTCACCAGTTTCCTGAGGGCACTTAATTTTTCCCATCTGGAAAAAAGTCCCTGGATGGAAAAGCGTCTTTGAACTCTTCAGATGAAGGGCAGTCTGGGATGACCATGACTAGCAGTTTTAGTGATCTAATTTACTTTTCCCTCTTTTCACGTCCTCTATTCCTTCTGGGCACCCATTTTCTGTACTTTTCCGAAGATTGCATGACCATACAGAAGAAACTAGGTCATTCATAGACTTCAAATACTGACCTTGACCTTGGAAGCAATTAGCATGCCCTAAGGGGAGAAAAGGCTGCTCAGGTTCATAACAGCCCTGCATGGAATAAATCCATAATTCTCAACCTACACACTACCCAGGCATGAGATTCATGCAATAGATACTCATCCAGTAAAAGAGGAAGCCCACTGGATAGAATGTTCTTATGTCTCTCAGAAACCTGAAAGAGAACTTTCAAATGAAGCCGTATCCCCCCCCCCCCCCACATCAAGCTATATTCATATTGACCTAGTTAGCATCCTTTCGGACTACTCTTGCCATTGCTGTTAGTATTATTTTGCATTCCCACTTTTTAATATCCTATGTTGCTCTGAAAACTAAAGAATTTGAGGCAGTTTGCAAATGGACAAATCATTAGTACAGTGTAAGACTCTAAGAACACAGTTATCAGGCTTAAAGACAAGCCACGGAAGCACCAATCGTGGGGCGCTTGGGTGGCTCAGTCGCTTAAGTGTCTGCCTTCTGCTCAAGTCATGATCCCAGGGTCCTGGATCAATCTTGGGTCTGGCTCCCCACTGAGTGGGGACCCTGCTTCTCCCTCTCCTCCCAGGTCCTACTCTCTCTTGCCATCTCTTTTCTCTCTCTTTCAAATAAATAAATAAAATCTTAAAAAAAAAAAAAAAAGAAGCAGCAGCAGCACCAACCATGTCGAAATCCAGCAGTGAATCCACAGAGCCAGGTTTTTGAGGGAAAAGAGAAAAGGAGGAAACTCACAGAAGGTAGAAATGACGAGTGAGATTAAAGCGTGGAGATAATATGTTCTTTTAGAGCCAACATTCTCAATTTTTATTATAGTGCCAACTAGCTTTCATTATTCTCTTCCTTTGTTTATAGATGAGAGTCCAGACCAGCACCAATGTTACGGTAAGTACATTTTATAAACTAAAAAAGTCCGATTTGCCACTGTGCTGACGGTTCCTCCATAACTAGTCACAATCTCAACACAGTGTCAAATAGGCTCTAAGAATAAGATATCTTCATACTGTAAGTCTACTGACTAGGATCAAAACTAAACCTCGAGCAGCAGCAGAGGACCCCCACTTTGCTTGCTGAAGTTAAATTTATTTCAGAGAAGCGCTTGGAGACATTACTCCCTGGAAGCTTCCATTTAAAAGTCTCCCCGAGGTTTTCCTGAGCGGAAAAAAAAACAAAACCGGACACAGTCCAAGTTGCGAGAACAAGGAAATGGCCAAGGGAAATAACTTGAAAACATTGTATTGTAAACTTGAAAATTGCAGAAAATATTTGAGTCCGATTTGGTAATTGGCTTAATCCATATCGCTAATTGGAGAAGTGAACTTGCCGTTGTAAAGCTGTGATGAATGGCTCTCAGAGTCCCACCATGGTTTTGTGAGAGGTGGGGACACGCTTGCTTTTCCCCCCTACTGACAGGCACTGAATGCCCTGAACCACACAGGAGGGCCCCAGGCCACCTGGCAGACGAGTCTGCCTTCTTTCTAAGCCTCGGAGCCTTTGCTTCTAAGGCTGGAACAAAGGTTAGAATTCCTAATGTAGGTCTGAAATGCATGCAGCTGTGTCTGACACAATAGGCTCTCCTAAATGGGGACTATTGTTCTGGCCTCGTCGTGTGTCATTGACATGACAGAGCCTGCCTATGCCAACTTGGTGACTTTAGGCAACACAAGACAAATTCATCGGGCTCAACTTGGTTATTGACCAGATGATCACTAAGGTCTTTTTTAGCTAAAAATTTTATGCATGGGGACAGGGCCAGAGACGTGGCTTAATCTAGCCTTCCACAGCCCCGTGAAGAGGTGTTCTCACGAAAGTGAAGAGTGCACAAAGATGCCTGCTCTGCTGGTGGCTCTTTGCCTCTAAGGAGGTGCACCAGGCATGAGCTCATCACTCTCCAGCTGATGGTACTGAGAAACTCAAGGGCATCAAAACAAAACTCAAGGGCGTCAAAGGGCGAAAGGTGAGAGCCTCTCCTCTAGACACCAAAGAAGAGACATCGCAAGGCTCCCCTGCAAGGAGGGGGGCAACGTGAGGCTTTTAATGTAACTGACCTACTCTTTAGTAACCATCACCGTGGGATAGACCAAAACATATATACCCCCCTCTCCCAATTCTGTCTTTTTCCCCCAGGATACCTCCTGGATCACAGGATGTGATTACCTCTCACAGCTGAAAAGAATCGTTGCCACTACAGAAAGGACCATCATTGTCTGGGATTATAAAGCTCAAGGCAGTGGTCAGGTACTGTGCCAAGGGAAATACTCCCACGTGCTGAGGTTGTCTTTTCCATCCTGGTAGGTTGTGAGCAATCTATGTCCTCTACCGAATGTCAGTTCCTCATCTGTAAAATGAGGGGGTTTAATCAAGTTCATGATGAAGCAAGTTCAACATTAATATTCTTTGAGGCAATTAGCCTCAGAATTAGGAACATTCTTTCCATTTAGTGCCTATTTAATTTGGTGATATTTGTTTTGTTTTGTTTGTTTTTTTGTTTTGAGAGAGAGAGAGAGAGAAGATAATTCTTTCCTTCTTTCATACCCTTCTCTGAATCCAGATATTAACTTTTTGGTTATGCTCATGTTATCAAGTTCAAAGCCTTTCCCTTCAGTTCAGCTTCATTTGGTAAGGAAATTACTAAAAATAGAATGACTAATTCCGGCAAAATATCCAATGGGGCAGATGCCAATGTTATTCCTTCAGAGACCGAGAGTTACCACTTAAGTAATTTACAATATTTATTGAGCATTTGCAAACATATAGAAGTAATGAACTGGTTCCCTGCACTGAAACAAAACTTAGTCTTAAAAGATCTCTTGAAAAGACATAAAATATAATGATACAGCAAACTATACAGTAAAAAACAAGGGCACTTGGGGTTCATGGAGAGGCAAGATTATACAAAAATGCCCTCAGGAAGTGGCTAACTTTGAAGGACGAGGAGGATTAAGAAGTAATTAGCCTTCCTCTGCTTGTCCCTAGGCTCAGTGAAAAACCAAACTTCTCATTCCTGTCCCCACTGTTGTAACCAGCTAATGATGCCAGGATGACTTTAAAGATTCGGCGGGTTGTTGCCTCATGTCCTTGATTATGGGATGTGTTACTGTCCACCGTCTGCAGTTTGATTGCAACGTCTTCTCAGTTCAGCTCTCTCCAGTTTCCACTCTTGCTTTTTCAGCCCCATGGAAGCCTCCAGTTCCTTGAGACCGTCCTTTTCCACTCTCCGTCCCCTTCCTCTCCTCTCTTTGCCTTCCTGCCCGTACCGCCTGTGCTGATCGTCTGGGCTGAAGCCATCCCCACCTCCCACTGTCTTAAATCCTTGGAAACCATAGTCCTGGAGAGATGTGACAGCTTGTCTCTGCGCCTTCACAGTGGCTCAGCCCTCCTGAAGAAAAAACACGAAGCCACCACCATTCGGCATCACTACAGATTCAGGGTCTGCAGACTCATCTGAGGATTCGCTGGCTTCTGTCAACCTCTTTCTTGTCCTTGCTGAATCGCTTTCCCATCCCTGGCAATAGTCCAAAAGGCCATTATTGTCCTCAGGCTCTCTCCCTCTCAGCAGATGGATTTGCCCCTATTTTCCTGAGAAATTTGAGTCTATGAGGCTTGTCCTCTTCCAAATTTCAGCTCTCACACCTACAGCTTCAATGAGGACACCTTACTTCCTTTCTTCCTTCCTCTCTCTGGAGGCAAAATATCCTTGCATCCCATTCCCTCCTGCCTCATGCAGGGCAAAGCTCTTCCCTTTTTATCTTTTTGACATTCATCTGTCCTTCTGGGCTCCACATTTCAACTGCCTCCGAATCTTTCTCTGGACCAGTTCATGCCAGTTTAAAGGTCACCTTCCCAAACCATGGGACTTACAGTGGCCTCTCCAGTCACTCTTCATCATAGCGCCCTTGTGTATTTCCTCAGTGCACTTCCCATGATCTGAAATGAAATGCCCTTTTTATACCAGTATTCCTGCACTAGAATGGTAGTTCCGCCAAGTCAGAAACCGGTCTTCATCACCGTATGGCCCATGCCTAGAACAGTTCTTGGCATATCGTAGGGGCTCAATAATTGTTTGTTGAATGACTGAATGAAGCTCTAAATATGTTCAAATCTTACTCATACTAGGGGAAACAAAAAAAATTTTTTTTAAATATTTTTTTCTTCTATCTTAAGTAGAGACTGAACTCTGGGAGAGCCCTGGGTATATAGGTTAGTGAACCCAACCCAATAGCCCAGAGGCAGCTTGACAGATGCTTGCTGAATATTTATGAATAAACTTGGATGTTAGGATATGCATTTCCTGATAACTTCTTGTGACATAATTGGGGTGTTAATACTTGATTTTCCTGTTTCCCATATGGTTTTATGTCGATGGTCTTATAACACCTGAACCTTTTTATGCTTCCCATTAATATTGCCTTACAAATCCAAGAGATGGACATTCGTAGCCACCAAAAAGAAAATCTCATGAATGTATTGAGCCAAAGGTACCTCACCTTTTTCCCCACAAAGCACCCAAAAGCACAATGTTGGGCTCACAGTGAATGTTCATTAATTTTTACTTGGTTAACTTTTTTTTTTTTCAAATTTCTTTAACACAATGGGAATATCTCAAATTAAAAATATCAGAAAGTAAAACTTTTATCAAATAATAGGTCAGTAATTAATATGTGGATATTTGGAGCAATGTAATAACTCATTGAAAGCATTCTTCTGCTTCTAGGAAAACTATTTTGTCATAAAGCCTATGGATCACTGCCTTCTTTGTGTGTGTGTTGTGTCTCTGCCCGACCAGCTCTGCAGAGATGACATCCTCTTGGGGGACGATGGTGGTTTCGTGAACAAATTCACAGTAAATAGTGATGACTTTGGACTAAAGCAGGCAAAATCCAAGAAAAAACTACAAAGCCAAGTCTTAGACTCAAAGAACTTTAAAAGGTAAGGGTATGGGGCACCTGGGTGGCTCAGTGGGTTAAAGCCTCTGCCTTCGGCTCAGGTCGTGATCTCGGGGTCCTGGGATCGAGCCCCGCATCGGGCTCTCTGCTCAGCAGGGAGCCTGCTTCCTCCTCTCTCTCTGCCTGCCTCTCTGCCTACTTGTGATCTCTCTCTCTGTCAAATAAATAAATAAAATAATAAATAAATAAATAAATATTAAAAAAAAAAGGTAAGGGTATTACACGGGCAGTTCAATTTTTTTAATATAGACAGTGTTCAAGTATTTATACAGCGAACACAATGTACCAGACCCTATGGTAGAGATCTGAAGTACAAAGCTGAACAAGAAACACTTCTTACCTCAAGGATCTTCCAGTTTAATTGGGAAGAGAGATAGGAAAGTTAGCCATTGGAATTCCAATTGTAAATGCTGTTGACAATGAAAATTATAGGTACTTGAATGAATTAAACCATGCAAATTAAATGAAAAAAATTAAATCACGAAAAAACTGTAAAACATACATATGACTATTTACTAGCACTTGACTATAGAAAAAGATCCTCAACGTAAAAGCAATGAATACAGAATTCAAAGAAAAAATTGGATAGATGTGAAAAAATAAAAAACTCCTGGATAGCAAAAGATAACATTTTAAAAGTAAATAAACTGGACAGATGCCTGGGTGGCTCAGTCAGTTAAGTATCTGACTCTTAATTTTGGCTCAGGTGATGATCTCACGGTCCTGGTAACAAGCCCCTAGTAAGGCTCCATGCTCAGCAGGGAGTCTGCCCGATGATTCTCTCTCCCTCTGCCCCTCCCCCCACTCACTCTCTCTCTCTCTAAAATAAATAGATCTTAAAAAATAAAAGTAAATAACAAATTGGGATAAATATTTATAGTAAATATGACAGATAATGGGTTAATACTCTTTAATAGTTTTGGCAGTTCCATTAGTAATAATTCCCCAAGAAAAATGGGCAAAGATGGTGAACACATAATTCATGCACAGGCATACATAGTACAGATAGTCAATAAACATTTCAAAGGGATCATCAGGGAAAAATGCTAACAATTATCTCCAAATGATGAGATTGTAGGTGATTTTTTATTGTCTTTATAATTGGACCGTCTTTGACATTTTTACAGTAAGTATATATTACTTTTATTAACAAAGGAACAAATTTTGTATTAAATATATCCTCTTTATCAAAGAAGTACAACTTAAAATCAGATAAAATTTCACATTTCTAACATTGGAAGGGATTGAAAATGGGGTAGATTCTGTAAATGGGCATTCTCACAGACTATCAGTGGTGGAAGTATGAGCTCGATCCCTTTCAGGAGAGCAGTCCGGGAGATGCATCGAGTGTCTTAATAAACCTTTCTACATTGGGACCCAGGATCCCCATGCGTTTAAAAATATAAGTGTGATTATCACAGCCTTATTTCTAATAGTAAAGTCTCTAGTGTCCAACAATGGAGGAATAATTAATTTAAATGATTAATAATTTAAATAAATAATTCAGATATTGTATAAATGTATAATAAAATGTAATATAGTTTCTACAAATATGTTTACATGTTTTGTAAGTATGTCCATATAAATATAATACATTTATATGTAAAATACAGTTTTTTGTCAGACACCTTTTTTTTTTTTGATATTTGAAGTATCAAGGGTGGGGGTGCCTGGGTGGCTCAGTTAGTTAAGCGTCTGCCTTCAGCTCAGGTCATGATCCCAGGGTCCTGGGATTGAGCCCTGCTTCAGGCTCTCTGCTTGGTGTAGAGCCTGCTTCTCCCTCTCCCTCTTCCTGATGCTCCCTCTGCTTGTACTCTCTCTCTGTCAAATAAATTAAAAAAAAAAAAGTTTTAAAGTACCAAGGATATTCAATAAATCATAGTATAACCATATTAGGGAATACCATGCACTCCCATTTAATAATGTTTTGAAATATATTTAATAACATGGAAAATGTTCATGATATAATATTAAGTAAAAAAATTTAACTTTCCTATGTCCCTAGTGTACACTATTAGCACTTCATTCCAATTACGATAGGCTCTTGGAATAGAAGCTGAGATATGAATTTTCTTTCTGAGATTTGTGTCACCTGTCAGAAAATTCCATGGCCTCTTTTCCATCCCTGTTTCCATTAGTGGGATATGTTTGAAATGAGATGGGGGATCTGAGGAATCTGGGTACAGCTAAATGAATGCTCATTTGCACTGGTTCTTTTAGGTGATGATTTACATGTATATTTAATCATGTAGAGATCATCATGTACATGATTTAAATTATTCAAGACTTAAGTGTAGAGATGGGCTGAGTGGTGAGGCATGTTCTTACACCAACAGATTCCCAAACCTAACAGAATGAGAAGCATTAAGGCCAAAGGGGTAATTAAATTCTGAAGCCATCATTAATGTTTTCTTGCAGTTGATATTTACATAATTCATTCATTTTAAATGGGTGGGGGTAAGGGTATGGGTAGGAAATACCAGTATGCAAAATATTGTACAAATTAAAGAAAGAAGCAGCCAGCACCCAGAGTCCAAATTAAACACAGTCTGGCATGGAAAAAGAAATGTCTCTACTCTGTTTGATCCCACATTGTCAGACATTCCTGCCTTGAGTTATAAGCACCTCTATTCCTTAGCCAGAATCTAAGGAACTTGGGCACAAGAATTTTACCTTAGTCATCCTTATGTCCTTTTACCTGCGGTACAGTAGGCACTCAGTAAGTGTTTGTGAATGAGGAAACGAATATACTATAAAACATGAGCAAATATAACAACATGAAGATGGCTTCTTCCAGGTTAAGACAAGAATTCCACCATAAAAGTTTTGACCCCTAATGCTAAGCCTGTCACTGAAATGTCCTGTGAACTGATGAGTAAGCCTTTGGAGCGAGGAATACAACTGTCCCAGCCTCAGCTTCACTAGGGACCTGGGACTACAAATTTCCCAGTTTTCTAGTTCTGAAAGTAGTCATGGAAAATATGAAAATGAATTGACTCATCCAAAACAAAATGAAACACAGTCCTTTTGGATGACCAGAATTTCTCAGCAAGGTAAGGATAATAGTGCTCATATTAGACAGGGATTCTTCTAGATTATTCCTTTAATTCTGAATGTACAGCTCGATATTTGATTTGATAAATAAATTTTTATTTTTCCATTTTAAATATGCTAGCTGATAAATAGTTAAATAGTTAAAAGTGGTATAATGCATATGATGGTGTTACGTGTGCAAGCTTATGTGTGTCTAACAAACCCCGCCCTTTTTTCTTTTAATTCCCAGTGTTAAACGGAAGCTGCATAATGACTGGGTTATGAAAATTAGATATATTACAGCCCTAAGTTGCTTTGGATCTTGCTCCTTAGACAGTGTTCATTCATTGGTTTTGGAATCCTTGAACAGACTTGAGGATAATTTGTAAGTACAATAGTTGGTATACATGAACATTCTGTGACTTTCAGACTTTTCACAACTCATAAGACCATGACAACCTTGGAGCTTTCAAATTGGTTTTTAGAAAAAGCAAATGTTAATGATTCCATTTATATGACAAGATTAATTAGATTTTTAGGAGGTAATGGAAGTTACTCATGCAAATCTGAATATGATGTGTCCTCCTAGCAACATTTTTGCTCATCGGTTGTTTATTACCACAATCTGTGGGAATAAATCAATACAGGTGCATCTATAACTATATTTTTATAGTTCTGTGGGTAAAACTCTATACTTTGAAAATCCTTCTTACAGGTCAGTTGGCTAGCCTGTGAGTATCTGTAGCACCAACATCATGTTCTATGTGTAATAAATACATGAAATAGCTTTCTTATAGACAGGTGATTTTGAAGAATATGTAGTCTTATTTTTTATCTGATTAAATATTTATTAATAACAATTAATATGTAATATAACCATAACTATATAGTACCTACATGTTAATAAATATATTAATATATGATAACTATAAAACAGATACTATATTTCAATTTTCAGTTTTAAAAATGCATTAAGTTATATGCTACAACATGGATAGACCTCATAACATTATGCTAAGTGACAGAAGCCAGACACAAAAGACCTCACACTGAATGATCCCATTTATATCAAATGTCCAAAAAATGCAAATTTAAAGTAGATCAGTAGATGCCAGGAGGTGGTGCTAAGAGCAGGGATCTGAAGTGGGCACAGGGAAACCTTTTGGGATATTGAAAGTGTTCCAAAACTTATTGTGGTGATAGTTATACAGCTATATAAATTTACTAAAAATAACTGAATTGTACATTTACAAATTGGTGAATTTTATGTTCTATAAGTTATACCTCAACAAAACTGTGTAAAAAATGCATAGAGACTTCTATGTGGAGTTTTGAAGTCATCACTCGGCCCTAGCAACAGGTGAAAAACACTAAACAAACTAAAAAATCAACAGCTCTTCTTAAATCCTTAAAGAAGTGAAGTCACAAATCAAACTGCTGCCCTCAAATTTGGAAGACAGACAGGCATACACTAAGAATCGCAATTTACCAGAGCAGAAATCCACAAACGTATACCTCTGGGAAACCAATATACTATGATAGGAAAACCTAAACTGTGATTGACAAATTGCTGGGGGCTCAACATAGAAAAGTCTGAGAGTTAAAAACTCCAGGGACCTAGTTAGAAGGGTCCCCATACTTTTGGGAATTTTACTTCCAGGAGCTCAACCAGTTTCCCACAGTGAATATTGGAAACTCCTCTCCTCCTCCTGACAGGGAAAGAGGAAAATGCACCACATTCAAACACACCCAAAACATTCTGTTCTTAACAAAATCTGTCCTCAAGCAAAACCATCTTACCAGACCCTAAACTATTGGGGTTTTATCACAGACTAAATGCCCTGGGAGAAGGGAAACATCCTACTCTAGCTTACTCTACCTTTCCACATAGGAGAAGGGCAATACCAAATCCAGTCCACTCTGGTCGTCCTGACTCACTTAAAAGGGAGACTGCAAAACCATTGCGAAGTTCACAGTTCAGGGACACAGGCTCACCTAAAGACTGAGACCTAATCAAAGGACTGTACACCACTTCCCTTTCATCCCACCCACCTTATTACTAGTGGGTAATAATAGGCCTTATTACTAAAGCCCTATTTGCAGCAGTTCCTTTTACACAATAGATTATGTCCTGCTATCACGAAAAAATTACAAGGCATACCAAAACGCAAAAACAGTTTAAAGATATAGAGCAAGCATCAACCTAAACTCAGATATAGCAGGGATATTGAAATCAGCAGAGTAGGAAGGTAAAATAACTATGAGTAATATGGTAAGGGCTGTAATGGACAAAGTAGACCCCATGCAAAAAAAAAGATAGGTAATGTAAACAGAGAGATAGAAATTTTAATAAAGAATCAAAAAGAAATGCTAGCGATAAAAAAAAAACCCAGAAATAAAGAGTGCCTTTGATTAGATCAAAAGTAAACATGGTTGTGGAAAGAATCTCTGGACTTCAGAATATGTCAATAGTCACTTCAAAAATGGTAAAAAAAAAAAAAAAAAAAAGAAGAAGAAGAAGACTGAAAAAAATGGAACAGAATATCCAAGAACTGTGGAACAACTGCAAGAGTTACATACATAATGGGAATTCCAAGAGAATAAAGAGAAAAAGGAAAAGAAGAAATATCTGAAGAAATAATGACTGAGAATTTCCCCCCAAATTAATGTCAGATACAAAACCGCATATCTACTAAGCTCAGAGGACACCACACAGGATAAATGCACGAAAAAAAAATTACACTTAGGCATATCATATCCAAACTGTAGAAAATTAAAGATGAAAAAATCTTGAAAGAAATCAGAGGGGAAAAAAACACCTCACCTTTAGAGGAGGAAAGATAAAAATTATATCCAACTTCTCCTCAGAAACCAGGCAAGCAAGACAAAAGTGAAATATTTAAAGTGTTGAGAAAAAATTATGCCACAACAATTCTTTTTCTCTGCAAAATTATCCTTCCAAAGTGGAGGATAGATAAAGACTTTTTCAGACAAACAAAAATTGAGTGAATTTGTTGTCAGTGGGCCTACCTTCCAAGAAATGTTAAAAGAAGTTCTTCAGAGAGAAGAAAAATAATGTAGCTAAAGAAACTCAGATCCACATAAAGAAAGGAAGAGCATTACAGAAGGAATAAGTGAAGGCAAAATAAAAACATTTATTTTCTTACTCTTAATTGATCTAGCAGATAACGGTTTGTTCAAAATAATGCCAACAATGTGTTAAGATATATATGTGTATATATGATCAAGGAATATATAACAGTGCTCACAGGGAAATTTATAACATTGGCTACATATACAGAAAAGAAGAAAGACATGGGGCTCCTTGGTGGGTTCAATTGGTTAAGCGTCTGCCTTCAGGTCAGGTCATGATGCCAGGGTCCTGGGATCGAGCCCTGCCTTGGGTTCCCTGCTCAGCTCTCCGTCTCCCTCCCCCCAAGTTGGGCATGCTTGTTCTCTCAATAAGTAAATAAAATCTTAAAAAAAAGAAGAAAAGAAAAAAGATCTAAAATCAATAATCTAAGCTTCCACCTTTGGAAACTAGAGAAAAAGAGAAATTGTGCAAAGTAATAAAAATTACAACAGAAATCAATAAAATTTAAAAAAAAAGGAAATCAGTAGAGAAAATCAATAAAACCAAAAGTTGTTTCTTTGAAAAGATCAAAAAAATTGATAAGCCTGTAGCCAGGCTAAGGAAAAAAAAGAAGACACAAATTGCTACTATCAGAAATAAAGAAAGTAACATCACCACAAATCCTACAGACATTAAAAAGATAAAGGAATATCATGAGCAAATTTATACCCACAAATTTTTTAAATGTATGATTTATTTTCTCCTCTTACTTTTTTTTTTCTTTCCTTTAAGTAGTCTCCATGCCCAGCGTGGAACCCAACACAGGGCTTGAACTCACAACCCTGAGATTAAGACCTGAGCTGAGATCAAGAGTTAGACACTTAACCAACTGAGCCACCAGGTGTCCCTATGCCCACAAATTTGACAATCTAGGTACAGTGGACCAATTCCTTGAAAGACACAGTCTGCCAAAACTCACTCAAGAAGACAGATAATCTGAGTAGGCCTATATTTGTTAATGAACTTGAATTAATAATAAATAACCTTCTAAAACAAAAAGCATCAGGCTCAGATGGATTTAATGGCAAATTCTACCACACATTTAAGGAAGAAATTATACCAATTCTCTATAGTCTTCTTCAGATAATAGAAGCAGAGGAAAACTTCCTTACGCATTCAGTGAGGCCAGTATTATCCTAATACCAAACCGGAGAAAGGCATCACAAACAAAGAAAACTACAGACCAATGTTTCTTTTGAGTATAGATGCAAAAATCCTCAACAAAATAATAACAAATTGAATTTAATAAGATATAAAAAGAAGTATACACCATGCAAGGCCAGTTCAACATTTGAAAATTATTTAATATAATCCATCATATCAACAGGCTAAGAAGAAAAATCACATGATCATATCAATAGATGCAAAAAAGCATTTGACAAAATTTATTCATGATAAAAACTCTAAATCAAGACACAGATCTTATATTTTTCTCATACACACACGCACGCACACACACACGCACACACACCTCAAAGTGGATCATAGATGTAAATGTAAAACACAAAACTATAAAACTCCCAGAATAAAATCTAAACAGGAACTTTATAGATACAACACCAAAGCATAATCCATGAAAGGAATGGTTGATAAGCTAGACTTCATTAAAATTAAAAACTTAGGCTCTGCAAAAGACACTGTCAAGAAAACAATAACAACAATAAAAGCCATAGACTAGGAGAAAATATTTGCAAAAGGCATATCTGATAAAGGACTCTTATCCAAAATATACCAAGAACTCTTAAAACTCAACAATAAGAAGACAAACAACCTAATTTTATTTTTTATTATTATATTTAAAAGATTATTTATTTATTTATTTGACAGAGAGAGATCACAAGTAGGCAGAGAGGCAGGCAGAGAGAGAGGGAGAAGCAGTCTCTCTATTGAGCAGAGAGCCTGATTCAGGGCTTGATCCCAGGACCCTGAGATCATGACCTGAGCCGAAGGCAGAGGCTTAACCCACTGAGCCACCCAGGCCCCCCAACAACCTAATTTTAAAGAACAGGCCAAAAGATCTAAAGAGACACCTCACCAAAGAAGGTATACAAATGGCAATAAGCACATGAAAAGATATTCCACATTACATGTCATTAGAGAAAGGCAAATTGAAGCCACAAAGGATATGGCAAACCCAGAGCTAACAACATACTCATTAAAAGCTAAAAGCTTTTCCTCCAGGATCAGGAACAAGACAAAGATGTTCGCTTTTACCACTTTTATTTGACATAGTATTTGAAGTCCTAGCCAGAGCAAGTAAGAAGAAAAAGAAATAAAAGATATTCAATTGGAGAGAAAGAAAGAAAACTCTCACTATTTCCAGGTGACATGATGTTATATATAGAAAGTCTTGAAGACTCCAACAAAAAGCTACTAAAACTAATAAATTAATTCAATAAACTGCAGGACACAAAATCAAATATACAAATATACAAAATATATACAAATATACAAAAATTAGTTGTGTTTCTTCACGATAATGAACTATTGGAAAGAGAAATTAATAATCCCATTTACAATTGCATCAAAAACAGTACAATAGCTATGAATAAATTTCACTAAGGAGATGAAAGACTAAATACTGTAAGATATTAATGAGAGAAATTGAAGAAGATACATATAAATGAAAAAGATATTCCATGCTCATGGATTGGAGGAATTAATATTGTCACAATGTCCATACTACCTAAAGCAATGCACAGGTTCAATGCAATCCTTATCAAAATTCCAATGGTATTTTTTCACAGAAATAGAACAAACAATTCTAAAATTTGAATGGAACTGCAAACAGCCCCAAAGAGGCAAAGCAGTCTTGAGAAAGAGTAACAAAGCTAGAGGCATTATGCTGTCTGATTTCAAACTGTATTGCAAAGCTATAGTAATCAAAATGGTATGGCATAGGTGTGAAAACAGACACATAGATCAATGGAACAGAATAGAAAGCCCAGAAATAAACTCACACATGTAAAATCAATTAATTATGACAAAGAAGCCAAGAATACACTGTGGGGAAAGGACAGTGTCTTCAATAAATGGTGTTGGGAAAACTGGATAGCCACATGCAAAAGAATAAAACTGGACCCCTATCTCACACCATCCACAAAAATTAACTCAAAATGGATTAAAGACTTGAATGTAAGAACTTAAGCCATAAAACTCCTAGTGTAAAACATAAGTGGGAAGATCCTTGACATTGATCTTGGCTGTAATGTTTTGAATCTGACACCAAAAACAAAACCAACAAAGGCAAAAGGAAACCAGTGAGACTACACCAAACTAAAAAGCTTCTGTGTAACAAAAGAAACCATCAGCAAAATGAAAAGACCACCTACTAAATGGGAGAAAATATTTGCAAATCCTACATCTGATAAAGGGCTAAATATCCAAATATGCATGTGTGTGTCTAACTCATACTACTCAAAAGCAAAAAATCGAATTAAAAAATGGGCAGAAGATCTGAATAGAATTTTTTTTCAAAGAAAACATACGGGTGGCCGAAAGGTACATGAAAAAGTGCTCAAGTCATCAGAGAAATAAGTCAAAACCACAATGAGATATCACCTCACACCTGTTGGAATGGCTAAAGTCATCAGCATTTTCATGGAGCCAGAACATATAATCCTAAAGTTTGTATGGAATCAGAAAAGACCCCAAGTAGTCCAAGGAATGTTGAAAAAGAAAACCAGAGCTGCAGGCATCACAATTCTGGACTTCAAGCTCTATTACAAGGCTGTAATCATCAAGACAGCATGGTACTAGCATAAAAACAGACACATAGATCAATGGAACAGAACAGAGAACCCAGAAATGGACCCTCAGCTGATCTTCAACAAAGCAGGAAAGAATTTATCCAATGGAAAAAAAGTCTCTTCAAAAAATGGTGTTGGAAAAATTGGACAGTCACATGCAGAAGAATGAAACTGGACCATTTTATTACACCATACACAAAAATAAACTCAAAATGGATGAAAGACCTAAATATAAGACAGGAATGCATAAAAATCCTGGGAGAGCAACCTCTTTGACCTCGGCCGCAGCAACTTCTTGCTACCTTTGTCTCCAAAGACAAGGGAAACAAAAGCAAAAATGTAGTATTGGGACTTCATCAAGATAAAAAGCTTCTTTACAGGAAAGAAAATAGTCAACAAAACTAAAAGGCAACCTATGGGAATGGGAGAAGATATTTGAAAATGTCTTATCAGATAAAAGGCTGGTATCCAAAGTCTATAAAGAACTTCTTGAACTCAACATCCATAAAACAAAAAATCCAGTCAAGAAATGGACAGAAGACATGAACAGACATTTCTCCAAAGAAGACATACAAATGCCCAACAGATACATGAAAAAATGCTCAACATGACTCAGCATCAGGGAAATACAAATGACAACCACCATGAGATACCACCTCACACTGGTCAGAATGGCTAGAATTAACGAGTCAGGAAACAACAAGTGTTGGTGAGGATGCTGAGAAAGGGGAACCCTCTTTCACTGTTGGTGGGAATGCAAACTGGTGAAGCCACTTTGGAAAACAGTATGGAGGCTGCTCAAAAAGTTAAAAATAGAACTACCCTACAACCCAGAAATTGCACTACTAGGTATTTAAACAAAGGATACAAACATAGTGATTCAAAGGGGCACATGCAACTCAATGTTTAAGGCAGCAATGCCCACAGTAGCCAAACTATGGAAAGAGCCCTGATGTCCATCGATAGAAGAATGGATAAAGAAGAGGTAACACACACACACACACACACACACACACACACACTGGAATATTACTCAGCCCTGAAAAATAATGAAATCTTGCCATTTGAAATGACATGGAAGGAACTAGAGGGTATTATCTAAGCAAAATAAGTCAATGAGAGAAATATAAATGCCATATTATTTCACTCATATGTGGAACTTAAGAAACAGAACAGATGAACATAGGGGAAGGGAAGGAAAAATAAAACAAGATGAAAATTGAAAGGGAGACAAACCATAAGAGACACTGAACTCTAGGAAGTAAACTGAGGGTTGCTGGAGGGGTGGGGGTGAGTGGAAGGAATAATTGGGTGATGGACATTAAGGAGGCATTTGATGTAATGAGCACTGGGTGTTACATGCAACTGATGAATCACTAAATTCTACCTCTGAAACTAATGAAAAAAAAAAAAGAAAGAAACACCAAGTGTCAGCGATGATGTGGAGAACAGGGAACCCTGGTGTATTGTTGGTGGGAATGTAATTTGGTGCAGCCACTATGGAAAACAGTACAGAAGTTCCTCAAAAAATTAAAAATAGAACTACCATATGATGCAGGAATTCCATTTCTGGGTATTTATCTGAAGAATATAAAACATGGGTGCGCCTGGGTGGCTCAGTAGGTTAAAGCCTCTGCCTTCGGCTTGGGTCGTGATCTCAGGGTCCTGGGATCGAGCCCTGCATCGGGCTCCCTGCTCAGCGGGGAGCCTGCTTCCCCCTCTCTCTCTGCCTGCTTCTCTGCCTGCTTGTGATCTCCCTCTGTCAAATAAATATGTAAAATCTTAAAAAAAAAAAAAGAATATAAAACATGAATTCAAAAAGATATATGGACCCCCACATTTGTTATAGTATTATTTATAATAGCCAAAATATGGAAACAAAGTAAATGTCCATTGATGGGTGAATGGATAAAGAAAATTGGTACATATGTAGAATGCAGTATTATTCAGCCATAAAAAAAGAATGAAATCTTGCCATTTGTGACAACATGGATGAACCTGGAGGTTCATATCAAGTGAAACAAGCCAGACACAGAGAGACAAATACTGCATGGTATCACTTACATGAGGGATTTAAAAAAAAAAAAAAAGTCGAGCTCATAGAAACTAGGAGTAGAAAAGGGGATGCCAGGGGCTGGGGTGGGAAATAGGGAAAAGTTGGAAAAATGTATAAACTTTCACTTGTAAATGAATAAGATCTGAGGATCTAATGTATAACATGGGGACTATAGTAGATAACACTATATTGTATAACTGAAATTTACTAAGAGAGTAGAACTTAAATATTCTCAGAAGAAAGAAAGAAGAAAGAAAAAAGAAAAGGAAAAGAAAGGGGGGAGAAAGGAAGGAAGGAAGAAAGAAAAGAAAAGAAAAAGAAAGGAAAGGGGGGAGAAAGGAAGGAAGGAATGACGAAGGGAAGAAAAGAAAAGAGATAGGAAGGAAAATGAAGGAAGGAAAAGAAGGAAAGGGAAAGGAAAAGAAAGGAAGGGAAGGAAGGAGGAAAGGAAAGAAAAAGAGGGGCATCTGAGTGGCTCAGTTGGTTAAGCATTGGACTCTTGATTTTGGCTCAGGTCATGATCTCAGGATCATGCTTGGGATTCTCTCTCTCTCCCTCTACCCCTTCCCCACTCTCTCTCTCTCTCTTTCTCAAAATAAAAAAGAAAGAAAGAAAGAGAAAGAGAGGAAGAAAAAAAGAAAAAGGTAAATATGTGAGGTAATGAATATGTTAATTAACTCGATGGAGGGGGGAACCCTTTCATGGTGTATTCATATATCAGATCCAAAAACAAACAAACAAACAAAAAACCCAAAAAGATAAAATAAAAAACAAAACAAAATACTAAGGGTCAAACCTTAAAACTATAAAACCCCTCCTTGATGATTTAATTCCATTCTTTAAAACTCATTTTCTTGATTGTAATTATTTTTTTATGAATTTCAGCTTTTCTATCTAAAGAGTTGGTGAGTTGCAATGACATTGAATCATAGGTGGAGGACTTGGGTTCAACTAAAAGATGGCTAGGAAAAATGGTGACTAGCCTATTTGTCCCACTAACAAAAAACAAATGATAACTTCTAGGTCCTTCCTATTGAGTTCCTTTTTTTGAGAGAGAGAGGGAGGGAGTGAGAGAGAGCATGCAAGCTGGGGGTGAGGGGCAGAGGGAGAGGGAGAGAGAGAATCCCAACCAGCAAGCAGGCTTCATGTCCAGTGTGGAGCCCCACGAAGAGCTTGATCTCACAACCCTGAGATCATGAGCTGAGCCAAAACCAAGAGTCAGCGGCTCAACTGACTGAGCCACCCAGGCGCCCCTCTATTGAGTCTTTAAATGAAATTCACAAAAAGTGAGAGGAAAAGATAGCCTCCAAACACACAGAGCTAGCATTTCTTTAAGTTCCAAGATTTTCAATTTAAGAAACAGACTAACAAAATTAGAAATTTTATGAAAGAAAAGCGTATCACATCTCTAAAATGACTGACTACCCTACATTTTCTTGAAAGTTAGAGTCTTCATGAAAGATACATATTTTCCCCTCATTTAGAAAAAGATAAAAATGTTTATCTTGATGTATAACATATTGCACTGAGAAATGAAGTAAAAACTTTTCACAGCACATTGAAAACAGTTTCATTTCTTAACACCAGATCTGATTCTACAAATATCATTTCTATAGCATAATTAATTTTCACTTAGTTTCTGTAACATAATTAACTACTAGTGATTACACTCTGGCATTTTAAAGGAGTGCATTTCTGAAATATTTAATTAAGAAATAGATGCAACTTAATTTCTAATTGATTTTGTATTATGTTGGTAATTCATAATACATTCATACCCATAAAGAAGCTTTTGGGAAACCACATGAAATACAACATGCCCTGTGGCCCCTATGAAAGATATATATTCTACTTCAACATCCAGAGAAAGGATTGTCATCTCCAAGATAGATCTACAGACATGATTTTACTGACACAAATGTTTCCAGTACATTCATCAGGGTAATTCTAACAGTCAATATGGTAACCGGAAATCTATACATAGGTCATGTAGTTCAGCCTTTAATCCAGAAGTGCAATAGTGATTCAGCAAATTTTTTTTAAGATTTTTATTCATTTATTTGACAGAGAGAGACACAGAGAGAGAGGGAACACAAGCAGCGGGAGTGGGAGAGGTTGAAGCAGGCCTCCTGATATGGGGCTTGATCCCATGACTCTGGGATCATGACCTGAACCGAAGGCAGACGCTTAGTGACTGAGCCACCCAGGCGCCTGATTCAACAAATATTTACTAAGTCACTATGTGTTAAGCACCGTGGACAGTACAAATATGTGTAAGGCATGACCCCCGCCTTTAAGTGCTTGAAATCTAAGCGGGAAGACAAGAAATACAGCCATAAACCCAGTGGCATGCTGGAGTTAGCTCATATCAGCTTATGAGAGCTGATTGCTAAGATTTCAAGAAATTTGACAAACTTGTTGAACACTACCATCATTTAAAATTTAATTTTATGAGCTCACAATTCCATTATATGAAAAACAAAAGCAATAAATACTCAAAACTCATCGCTTGTTATTTTACTACATTTTACTGTTATGTATATTCTTGAGGATTTTATGTCCTTAAGGACATAGGAATACTATATAATGGCATGCAACCGTGCATACTTTCCCAACCCCAAGTTCAGAGATGTCACCTTGCTAGTTTGAAATTAACCACCATAAGAATTCTTATACCATGGAAAACAGCAAATGTTATAAACCAATGATCTCCCCCACCCCCACTTCCCTGGCCCTTGCTGAATATTAAACATTTACCAGCACACAACTGCTGGGTAGGATAGGATAATTCACATTGCAAGCAGAGCATTGCTTAAATTTCAGTTGAATGGTTTATGGTTATAGGCATCATAGGAGCTCAGAAAAAGGAGTGATAAATGATAGTATTCTAGCAAGCCCTAGAGATAAGAACAAGTCTTTTATAGAGGACTATGATAATAAATTTGGCAGGAATATTATTAAACAAGAAAGGTTATGGCAGCTAATAATAAGCATGCCAAGTCAGCTTCTGAATGAATTAAGTGGCTTATTTCTTCTTAAAGACTATCTTTACATTGGTGTGTTTAGCTGTGTATTGGCAATCTCACATTGCAAAATAGAAGTCGAAACATTGTTCTGAAGAAGATTGACAAGCATCTAGAAGTTTTGTCTTCAGAAACCCCAATATCCCTCTCTGGCCTCTGTGTCTTACATTTTTGGCTCTTGAAGGCTGTGATTCCCTCTGTGCCTTCTCAATGACCTCAGTGAGGTCTCTAATCCTTCATCTCCCCCATTAGCTCCGATTTTGTTGGCTCCCTCCTTGACTTCCTTCTCTCCCTCCCCACCTGGACCCCAGGTTCTTCATCTGAGCTCATATCTCACCAACATTCGTCTTTGCCATGCATCCCCTTCTGCCATGCACCAGTCAGCAGAATCCCAACTCTTCTGCTCAACAATGCCCTTCGTCCAGCCTCCCAGAACTCTATGTCCTCATTTCTCCCTGTTTGGTCCCCTCAGACTATTCCCAGCTTCAGCTCTGTTTATTCTCCACAGGTGTCCTGTCCTATATGACCACAAAACACTGAGGCCTTTGGAGTAATTCCCAGCAGCCCAGATCATTTGGAATCTTCTATATCCACATCTATCCTTGGTGGTTGAAACATCAAACATATCATCAGTGGCCTTGTATTTTTTAAACTCCTTCTGCAGGATCTTGCTAATCTCAGTTTCTCCTACTCTCTCATTTCCACCTATATTACTCAATTCTCTTCTAATGTGAGTAATGTTTTTCTTGACATATAATCTCGTTTGAACTATCATACTATACCTCTTCCAGAAAAAGTACTCTGCATTCACTATCTCCACTACTTTGGCATTACTTGTTCCCTATATAATCCTCTCTCATATAGCCTTTCCCCCTCCTACTCTGTAGGAGACTCTCAAGTTGGCCAATGTCTACATTGTATAGCTGACAGGCACTGAACATGTCAGATAGCCTTGGGGCATTCAGCATTACTTATCTTACTCACTGAAACTCTATTCTCTTGCCTTTTGGGAAGCCAGAGTTTTCTCCTGGTATCTTACTATTTGTTTTCTTTATGACTCCTCTTTTTGTGTCTGCTGTTGAATGGGGTGTTCTCTAGAGTACTCTCCATAGCCAACTGTAATTCTCACTTTCTAGGCACTTCTTGGGCACCTCTTCTCTAACCTACAAACACCTATATGCTGATGAAACCTGGGCTGTTTTGGATTTTGGACTTAGTATACCTGCTCACCATCTCCACTTGGATATCTGATAGCCTCTCAAACTCCTATGTTCATGGCTGAACTTAACTCCTCCACCTCTTAATTTATATATTGTATGGGATTTTTAATTTCTCTTGATCCATCAAATCATCCTAGGCAGGAATCTGGCAACCCCTCGTGATTCCTTCCTTTTCCTCAGTGCCCATGAACCACCAATCAACAAATCCTTCTGTATTCTCTTATAAACACTTGTTGAATCTGTCTTATCTTCTCTAGCTCTCTCCCCCTAGGCTATTATTGCCAACTGGTATCTTGCCTCAATTTTATTCTCACCAAAACTATTGTCTGTTAGTCTTCCAGAGTATTCTTATGAAGATATCCAACCACTTCAACAGCTTTCATGTTTCTCCATCCCCTACCATAGCACTTCCATAGTCTGGTCCTGCCAGCCTCTCCACCTTGTTCCCTTTACTGCCTTGTACATAGGTTTCTATAACTCTGAGCCTGTGGCTGCTCCCTAGATACCCCATGCTGGATTTTGCACATGTTTGGTGCCTGAAATACTCTTCCTCTCCTTCTCTTCCTTCAACCTCCATAATCTTTTTTTTATTTTGGTAAAGAGGAAGAGTTTTTGTTTTTATTTTTTCCAATTTTATTGAGGTGTAATTGACCCCATAATCCTTCAAGGATCAGATACCAACTCTAGGAAATTTTCCTAACCTTCTCCCAGTACCTCCTTTCCCAACTGGGTTAGGTATCCTTTTTGTGCCTCAGTCTTTTTATTTATTGTCTTTTAATTATGTCTAAGGATGTGTCTTTATAAGACACCAAGCTTGTTGAGAGTTATTAATATACCCAACATTGTCTAACTAATTTTCTTATGACTTGAGGAATTTGATCACTCCAGAAGAAGCTCTAAAGTCTAAATCTTCATTTGTTTAGCAACTACTTACTGATGAGTTACTATGTTTGAGGTACTGTTCTATGTGTTGGGAATTTAAAGATGAATAAGACCAGGTCCTTGATCTGCCTAATGAGGGAGAAACAAAGAGATTCCCACTGAGGATGATAAATGTCATGATATAGATATTAGAGAGGTATAGAGAGGAGCAGAAGAGAGTTCTTAGAACATCTTACATAGGATTTTGAAGGGAGAAAAATTGGAGAAGGCTTCCTGAAGAAGGTGTCATGCATGCTGAGTTTTGAAGACCTGGTAAGGGTTAACCAGACAAGCAAATTGCAGAGAGTGGATAAATAGCCACATTAAAGAGCTGGCATTTACAAAGGTATAGAAGTGAAAAAGAAAATCGTTCTAGAAACTCACTATGATTAGAGCACAGAAAGGGAGAAGTGTTGGGAAAGATGAGGAGGGACAAGGCACATGAAAAAGTCTGCACATCAGACTGAAGACTTGGAATATTAATCTGAGAGCTATATGAGCTATTGAATGCTTTGGTCAGAAGAATGGTCAATGAGGTGTTTTTGACAGACTGCCCTAGCAGTGAGAAGGAGAATGGGTTGGGGAAGGAGAGGGCAGGTTGGAAAGGAGGAGATGACTGGGGAAAATAGGGTAGTAGTTCAGAAGGGAACTGATGAGAGCTGGAACTCAACTGGTAGAAGTGAGAATGGAGAGAGAATAGATCCATGTATAATTTATAAGAATTGGCAACCTACTGGTGAGAGGAATAAGAATCTAAGTTTCATTTTGCAACAATATTTATTGCATATGTATTGTATACCAAAACCGTTCCAAGAATTGATAAAATGATATGCAAAAAAAGACCAACTCTCTCCTTTCCTGGAGCACATATTCTAGTGGGAAAGACATAATCCAATAAATGATACAAATTTGGAAATGAAGTAGGGTTACAGCCTAAAGTGATTGGAGGCAATATTTTTGATAAGATAATCAGAAGAGACTGCTCTGGGGAGCTCACATTTGAGCAAAGAGCTGAATGAGGTGAAGAGCAAAATCTTGCAAGATCCGGAGGAAGTCTTAGAGCAGCAGGAGGCTGCTGGGCTTCTGGCTGGGAGGGCAGTTTGCATGGCTGTTCTGTTAACTAAGAGAGAATGTGAGTAAGGGAGTATGTTTACAAGGAAGCAAATGAGTTCTAATGTCACTTCTGCCATTTGTTGGCTGAGTAGTCTTGGGGATGTTACTTATCTGAACCTCAATAACCTTATTAATGAATGGGGATAATACTTATCTTCCAGGACTTTTGTGTTCCTTAAATAAGCTGAGATGAGTGAAGGTCTCTTGAAAACTGTAAAATACTGTAACAGTTAAAAGAGTTATTATTTGCTTCTAGACATTTATGATCTTTCACAAAGAATAGGATTTTAAAAAGAACACTTTGATTTCTGTGCGCTGTCAAAATCCATAATAATGACAGTACTGGGGAAAAAGAAAGACACTAATCTTTTCTTTAGGGAACAAGTTATGATGGGGCCCCTATTCCCTTTTTCCAAGCATTAAGATCTGTCATTCAAGTGTTAATTCTTGTGTTAGGTTTTAAATAAGATAGTAATCTTTTTGCTCTCAGATTTAGTATACCTTCTTTTTGTGAGGGAAAATATGTCCTTCAACTAGCAGGATCCAAGGCAAATCTAATTCCCTTTTTTCACCCCAGTGGAGTAACCTCAAGAGCAGGACTTAGTTGTTCACACTCTCCCTCTCTTATTTTATTCCTTTTTATGCTGTATCCCAATTCATTTTCCCATGCATGCACACACACGCATGCACACACACACACACAGAGGCAACCATTCTATTGGGTTTAATATATCTTTTTGTTTATACATTTCTTTAAAATATATATATTTGTATGTATTTTTAATTTACGTAATGGTATTACAGGGAATTTAAATTCCTAGTCTGCACAGTGTTCCACAGACTTGGTACTTAGTAATTGTAAATACTTAGATTAGCTAGAAGGTTTTATTTTTCAAACTAGACAGTACTTTCTGGTCCACGCTCTGAAAAGTATCTATTTTGCAAGAGTCAGGAGTTTGTCTCTGAGCCCAATTCTGAGCTTCCTAGTATTTACCATAACACCTGGAACGTGGCTGATGATACATTCAGCCTGAGAGAGTCAGGAGACGGAGGTAAAAATACTCAGACAGCCTCAGCAAACGGTGAGCATTGATCTATCCAGTCAGATTCTGGCTGAACTTTTCAACTCTTTCCTTGGGCCACTCTCCTAAATCTAGAAGCTATAGAGATTTCTCAAGCGATACAGTATAATAATGTTTTCCCGAAAGGCCGGTGCCATTGGAGAGTCATCTCAATAGAAGGAGAGTCGGGCCCACTTCATCCCTAGATTCAACATATTCCTATTTCTGCAATTTCCTATAATGAGTCTTAAGTTGAGCCAGATGAAACTGCAATTATACTAATACATAATTGGCCAGCTGTTAAAATGGGAGCCAGCACAGCTCCCAAAAAGGCAGGAAAAAAAACTCCTCTTGAAAAAATTTCCATTTCAAATATGATTACCATTTGGGTTATCATTTTGTATGGTAATTTCACAAGTGGAGTTTTGTACCAGCAAGAAAATGAACATCTGCAATTAATTATGCCATGTAAAGGAGGTTGGCCTGTTGCAAGACATAATTTGAACCTTTAACCCTTGGATAGCTTGACAGTTTCCCAGAGATGAGCAGCTAACTAGTTAGCATTACTCTTCCTCAATTACCCCATTCGGTGGCAGGTCATTATACTGGAAAGTGGATAGTGCCTCCCAATCGGGTTGCAACAGAGCCAGAAGTGGTCTCTGTCCTAGCACTTATGAGCTTTGCGACCCCCGAACGCAATGCACGCAATACCATTAGCTCTTCTGCATCTGTTTTCCTGTCTTTAGATGGGAATGAACATACCTACCTTAGAGTCTTATAAAAAGTACCTAAGTTAACTCACGTAAAGTGCCTCGCTTACTGCCTGGCACATAATTAATACTCAATACATGCAAGTTCCTTTCTTCGTTCCCTTCATAGAGATACTGAAATGCATTGAAAAAATGAATTTGAACACTGAGAGCAGGTGGAGTGACTGCAGAGCTGTCCCGGTTTGGGCTTCGCGCTCCTGCATCTAGAGTAGGGGTCCTAAAACCCCGTGGGCCAAATCCAGTGGGCCATCTGTTTTTGTAACATCTGCACACCAAGAATGATTTTTACATTTCCAAATTGCTGAGCAAATCAAAAGAAGAATATTTCATACACCATGAAAATTATATGAAAATCAAATTTCTTTGCTCATAATGGGAACACAGCCATGCTGGCTCATTTATGTATTATTTATGGCTGTTTTCATGCTACAGTGGCAGAGTTGAGTGGTTGGGACAACAGAGCCTGTATGGCAAAGTCCAAAATATTCATTATTTGGTTCCTTAACGAAAAAGTCTGCCAACTGCTGATCTAGTTTTCTGTTGGACTCTCCTTTGTCACTCGGGATTGGGCACAATATGGATCAGCGGCAGTATAGTGCAGAACGTGGACCACTTAAAAAAAAAAACCTTGATGTGAGGCACTCTGAAATTTCTTACCGCACATCTTCAAAGAGAAAATAAAAATGCCTTCTTCCTCAGTCCTTGCCTTCACTTCCACTAACTACCCCCACCTCCGAGGTGAGAAAAGATACTTGCTCAGTGGCTCTTCTTTATCAATCACAGGATCCACCAAATATTTTCCTGCATTGTAAGATATGAGTAGAAACACTCTTCACTCTTTAGATGTAGAATGCTATAGAAATACCAGCTGATATTATCATAATAGATTTCTCACAAAGTGTTTGATTTCTTAGAACACTCTGGTGTGTTCCAGTTAGAGTAAGATATACCTAGTAACAGAATAAAAGAAGTAATCTGTTCAAAAATATGCAGTTGAATATGTATATAAAGTATCTTTTTTTTAGTTTAGTTTTTTTTTAGTTTTTTCATCAGTGACATCAATTATAGCTTTAAAAGTTGAAATAGTTTTATTTAAAAGTGCAGTTCATTCATTTGTAATCCATCTAATTATGTGGGCCAGAAAAATAAAGAGTATAATTCTATTGGGCAGGTGTTTAAAACAACAACAACAACAACAACAACAACAATTTAAATGCTAAGTACGTATAAGTCCCATTTCACATGCTGAGAAATTGAGAACGTGGTATTTTTTCATGATCAACTAACAGGATATCAAATAGTTCTTTTCCTGCTGTCTTGGGATTTCAGCTAACGCCCCATTCTCAAGAGAAGTATACTGAAACGTCCTCAGAATTATTACAAGGTGGTCAGACCAGTCCCGTGACCCTTCTGCCATTGTCCATCCCCAGCAAAGAGGGGACAATTAGCAATTCTAAAGTAATTGAAGAGAAGGATCAAGGAACACAGCTGTGGGACTAATTGGAGAATGTTGGGGTGATTCATCTGTCTTCTCCGGGTGGAAAGTGGAGGTTGGAGAGAGAGCTCCCCCAAGGCAAGTGAGGACAGCTTCAGGAGAACCCACTCCATGAGACCCTGCTCTAGAAGAGCCAAAAGCGGGGGGAAACATGCCTATGACCACCACTACCTGCTTCCCCATGGAGAATTCTGAAGGCCGTGGGCTGGGCCACGTTGTGACTTATGTGACCCTGGGCACTTTGCCTTCATAGGTCCCTCCCACCATAATACTCTCAATATTCCATATGATTTTTAATAGAACTTTAAATACTTCAATATTTTTTCTGTTTTAGAAAAAAGTCAGTAGATTGTCGTGGTTTCTGAAAATTTTATTTTTTTTCGATGTGAGGAAAAATGAAAACATTTCTCATGACCTCAAAGTTACATTTTCCTTCCTTCTGATTTTAAGAACAGTTGGAGCATTTCTGTAGGACCCTGAAAGTACTGTGAGCCCGAGGCACTGTGCCTTCTGTGCCTAATGGACGCATCCCTCCCTTGCTGGAGGGACCCATGACAGTGGGAGGGGCTGCAGTCACACTGACACTGTTCCATCTAGAGAGCCTGTGTGAACTGTGTCCTGTGAGTCACAGTAGGTATCTTAATAGAAGCTGTGCTAATGGGAGCTGGCCTGAGAGGCCTTCTTGTCGGTGCAAGGGGACACAGTAAGAGGCCATGTTTGGAGAGAGAGGTAGATGAAAATTGTGCCATTCCTGGTTTGGAGCCCCATCAAGCTCAGCTCAGTCTGTTACAAAGTGTGTCATTGGCAAAACTGGAAATGAGTCCCCAGTCAGAACTTTCTACTTCTTCTCTAGGACATTTAAACTTTTTCACAATTCTAAATTCTGACTTTAGATTTATGTTACTACATTGAGGCTTCTTTTCATGAGCTTTGAAAAAGAAAAGAATGAGGAAGTATTTTATGCACTGATTTGGAAAGGTGTTCAAGATATAATATTAAGTGAAAAACAAGGAACAGAATGAAAGACACAGTAACAGCTCTCAACCATTGCTAGTATCGGAGGGCAGTAGTATTATTATTATCCAATTTAATAATTAGGACGCTGAGGCACAGTGATGAAGCCAGGATTTAAACCTACACATTTTCACTTAAGCTCAGGCTCTTTTAAGTCCAGCCAGTACTACTCACAGATATTAAGTTAACACTCAAAACCTATATTCCAAAATTATATAATAGATGCTCTAGGTTGTAGGGAAAATAACATGCTACACAAAAGACACTACTCCGTCAGTGAGAGCAGGAGGGTGGAGTTGAGGCAAGGCCTGTGTGAAAAGGTAGCATTTGAGCTGACACTCACAGGAGGACGGTCGCTAGAGGGACTGGCATCTGGGGCCAGCACATCTTGGGCCTGTGTGGAATCTCCTGAGGAGGGAGAGAGCTCAGTGCAGCCAGAAGGGGGGGCTGGCTAGAGCAGGACGGCTGGAGCACAGCATGAGGGGACAGAGGAAGGCATGGGGCCACCCAGGGCCAGGCCGGCCAGATGAAGAGCTCGGCTCCTCTTGGAGCATCAGGAAGCCACTGGAGAGGAGTGCTGTGCTCTAACTCAGGTTTTAGGAAGACCACCCTGACCGAAGCATGACAGCGGGATTTGAGGTGGGAATGTGGACAGAAGGATGGGCGACAGTGGAAGTTGAGAAGTTAACAGTTTGTTGCAGAAGGTCTGGTGGGAGGGGTCGGAGGCTTGAACCTAGATGCTGTAAGGAGAATGGGAAGAAGTAGTCAGATTTCAGGTGTATTTTAAAGGTCAAATCAACAGGACTGGACAGCAGGTGGGATGTGGGTGGTGGGAGAAGAGGACGTGTCCAAAGGTGTTCCTGGTGTTGTACATACCAAACGGACCCAGTTAGCCATCCATTATCCTTTCTGGATTAAGAAGGATCGGTCTCTGGCTGGTCACAACCCCCACGGGGGAGGACTGGATTTCCTGCTAAGCAGAAACAGTACGGAGTGCTTTGCTAATATGACCACATTATGGAAAAAGCAGACTCTGTCGGTCAGTGAGGATTTCATCATCACTTATAATATTCTCTGTGGATAAACCGATTTACAACCAGCTTAGAAATGAGCTTATTGAACATAACCTATGTGTAAGTTGGAATTAGTTGGCTAAAG
The DNA here is from genome assembly GCA_028534135.1 of Potos flavus. Classification (NCBI taxonomy): domain Eukaryota; kingdom Metazoa; phylum Chordata; class Mammalia; order Carnivora; family Procyonidae; genus Potos; species Potos flavus. The sequence continues at coordinate 6,252,020 of CM052893.1, read as the reverse complement.
GGAAATGCAGAAGTTTTACATCTACTTCGTGTTTCCCAGGCCTGTCAGAGAGTTCTCCATGCCAAGAGGAGCCAACACTTTCTGTTACTGCACAAAAGCAAACGTGATTGTCACTGGAGGTAAGGGGACAGTTCTTATTTTACAGAAATTCTCTACTTTGCCAACCTTGCTTTCCTTGATTAATATAGTGATAGAGTGGTTTTCATAAAGTGACAGGGTTTTGCTCCTAGGGAAAACCTTTTAGAGAGTTAAAAAATTTGCCTAAAGTTAAATCTGTCAGTCTTTTTCTTTGTGCCTTCTGGATTTAATGGCACACTTAGAAAGTTCTTCCCCAGCACCAGGATATGTGTTATAAATTCTTCCATATCTTACTATTTTTTATTGCTTTATATTTTACCTTTAGGTCTTTAATCTCTCTAGAAATTATTTCAACATGGGAGAGCATGAGATCCCAGCCTGGGGCCCCTGTGTGGGCTTAAGAGGAGTCCTGAGGACTCCCGTGGCCTATTGACACTTGCGTGTCTATGTGCATTTTTCTGCAGAGACAGTCCAAAATGTTATCAAATCCTCAATGGGGTCCATGTCCAAAAGGGTCAAGGGCCAATGTTTTAGAGTTAGCAGAGAAGAGGCCAAGGAGAGAGCCTTGAAGCATTCTAACATTTAAGGGTTAAGGAGGGTGGAACATAGGACACAAGGTCATCTGTGGAGAGTCTGATACAAGCTCAGAGGGGAAGGTGGAGGATGGAAATGTTCCTCAAGCCTCAGACTTGTCACCTATAATCCTGGGGGCACTAATGGAGTAGGATGGCTTTGAGCCTGGGCTCTGGAGTCAGACTGGGTGCAAATCCTTGCTGTCTTTCTAGCAAGTTGTGTGGCCTTGGGCAGGTCATTTAATCCCTTTATGCTTCAGTCTACTCTAAAGTGGGACTGGATAATAGTACCTACTCATAAGATTATTATAAGAATTAAGCAAATTTGAATAAAGTACTTAGCACATAATAAGTGCTCAATACAAATTTGCTAATAATAATACTAGCAATAACAAAAACACACATACTTCATATGGTGGTGCTTAAGATTAATTGAGATAATATGCCTGGCACATAGTAGAGTTTCAATAAATGTTAATTCACTCCATCTACAACACATAGGCAAAGTCATGTTGACAAACGTGTGGAGGTTTTGTTGGAATAAAATGAAACGGGAGGTTCCAGTCAGGAAGCTGTTCCAGGAGTCATGAGTGAAGTGGTGAGGGTCTGCATTATTGTATGTGAAATGCAAAAAGAAAGGACAGAGCCAATCCCATGGGAAAGAAATCAGTCATAAAACCTGAAGCAAGAATGACATGGGGATTAATAAGAGGGATCAATCAGCTCCGAGTTTGTAAGGTGGGGAAAATGGAAGAGTAGCAACTGTATTATTACCAGAGATCAGGAAGGGGGTGCTCACATGGGAAAGAGAGCAAACACATCTCAAGTTTGAGCTTAAACGTCAAGCGGGATTAGACACATGGGAGGATGCTCCTTCTGGTGATGAAAAAAGACTCAGTCAGATCTAGGGGATGTGAGGGCCCACAGGCTGCCAGCACGAGTGAGAAGAACGCCCAGGGACACCTCAAGATCAGAGTCACCTTCAACAAGGAGCATGTGGACTTGAAAGATACAAATGAGCAACACAGAAACTCAAATAAACATCAAGAAAATGGCCTATACTGGACATCTGAACATTAGAAAGAGAAAGAGCAAACAAAATTTTTAAGAAGAATGCTCTGTCATCTAAAAAATCAACAAATGTACCATTTGGAAAATGCTTTGAGCAAAAATATTTATTAAAAGAGCAAAAATGTTCAATGAGTAAGTGCTCCTGGCTCCTTCCATGTGAGATTTCTTCAAATTCCTTCCCACAAAACACACACAGCTGCAACATTTGGTTTTCTACCAAGACTATCCTGCCTCAGCCCTGAAATGCCAATACTGATAAGTACCGTTGACCCTTGAACAACACAGTGGTCAGGGGGCGCCAACCACCCCCACCACCCCCACCACCAATAGTAGAAGATCCACATGTAACGTTGAACTCCCACAAAATTCAACTACTAGTAGCCTACTGTTGACTGGAAACCTTACAGGTAACGTAAACTTTGCATTCACACATATTTTGTATGCTGTATGTATTATATACTGTATTACAATAAAGTAAGCTAGAGAGAAGAAAATGTTAGGAAAGTCATAAGAGAGAAAAATATGAATTTACAGTTCTGTAGTGTATTTATTTAAAAAAAAATCTGCATATAAGTGGGTCTGCAGAGTTAAAACCCATGTTGTTCAAGGGCCAACTGCATGAAGATAGCTACACTCTCACTTTACACCTGGGCAATCGCCCCTGAGGACATAAAGCTAAAATTTTTTTCAGTATACTGTGCATTTGAAGCTCATATTGAAATTTGTGCTCCACTTTGGGCCTTCAACAACACTTACTTAAAACTAGCTTATGGTTCAAGTATTATTTTTAACAAATTACATAGCAATCTACTGGAAAGCAAAACAAGTAAAAACAATGCACTAGAAATTAGACGAGGTAGATTTAGTCATAGCCCGACCACTGACCAGTTGTATGATTTTCAACTATTACGTAATCTCCCATTGCTCACTTTCCATGTCTGGTAAAATGAGGAAGTTGGACTACATAAATTCCAAGATCCCGTTGAGCTTAGAGAATCCTGATTCTGTTTTTTTAAAGAAATTCCTGTTCATAGGGAGATAAATTATATGTCCTTTGAAAAATTCGGAACCCTGCCTGCCAATTAGGTGTTACTCAGTCTATAGTCAGAGCTCTGCGTGCTCAGAAAAATGAGGCGTTAATGGGCCACAGACTTCTAAATTTCAAGTAAGGACATCAAGGAAAGAAAACAAAGCATACGGGTAAGAAATCTGCAGAGTAGTAGGTGGGAGTTATGGTTTCGACTGGGAGCAAGTTTCCTGGCACCTGGTGGTGATGATTCTAAGAATGAACAGGGATCCAAGTCTTTAAGCTGTGCTAATTGAGGTTATCCTTTAAAGAGCTCCATCCCAAAGTCTAGAACACATAAGGGAACACATACTAAAATTACATGTTTTCAAAAAAAGAAGTGGCATGCTTGTATTACGCTTTTTGGATCCCCGTTGCCCTTTGCTGAGTTGATGACTGTCTTGGCTTCTTCCTTGTGAGGGAAATGGCCCCGACCACTCGAGAGGAAGAGGTGGGGGTACTCCAGGGATGAGGAAAGAGCCCAGTGGTCCTCAGAGAGGAAGCAGCGAAATGGAAGTGCAATGGATACTGCCCTCAACAGGGCAGGTCTTCAGTCCCATGAAAATCGTGGCCTTCTATCCTCCTTCAACTCAAACCCTCCACAGGAAACCCTCTGAGAAAGTAAAACGGCACAGTTGAAGTGAGATCCCATTTCTAAAAGCTGATTGTTCTGAAAAGACAAGCTGTCACATTAATCTTAACCAACTCTTTTGAACAGCCCTTTGTTCTCACACAAAATACTTCAAAATGTTAAGAATTGACCAACTTTCATATATTTTGTCATCTTAAGTATTTTAATGATTTCTGAGAAAAAAAATGTGTTTGATCAAGTTCTGGGACTCAAATCACTTTAGTGTTTACGGATTAAGATATTTGACCTTCATGCACCTCAAGAGTCATTATATTGTGAGATGGCCAGCTACAGCCTCAGAATCTTATTTTTCTAGCTCCCTTAACAAAACAAAACATTTAGCAGTGTGACTGACAAGTAAGTAATACTTCTCACCGTGCAAAAATTATTAAATGGTCACAGTTACAGAGCCTCTATTGGTAGAAAATGCAATTCCTCAGGACTAGAGACACGTTTTCTTCAGGAGAATACTCTTGTTGATTAGTGACTCAGCCAAGCACATTGCTAAATGTACCGTATGTACCAGCTGATGACTATGCCTATTCGAATATGCCTATTCGTTAGGCATAGTTGAATGTGTTAAATATGCGGGGACTTTTGATGAGCTGGAGAAAACAAAGCCAAACCAGGACAAGGTACTTACCAAAACAAAAACAAAACCAAATAAAATGGCAAGCTTCCTGAGCATTTGTTTTTAGATCATCGTTGTCTCTGTCGGCCGTTGTAAGAGTTAAACTCCTCCTTTGGAAGGTTCGATGTATATAAACGATTCTCTGCCATCCAAGATAATTTGGGGGCTCTGCTTGCATCTGTTAATGTTTCATTCAACCAGTATTTCTCACACAACTGCTACAGACTAGGCCTCATGAATCATGGAGATCAGGTTGCATTTTACCTTCAAGAATTCAAAATTTAACGGTGCAAATAGGACATGTAATAACACACGGAACAAGAACAGATTCATGGAACCGAATTCATGATCACAATAATAACAATGCAGATTACACACTGTAGGCATTTAGGGCTTAGTATCACGTCCCTTTCTGATCATTCTGGCTCCAAAAAACCACCACACAGATTACATGAGGATTCCATTGCTATCATCCGAAAGCAAGCAGAGCTGGAGGACCTCTGGTAGCAGACCAGAGGAGCCCTCCATAAGATGGGGTTTCCTTCATAATGCACATTGGACAAAGCTCTTTGCCACATTTCTAACGTGGCAATTTTCGGTTGTATCCTTCTTCCTGTGGCACACAAGTCACAGATTTCCTTCTAGGGATAGCCTGACCTCATCTTCCAGGAGTGATGAAGTCCATTCAGGGGACAGCCCGGCCAACCACTTGGGGGCCCAAGGCTCAGGTTCTGAACATACTGCAGACTTCTCAGCCATTGCCAGCAAAAAGCCAACACAAGCAAGATACTGCTTTATCAGAATTATTCAGTATGAATCATGTAACTGATAATCTGGAGTTTTTCTCGTGACCTTTACACTTCCAGATTGCTCTCTATTCTGACTATAGTAACCTTTCCTTCCACAGCACATTCCTTCAGAGTGGGAAGGAATCTTGAGAGATCAAAATTTTACAGATAAGGAAATTGAGGCCCCAGAAAAGAGAATGATTTGCCTCAACTCATCATGTGACATGTGACTAGGCAGCTGGGAAAGCTGAGCTCCAGTCTGTTCTCTTGGCTCCCAGCCCCTGTTCTTCCTCCCTGAACCACCGGGACCACTGTAATCTGGTTCCCACAGTCTCTCCCTCCCTTGCTTTTCACTCTGCACTGAGCCAGCTCATCTCATCAAGAGTGAGGCATTTGGATCTACTGACTCACCAGCTAAGAACTTGCTAAAGGAAAGAAAAGCCTATCTTTATATGTGGCTTTATTGGAATCCTGGTTAACAAAAAGGAAGAGAGAAACGAAAATAAATGGAAAATAACAAAAGAACAAGGAATTAACCCCTAATGAACCATAATGCATCATTTATAGTATTAAGTCCTACCTTCATATTTTTATTTTCTGTGACTACTTCCTTTCCCTCTATATCTTTTATGCTTGCCTTAGTGCTACCACTAGATTGCAAACTCTGCAGAGCAGGGCCCATGTTTCATACATCCGTGTATCAGTTCCTCGCTCTCTCCCCCAAACATTTTATAAAATGTGTTGCGAATGGCAGGGACTTAGAAGAAGAAGAACAGAGTAGTAATAGTCGGCTCATACTCCAGGAACTGCTCAGATTATCCACAGATGACCCCATTTAGTCTCACAATAAGGTTATGACATAAATTCTGGTCATCCCCATTATAGACACAGGAGGTGAGATCACTTTTTTTTTAAATTTTTTATTATTTTTTTATTTTTTAATTAACACATAATGTATTATTTGCCCCAGGGTACATGTCTGTGGATCCTCAGGCTTACACATTTCACAGCACTTACCATAGCACATACCCTCCTCAATGTCCATAACCCAGCCACCCTATCCCTACCCGCCACCCTCAGTTTGTTTCATGAGTTTAGGAGTCTCTTATGGTCTGTCTCCTTCCTGATCCCATCTTGTTTCATTTCCCTCTCCCACCTCCCACAACCCCCCACCCTGCCTCTCGAATTCTTCATTTCAGAGAGATCATATGATAATTGTCTTTCTCTGATTGACTTATTTCGCTTAGCATAATACTCTCCAGTTCCATCCACGTCA
>CM052893.1:6225598-6245407 GCA_028534135.1 Potos flavus | reverse complement strand
AAGGGATGGAATATGAGTGTAAAGATAAAAATTAGAAAAGATTCTAAAAAAGGGGATTGATAAGAGGTTGGCTGAAAAAAGAGAAGAAAAGAAAGAAAGAAAAAAAAAAAGAGAAAAGAATGTAATCAGGCTGGAGACTAGATCCAGGCCGTGTGCTAGATTTAGAGTATATTTTGATCTATTTGAAGAAAGTGTATCCCAAAATTTTAAAGAAAAAAGAAAAAAAAAACATATGTATACAAAAAAGTAAGGTTAAGTACAATGAGGGGATAAAATATGTAACAGTGAAAATTAGAAAAGATTTTTAAAAAGGTGTTGAGTAGAAACTAGTTAAAAGATGTTAAAATAAGAAAGAGGAAAAATAAAATAAAAAGATAAAAAAGATAAAATAAAAAAATACAGTAAGAAAAAATAAAATTTAGAGAATTTAACTCTGAAAGACTAAAGGGTCGTGGGGAAAAAAAAAGCCATGAATTCTCTGTGTTGCTTTTTCCTATCTCAGGAGTTCCGCCATTTTCTTTGATTGGTGAACTTGGTCTTGGCTGGATATTCTTGTTGATCTTCTGGGGGAGGGGTCTGTCGCAGAGATCCTCAAGTGTCTTTGCCCGAGGTGGAAGTGCACCGCCCTTGCCAGGGGCCGGGCTGGGTAATCTGCTTAGGTTCGCTCTTGTAGTTTTTGTTCCCTGAATGCTTTCCGTACAGTTTTGGAGGAGGGGAATGAAAATGATGGCCTCCCAGTCTCCAGCCCGTAGGAGCCAAGAGCTCAGGGCCCCACTCCTCAGTGCGCCCTCGGAGAAAACAGTCAGTCCCTCCCGTCTCCCTGGTCTCTGGCTGCGCTCCGAGCTCAGCCGGCCTGTGACCGAGCGTTTCTGTCTCTGGCGCGTGGCCCCGTTTGGACTCTCCAAACCCAGCAGATTCCTGCCGCGCGCCACCGCACCGCTCCTCCCAGAGGAGGAAGGAGGGGGTCTCTCCGGATCTGCCCCTTGTGGGGTCCCTGCTTGAAGAGCAGTGGCCTGACTGTGCCAGGATCACGGTTCAAGGTAAGCCCGAGCTGGTAGCCCACTGTTCGGCTTGGTCTCTGCTGTTGGCTCCCCGTTCTGATACCTGAGAGCTCTGCCACCCTCAGACACCCCCAGTCTTTCTGTGACCCCACGGGTCCTGAAACCACACTGTCCCCACAAGGGCTCCACCCCCCGCTTAGGCTCTGGAGCGATGTCCCTCAGTGGAGCCGATTTCTAAAAGTTCCGATTTTGTGCTCCGCTGCTCTGCGGCTGCCGGGAGCCGGCCCCTCCCCCCGCGGCCTCTCTTCCCGTCGCTTTGGATTCACTTTTCCGTAGGTCCTACCTTCTGGAAAGTGGTCGATTTTCTGTTCCTAGAGGTGCTGTTCTTCTTCTCTTCGATCTCCTGCTAAGTTTGTAGGTGTTTAGAGTGGTTTGATAACTACGTAGCTGAACTTCTGGGATCAGACACTATCTCCGCCCCTTACTCCTCCACCATCTTGCTCCTTTCCAGTGAGATCACTTCTTAAAGCCATAAGGCTCATGAGCGATAGAGCCCAGTTTCAAATCAAGGTAGACTTTCCCAAAATAAATATTTTTTAAGTACTTCATGAATTACTCTGTTAGCCAACCCATTTACTTAACAAACATGTATTAAGCACTTGCTATTTGTCAAACACTATAGATGAGAAATATAAGACTCGCCAGATAATGGGTAAACAGATCTTTATACAAACCCCTATAATTGAATAGAGTTCATGCTATAAACAAAATCTGAAGCAAACGCCTTCAGAACGGGAAGAAGAAGCCTTAACTCCATCTGAGGCTGGGGACAGTGATCAGGGGCAGAATTAGGAAGGAAATGTTGGAACTAAGTCTGAAAGGGTATAAATTTTGGTCTTCTAAAAAAAAAGCAGCAGCTTAGCTGACTGAGCCACCCAGGCACCCCACGAGCACTATACTTATACCAAATAATCATGCTGCACACCTTAAACTCACACAATGTTGTATATCAATTATATCTCCTTGAAGCTGGAAAAAAACCCAAAAGCGACCTGCCTTGCAAACACTATACATAAGAAAGTGACAAATCCATTCTACACAACTTTGATTTGGTCTGTCTCTCTCTGCTCAAAATAACAAGCTGTGATTTCTTGGTAAAAATATATTTTAAGAAACAGTGACTTTTTTTATTTTGGCAACATTTACATTTTTACTGTGCATGTCAAAGATAAAAGTGATAGTGATCTTTTTGTTGTTGAGAAATGTTATTGAAATACCTGCTGAAAATAATTTGAAGTATTTAAATATGAATGGAAAAGTATTTTTCTTAACTCTGAAAATAAAAAAAATTATTTGTAAGAAAGAGGGGGGAAAAGTGAACAGTGATTACCTATAGGGAGTGGAAGTAGGAATTCTGAGGGAAAAGAAGACATTTTTGACAAAAATTATACCCTTCCATATTGTGTAAATCTTTTACCGTGTATCTATATGATTTTAACAATTAAAAAAATAGTATGTATGCTATGGAAGTAACTATGCAAATTATATATGCTTATGGATATGTGTTAGAAGGGAAGATGGAGACAGTTGATTTGTTATAATGGTAGAGACTATGTGCAATTTTCCTCTTCTTCTGAATGTGAAAACAAAAGAACAGCTGTCTAAAATACTTTGGGAGGTAAATAAAGCATAAATGATACATTAATGCATGAATGAATGGGAAAGTACTGAATCAAGAAAAGGACTCATAAAATATTTATAAGAATTCACATTTGTGTGTGTAAATACAATTATTCCCAAACAGCCTTGACAGGAGGAAAGGATTCCAAAGCAAGTCAATCCTAGAGGGCGTCCTGGAAGAAGCAGACTGTGATTGGACATTAGAAGGACGATAAGGCTATGACTGAGAGAGAGGGACTCTTTAAACTTTGACCAGCTGTGTCCCAGAGTAAACAAATAATCCCCCTATGTCACCCTTTCCAGGAGATGACAAAGTGCTCCGTTTGTGGCACCCCAACATCAGCACCAAGCCAGTGGGGAAGCTCGTGGGGCACATGTTCAGCATCACCGAGATCGTATCGAATGAGAAAGATCAACACATCATCAGCCTCTCCTCAGCAAAGGTAACAGAAAATGACATAAACGAAACCAGCCACATTTCCCCCTAAAATCAAGTATTGGAAAATCTAGAACACATACAGTTTTTTGTTTTTGTTTTTGTTTTTTTAATTTAATTTTATTTTTTCAGTGTTCCAAGATTCATTGTTCATGCACCACACCCAGTGCTCCATGCAATACGTGCCCTCCTCAATACCCACCACCAGGCTCACCCAGCCCCCCATCCCCCTCCCTTCCAAAGCCCTCAATTTGTTTCTCAGAGTCCACAGTCTCTCATGTTTCGTCTCTGCCTCCGTTTCCCCCAATTTACCGTTCCTTTCCTTATGCTCCATATGTAAGTGAAGCCGTATGATAATTGACTTTCTCTCCTTGACTTATTTCACTCAGCATAATCTCCTCCAGTCCCATCCATGTTGATACAAAAGTTGGGTATTCATCCTTTCTGATGGAGGCATAATATTCCATTGTATATATGGACCATATCTTCTTTTTAAGATTTTATTTATTTATTTGTCAGAGAGAGAGAGAGAGCACAAGCAGGCAGAGTGGCAGGCAGAGGCAGAGGGAGAAGCAGGCTCCCTGCTGAGCAAGGAGCCCAATGCGGGACTCGATCCCAGAACCCTGGGATCATGACCTGAGCTGAAGGCAGCCTCTTAACCAGCTGAGCCACTCAGGCATCCCATGGACCATATCTTCTTTATCCATTCGTCTGTTGAAGGGCATCTCGGCTCTTTCCATAGTTTGGCGATTGTGGCCATTGCTGCTATGAACATTGGGGTACATATGGCCCTTCTTTTCACTACATCTGTATCTTTGGGGTTAAATACCCAGTAGTAGAACACATACAGTTTTTGACTGAAATAACTGCTATCACTGAGAAAAATATTGTTAGTGTGGAGAAGGAAATGATGCGCCACTGTTCCTGCTCAGTTTCTGCTGACGAGGGCGCGGGGAAGAATGCGTTTGAAGACAGGCATTCAGGAAGGAGGCGCTGGAAGGAGCCAATATGGCCCTCCCATTGCAGACGGGACATTTTGGGCCAAGACAGAAAGCGTGAGGCTTCTGTCATAGTGGCTGTCATTAAACAGAGTTTTACATGTTCTAACCAATGTGCTCAAATAAGAAAAAAATGAGTTACAAATATTAGATATGAAGAGACGGAATCATTGTATTTGCAAATAATGTGATTGTCTCCTTGAAAAATTCAAAAGGATCAGCTTAAATTTTTAAAATTGAAGTACAGTGGACTCACAAAATCAGCTTTGAAATTTCAAGAGCAGATAAGTTGGTAACATGGCTCGTGACAATAGCAATTTCTAAAAAATAAATAAATTTCTGTATAAGAGCAGTAACCACAGTGGTCAAAGAGCTAGCATTCCCAAGAGCAAAAAAATGTGAAATACCTAGAAATAACCTTAACAAGCAGTATTCACTATTACTATTAAGATAACTATGAAGTTTTTCTGATGTACTTTTATTTAAGAACATGAACAGAAGGATATGCTGTGTTTCCGCATGGGGCTATGGTATCATAAAAGATATTTTCCATCAAATTAAGCTATTTTTAATGCTATTATTTTTTAATGCTATTCATGATTATTTAAGTAACAGTTTGCCAAATTTAGTGTTGATGTAAAAATACCGACATACAAGAATATCTCAGAAACTTTGGAAAATAGCATTATAAGCTGGCATTTCTTTTTCCCCGTTAGATACTAACACATACCCTAAAGCTTCAATAAATAAAAAAGAGCAATAGTCAATGCAGAACTAGTTAAGACACATCCATGAGGAGAGGGAAAAGGTAAGAATGAGTTCATGTGTGTATGGGAGTTTTTACATAAAAAAAGTAGCACTCCAAATCTGTGGGCAATGATACTTTGTTCATTAAATGTTGGGAAAAGTGATTAACCCTATAAGGAAAAAATATGTAATCAGTTGATCACTTCATAACAAACCACAAAATACATCCCATGTATATTAAAGATCTTAAATGTAAAATACAAAAACAGAAGTTCTGGAATTTTTCAGAAGAAAATACAGGTGAATATTCATATAGCCTTAGAGTAATTCCTAAGCATAATACCTGAGGCTAAAGGAAAAATAAATATGACTACATAGACATTCAAACTTTCTATGAATTATAATAATTAACAATTATTGGGGTCACCTGGATGGCTCAGTTGGTTGAGCAACCGACTCTTGGTTTTGGCTCTGGTTATAATTTCAGGGTCCTGGATCCCCGTGCTCAGCTGGGTCCCAAGTCTGCTTGGGATTCTCCCCTCTGCCCCTTCCCCCGCACATGCACACACACACATGTTCTCTTTCTCTCTCTAAAATAAATAAATAAAATCTTAAAAAAAGTACTTACCATTTGTCAAATGTTCACCAAGTGCCAGGCACTGTGGCCCATATTTTACATACTCAAATTCACTTGATGCTGATAACAACCCTATAAAATAATTATCACAGTTTTGCGTATGTAAAGGCAAATGAGACCTAAGTAACCTGCAGAAAGAAGGTCACATAGCTACCTGGTGGCTAAATGTAGCATCCATCATCAAAGAAAGAAAGAGAAAAAAAGAAAAGAAAGAAAGAAAGAGAGGAAGGAAGGGAGGGAGGGAAGGTGGGAGGAAGAGGGAGAGAAAAGAGAAAGAGAAGAAAGAAAAGGAAGGAAAGAAAGAAAAAAGGAAGGAAGAGAGAGAAAGAAAAAGAGGAAAGAAAAGAAGGAAGGAAAGAAGGAAGGAAGAGAAGGAGAAAGAGAGGAAAGAAAAGGTGGAAGGAAGGAAAGGAAAGGAAGGGAGAAAGAGACGAAAGGAAGGAGGAAGGGAGGAAAGGAAGGAGGGAGGGAAGGAAGGAAGGAAAGAAGGAAGGAAGGAAAGGGAAAGGAGAAGGGAGAGGAGAGGAAAGGGAAGGGAAGGAAAGGGAAGGAAGAAAAGAAAGAGTTTCTCTTTGTGATAAGAACTCTTAGGATCTACTCTCTTCTCAACTTCCCCACACACCACGCAGCAGTGTCAGCTGCAGTCACCATGCTGTACGTGACACCCCAGGGCTTACTTATCTTGCATCTGGAAGTTTGTACCTTGTGAACCCCTTCCTCTAAGTCCCCCTCCCCTCCATTCAGCAAGTTACGATGTATCCTTTCACATAATAGAAATATATTGACTTTTGACATTATATAGATGAACGATAATGTGAAAATATCTAAACAATATATTATTTGAAATATCGTGAAACAGTATGTGAGAAACTAGGCCATTTTATTTTTTTAAAGATTTATTTATTTGGGGGGAGGGGCAGAGGAAGAGGGAGAGAAAGAATCTCAAGCAGACTCCCTGCTGAGCGCAGAGCCCAGTGTGGGGCTCGATCTCATGACCTGGAGATCATGACCTGAGCCAAAATCAAGATTTAGTTGCTTAACCGGCTGAGCCACTTTGGTGCCCCAAAATTAACCCATTTTAAAATATATCTTTGGCTTTCCTATATTACCAGGGGAGATTAACAAGATACTAGTGATTACCTAAGTGCAAGATTGTGAATGGATTAAATTTTTTTTTCTTTTTTGTTTTTTTCTTTTCTTTCTTTTCTTACCTATTTTTTACAGTAAATAAGCATTGTTTTTATAATAAGGAAACTACTTTTAATTTTAATTAAATTACGAAGGAATTTTAATGGTACTGGAAAGACAGGGAAGGTTTTGAGGCAATAAAATTAAACCACATTATGAATTGAGTCCCCTCTAGAGAAATGAAAGAAAACAAAGATATCTTTCTAGCAAACATTTAGGGCACTCATGCCCAGAGGTGAACAGACACAAGACATCAGCTTTCCAATTTCTTGTAAACGTAGCAGGTGCCTTAACCTGATGCTCATTCAAGCATCCCAGCGGCTCCAGTTGGCAAATTACTTAATATCTTCCACATAGGAATGTGTAAAATGTAGTTTTGCCTCCAGGATTGTTAAAAAGGTTAAATGAGCTCATTCATGATTTATTCAGAAAGCATTTATTTCTTGAGCATCTATTAGGTGGCAGGGGCTAGTGGACTCCAGAGAGGGAACACTGAATGAGGCAGAGAAGGCTCTTTTCACAGGAAGTTTCCATTCTAGGGAAAGAGAGACAAACAAAGTAGCAAATAAAGTGGAAGACAGCAAGAAAAGTATTATAATGCACAGAAGACACAACCATATGTGGTGACTGCACGTCGCCTCCGAGGAGATGACACGAAAGCAAAAGCCTGAATGACCAGAGGAGCCGGTCCCGCAAAGATCTGGGAAACGAGCCACTGAGCCAGAAAGAACAGCAAACTAGGCACATACATGTTTTGGCTGAGGCTGTCATCACTGTTAGTATCATTAATTACAGCAAAAATAACAGATGTTTTTACACATCTAACATTTGTTCAAATTTCTTCATAAACTAGCTTTCATCATGTCAAGCTTTACTAAATCGCCAGCCAGTCATGTGGCTACTATGCCCTCGGGTGAAAGCCCTTAAAGCAAATTGATCCTTCCTTCTGGTTCTGCAGACCTTCCACACGGATACTCCTTACTTCTGCAGCTACTACCCTTGGGTTTCTTGTCACAGGCTCAAGTATTTCACCACCGTGCCCCATCTCCTGCTCCCAGAGAGCTGACCAACGCTGACAGGTGCTGGGAGAAATAGAGACTTCCTTTCCTTTCCTTGGCAAAAACCAATGGGAACAGTGGCTGGCAACTTTCTCAAGCACAAGTCTAGATGGCAAAGATGATTTTTCTTCTTTCTGCAGAGGAGAGACGTATACGTGCGTTGATGACTTCTAACAGATGGCAAATGGGTTAACACTTGCTTCTTTTATTTTATTTTTTTTTAATTTTTACTCTGGAAGTCCACTTCACTAGGCTGGGAGTGTGCTCCAGAGCAAGAAGCAATGTCCTGAAGTCAGGAGCCAGGTGAATAACGTTGGAGCAAGCTGCAGGGGTTGCCGACCTGGCCTGCAGACTGGCTGGACGCCATCTTGTTGAAGACCGTGTCAAAGACACTGTGCCAAGTGAAGATGATGCTATGGTCTCACTCCTGGGCAGCGTGGCTAAGAGAATGGCCTCGAAAAGTGGGCAGACCTAAGTTGCAGCCTGACTCTGATAGTTACGGGTCGTGACCTTGGATGAGTTATTTGAGATCGCTGAGGAGGCTAATAAGAGTACCTTCCTCACAGGGCTGATGTGAAGATGAAATGAGATTAGCAAGCGAGCACACAGCACAGTGCCTGGTATATAACCGGTCCTCAATAAACGTCAGCAGTTACCAGAAAGGCAGGTGCTCTCCACTCTCCGTAGTGGGGATGGGACTTGCATTGATATGTGTTGGTACTGAACCTCCTTTGTGACCATACGGGTGTAGATTATGGGTGTGGTCTGTGGCATGGGATAGGGGGAGGCTTTCCAAAGACCCTTGCTTCCGATGATGCTACTCAGTTATTTATTTATTTATTTATTTATTTATTTATTTATTTATTTATATCTATATCTCTATTTTTATTTAAATTCAAGTTAGCTAACATATAGCATAGTATTGGTTTCAGGTGTAGAATTTAGTGATTCGTCATTTACGTATAACACCGAGTGCTCACCCCAACAAGTGCCCTCCTTAATCCCCATCACCCAGTTAGCCCATCCCCCTTCCCGCCTCCCCTCCAACAACACTGTTTCTTCTCTGTATTCAAGAGTCTCTTACAGTTTGCCATGCAGTCATTTATATTCATCTCCTGCTGAGTACCTGTCCAGTCTACATGACAGTTAAACGCAGTCTCTACTCTCTCGGAGCCCCTGACGCCACTCCGCACTCTTCACAAGCTACCTTATCTTCTGCTCAGCTGAGAATGTCGACGTCGCTTCATTAAGTTCCATCTTTTCCTCCAAAATATTTCTGTGTTTTTCTGTATTTTTTGCTTCTTTCTCTTCTTTTCCTCCCACCCAAGGACAAGCATTTCTCTTGCTTCCTGAATTGAATCCTTGCTCTCGTTCTCCTAGTCGAATACTGCCCTATCCAGAACCTTCTTTCGACAGCCCTCATCTCTCTTCTTGTTATGTTCAACATCCCTATCTTCAAGGTTCCTTGAAAGACCATGTGGTTTTTATTTACCCTTTACAAAATTTCTGCTTATCTACAACTGAATTGGTTTTCTTCTTCAAATCTCCTTTTCCTGACTTCTGATCTTCCTCCAGCTTTTAATGATATCCTTTGTTTCCCGCCAAATGATGTCCAACTTCAAAGTCACTTTTAAACCTTCTGCTTCCCTAACCCCATCCACTGGCCAGTCTCCAAGTCTCTGAAACATCTCTCATATCTGGCACTTCATTCTTGTTCCCACACCATGACCTTAGTTCACACCTGCTCACAGGCTCCCAGTTGAAAGAGATACGTTAGAAGGCACTTGTGGTCCTCCTACGTCAGTCTCTCTCATCTCCCCACCACCCAAATATTACACCGTCATGTTAATCATCCTCTTACCCACTTACAACCTTGTCAGTACCTTCTTACATATCTTCAAAGGCACCTCTTGCCTTGTAAATAAAATTCAAATTCTCTTTTCTAGTGTTTAAGTTTCTCCATGGTCAGGAACCAGATACCTTTCTAATTTTGTTGCCACTTATTTGTCTCCAGATAGTCTAAACTTCACTGAACTCTTCCCCAAAGTCTTAATGCTTTCCTGCCTTTGTCTGCAATCACTCTTTTTGTGTGTGTGTGTGTCTGCAATCACTCTTGTCCCATATCCAGCTATTCTAGCCATCCTTTAAATCTCAGTGAAATATCACATCCTCCGTGAAGACTTCCCCAGGAGAAAAATGGAGTTCGTCTCTCCACTCCCATCCGCTTTCAGGACACTCACGCCCCTTGCACAAATACACACACTCATTTGCACATACACACATACATATTCACTACAATCTACCTAAAGTAACTCTCTGGGTATATTGTTGACATTAACTTTCATGTTTTAGTAAATATAACTCTTCAAAAAGCCTGACATGGTCTTTGGCTGGTAAACTGGCTGTATCTCAGAGCTATCCAACTAGGAATCTTGACTTCCTGCTGTGTTAATATCAATCAATCAATATATGAGCCCCTGCTAAGCACCTCAAATTGTATCCTGCCCAGTGCCTGAACATATTTTGATGTAATCTCTGCCAAAAAGGAGTTAAAACTCTAGTTGAGTAAATAAGGCAAAACTGCCAAAAATCTTTGATGGCAAAACCTAGTAATGACAAAAACTTCAGGTTTGGCCCTCCTAGAGAGCTGGAGCTGATTATGCAAGCTGGTTTTGCAACTTGAAATCAAGAAGTCATGAAATTATAATCTCAAAAGGCAAGGTTGATCTGGCAACCTAACAAAACTTAAAATGCTTGCACTCTTTGACACAAAAATTCCACTTCTAGGAATCTATCAAATGGGTATGTTTAGACTACTGTACAAAAATTACATATAATTTTTGTATTACTATTACTTTACTAAAAGAAAATCAAAAAAATAAGCCTAACTCCATCAGTTGGGGACTAATTAAAATAAATTATGGGTCATTTGTACAACAGAATACTATGCAGCCATCAGAAAGAATGAAGTAAATTTAAGTAGTTAAATGTGCCCTCACATAGATGTAAGCTCTTTCTCTATGTGACCTCATTTAATATTTGTGACAACAAATATTTGTCACAAATATTTAATATATAATATTATATAATATATATTATAATAATATAATAAATATAAATATTCTGGTATAATCTCCCTTACAAATGTAAAAACTAAGGCTCAGAGATGTTTAGTGATTTGCCCAACGTCACACAGCTAGTAAGCGGTAAAGGAGGATTCAGCTGAGCTTGTCGGCCTCCAGAGGCAGTATTACCAACAGAGATTAACCTAAGAAGTAGAACCGGAGAGCCCAGAAAGAGGGAGGAGATGGGAAAGGGGACTTTGCTTTTTGTATTGTTTGAAATTTCCTACTAAACACATCTAATAACTTGGTCATTAAAAAGTTAATTTTTCAAAGTCATGCTGGCTGGCTTTGTTTCATTTCTGTTTGCCAGTTATCACACAGAAAAAGTGTGAGAACCAGATAACCAGATTAACAGTTTTAGTTCCGCATCGTGAAAATTTTTTTTCTTCTTGTTATTTGTAAGAGCTTAAAAAATGCATTTTTGCATTGAATTCCCACGCAAGTAACGTTGAATGCCTACCGTCTCTACTGCACTGTTATACATATCTATTTTCAAATTTAATATTTGTCTGTAATAGTATGTCACTCTCAAAAGAGTCATAATATCAGATATCTTCAGGCTCTTCCAATGTAAAATCATGTAGCCCTAATTTGATTCATCTGGGGTCTAAAATCTAATTAACCTCTTGTAGTCGTTGGGTAGAATTAGGAAGGCCGGCAAATGTGAGAAGGAAAGGAAGGGTGAATTGGGGGAAATTGGAGGGGGAGATGAACCATGAGAGACTGTGGACTCTGTGCAACAAACTGAGGGTTTTGCAGGGGAGGGGGGTGGGGAGTTGGGTGAGCCTGGTGGTGGGTATTGAGGAGGGCACGTATTGCATGGAGCACTGGGTGTGGTGCATGAACAATGAATCTTGGAATACTGAAAAATTAATTTAAATAATTAAATTATTAATTTAAATTAATTGGGAAAAAAAGGAAGGCTGGCAAAATCCCAGCTTCCCTTGACAAATCAGAAATGCTGAATTCCCCATGTTCTTCCCACTATCTAAATGATACTGCAATTCTAAAGATTTCTGCCAGTACAAGTTTTAGCACAGTATTCAGACGTCCACTCAGATAACTCTTACAATGCCTGATAATGACTTGTGTTGTATCTTCGCTCCCAAGCAGATGATGGTCTATTCAAGAACAGCTGTAATAGTGCTTCTCCTGATCTTTTGCTTCTGTAGCACCTAGCTCAGAATTCCAGAATTACTTGCTGTATAAGGAATTGTGCATGTCATGTTAGTTTTACACCTTTTTATAATCCTTTTTATGTATCTTAGGCCAACTCCTACACATCAGATATTTTGCTCTAGGTCACTCTACAATAAATACCCACCAAGATTTAAAAAAGAGTCTTTTATTTAATTTTTTAAAAGATTTTATTTATTTATTTGAGAGAGAGAATACAGGTGCAGTGGGGGGCAGAGGGAGAGGGAGAAGCAGACTCCCCGCCGAGCAGGGAGCCCGACCTGGGGCTCGATCCTAGGACCCCAAGATCATGACCTGAGCTGAAGGCTGACGCTTAACCGACTGAGCCACCCAGGCACCCCAAAAAAGAGCAGTTTATTAATGCATTTGGATAATAATGATTGGTACTGAGTTTGCAAAAAAAAAAAAAAAAAAAAAAAAGCCAGGAAACCTCGTTGAATCAAAACAGTCCTCTTACTCCTGGCACAGATACATGTAGAATTTTCAAACTTTTTTACTTCATCATTATTTATTAATTATTCCTCAGGAAAAAGCTTCAGTGGAGGGTTTTCTATTGTCCTTCTCTTTGATATTTGGGGATTAATAACTTTATCCTCAAAGCCTTACAGCCTTGCAGTTGAATTTTTCCCAATGTTAAAAAAAATCCTTCCTCCTAACTCCTGCACTCCCAGTTTGAAAATCATTATTTTTCTGCCACTAGAAGGTGAATATTTTTTGTAATTTCTGCTTTACACACATACATAATATTTATTTTTTAAATTTTTTTTAGTAGATTTTATTTATTTATTTGATAGAGAGGGAGAGATCACAAGTAGGCAGAGAGGCAGGCAGAGAGAGAGGGGGAAGCAGGCTCCCTGCTGAGCAGAGAGCCCGATGAGGGGCTCGATCCCAGGAACCTGAGATCATGACCTGAGCCAAAGGCAGAGACTTTAACCCACTGAGCCACCCAGGCGCCCCCATACATAATATTTAATTTATCGTTTACAAACACTCCATTGTGCACCCAGAGCTTCCTTAGTGGAAGCCGCCGGTCCTCTCAGATTTTCTTTCTCTGGCAACGCGGTCTCTCTCAGAAACATTGAGCCCTTCCTAATTCCCACCAGGCCTGACCTGGCTCCACTCAGTCCCTCAGGCTTTGAAGCACTAATACCACAGGAACCCTGTCAACCCCTGAGGGAAATGAGTAGGGAAGAGGACTGGAATCAGCACAGCCTAATTCATATCCCCACTCCCCTTTCCTCCAAAGTAGCTAACATATGAAGACCATCTAAAAACAGTCAGTGAATTCTGTTTGCTGTTGCTGTCCCATTTATTAATTGATTTATCCAGTTACAGTGTGAGTTCTGACTGTCTATGCAGTGTTGCTCCTCTGTAAGTTCCTACAAGGTCCTGGACCAAGACAGGGAATAAGCAAGCAAGCCTACCCAAACCCAGTTAAATAACCAATTTAACTAAAGAGAACACGTAAGATACTGGGGAAACAAATAGCATATGGTTCCTTCTTCAAGGGAATTACAGTTTAGCAGCCAATCATCCTATGACAATTGCTAATTGCTATTCATGTAGACGGGTATTATGGGCATCTCCAGGGGGGACATCTGAATTAGAAGGATGACCAATGGAAGTTGTCCAAAGGAAAAGAGTTTTTGGATTTTTCAACTTTGAACAAATACTATGTTTTAATATCATTAGTACATATATAGATGTCCTTAAACTGTGGATGGTCTTATTTTGATGTTTCAGTGTTCTCTGTGAATAAATTCTACTGAAATTTCCTTTTTTCCCCTCAGCACTGTATTTTGAGATTAATCCACATTATTACATACAGGTCTAGTTCACTTGTTTTAACTGCTGCCCGGGATTCTGCTGTATGCGCATTACATATGTATCCAACTTGGCCAATGAACATTGGACTTGTCTCTACCCCTTGTGGTTTTGCAATTGTGGCTTTGGTTAAACAGAAATTTTTAATTCTAATTCAGTTCAATGAATCCATCTTTTATGGTTCATGCTTTTTGTGCTTATTGAAGACATCTTTTTCAGCTCAAGTTCATGAAGATAGTCTCCTCTCAGTTTTTCTAAAAAATTAACAGTTTCTTTGACACATGTCTCTATGCTCTGTCTTCCATATCCGTAACCTTCCCTGACCTGGCCCCTTGGGCTGCAGTCTAGAAACAGGTCTAGTTCCTGAGTCAGAAGTAGTCTTAGTTTAGTTCCTGGTCAAAGGCAGTGTCCTCCTTGCTCTCGGGTCTCACTGCTTTCTAAACACTGTACCTCCAGATAGAAGTAAAGCCCTAGCTCGTCAATCTCACTGCCCTGACTAGAGAGCTGCTCCAGGCTCTGCCATGGTGCACTAGGAGCCTCTGATCTCCTCTGCCTGGGGCTGCTCTCTGCCGGTCAGATCCCCCTGTTGCAGCCCCTCCGTCACTTCCTGTGTCTCTCTTGCTTGGATCTATTTATAGAGACAAGTGTCTTGCTTTAAAGGCTTGTTGTTTATTTTTGCTTTCTCTTTTTTATATATTCTTTACTATTTCTCTGTATCTGGAGAAGAAATGGCACATCAAGGCATAAACTTTTGGAGCTGTGACTCCTTGATTCTCCTTATAACAGATTCGAGGAAAAGGTAGCAGTTCACTACACAGTGAGGGATATTGAAAGGCAATTGTAGATGATAGGAAGAGTAGGTGGCATGCCCAGAGACCAGAACGAGAAGGAGGGTTCTGGAAATGGGGAGCAGTTTGGTATGACAGTAACAGAGATGACACGTGGGACCCGAGGACAGGTGCAGCAGGATCTGCTAGCCCATCAGTCACCCCTAAAAATCACACAAAACACCTAAAGCACCAAACAGTGAAGAAGAGAGAACTAGGAAAAAAGAAATTAGTACTACTCTATAGAAAACATTACAGATTTTAAAACCTGCTCACATCAGTTCAGTGAAGAACAGAGTGCTGGTGTTGTAGGTCTGCTCTAGAAACAAGAAACCTGAGGTTCCAAGAATTTAAATGATGTGCTAGAACTGACACCCAAATCCTCTTCTGCCCTGCCCCTTGTTCTTTCCAGCAACCACAATTCAGAGCATATATATACGGCAAAAAGCCTGCCAACCCTGAATGCATCTTAGCCAAAGCAATACAATCAGAAACAGTTGGAATTGAGATAAATTTCTTTGGCACTCCTCGATTCTACTTTCAGGTTCTTCTCCTATTTGTCTCTCATCTGGACTCTGAACCTAAAGTCATAAATAGTCCGTAATACTTAGTTACCCTATGGTACAAAAGACTGAAAAGGTTCAATAGCTACTACCCCAAATTTGCATTTGGACTAGAACAAAGGAAGTAACTTCCAACTGTACAGGCTCTGAGTAATACGGGCCTACCGAGGATCTGCATTTGAGGCCAAACTCCTTACCCATGCTCCCTAAATCACCTGACTTAGACATCTTTATGTGCCTACATAGAAGAATCAAACTGCCTTTGCGACAGTGAGGTTTTAAACTCATTTAACTCAATTACAACGGTCTCAAATAAGAAGTTAGTATCTCCCTGTTAACAAAATTAAGTTTTATATCTAGTTCTACAGTGATCACTCATTTACTCAACAAATATTCCAATTTAATAGGTTAATAATGACTATTATAAAGTGAAAATATTACTTAAGGATGTGTGCTAGAAAACATCACCTTGATAAAATCGCACTTCTTCCTGAAATTCAATTACACTACAACTTGCTTACAAAAACAGAATAATGAAGGAGACTAAGATGGACCAGATATTTCAAGTGACCAAGGGTAAACTTGACTGACTTTTGCTGAATTTGTACTTTATTTAGTTTTTTCTATTCTAATAACCCAAGCTCTATTTAAGTAATTACGTAGTTCTTTCCTTTCTCAGAGTTTCAATAATCTATTTCCCCACATTCTTACTATATCTAACCCATCCCTAAAAACTGCTTTCTGAATTTCTTATATCCCTGGGCAGGAGGAGGTGGAAGCTCTTAGAAACCTCATTCAGTAGGATGTTCCATCTTTTTGTTTTTTAAAAAAGATTTTATTTATTTATTTATTTAATTAATTTATAGAAAGAACACAATTGGGGGGGGCGGTACGGGAGAGAGGGAGAGAGAGAATCTCAAGCAGGCTCCATACTGAGTGCAGAGCCTGACGCAGGGCTTGATCTCAGGACCCTGAGATCATAACCTGAGCCAAAATCGAGAGTCCAATGCTCAACCTATTGAGCCACCCAGGCACCCCAATGTTCCATCTTCTTACGTCATAATAGAGCAATTTAAAATATGTCTTTTCTCTAATTTCCAGTCCGTAGTGTAGAGAGAAGGGTGGCTTCATTTGAACTATAAGTCATGATCAGTCCTCCAAATTCTTAAAGAATAATGAATACCATATTTCTCTGTAATGATAAAAAAACATCCAGTTCCTTTAAGCAAATTTTTAATCACTGCTCTATTTTTCTTTGATATTAACAAGCAGTCATTGAACCAAGAACCAAATTGGAGTTTAGCAAATGTGTGTTCGTCATATAAATCATACTTGCTGCAAGTTTTTTTAACATCTTAATTTTATTTTTTAATTTAATTTTATTTTTTCAGTTTTCCTAGATTCATTGTTTATGCACCACACCCAGTGTTCCATGCAATATGTGCCCTCCTTAATACCCACCACCAGTCTCACCTATCCCCTTACCCCCATCCCTTCCCTAACCCTCAGTTTGTTTCTCAGAGTCCACAGTTGCTCATGCTTCGTCTCCCCCTCTGATTTCCCCCAATTCATGTTTCCTTTCCTTCTTCTAATGTCCTTCATGTTTTTCCTTACACTTCACACGTAAGTGAGACCATATGATAATTGACTCTCTCTGCCTGACTTATTTCACTCAACATAATCTCTTCCAGTCCGTCCATGTTGAAATAAAGGTTGGGTATTCATCCTTTCTGATGGAGGCATAATATTCCATTGTATATATGGACGACATCTTCTTTATCCATTCGTCTGTTGAAGGGCATCTCAGCTCCTTCCACAGTTTGGCTATTGTGGACATTGCTGCTATGAACATTGGGGTACATATGGCCCTTCTTTTCATTACATCTGTATCTTTGGGGTAAATACCCAGCAGTGCAATTGCAGGGTCACAGGGTTTGCTTCAAGTTTTTAAGCACATACTGTAGGCTGTGGAAATGCTTCACCTAAATAGCTTTGAGTGGGGAATGTATGGTGTGAAAGTGGTGAACTGTGTTCTTTGTTCTCCCAGGTTTTCAGGGTGTGGGATGTACAGACTCTTTCACTATTACAAGTGTTCCATGATAGCCACGGGGGACCGGGAGACATGCAGATTTATTCTATGGTGTACGATTCCAATCATGGCATGCTTATTACAGGTAAGTGTACCCAGTTAAGGGCAGGCAGAACTCATATCTTGACTTTTAACGTTTTTTTAACTAGCACTTGAGCACTAACTAGAAGAAAAACAGAAGCAGAAGGGGAATGTGTTAACTGTGATTCATCACAGTAGATATTTCATTCAGTTCCACTCCTTCCTGTCTTTCCATAGCCAGGTAGATAAAATGTGCAACTTTCTTGGAAAAACCAGGTCAGTGCTCCAAGTTCTTGAGCCTAGGAAGATGCCCTTGGGTAAAGCAAGACATGGGATATGATGTGTTGCTGCATAAAAGGCAAAGCCAGCCCCATTTTGACTCTTGGGAGCTGGAATATGAACCATCTTCAAGGGACTACACCAGCATCCATGCCCCCTTTCTTCAGTGGGGCAGTTTGGCCCCATGCATTCTGGTACCAAGACAGTTAGAAGGTGCTGATGTTCCACTTGCCTTTGCATCTAGACCATAAAGTGGAGAGAAAATAGAGTCCCAAATGACAGATCCACAGTGCTGACACCAACAGATTTGTTGCCTTCTTTACTTGTTGCCTCTTAAAAACACGCTTCTTAAAGACACAAAACGTTCTGCTAGGCATTTACGTTAAATGCTGTTCACGTGCATGCCTTCAGGCTTTAGAAGAAAAATGAACGCTGCTAACAATACTTCTTCCATCTGGAACACCAGCCCAGAATGCATTTCCTAAGCACTTTCCCACTGACCACCTGTTCTGAGTTCCTGTGGGAGTAATTAGGGCAGGGAAATGGTCGGTGCTATCTCTGCTGGTGGAGAATATAATTATTTTTAACTCTGGGTTTGTTTGGGTTTTTTTCTGGGTTAGGAGTGAACTAGCACTTCATGCTTTATAGATAATTTTACATCTTGTAAAACAGAACTTAATTCTAGGTGTAAGCACTCCTCTTCTATATTAGCTCTTCCCAAAATAACATGCTAAAAACTGCAAGCATATTTTCTCCTAGTACCCTTACTTGTATGTTTGATTAGTAGACTCAGCATTCCCAACCCATTTATCACCAGAGTAACTAAGGACTCAAGTATCAAGACAAAAGAAGGAAAAGGAGGAGGAGGAAATCAAGATTGCTTCCCAATTTTATGTAATTTTGCTAGTACTTTGCTTACAAAAATATACAGCTCTGTGTATCACTTACATTGACTGCAGCCATCAACTTGACATTAGAATTACATGAAGCTTATCTCCCAGACTTTATTTCATGCTTTGATTCCAAAGAAGCTGCCATAGTAATCTAAACCCCAATGACAGCAGCAGCACATCCTGGAAATGCTTTGTAGAATATACTGTTGTTACTGTCACTGTCGTTTGTATTATTCCTCTGTTACAACAACTCCTTTTTGGAAAGTTCTTTTACAAAATGCTTTCCTGTACTTTATTTCATTTGACCTGCACAACCCCCATAGGAGGTAGGAATTATTACTTATCCTATTTTATAACTGACACACTAAATATTAAGCAGTTCAACTGACTAGTAGAAAAACACCAGGATTGGGGCACCTGGGTGGCTCAGTCAGTTAAGCATCCAACTCCTGATTTCGGCTCAGGTCATGATCTCGGGTCGTGAGATAAAGCCCCACCAGGTCGAGCTCCGTGCTCAGTGGGGAGTCTACTTGAGCTTCTCTCTCCCTAACCCCCACCACTCCCTTTCCCTCCCGCCCGCTACATGCTCCAGCTCTCTCTCTAATAAATAAAACAACAACAACAAAAACCCACCAGGTTAAAAGGTCTACCTTTTACCTTTGGGATTCAATCCCAAAGCATCTGGCTTCTGAAACCACATTCTTTCTCTGTAACTGCATTGTTTTCCACAGCACTGCTGAAAACATAGAGGATTACCACTGGTTCATAAGCATATCTAGCTTCGTTGGTGTCGGTTCTGAATAAAGCTAGTCACAATATAAATGTTAAAAGCTCTACCAGGAAGTTGCAAATGTTGGTCATCTGGCTACCGTATTCCTCTCATATAACACTACAGACAAAGGTCTGATATCTAAGATATATAAAGAACTCAAACTCAACACTCAAAAAACAGATAACCACATCAAAAAATGGGCAGAAGACATGAACAGACACTTCTCCAAAGAACACATACAAATGGCTAACAGACACATGAAAAAATGTTCATCATCATTAGCCATCAAGGAGATTCAAATCAAAACCACACTGAGATACCTGGTCTTACTTTCATGTGGAGCATAAGGAAAAACATGGAGGACATTGTGAGAGGGAAGGGAGGGGTGAATTGGAGGAAATCAGAGGGGTGATGAACCATGAGAGACTGTGAACTCTGAGCAACAGACTGAGGTTTTTGGAGGGGTGAGGGTGG
>CM052893.1:6199294-6225498 GCA_028534135.1 Potos flavus | reverse complement strand
TCTTTTAATACTGAAAAAATAAAATAAAAGTATTTGGGGGGGGGAATGCTCTACCAGGAAGTTCCGAGTGTTGGTCATCTGTCTACCGTATTCCTCTCATATTTCCATATTAGAATATTTGAACTGAGAAATATTACCAGAAAAACCTTTTAAGTCCTTCTCTACATATGAACAGATTTTATCTTAAAATTTAAGCAGTTTAGGGGCACCTGGGTGGCTCAGTGGGTTAAAGCCTCTGCCTTCAGCTCAGGTCATGATCTCAGGGTCCTGGGATGGAGCCCCTCATCGGGCTCTCTGCGCAGGAGAGAGCCTGCTTCCCCCTCTCCCTCTGTCTGCCTCTCTGCCTACTTGTGATCTCTTTCTCTCTGTCAAATAAATAAATAAAATCTTTAAAAAAAATTTTAAGGTCAACAGTATATATTAAATAGTCTTTAAACAGAAACACATTAAAAAAAAATTTAAGCAGTTTAGAAAAGGGCTTCGTTAACTCCTGGGGCACCTTTTCCTAGAGGTAAGATTGGAAAGTGGTGAGAAACTCAAATTTGATAATTTAATCTCTACAACAATAAAACAGAGAAGTTTCATTTTGTTTGACTTTAAAATGCTTTGGGGTTCTTATTTACATTTCTAGACATTACATTAACACAGAATACATAGTTGGTCTTGAGAGTTAAATCATATTTGCCATTTGCAGTGTCCCTGCAAAACCAAATCAGCACGCTTAGGAAAATGCGAATAAGGTATACCTGCTCTCCACCTACTTCCCCACGTTGATTTGGAAATTAACCGTATTTAATATTGATGTTGCAAGCACTGGCCTGTAACCGTTCTCATTCATTATATTTAATATGACTGTTTACAGAGTGCTTTATCAGTTGTTGGCCGGAAAAGGCTAAAAATAAATTCCAATCACTAGGGGCACCTGGGTGGCTCTGGGTTAAAGCCTCTGCCTTCGGGGAGCCTGCTTCCCCCCTCTCTCTGCCTGCCTCTCTGCCTACTTGTGATCTCTCTCTCTCTGTCAAATAAATAAACAAAATCTTTAAAAAAATTCCAATCACTAAAGGGAAGTTTACCTTCAGCAGAAAGCTGACCATCACCTTGATCACTGTACTCCAGGTGGAGAGGCATGCGGCAGGCACTCTTGAGAAGGAACAATGTAGACTATAAAAAAATAGAAAAGTAGGGAATCACTGAAAAGAGGATATCAATGAATCCAAATGGCCTGCACTTGAAAATTAATGATGCCCTCAATGAATGCTTTTCCCTGGCTGAATAACATTTGCTTTATTTGTCAAAAATGTTCTAGAGAAGATAAGTGTATGTTCATCTCATTAGATATCCTAGGAATTGATATTACTAACCTCACCGATGGGTTGTTTCCAAACACGACTGTTTGGGTAAAATTCTTTATGATTCAAAACTTCTAATGTTGGGTGTTTGTGAGATTCTTCTTTTTGTTCCAGGGTCTAGTGTTATGGACATGTACCCTCTGACCAGGATGGTCCAAGATACAAAACAGATTCCTCACACTCATGAACGAGAAATCAATGTCATGCTTTACAACAGATATTTTCACCAAGTACTTACCATCTGTTCTGAATCCATCATTAAGGTGAGTGTATATTGGCTCTTCAGAAAGAAAAAGGTAAAGCAGAACGTTCTCTTTTGACAGGTAAGGCTTTGAGTGATTAAGTAAATGTAGTGGCCTGTGTGATGAGAGCGACAGTAGAGCTATTTTTAAACACTCACAAACACATGAAAAACAAATATTTTAAGCCAGCTCAGACTACTTGTTATTAATCCTTATCTTCAATTAAATAAATAAAGCTAGTTTTTACTATCAGAATAGGAATTTTAAAGTAAATATACCAAGGAAGGAGTACTAGGATGGATGAATGGATGGATGGATGGGTAGATTGGATGGACGGATAGATTAGATAGAGAGAGAGAGATAAGATAGAGAGATTTTTAAATCTGAGCTACACGCAGAAGATAGGGTAAGAAGGAAGGGAGAGGAATTTATGTTTACTATAACCCCTAGGTGCAGGGTATGTGCCAAGTGCCTTAAATCCATGATCTTATATAATCTTCACCCCGGTTCCATGTGGATGGTTCAAGGGTTCCATTTAAAGATGAGGAAACAGGGACTCATGGCGATCAAGCGACTCGCCCCAGATGGCATACCTAGTAAGCATCTTGGCTAGGGTGTGTGCCCAGGTTGGTCTGATGCAGCTCCCCGTGTCTGCTCCACTGCGTTGCACCGCCTGACATTACCGTGCTCCCCAGAGGCCGGGGTACACAGCCATCCTATGTGCATCTGTAATTACGACCATGGAAGCCATCTAGCAGCGGTGGCCGGCAGGGTTTGCTTCAGAGGGCCATCTTTTTATTTGACGTATGCTCTCCAAAAGGAGACATCTAGAGTGGTAGAGAGTCTCCTCTGGAGACCCTTTAAGTCCCCTCTCAATCTTGGACCTTCTGTGCTCATCTGCTGGAGATTTTCTCAGGCCAAAATCTGGGAGTTCAGTTAATGATCGCCTAGTTCTGATAATGTGTACAGAATAAGTAGAGAAAAACTGAAACCTACTCCGTTTTCACGAAATACTGACCTCTGGGGGGGAAAATGGCTTCCCTGTAAGGAGAGAGGTGGTGGGGAAGGAATACATCTAGGTGAGTTTCCATACCTGTTGCTTGCTTGAAGAGGGATCATACTTCAGGCCAGAACGTGGGTGACCTCTGAGACCTGTTCATGCAGTGTCCTGCATTTCTCTTCTCCTTTAAGGACCTTATCTGCACTGGGGGCACTCAGAGGTTAAGAGCATGGGCTCTTGAGCCAGACTGGCCTCATTCAGGTCAGTCAGGGACCCTTGGTTGGCCTCCAGATGATTCTAGCTGCAACGGCTGTCTTTGAGCTCCCTGGAGGGGCAGTGTGCCTTCCCATCTCTGGCCCTTTGCTTCGGCTACCTCAGCCCCACAGACCTTGAGGGCGACCGTCCATCCTGCCAGCACAGTTTCGTTACTCACCGACAGTCTGGTTTACATGTGAGCACAGCAGATCCATGAAGAAGGAGAGATTTAGACCGAAAGGCTGAAGGTCTAGAGCCTTGACTGTGTTTCCAAAGAGAGAGAATGATGTATCTTGACATGTTTCTGGATTTTCTGATTATACCCAGCCTGATTACACAGACAGCCTTCTCTGAAGTCTCTCTCTCTCTCTCTCTTTCTCTTTCTCTCTCCCTCCCTCTAAAAGCGAGGCCCATGCCCCTAATCAGAACACTTCTTGAAAAGATCAGTGAGCCCTTTCCTCCGGGTTCTCTCATTCTGTCCTGGGACTCCTGGCTAATTCGGATGAGTGTCAACAGGGAATAAATCCAGTTTGATTTTTGTTGTTGTTGTTGTTGTTGTTGTTGGCTGTACTTGTGAGGGTTACATTGCTATCTGGCTGCTAATCTTGTTTTGTGCTCACAAGAGCAAAATTGGGTACTTCCTCCACAGTCAAGGCTGCCCAGAATGGTCGGTCCGTCTCTGCCACCTAGGTACACAGCAGACACGCTCGAGCATCCCACAGGAACTACTAGACGGCACTGCATCCATTAGAACTTTCTTCAATCAAACCAACATTCAGGGCAGGATGTTGGGAAAGACTTTAGAAGAGCACAGCACTGATTTGGAGGCTGTTTTGAATATTGTAAAATTTTTGTAAGAGCTGAAGGATCTATGGATGCTTTGATTTTTTGTTGTTGTTCTTTCCTACAGGTTTGGGAACTTGAGACTGGCCTCCAAATATACCAGATTTTAGACCCTCATGGCTTCAGTGTTGAACTGACTTCGGCAGCTATTGACGAAACTGGATTTCTTTTTGCCACAGGAGCATACAACGGTCAGATTCATATCAAGAATAGGGCCTCCCTGCTTTTGTGCCTGAGAATTTGTGCTAGGAACTCATCCGACGTGTGGGTTAGAGAGTGAGAACATGAAGCAGACTGGAATATGTCAGCATGCCAGAGAGACAGCTCTGCCTGACTCAACAGCAGCAGACTCTTCTGAATGGGCATCAAAGCCCTGATGTCCATATCTCACATCGTATTTATATTATTGCTTTAGTGTTTGCAAAAGTCTTTCACACGTATCTCCTTCGATCTTTGGCAGGAATTGTGTTGCACTGACTCCTTTTGTCTTTCTAGTTTGGGGGACCATCAGCTAAGGGATGGCTATTTAGATTTAGCACTTGCCAATATTTTTACCAAGAGTAGATTTGGGGACCACACAAAAATCCAGCCAACTTTGTTATGCGATACCCAGAATTCTGTATGGGACTTGTGTATGAGTCTCAGCTCCTTGGGGGCATGTCAGGATCTGGTGGTGGTATGTTGCTCACTGCTCCTCAAGCTATGGAGAACTGCATAGAACTTTCTGGAACTAAGCACTCCACCTGCCTCCCTTTTCACCTCACCTTGCTCTGACCTCCCATGAAAGAACTACTTTACCAAAATGATGTGACCCACTGGTATGCACTACTCATAGTTTATTTATTCCAGAGATATATTTACTAAAGAAATTCTTGCTTGGAAGCCTGTTGGTGGGATGAGTGAACATCCTGATGTGAAAGTCTGATTTTTCCAAGTGTGACAGATAACAGTACACGTGAAATGAAATCATGAATGCTAAGTTGATGGGGTGTGAATAAATGCAACTATTGTGTGGGGGGGACAGTTCTTAAGAAAGCAGTCTTAACTGCTCATAAGCACACTCTCCATACATACGAAAATCCGTTACAATAGAAATTCTGAGCGATGTACACAGCTGTTATCGGGCATAAGCCTTAGCGATTCACCCAGATGACTAAGATCTGTTTGCAGGCAAGCAAGTACTACTTCATTGTTAGTGCTGGGTCTAGAATTTCTTTAAACATGCACAGTCTCTTCTCCTCAGAGATCATTGACAAAGATAGTGGGAAATCTGGGCTGTGACCTATGGTCCACAT
The DNA here is from genome assembly GCA_028534135.1 of Potos flavus. Lineage (NCBI taxonomy): Eukaryota > Metazoa > Chordata > Mammalia > Carnivora > Procyonidae > Potos > Potos flavus. Next base: position 6,220,514 of record CM052893.1, on the reverse strand, counting down.
ATCCAGGACTGAATGAGTGCATTCCTTCTTTCCATTGTTTGTATGACTGTGTTCCTCCAGACCATAAAGTCCTCGAGGGCAGGAACCATGCCCGTTCTTTTGGCATTCGCAGCTCCTCACATGGTGCTGAGGATATAGGGAGAATTTAGTCAGTGTTTAATGATGTTGTGAACAAACAAAAAGGAGTTGTGAGTATTGCTGATAGAGAGAACCTGGCAGAAGGAAATAAAACACAGTGAGAACATTATGGATGTCCAGCAGGAGTAGAGCTGGGGACACTAAGTGGGGGTGGAGGTTGGGATTAGGGTCAACCAAAGGGAAGAAAGTGCTGTGAGGAGCAGTCCCCTAGATGCTAAACCTGAGGTGACAACTAGAAAAGCCCGTGTGAAGAGAATTCCTACATGGAGTGATGATCTAGAAATAGCCATTCCACAACCACGCTGTTTCTCACAACTCCTGGGCTCTTCCTTAAGCTCCCCTAAATCAAATGACCCAAGTTAACTGCAAAGAAAGTAGGATTTCACATGTAAGAAGAAACTCAACACCCCTTTTGCATTTTCTTCCCATGTAACCGATAAAACAACTCAAAGCTTGATAGATTCCTACCTGCTGGAATTCTCTTAAATGTTTTATTATCCAATAAGATCAACAGTCTCCAAACACATCAGCACCTTAGGAAGTGTGATGTCATTGGATGGCTCTCTCACTATGAATGACAATTGTGGCATGGTATTAGATAAATGGAAAGATATGGGGGAGTGTTTAGCAAAATGGAGGGTTTGGGAGACTAAGGACAAAAAAGATCTACTTCAGCCAGAAAGCTCAGCTAGGAGAGTCTGAGTGTGTCAAGAAAACTGTCACAAATTTCAAGACATTGCTGACCTGTTAATTTTCATCATTCTGTGACAAATGAAGGCAAACAGAAATGTATTTTGTGCACAGCAATGCTAAGGAGACTCACCTGTCATTCTTAGTAGGAAATAAATATACCATAAATTGTTGGCAGAACTCTTTCAATTAGATTGATGTTGTCTGAGATAAAAGCCAAGCTCTCTACAAATTATTTGTATCTACATAGTATTTTTCCTGTGTGCTCAGGAACAATTAAAATCTGGGACTTTGGCAGTGGGCAGGAGATGAAAATGTTGCCGGAAGGGAAGGACTGGAAGGAGGAAGAGCACTGGCTACGGCGCCTGATTTTCCTGAAGGCCCAGGAAAAACACCAGTATTTGATCCTCACCTTGGAGCGCAACGGGAAGATCAAAATGGTCCAGGTGGGCAATGCCAGTTTTGTATTTGGACTCGATGCGCTCTTCTTGGGAAAATCAGTGGATGTTTTCGTTGTTGGATGATTCCCATTTCACTCTTCTCCTGCCAGTCAGCTGAGAATAGCACTTCTCCACTGGTCTTCCTAGGAGGCTCTTAATTAAGAGCATCCTTGCCCAGGTCCAAGCCAAGAGCAAAAAAAGAATAGTGGCTCAGGGACAGCATCTCAGCGGCCCAGCGTTTGCTGAAGCATTAGTCAGGAACCTCTGGAGCAGGTATCAGAAAGGTGAAACTTACCCACAGCTTTTGCCCCTGACATTGTTTCTACCCTCATCTGGGGAGAATTCACTGTCAGAGCTGCTCCCCAGCAGGCTCCGTGAAAGAGGGCAGTGATTCCTCTCTGTCTTTAGAACCCATAATGCATTCAGGGATGCTCAAATCAATTTTTCAATTTGTCACCAAAATTGCTTTGTTTACTTTAAGGTTAATGATGCAATCTGCTCAGGGCCATTTTGGGAGGATTGAGGTAGGCTAATTTATTTTTTTCTGTGAGTCTGTTACCACCGAAGAATGCTAATGCCTACTTCATATTTAAAATGAAGGCTAGATCATTTATCCTGGCTACCGAGTGGATCTCTCTCTACCTAGAACTCAAGGACTCTTTGACTTTATTATTCCCCTTCTGAAACCTGAGATCAGAAAAAAGAAAAAATCTTAAATTAGGTTAGCAATCATGAAATTTCAGCATTGATTAAGGTGACTGATGACCCTACTGCTGGAAAAAAGGAGTGAAAAATATCCCTGATTCAATATTCTCTTCCCGTGTTGTCTGAGCAATCCAAATAGCACCACAGAAAGGAATTTCTTAGTAATACTCTACAACACAACAATGGATTGATTGCCTGTCTTTAAGGGAGTGCAATTGGCCATCAGTGTGCTTTTTCTAACAGACCATGTCTATTACAAGCACTCCTTTTTTAACTACTGCAAAAAACAGCCTGGTGCTGTTCCCACATCAAAATTGGTTTTGGTTTTACTGCAGCATTTGTCACTTTGATTATTTTGGTTCTCTCTGTCTCCAAAATCCATAGACTGAGCTTGATGAAGATTGAAAATCTCTCTTATTTGTACTTGTATTCTTACTCTGCCTAAGCAGGGGCTCATCAAGGTTTGAAAGAATGAAGACACATAGGAAACCTTTTATAAAATATACCATAGTAAATGTTTGGGAAGTTTTTTTTTTCTTTAGGATTTTATTTATCCATTTGAGAGTGAGCAAGCGGGTGAGAAAGAGAATAGAGGGAAAGGGAGAAGCAGGCTTCCTGCTGAGCAGGGAGCCTGCTGAGGGGCTCAATCCCAGGACCCTGAGATCATGACCTGAGCTGAAGGCAGATGCTTAACCGACTGAGTCCCCCAGGTGCCCAAATGTTTAGAAAGTTTTAGGGAATTTTTATTAATGTTGGAGGGAAGAGCTTTACAATAAGCATAATGTTGAATTCACATTTATTATTTATGGTTAATGCCTTATCGTTATTACTTATTGTTATTATTTGCCTATTAAAAATAAGATATGGTTTTATTTACATACTTTCTTTCTAGAATACTGTTGACCCTTGAACAACATGGGTTTGAACTGTGTGGGTCTACTTATATGCAGATTTTTTACAGTACTACAGGTGTATTTTCTCTTCCTTATGATTTTCTTAACATTTTCTTTTCTGTAGTCTACTTTATTGTAAGAATACAGCTTATAATACATTTAACATACAAAATATGTGTTAGTCATCTGTTTATGTAATCTGTAAGGCTTCCAGTCAACAGTTGGCTATTAACAGTTAAGTTTTGTGGGAGTCAAAAGTTATATGTTGATTTTCAACTGAGGGAGGCTCATTGCTCCTAACCGGCATGTTGTTCAATGAATGTACTTTCATTCATTCACTTTTTTTTTCAATGAGCATTTAGTAAGTGTGACTTATGGACCAGAAAGATATCTTCCCTTTCATCACGGAACTTACAATTTAATATGAAGGATTGCTATTGATCTATTTATTACAAGTGTTACGAATAGTTACACAAAGTGCCATGTGAATTTACTGTGGTGGCCGGTGCCCAGCCAAAGCAGGAATCAGGGAAGATTTCTTTTTCCAGTGATTTTCAGTGAAATTCAACACTTCAAGAAACACTTTGTGTGCTCCACATTGCTAGATGTTCTTCCAAATCCCAAGATTCAATGGAAAATAAGGTATTTAGGAACTAGATTATTCAGACCCACCCTCTACTGGAAACAATGAAAAGTTCTGAATAAAATATTTGCTGAATCTCTCAACTAGCACTAAAGAGCTGACAATATTAGTGACTAAATAGCAGACCAAAAATTTAGTGCAAGCGGAGAATGAGAGAGGTAAGTGAAGAACTAAAACACCATTGCTGTTTTTGTCCTGAGGGCATTTTCCAAAGCCGGTGAGGATTCAATTTTGGAGACTCACCTGATTAGGAGGGACAAAGAAGTCCAGGCCCAGGGCCTGCCTAACACAAAGAATTTAATACCACATCCATAATATGCTGGGACCCAAAAGCTATACTATCAGCATAAAGGTAAACCAGAAAGAAAGGAACCAGCCTCCCAAGAGCAAGGCAGGAAAAGCTGCCCTCACACGGAGCCAAGCAGGGAAGAAGGGAGAAGAGTAGGAAAAGAAAGCAAGATGAGACAAAACCCTGTCCCTCAGAACTGTGGGATCCACAAGTAGAATCTCATATACATTTGCAGGCCAGATTGGCCATGCTTCAGAGGTCAACGAAATCTCAGCTATGAACTTGATTTAAGGTGGTCTAAAACTGGTAGTTTGGGCAGGCACCTGGCAGAAACAGATACAAATCCATTCTGAAGAAAGGCACATTCCCTCAGACCAGAGTCAGGATAATTAAGTGCACAAGAAAACTAGACAAGAAGGTTTGGGCCCAGAGATAAGTAAGTAGAGAAACAGAACAAAAATAGGTCCATATATAACAGAAGTGCCATAGCAAATTTGTGTGGCAAATATATTTTTCAATAAAAAGTTTTGGAGCAACTGGACATCCATATGGAAAAAAACTATAATTTTTTTTCCTCCTAAGACTATTCCTTGTGGATTAATGACTTTAAAATATTAATGGAAAGACAAAACAATACAGGGTTTAGCAGTCAATATAGGATATTGTCTTTATGAACTCAGGAGAAAAAGATATCTTAAGACTCAAAAATCACTAATTATTTAAAAAAATGGATATATTTGGTTACACTAAACTTTTCTTCATCAGAAGTCATCATAATTAAAGTTACAAGACAAGAGTAGAGTTAAAGAAGAGATTTGCAACACATAATAACCAACTGGATTAGTATCCTGAGTTCTTAGATAATAAATAAGGTGATTAGTTCAATGGAAAATGAGAAAAGATAGGCACTTCATAAAACAACAAACCCAAATATCCAATAAACATATGCAAAGTTGCTAAACTTCATTAGTAATCAGAGAAATTCAAATTGGAATTACAATAGATATAATAGTAACAATGTTGCCGGTGAGTGGTCCCATGCTGGTCTGATTATTTTTCCTCTATAACTTATTCTCTTTCTCTGCAAACTTAGATGTTATCTTTATCCCAGAAGTTTAAAGGCTCTGCCTATATACCTATGTTTTCTCATCAAATTCCACAGGAGACTTTTTAAGCTACAGTCTTGGATGTTTATTCCAGCTTAGGAAATGTTTTTATATTATTATTTGTTTATTAAGTATCTTTTCCACATCTGTTTCTTTTTCTAATTCAGGAACCCATATTGTTTGCATATTGGGTCTTCTGACTCTATCTTCTCAATTTCTTATATTTTTCTTTATGTTTTTTTTTCCTTTTTAGTCATGCGGACTGTTTTGAAATATTTTTCTCTATTTCTAAGCTACTTGTTCAAGTCTCAAAGAGAAATTAATTCTCCTTCAGTTCACCAACCAAATTCGGATGTTTGAAGGCCACGTTTTGTTGTTCTTTTGTTTCAGTTTTGAACTTCCTTAAGGACTCTTCAGTTTTGCTCAAGTTAACACCCTGCCAACAGTCCAAGTCAGGGGTCTGTTCTGCATGTTTTTTGTCTGTTGTTCTTCTCTCTGGGTTCTAGCTCCTCTTAGCTACGTTCCTTTTTCTGCTCACTAGGATTTGGCTACTAGAAAAACACAAGAGCGGCAATGCTGAGAGGGTGAGGTGTGCAGCTATGCTGTTCCTGAGGGGTGGTTTAGTCTAGAGTCCCCACGGCACCCCCGGTGGAGACCACAGCAGGAAGCCTTCCTGCTTCCCAGCTTCCCATTCTCTCTCCCAATTTCAGAATTACAGGAGGCTCAGTCCAGCTGTTCAGCCACTCCTCAACTCCTTGGTGGCAAGGAACACTAGGTATATGCCATACTTCCCATTGTCCCCTGGACCCACCTCCTTCCAGGGATTCAAGCGTATTTGCGGAATAATCGCCATGTTCAGATCTTACTCTTGGACTCTCTCCCACCCTGGTCCCCAGGCTTTTGTTCAGCCCAAAGGGTAACAACACCATAATAACTTTCTTTCCCCAAACTAAAACCGTCATTCTCTGCTTGCCTCCAGAAGCTGTTCCTGGAGTCAGAGCTGGGAGTGGAGTGCAGGAAAGGATGGACCAAACCCCTATTTTCCCAGACTCTCAGCTGCATTAAACAAACAAATAAGGAAAAACTGCTTCAGTAGTCATATTCTGTTACTCAGGGAACTCTACTAATACGTGATGAGCTAAGGGGAAGCCCCCTTATGATTTACGTATTTCTTCTAAGGATCTTCAGACCAGTCCTTAATGGCTGGAGCTGTAATGTCTCTCTTGCAGTTACATTCCTGGTTTTATTTTCCCAAGTCTCAGAAAGATGCTTGTGTCAGTGCCTGGTCCTCTCACAGATGTCAGTGCACGAGCTTCTTCAGGCCTGGCCTTCTGGCCACGTCATGGGAAGGCAGGTTATGAACTGACTGGCCTGTCACTGCAACGTCCTGACCACATGAGAAGGAAACAATAATCGTCTCACAATCTCAGTTTTAAGGAGACAGAATTACATCCTGCCTGTATAAAAAATTTTGTAAATTTGCCCCCAAACCCTTGTTAATAAAAACCATAGATTGGCATTCTGGGGCTCAGTTAGTTGAGCATCAGACTCATGATTTTGGCTCAGGTCATGATCTAGGGGTTGTGAGATCAAGTCCCACGATGGGCTCTGCCCTCAGCGGGGAGTCTGCTTGAGATTCTCTCTGCCCGTCTCCCAACTTGTGAGCACTCTCTCTCTCTCTCTAAATAAATCTTGCAAAAAAGACATAGATGGATGAGATACTACTGTTGTAACATCATGAACAGAGTGGTGCGGGAGTTCAGAGATTTTGAGTAACCCCAAAATAGTTCAAATTCTGAAGACCCGCTTACTTCCCTTTATCTGTCCTTCCATCCACGTAACTTTATGTGTTTACTCCTGTAGCCCTATTTGTGAGTCCCTTAAAGCAAAAGATCTTCCTTTACAAGGCGACTAACGTAATACATGTTCATAGCATCATGCCAACTGCTATTTTCCAGGAGCACCAATTCCTGAAGGCCTATCTACCAATACCAACCTGAGATAAAAAGTTTCACCACTTAGGGATGAAACAAAAAAAATAAGGGCAATTTTTCATAAAGCTACTTTTACTTTTTAAATTTAAAGGTTGTATCTTTCCTACTTGTTGGTATTAAACTATGACCTTTCTTTTCATAAAATGATGATAGCAGCGTTTCCGGTCCCCTCTTCCCCCATGTCCTCTCTTGGTGAAGTTAAATATTAGTAACTCTAGGTCAATATTCCAAAGTTGGTTTTTTTGTTTTTTTGTTTTTTAAATTTTACTGTTCCATGGATTCAGAAAGATTGACGGCCGCAGTGGCCATCAAGGAGGCACATGAACTTAACTGAGCTATTATTCAATATGTCAATGTCTGACCACTTCCTGGACATTGCTGAACTTCCTTCTGCTCCCAAAGTGGCACAAACTCTAACCAAAGACCCACCTGGCAGGTAGGGGGACCACTGGCCAGTACTTTTAAATTAACATAGATATCAGATAACAGAGACCTTAGATCACCTAGAAACATAATGCTTTTGAAAAATAAAAGAACTTTTATCCATCCACTCACTGAAGTCCTCATTCCACAAACAAGGAAAATAGGCCCAAAGGAAGAGAGATGCTTTGCCCAGGCTCTCGCTAGAACTGAGACTGAAAATGTGTTGTCTTCATGTATAGACAAATATTCTCTCCACCTTGCCCAGCTGCTCTCAACCTAAAAGATCTGTGCTCTACTAGCAAAATCACCAACCTTAAAATTTTGACTTTTATTCCCATAAGAAAATTAAAAATTCAAAAATTAATAGCATCTCGACAATAACAACCAATTAGAAAACAGAATGATCACATTATAAGAGCAAACAAAAATATAAGATGCCTAAAATAAATTTAACAAAAATATGCAAAAATTTTGTGGGAAAAATTCCTAGAGAACATAAACAATAATCTGAAAATATGGGGAGATACACTATATTCACAAGATGAGATCTCACAAAGCTTTCTTTATTACATCCAATAAAAATAAACATTCCTTAAAAAAACAATGAAAAGATAAGTCACACACTGCAGGAAGAGGTAACATACTGTGTTCCAGGTAAATGAGAAAGTATTAGGAAACAGAATTGCTAAAGAAATCCCACAAATCCAGAAGAAAAATAACCCAAGAGGAAAATGGACAAAGGACAGGTTAAGAAAACTTCAATGGCTCACAAACACATGAAAAATGTTCAACTCACTAAATTAGGAAAATTTGACTAATATAATCAATACATTTAAAATTTTATTTTTAAATATCTCATTTTAAACCGATCATAAGTAATAATAATAATAATAATAAAAAATTTAAACCAAGTGTTGGCAAGAATGTGAAGAAAGGAAAATTGTTATCTAAATCTCATGGGGGTAGAAATGGGTAATGCTACTTTAAAGAACCACTGGTAACATCCAGTCAAGTCAATAATTGCATATCTTACAATTTAATAATTCTGCTCCAGGCACATGCTGCAGAAACTATGGCACTTGTCCATAAAAACAAGCAGTGAAAAATGGGCAGCAACCCGAACACCCTAGTAGTAGAAGACTGGATAAATAAATTGTACAATATATTCATACAATCCTATAAAGGAGTTAAAAATAAATGAACTAGAGTCCCATGTAATAATTTGTATAAATCTCAAAAATATAATGTTAAGTGAAACAAGAAAGTTAAAGAAGAATTCATACAGTTTGATCACATTTATAAAAAGGTAAAAAGCCTAAAAGCAGGGGCGCCTGGGTGGCTCAGTTGGTTAAGTATCCTCTTGTTATATTTGGCTCAGGTCATAATCTCAGGGTTGTGAGATTGAGCCCCGTGTCAGGCTCTGTGCTGAGCATGGAACCTGCTTGAGATTCTCTCTCTCCCTCTCCCCTCCCCTCCTAAAAAAAAAAAAGACTGAAAGCAATATCATTACATATGTACCATGTACATGTATATACATATAATAATATATGATCTATACATATGTAGAATACATGTATAAGTATGTATAAGTTTATGTAGAAATATTAAGATTTTCATAACTATATTCAGGTTACTAATGGCCTCTGGAAGGAATAAGAGACAGGAACTATATTAAAGAGTGGCTTAAGATTTGATAATGATTTGATAATGATCTATCCACCACCTTTTCTATTTTCTATTTTCTATTTTTCCCTGTATCTTCAAAACAGCTCAAAATAAAATAATTAATTGAATTTTTTCATGTACTCGCTGTATTCCTATTGAAGGGTAAGGAAGAGGATGTGTATCTCGTGGTGGTCTGGGAGCTACCCAATGTCGTGCCTTTGCTACAAGATGGGAATCAGACTGTGCATCTGAAGCCATTTCCTAAACATAGGAACCTGCGTATTCCTTTCCCAGATGTCCAGCTGGTAGAGAAAAGCTTCTCGGAATGTGTTAATGTAAGTTTCATTTCCTGATTTTTTTCCCCCTTTTTATTATGGAAAATTACTCAAAAGTAGATAAAATAATGTGTCGAACTTCTATGTACTAGCACTCAGCTTCAGAAATTAGGTGTACGTGGCCAGACTTACTCCTTTTTATTCCTACCACTTCCCATGACCACCACAGCAGAATTATTTTGAAGCAAATCCCACATATTGTGCCATTTCATCCCTGAATATTTAAGTGTGTATCTCTACATGTTAATGACTCAAAACAGGGCATGACACCATTACTTTTAAAGGTTTTTTTCTAAAATAATTTTTAAGAAGTCCTTGATATCATCACACCATGTTCAGATTTCCTGGATTGCCTCATATTATTTTAGAGTTTACAAGGATCAAAACAAGGTCCATTTGTGGCATTTAGTGGAAAGTGTTTTAAGTCTCTTTTAATCTATAAATATCTTCTATTTCTCTCTTTTTCCCTTGCAGTTTATTTACTGAAGATACTGGAGAGTTGGTGCCATAGTTTCACATTTTCTATATTTTGCTTATTGCATCCCCCTGGTGTAATTTAAGGAATTCTGTGTCTACTTCCTCTAACCTGACTTCATTGCATGAGCTTTGATTTTAGTTTAGTAAGACTCTGTAGATGCTGTCATATACTTCCATCGGGATTCACAAACGACTGGTTATCTTTCTTTCAAAAAATAGATAAATTAATTTAAAATCTGTAAGATTTTTTGGGAGGTATTTATATGTGCTCGGTGTGGCTGGAGCATGTGTTCCCACCTGAGGGGTAAAGTGGGCGGCATGCTTCAGGCTGAAGAATAGAGAAATAAGGAAGCTGCCCTATTTGTTCCCATAAAAATTTAGGTCATCGATTTTTTTTTTTTAAGACTTTATCCACCATTTACTTACTCTAATATTAGCTCAAACCATTCATACTTCTCAGTTTTTACAAGGATAAGTGATCAGAAACTAAAGAATGCAAGAAACCACAAATTATAGAGGGAGCAATTAAAGAAAGTCTGGTTTTTCACCCCTGTCATTAGTGAAACAAACGTAATTTTAGAGAGAATAATATAGTTTGTTTCAAAGAATTTGCAAACTTTTTTTGTAAAGATTTATATATTTATTTTAGAGAGGAGGAGAGAGAGAGCGCAAGAGTGAGGGGAGGAGCAGAGGGAAAGAATCTCAAGCAGAGCCCTCCTCGTGCCCCCCCTCCCCAGAGCTTAATCTCACAACCCTGAGATCACGACCTGAGCCGAAACCAAGAGTCAGTTGCTTAACCGACTGAGCCACCCAGGTGACCCTGGAAACTATTATTTTATCATACTGTGGAGAAATATTGTATTATTTTCCCTCAAATTTAAATGTCAGTTTACCACTGCAATTCCAATTCCATTCATAGTTAGTTTAAATCATAAGTAGGATTCATTGTTTGCTAAAGGATTTGAAATCAAAATATACAGTGACTGTGTCACGATAACATCATCTCATAATTGGGCCAAAGCTGGAAAACAGAATGCCTCTTCTTAAACATTCTCATCAATTTCTTCCAACTCCACACAATGGGAAACACTATGTTTGGTTCTATGTTCCATGTTAGGAGCTAAAAAGAACGGGATAATGATTAATGCACAGTGAGCCAGATCCAATACAGTTGGCAAGTTATTACAAGATGCTTGCTTTGGGGGGAAGAAAAAGGATCTGTAATAAATTACTGAAGTAATAAATGAAAAAAGTGCCTTTTAGGATTATAATAAAAATGTAAATTGTCTTTGAGTTTTGAGCCCTTACGTTTTGTATGTGTCATAATTAGCATTTCTAACAGTTCCCTTTTGCAATGTATTTTAAAATTACTGTCTGCAAAAGTTACGTAGTGGGGAAAAAAAATTGGGTTGTGCATGGAAAATCTCTTTCTGTAAAACTCTTGCATTTAGGAAGCACTGTTTATTGAACACCAGCTAGGCAGCATGCATTGTTCTTAGCACCGGGAATGCAAAGATTACTGAGGTATGGGACCTGTTCTCCACTGAGGCAACCCAGGAGGGAGCTTGGAGGATTAGGCCAAAGGAGGGTCCCAAAAATCATTGCTGATTAGCACAACCCAGATAGGAAGTTTCTAGGGGGAGCTGAGAAGACAAAGTGAATGCCAAGTGGAGGAGATAAAATGAAAAATGACACAAAGGTGAGAACGGGCATGGTTGGCAGAGGGTAACCAGAAGCATCTCGGTGTGGATGAAGGAAGACAGGGAGTGAGGGAAGATGGAAATGGACAGATGGGAAGGGGCTGGATCATGCTCACAGTGTTAAGGCACTTGAATCTCGTATAAGAAAGGAAAAACCAGTGAGGGGCTTCAGATGCGAAATGGCATGATCAGGTTGGTGGTGTGGGTATCACCCATGATGGCGCTTCAACGACAGTTTTGAATGGGACAGGATGGCAGGCAGAAGACTCAGGCAATAATCCACTGTTGTAGTTGAAGGACATAAGGCCATGACAGTGACGATGGTGGAAGGAGAGGTTTCAAACAATATTTAGGTGGCAAAAGTGGCAGAGCTTGGGCTTTTAGGGATTGAAGTCATGCAGTTGAGAGAGAGGGTCCTGTGAGAAAGGAGGGAATCAAGGACAGCATGGAGCTAACTTGAACAATTCGACTGGGACATGATATTACCAAGGAACTATAGATGGCATGAAGGAGGCAAGAAGTTATACATATTAACTTTGATATACCTGTGAAAAATTTCTAAGTAATTAAATATACAACCCTGAAGCTTATGGGAGGGGACTGACTAGATTATTAGGGCATTGAGTTTGGGATGATGATTTATTTTATTATTTTATTTTATTTTATTTTATTTTATTTTATTTTATTTTATTTTTCAGCATTCCAAGATTAATTGTTTATGCACCACACCCAGTGCTCCATGCAATTCGTGTAGGCTCACCCATCCCCCCACCCCTTCCCCTCCAACACCCTCAGTTTGTTTCTTGGAGTCCACAGTCTCTTATGCTTCATCTCCCCCTCTGATTTACCCCAATTCACTTTTCCTTTCCTTCTCCTAATGTCCTCCATGTTATTCCTTATGCTCCACATGTAAGTGAAACCATGTGATAATTGATTTTGTCTGCTTGACTTATTTCACTCAGCATAATCTCCTCCAGTCCCTAAAAGACAGGGGCCAAGATTGCCCAAAAGGAGTTGGAAAAAAGAAAAAGCAAATGGGCTAAAGGTAAACCCTCAGCATATTGATAGTTAGCAGATTGGCAGAGTAAGAGGCTATCAAGTAGGAAACAGAAAAGGAAAGGTCATATGGACACAACAAAATTAGGGGTCTGGTGTCAAGGATGTCAAGAGAGTAAGAAGTTTCAGGAAAGAGAGAGCAATTGAGAGTGACAAGAATAATACACTTGTAATCTTTTTCTAAATTTGAGTACAGCTGACACACAATGTTACATCAGTTTCAGGCGTACAATTTAGTGATTTTTTAAAAAAGATTTTATTTATTTATTTGAGAGAGACAGAGATAGTGACAGAGAGCACAATCAGGGAGGAGAGGGAAAAGCAGGCTTCCCGCTGAGGAGGGAGCCCAACGTGGGACTCGATCCCAGGACCCCGAGATCACGACCCGAGCTGAAGGCAGATGCCCAACCGACTGAACCACCCAGGTGCCCACAAATTAGTGATTTTAAAAGTTTATACATTATGCTATGTTCACTGCAAGTGTAACTACCATTCATCCTGATACATCGCTATTACAATATCACTGACTCTATTCCTTATGCTGTGCCTTTTATTCCCATGACTTACTCCTTCCATAATTGGAAGCCTCTGCCTCCCTCTCCCCATCACCCATTTTTCCCAGCTTCTCATCCCCTTCCCCCTCTGGCAACCATCAGTTTGTTCTTTGTATTTATAGGTTCAATTCCACTTTTTGTTTGTTTTTTTAGATTCCACTTCTAAGTGGAATCGTATAGTATTTGTCTTTCTTGGTCTGAGTTATTTCACTTAGCATAATACCCTCTAGGTCCATGCACACTTTTATCAAATGGCATGATCTCATCCTTTTTCAAGTTTTAATTCCAGTAGAGTTAACATACAGTGTTATATTAGTTTCAGGTATATAATAGAGTCAGTGGGTCAACACTTCCCTACATCAACCTGTGGTCATCACGACAAGTGCACCCCTTAATCCCCACCACCTATTTCATCCATCCTCCCCATCCACCTCCCCTCTAGTAACTAGCAGTTTGTTCTCTAAGTTAAGAGTTTGTTGGGGCGCCTGGGTGGCTCAGTCAGTTAAACATCGTCCTTCATTTCAGGTCATGATCTGGGGGTCCTGGGAACAAGCCTGCATCTGGCTCCCTGCTCAGCGGGAAGTCTGCTTCTCCCTCCCACTCCCCCTCTGTGCTCTCTCTCTCTCTCAAATAAATGACTAGGATCTTGGAAGGAAGGAAGAAAGGAAGGAAGAAAGGAAGGAAGGAAGGAAGGAAGGAAGGAAGGAAGGAAGGAAGGAAGGAAGGAAGGAAGGAAGGAAGGAAGGAAGGAAGGAAAAGAAAGAAAGAAGAAAGAAAGTGCTTAGTGATAAACGGAAAAAGTTTTCACAGGGGCACTGGGCTCTTGATTTCAGCTCAGTATCCTGGGACTGAGCCCTGCATTCGGGGAGTCTGCTTGAGGATTCTCTCTGTCCCTCTCCCTCTGCCCCTCCTTCTGCTTGCTTGCTCTCTCTCTCAAATAAATAACTGAATCTTTAAAAGTTTTCATTGTATACTATGGAGCAGAAGCCAAACAGTGAGTGAAAAGGAGGTCAATAGGAGAATCATCCAATGCAGAAGATTTTCAAGAAGATTGAAGGGAAGAGAAGGATGGCAAGGTGATCCCACAATGGGTTGGTCAAGGAAGAATACGTAAAGGCTGAGAGGAAGAAGCCAGTAGATGGCAGAGTATATTTTGTTGTTTCAATGAATTCAACAAGTTAAAAAAACTTAATGCAAAACTAAATTTCACTAAATTTCATAGTAATTTATAATAGTAACTTTAAGTAACTTTAAAAGAACATAAATTTTGTTTTAATGGTAGAATAACAAAGTGTGCACATAACATCTGTACTGTGGTTAGATACTGTGTTCACGATGGTCCATGCTGTTTCCATCCTTCTTCAGAGCCCTGCCATCAGTATGGAAGTGAACTGCATTGATTTATTGCAAGTAGAAGGATACAATTTGATAGCTGCTGGAACTGTAAATGGTGTGATTATCTTGTGGGATTTTGTAAACTTTACTGTCAAAGAACTGTAAGTTGCTTCTTTTTCTTAAACAATATAAAATTTGTACTGCAATAGAGCCAAAGTAACAGTCAATACTTTTTTAAAAGAGCAATGAATAACAGTGGCATACCAGTGGCGATAACGCTCAAGAGAGGCTTTTCTGGAAGTTGCATTCATGAGATTTGCTCCGCATGTCCAAATCCCAAAATAATATGAATAAGATGAACCTTAAGTATTCATATTCCCAAATGCCTTGACTTTTACCCTTCTCCCTCTAGTACATGCTTTCATGTGTGATCTTGTCCAAATTTATAGCCTCAACAAAAAGTTAAAATACATGTTTTACCACCAAAAAAAAAAAAAATACACGTTTTAAGCACTAATCTCCCTAGAGCTTTAAACACACATATCTGGCAATTACCGTCTGGGTCACCAACAACATCCTTAAAGCCCAAAACTTTGTCCCAGTCTACCCCTCCCCCATGTATCTCCTCTTCCTGTATTCCCAGTGACACCACCATCTATTTGGTCACCAAAGTCAAATGGTAAGTGGCATTCTGGATAGGTTTTCCTTTTTATTCACCACTGCAATGTGTTCAGTGCTAACAAGGGTGTGGCATATGCAATTAAATAAATCAATATCAACCAGTTAGATTTGCCCTGTACCCATGGCCAAAAGCGTTATGCATTCTCTGATATCCATTTCTTTTGCTTTTCTCTTTCTCTTTCTTTCTTTCTTTCTTTCTTTCTTTCTTTCTTTCTTTCTTTCTTTCTTTCTCTTTCTTTCTTTCTTTCTTTTAGAGAGAGAGAGCAAGCACACACACATGAAATGGGGGAGGGGCAGAGAGAGAGAGGAGAGAGAAGCTCAAGCAGATTCCCCACTGAGCTTGGAGCCAGACTCGGGGCTCGGTCTCACAACCTCAAGATCATGATCTGAGATGAAATCAAGAGTCTGATGCTTAACTGACTGAGCCCCTAGAGTGCCCCCCCGCCCCCGCTATCCATTTCTAAATGTTCTTACCATTGGTTGTAAGGGAAATAATATAACATAGTATTTTTTGCTATGGATGGGTCATAAATAATAAGCTCTCCCCAGTTGTCTAATTGGGCTATAAGTAAGGGCCATACATGAACCCTATGTCAAGGGAATTTGTAATACTGTACTTTGAAGTATAAGATGGTCAAGAAACTTAATGAGTGAATAAAAACAAAATCAAGTCTATCTAAGCATTCAGAGGAGGAGAAGAGATATAAAAGAGGGAGAAGAGAATAAGAAAGGACAGGGAAAGGAGAAAAATGTAAAAGAAATCTCTGCCTCTTGATTTATAGTGCCTTACGTACTTCTGGTCCACTTGGACGCCATGCCTCTTTCCAGTCTAAGTCTGAGTCATTACTTTTAACCAACTTTTGAGGGGACATACGCCTTTCTTCTTTGGACCCTGGATTGATTCTCCTTTCGACCTTTAGTTGAATTAGCTCTTTCTGAAGACCCCTTCCCTCTGTACCTCAGCCCGCCCCTATGAGGCCCCACCCCTATGAGGCCCCAACCTTACTAGGCCCTGCCCCTAGAATTCTTATCATCCTTCCATTCCTCCCTTTCTGCCCTTGACCTTGGGCCTTCTCATGACTATATACTCATCACTTGATACCCACATCAATATGCACTGTGCAGTTCTTTACCCTCTTGTTAAAGCAGTTCTACTACCACAGCATAAAGAGGGAAGCTCCCCTGAGAATGTTCCCAACTTGAAGGAGGAGATGCTCCTTGTCAAAGGGCTAGGCATTTTGCCAAGAGATGCATACAAACCCAACACCCAGTCAGAGAAAAATAACAGTATAGTGAGCCATGCGTCATACTCCCTTCCCATGAGAAGATGATTATGCAAAAATAATTGATTTAGAATCACTTTAGTATTTTGCAAAACATCCAATTTAGTGCAGAACTGTCTAATGTAGGAGGCCCAGCTTAAAAAAAGCTCTAAGTTGAAGGTGGTTTCCATATTGATGGTGGAAGCCATCTCTACCCCTACCTCAAATTTGCCTAAGATCCCTTCACCAGTTAGGAGAAATAGCCTTTCTCTTCCTGTTCAAAGCCTCATGCGTGTTTTGGGTCCGAACTGAAAATCGTTCTTGCTGATTACTAACTGTTCGGCTCATCCACGCAACTGAAGAATCCAAAAAGTTTGAGCTCCACACGTCATCAAGCTCACAGGCCTTTCTTCAGGGCTTGATTCACTCCCCAGGAGCTTCCTCCATCACTCATCAGTCCAAAGGAGCAGAGCCAATTTCCACTAAAGGAAAAGGAACCTTTGGCTACAAGATCTATTTTCAGTAAAGAACGTTAAGTGTGACTTTAGGAGCCGAGCATGAAGTACCACTCTAGGTGGCTGAGGGACTATCACTGGGCTCCCGAGAACCAGCTCAAGAAGGTTTATGGTTCATTGGCAGCTGGGTCAATGGGAGGTGAGTGACTAGAATAGGATAACCCCTGAATTACCTGCTTGTCCTCTTCACTCAATTCTGCACTCCTTGAAGTTAGTCGCCCTATTTTATTCAAATTTGTCCCTCCACTTACTAAAGAGTAAAATTCTATTCTTTAAATTTTCTGACACTTCGAGGAAGTTATATATAAGCCCACTCTGACCTACACTTAGGCTGACTAGACCAGCTAATTGGACTAAAAACATTATTTATTTGTTTGTTTATTTTTATATTTATTTCATTTTGGATTAAAAGACTTTTAAACACCGAATGGTCATGGTGTTACACCATGTCCTCATTTATTTATTTTTATTTTTATTTCATTTTGGATTAAAAGACTTTTAAACACCAAATGGTCATGGTGTTACACCAGGTCCTGATTCAGGAAGACAGGTTCCAACTCTATACCTTTGGGTTTTCTCTTCATGTTCCATGATAGCAACACTGTGGGAGTTGATTATCTCTGTGTGGGATGTATCATGTAAGTAATGTAAGTTGCCTAACTTGTAAGTGTTTATTATGTGAATATGTGTTTACTCCCAGGTACAGACCCAAAGATTGCTCCACTGTGGATCCCGATTTGGATCCCAGACGCTTTAGGATTAACAACATCCTGTTCCTCTTTCGAACCCCTGAATGTGCAAGGTAACTTGGCACTTACTGATCAAGAAATACTATCTGGGACATATGTGGACAATTTGAAAAGAGTTCTATTTATCCCAGCATGAGAAAGGAGCAACTGAGGGAGGACAAGTTGGGTGCACTACTTGGCTTAAGCTTTCTTCCCTGTTGCTGTCTTTTGTAGGCAGGTGGTCCCCAGGGATCTGATTTGCTGTGCAGTGTTCTAATTTCCCTTACCACATCAGCCTCACACCAATCTCTACACCAGTAGAAGAGATGGAAAATGCTCACTTGACCACACTGTGGCCAATATCAAATTTTATGAGCGCCGACATGAGGCAGAAGGAAGAACCTGCCAGGCAGATGTGAAAGCCCCATGACAGCAGATGTCATATGACATCTACTGAAACTGAGCCTTCTCCATCCCTTTCTGAGGGAGCAGGGCATAGTTTTCTCCTCTTTAGATATGCTTGAGAGCTCTGATTTTCAGGCAACACGTAATAGTAAATATTTCTCTTGGGAAGAAACCAAAAGCAGCAGTGATCCCGTGTATAGCACCTTCCCTACCCCTTGACTTGAAATTGCCTTATTCTGAGACTGTTTTTGAAGACTTGTTCCATATCAACGCCTGCACCAGGACCTAAGCCACTTTCCATCCCATTTTATTTTTTTTATTAACATATAATGTCTTATTTGTCCCAGGGTTACAGGTCTGTGAATCATCAGGCTTACACATTTTACAGCACTCACCATAGCACATACCCTCCGCAATGTTCATAACCGAGCCATCCTATACCTCCCCCCCACCCCCCAGCAACCCTCAGTCTATTTTGTGAGATTAAGAGTCTCTTATGGTTTGTCTCCCTCCCGATCCCATCTTGTTTCATTTTTTTCCCTCCCTACCCCCACAGCCCCCTGCCCCCTCTCAAATTCCTCATATCAGAGAGATCATATGA
The DNA here is from genome assembly GCA_028534135.1 of Potos flavus. Taxonomy (NCBI): domain Eukaryota; kingdom Metazoa; phylum Chordata; class Mammalia; order Carnivora; family Procyonidae; genus Potos; species Potos flavus. Next base: position 6,201,879 of record CM052893.1, on the reverse strand, counting down.
TAATTATCTTTCTCTGATCATCTTATTTCGCTTAGCATATTACCCTCTAGTTCCATCCACACCATTGCAAATGGCAAGATTTCATTCCTTTTGATGGCTGCATAGTATTCCATTGTGTATATATACCATATCTTCCTTATCCATTCATCTGTGGATGGACATCTAGGCTCTTTCCATAGTTTGGCTATTGCAGACATTGCTGCTATAAACATTCGGGTGCATGTGCTCCTTAGGATCACTACATTTGTATCTTTAGGGTAAATACCCAGTAGTCCAATTGCTGGGTCCTAGGGTAGCTCTATTTTCAACTTTTTGAGGAACCTTCATACTGCTTTCCAGAGTGGCTGCCCCAGCTTGCATTCCCACCAACAGTGTAGGAAGGTTCCCTTTTCTCCAAATCCTCGCCAACATTCCAACTCATTCTTACCAGAGCACTGCGGAGACGACCAGGCCAGGACTGGATACCATGGAGCAGAAGTTACCCAGGCTTCCCAGGTGCCCACTTCCAGTCTGCTTCCTGCCATTTCAGTATCAGCTTCTGGGACTGAATCTAGCCTGAGCTTTGGGACAGGGCAGATTTTTATTTCCCAGACCCAAGCAACAATAAATCCTAATTACCGAGGCTCCCCAACAGTATCTAGCAACACCGGACAGATGAACATTGTGACACAAGATATCGGGTGTGATTTGTGTCTTAAGGAAGTGGCTCAGTACCCACAGATGATGAAAGAAGCAACCTACTGAAATTAAAGTAGAGAAGAGCACACTTCGGGTGTGATGGATTATCTTAACCTTCCCTCCTTGGGTTTCCTCCCTCCCCTTGTAGGAGATCAAGTCAGGATTCCGTGTGCTCTTCGTCCCAATGTGATTCTAGTAAAGGTCCACAGAGTAGCAAGGTAAGCAAGAAATGGAGTGTATCTTCCTGTTACACCCAGTGTTGGTTCAAAAATGGTGATTTTTCCCATTTGAGCCCCTCCTTTGATAGAAGGTCAAGGTGGAAAAATTCTGTGTGTGTACATGTGCGTGTAAAAACTTGTTTTCCTAAAAACAATGTCTAAACTGTGCTCATCTTTCACTTCCCATATTTTCAAGGCTTTCATATCTGCAAATAATCAACACATACTTATAAATAAAATAAATTTTAAAAATAAATAAATTACAGGTGCTACTCTTACATTTCTGAAATAATAAAGCAAATCTAGGCAATGTCTTTTGCTAAAAAGTAAAACATATTTCACAACACAACTTGTAACACACTGGTTTTCAAACTCTGTTCTCAGTCCCCATTTTATAGATTTTGCACATTACATCTCTAGTAGGATTTTGCTTAAAGGAAACTTTTTACTGCAAAACTTGTTTCAGAACCCCTAGTTCATGAAAAGAATAAACTTACAAGGAGGTAAGAGTCAGACAGACTTACACTTCAATCCAAGTGCTTCTTTTATTTTCTGATTAGTTTTAGAGACATCACCCAATCTCTGAGTTTCTGTTTCTTTTTCAGTAAAAAGGGAATAACAAAGCCTAACTCACAGGGCTGCTAAGACAATTGGAGATCATGCACACCAAGAACTTGGCATGCATTACAGATGTAATTACTCTTATTTTTTTTTTTTTGATTACTCTTATTTTTATGCCCTTCCTGAGCCACGAGAATGTTGTTACAGATATCCTATTTGTGAACGTTGACAATCTCTGTGATACATTTTTTCAGATGAATTAATTCAAAAATAACTTTAATGCTTAGAAATGTAAATTTAACAGAGAACAAACGTGCTTGCCAGAAGGGAGGGGCGGGGAGATGGGCAAAATGGGTGAAGGGGGGTAAGAGGTTGAGGCTTCCAGTTGTAGAATGAGTAAGTCACAGGAAGAAAAGATATAGCATATAGAATAGAATCAAACGGTATTGGAATGGCGTTGTATGGGGACAGATGTGAGCATAGCATAAGGTAAAGATTTGTCTAGTTGCCGCATTGTACACCTAAAATGAAGGCAACAATGTAACATTGTGTGTCAACTATACTCCAATGTTTAAAAATTAAAAAAAAAAAAAGGAATGTGAATTCCCCTGAAAAATCTACTCACCCAATGTATCTCATTTCCTTACAATGTCATAGAAATACTTTCTCGTTTTCTCCCCTAATTCAGGGAAGCAAACAGAGCATACACGACACTGAGGTTAAAGGTCAGTATGAAATCACCCCTCTTCTTTGTAACAAATCCTTTGCAATAGGGAGTTTAGGTTATAGAATACCCTTAATGAATGTACAGTATATTTCTTTTTAAAAAATAGATTTTACTTATGTATTTTAGAGGGAGAGAGAGCATGAGTTGGGGGAGGAGCAGAGGGATAGGGACAAGCAGACTCCATGCTGAGCACAGAGCCCGACATGGGCTCGATCCCAGGACTCAGGATCATGACCTGAGCCAAAGTCAAGAGTTGGACACTTAACCTACTGAGCCACCCAGACGCCCCTACAATATATTCTTTTTGTGACTAAATGTTGAGGTGTAAGATTCTGTAGTCTAAGAGGTAGAATTTCCATTTTTAAATACTAATTCTAGATTTTTAAAAACCCAATGCATTA
>CM052893.1:6140139-6198794 GCA_028534135.1 Potos flavus | reverse complement strand
AGTTGGTGCAGCCACTTTGGAAAACAGTGTGGAGATTCTTTAAGAAATTAAAAATAGAGCTACCCTATGACCCTGCAATTGCAGTACTGGGTATTTACCCCATAAGCCATTTTGGATATGTAAGACTTACACTGGACGCATATTGACTTTAGCTGTTATCTACAGGGCAGAGGCTTTTGTAATAGGGTCAAAATAAACTTTTCAGGCATTTCCAGTGATCCAGGATTCTTTTTTGTTCTCTGCCCTGAGAGAAGTTCACTGGGGTTGAGAAACATGTTCCAGGAAAAAGAATGTGTTGGTTTGCTATTTTCCTACCTGCCTCCTCTTTTATATTCTAAAAATTTGGAATTCCAAGTATTGCAAACACCCAGGGGGGCTCATTAACTTTTCTGTAGGTGAGCAAACTGATGTCACGGCGGGAGAGCAACAGCCAGTGGACAAAAAACATCCAGCAGGCACCAATGTCATCGATACTCAGCCCCCTGTCATTGTCACGGCTCATGAAGATGGACACCTTCGCTTTTGGAAGTTGGAGGTGATGGGGCCCATTGTTTACCTGGAGCAGCAGAGAATGAGAGAGATAAGAAGTAGTTCTCAATGAATCCTAACCTTCTAACGTTCTAGAGCACATCCAATTCTAGTATTTTTTCAAACTTCTAGCCAAATTGCTGGTTTTGCAGCCTGCCCTCTGAAAGTGCTACCCACAATAGGCCATTTTGTAACTCAAGAGGTCAAAACTGCTATTTCAAATCTTTCTTTTCTTTTTTTAAGATTTTAAAGTCATCTTTACACCCAATGTGGGGTTCGAATTTATAACCCCAAAAGCAAGGCACATGCTCTACGGACTGAGCCAGCCAGGCACCCCTAATCTCTCTTTTCTTTAAATTGAGCTATGATTACATGCCACTTAATATTTCATTGGATATGTAAATAATATTAGAGGATATTAATGATATAGTATAGTAAAAGAATGTAAGAATACTAAAGTGTTGAGTATCTATAAATTTTTAGTTATCCAAGCTATTGGAAGAAGTTATTACATTGTACTGTGTGTCAAATATTTTGCCATGAAAAAATAACTTTTATTTACCAGAAGGTTTTAAATGACTTGGAGCAGAGTGTGGTGGAGTTTAAAGTTGGGAAGACAGACATGATGGAAGGAAGGATCTTGAGTAGACTTGGTGACAAAGGAATCATTAGAGAGTCAAGTGGGAAACCCAGGAAAGAGCAACTGTTCGGTATGGCAGAGAGTGAGACCCAACATCACAGAAGAGCCCAGCTCTCCGCTGGACAAAACTTCCAAGTCTATCAGTAGCTCCTAGCTTCTCAGTGGGAAACGCTTGGTTTGAAAATACGAGCTATTAACAGCTTTCCCTGAGAGTATTGAAGTATTGGAGCAATGCCAAAATAAAAGAGAGAAACAGAAGAAAGATTAGATCCAAGTAAATCTCAGGAAACGAGTAGCAGATGCAAATTCTTTCTTCCGAAGCATGGATGTTTATCCTCTAAGACAGTGTCTGCGGAAGTCCTTCCTGGGTACTGCCTTATCCTAAGAACTGAAAAACAATCTGCAGAATTTGACTCTCTAACAATCCCGTTATGTTGCACCAATATTCAACAATAGATATTTCTGCAAAGGCAAATGCAATAACATTACTGCTTGAAACGAATGAAGTACACTTAAACCTGAAAAGAATGTTTGTTTAGAAGGAGAACACGTACCTGGAAAAGAGGTCTGAGGAAGTGCATGGAAATGGTCAGAGGAAGTGTAAGAACAACCCCCAAGTACAGTGGTGGTCTGTAATAATCAGAGTTTGTTGCTCTTAATTCATAGTTGCCACAACTTTATGAATATTTCATTTCAAGGAAATTAGTCCCTACAGATAGTTTCAGTTAGTTTTTATCACAAAGAAGAGAATCATATTCCAGTAGTAGAGATAATTTGTAGATGGATTTTTTTATAGAGAAATTCAACTCCAATATTAATATATTTTTTTAAAATTTTATTTATTTGACAGAGACAGAGAGATCACAAGTAGGCAGAAAGACAGGCAGAGAGAGAGGGGGAAGCAGGCTCCCCACTGAGCAGAGAGCCCAATGCAGGGCTGGATCCCAGGACCCTGAGATCATGACCTGAGCCGAAGGCAGAGGCTTTAAACCACTGAGCCACCCAGGCGCCCTCCAATATTAATATTTTATAGAATTTATTATCATACTTTATTCAGGGAAAACTGCTGAAAAATATGCTGCCTTTCACAAAACATTCTGCCATTTCTCTGACGTCACTGTGTACGGATTTGTGCACCAGGATACTTCTGACCGGGAACGTGGGTAAGTCATACTTGGGGAGTTGGCACCAGGGAGCTCCACCACCTACATGACATAAAGATGGAGATAGGACAATGCATAGCTTTTATTGAGACAAAAGATTAAGAAGGATGCTTCTGCGTGAGGGTGTTAGGAATAGCTTGCTGAATAAATAGAACGATGAAGGAGTGTAATGAGAACCGAGTCCATTCCCAGCTCCTTATTTAAAGCAAGACATCCTACTTTTTTTTCCATCTTTAAATGGGTACTTTTTCCCCCATCTTTAAATAGGACTACCTATTCCCTCACCTTACATGTGGGAAAAGTGTAAAGTTTTCATTTTTATTTTCATTTTTTAATTTTTTTAAAAAGTCATTTGAAGCAGTCACTTTTCTTTCTTTTTTTTTAGATTTATTTATTTATTTGTTTGTTTGTTTATTTGACACAGAGAGATCACAAGTAGGCAGAGAGGCAGGCAGAGAGAGAGGGGGAAGAGAGAGAGAGGGGGAAGCAGGCTCCCTGCTGAGCAGAGAGCCCAATGTGGGGCTCAATCCCAGGACCCTGAGATCATGACCTGAGCCGAAGGCAGAGGCTTTAACCCACTGAGCCACCCAGGCGCCCCAAGTTTTCATCTTGGAAGAGTTATGTTGCGTTAATCTTCATTATTAAAGGGAGTAATGGCATTAATCAGGAAAGGGATTATTTGTTCTCAATACGGGACTTTTATATTGATTGTTACAACTCATAGAGTTGGTCTTGATCCTTTCATGTACCACAATTCTCTCTTTTTAAAAAAGATTTTTTATTTATTTAGAGAGAAAGTACGAGAGCACGGATAGGGGCAAAGGGAGAGGGAGAGAATGAGAGAGAATCTTAAGCAGGCTCCATGCTCAGTGCAGAGCCCCACACAGGGCACAGGGCTTGATTTCACAACCCTGAGATCTTGACCTGAGCAGAAACCAAGAGTCGGACACTTAACCAACTGAGCCACCCTGGTGCCCCGACAATTCTCTTTTTCAATGCTGTATTTTCTTTCTTTAATTTTTTGAATAAATCCTGAATTTTCTTCTTTTCATTCTCTCCCAACTTTGAAAGATTACATGTGTGTGCATGCATTTTTAAATTTTACTAGTGTTTACTTTTAAGTTCTTTAAAAAGAAAACAACCAAACAAAAAAACCTAACCAATTTGTTAGAATTTATATTGAAACAGTATCTTTTCAGTTAAACAAAAGCTTGGCCCACTTTACCTTTCCTTTTGTTCTACACCCACTCCTTCACTTATCATTTGCCAATTTAGTAATCTTGAGATTTGCATCCAGATGCTGCTGTTACATTAATATTTAAATTTTACATCTTCTCTTTAAAGAACATTGTTCTCATTTCAAAACTTAGTTTACAAAAGTCCCGACAAACCAGTTTGTGGCACCAATTAGTTCAGTCTTCTGTAAATTACAGAAAATAATTTTTTATATTTATAGTCAGTATAATCAGTAACTTTACAATATTTGTTTGAAGTTATCTTTATTTTATCTGGTTTTCTTGCTCACCACCTGTCCTATTATACTCCTATATCCTTATTTTTGACCTCTTGTATATATCTGTCTCTATAGTTTCTATCATCATTTCTGTTTACAGCCACCCAGAAGAAAAATCTAAGGTCAAGCAAATTGTATTCCTTTTAAAAAATATTTGCCTGCATATTTTTGCATTAACTTTACCTACTAGGGGGTAAGTTTTTTCTAGCAAAATATATAGAACTAAAATTTGAAATTATCTACAGAATTCTCAGACCACATCTCTATTAGGGCTACTAATAGGGAAGAGTTCACTATCATATAGCCGTTCTGCTTCTTGAGATTTGTGTTTTTTGTTGTGATCTAGAAAACTAGAGTGGGGTAGGTTTGGAATCCAATCCAGCTTCATCTATATTATAATTAAAGAAGACTTCTAGGTTATGATCTTAGGCTTCCTTTTTCTGTGCTATGGTAGATGTTAACAGAATTATGTGGGTTGCTATCCAGTCACTGTTTTAAATCAGGCATCCTCAGATATTATTAGTTGTTGCTTTTTTGTTATTAAATAGGCTTTTCTTTTTTAAATTTCAGTTTTAAGTTCACAGAAAAATTCAGTAGAAATTACAGAGAGTTCTCGTACACATCTTGCCCTCACCCTCTCCAATACAAGCCCCCCCTTTTTCTTAAGATTTATTTATTTATTTGAAAGAGAGAGTACATGCAGGGGGCTGGGGGTGAAGGGGCAGAAGGAGAGGGGAAAAAAAATCTCAAGCAGACTCCCTGCTGAGCGTGGAGCCCAATGGAAGAGTTCAATCTCAGTACCCTGAGATCAGACCTGAGCCGAAAACAAGAGTGGGGTGCTCAACGGACTGACCCCCCAGCCACCCCTGGCCTCCCCCACTTTCAATATCCTGCACCAGAGTGGTACATTTGTTACAACTGCGGAATCTGCAATGACACGTCATTATCATCCAAAATGCATAGTTCACACTGGGGTTCACTCTTGGAGGTGTTTATTCTGCGGGTTTTGACAAATGTCTGGTGACATGCATCCACCATTATAATACCTTAGAGAGTAGTTTCAACAAAAATCCCGTGTCCTGCCTATTCTTCCTTCCCTCCTCCCTAACTTCTGGCAATTATTGATCTTTTGATTGCATCCACAGTTTTGCTTTTCACAGAACATCATATTGGAAATCATATAGTATAAAGCCTCTTCAGACTTCTTTCATTTAGAAATAACTCATTTAAGTTTCCTCCATGTCTCTTCATGGCTTGATATCTCATTTCTTTTTAGTGCTGAATAAGATACCATTGTCTGGATGGACCACAGTTTATTCATCCATTCACCTACTGAAGAACATCTTGTTTACTTCCAAGTTTTGGCAGTAATATACAAAGCTGTGTAGACATCTGTGTGTTTTGGATTTGGGCCATTTTAAAAGGCTTATAATGGTATCTCCTTGTAGTTTTAACTTGCATTTCTCTAATGACATACAATGTGAATTATTTTCATATACTTTTTTGCCATCTGTCTGTTTTCTTGGTGAGGGATCTTTGCAGATCTTTGGCCTATTTTTTAATCAGGTCATTTATTTTCTTATTGACTTTTAAGAGTTTTGGAAATTTGGGATAACAGTACTTTATCACCTATGCCTTTCACAAATATTTTCCCCCAGTCTGTGGCTTGCCTTTCTGTTCTCTTGATAGTGTTTTTTGCAGAGCAGAACTTTTCAATTTTTTAAAGATTTATTTATTTATTTGAGAGAGAGAGTACAGAAGAGGGGGGGCAGACAGAGAGAGAGAATCTCTAGCAGACTCCCCACTGAGTGAGGAGACTGACTCAGGGTTTGATTCCAGGACCCTGAGATCATGACCTGAGCCAAAATCAAGAGTTAAACACTTAACTGATGGAGCTACCCAAGAGCCCCTGGAAGTTTCCAATTTTAATGAAGTCCAGCTTATCAATGCTTTCGTTCATGGATTGTGACTTTGGTGTTGTATCTAAAAAGTCATTGCCAAACCTAAGGTCATTTAGATTTTCTTCCAGTTTTATAGTTATACATGTTACCCTTAGAGTTGTTTTGAGCTGGTTTATTTGTTTTTGTGTGCATTTGTGTGGGAAAGGTGTAAGGTTTATATCTAAATTGAGACGTTTTATCATGAATTGGTGTTGACTTTTGTCAACTGCTTCTTCTGTATTTATTGATATGATCATATGATTTTTTCTTCTTTAGCCTGTTGATGGGATAGGTTACATTAGTTGATTTTTAAATGTTGGCCATTGTGTATAAATCTTCTCTTTTTTAGAGAGAGCGCGTGAAAAGGTGTGGGGGAGTAGGAGCAGAGGGAGAGAGAGAATCTCAAGCAGCCTCCATGCTCACTCAGGATGAAGCCCAACTCCGGGCTTGATCCCAGGATCATGACCTGAGCTAATGCTTCTTGGATTCAACTTGCAAATATTTTGTTGGGGGGTTTTGTACCTATGTTCATAAGAGCTATTGGTTTATAGTTTCTTATAATATCTTTGTCTGGTTTTGGTATTAGGGCGTGCTGGCCTCATTGAATAAGTTAAGAAGTATTCCCTTTCGCTTATATATTCTAGAAGAATTTGTAGAGAATTGGTAAGATTTCTTCCTTAAATGTGTGCTGGATTTACTATTAAACCCATTTTGACCTAGTAGTGGTTTAGCTTGGGAATGTTATTAATTACTTTAATTTCTTTAATAATATAGGCCTATTCAGATTATTTATTTCTTCTTATGTGAGTTTCGGCAGATTGTATCTTTTAAGGAATTAGTCCATTTCATTTGGGTTATTGAATTTGTGGGCATAGAATTAATAGATTCCTTTATTATCCTCTTAAATCCCTTAAGATTTTTTTTTTCTTAGTTAGTCTGGCTAGAAGTTTATCAATTTTATTGATCTTTTTAAAGAACCAGCTTTTGGGGGCATCTGGGTGGGTTAAGCATCTGCCTTAGGCTCAGGTCATGATCCCAGGGTCCTGCCCTTCCCCCTTCTTGTGCTCTCTCACATGCTCTCTCTCTCTCCCTGTCAAATACATAAATAAAATCTTGGCGGGGGGGAACAGCCTTTGGTTTCATTGATTTTCTCTATTGGGTTCCTGTTTACAGTTTCATTGATTTCTGCTCAGATTTTTATTATTTCTCTCTTTCTGCTTACTTTGGATTAATTTGCTCATTTTTACCTAGTCCTAAAATGGAAGCTTAGGGGCGCCTGGGTGGCTCAGTGGGTTAAAGCCTCTGCCTTTGGCTCAGGTCAGGATCTCAGGGTCCTGGGATCGAGCCCCACATCAGGCTCTCTGCTCATCAGGGAGCCTGCTTTCCCCTCTTTCTCTCTGCCTGCCTCTCTGCCTACTTGTGATCTCTCTCTCTCTCTCTGTCAAATAAATAAATAAAATCTTCAAAAAAAATAAATGGAAGCTTAGATTATAGGTCTTTCATTTTTTCTGACATGCATATAAATTGCCCTGTAAGCACTGTCTCTGCTGCTTCCCTCAAATTTTGATGTCATATTTTCATTTTTATTTAGTTCAAAATATTAAAAGATTTCTCTTGAGATTTTTTCTATGATCAACAATTTAGAAGAATGTTGTTTCATCTCTCCTTATTCTGGGATTTTTCCAGCTCTCTTTTTCTTATTGATTTCCAATTTATTGTATTGTAAACTGAGGGCATTCGCTGTATGACTTCTATTATTTTGTATTTGTTAAGGTGTAATTTATGGGCCAGAATGTGGTCTGTCTTGGTGAATGTTCCATGAGAGCTTGAGATTAATATGTGTTGGATGCAGCAGTCTATAGATATTAATTATATCTAGTTGACTGATGGTGTTTTTGAGTTCAACTATTTCCTTACTGATTTTCTGCCCGCTGGATCTGTCCATTTCTCATGTCCATTTCTCATAGAGGGGTGCTGAAGCCTCCAACTATAAAAGGGCATTATCTATTTCTCCTTGCAATTCTGTCAGTTTTCACCCCACATGTCTTGACACTGTGATGTTAGGCATGTACGCATTACGGATTGTGGTCTTCTTGGAGAATTGACCCCTTTATCATTATGTAATACCCCTAATCATCCCTGATAATTTCTCTTACTCTGAAGTCTTCTCTGTTTGAAACATATCTGCTCTTGCTTGCTTTTGATTAGCATTAACATGGCAAATCCTTCTCTATCCCTTTACTTTTAATCTGTATGTGTCCTTACATATAAAGTGGATTTCCTGTAGGCAATGTATAATTGGGTAGTGTTTTTTAATCCATTCTGACAATCTCAGTCTAAGTGGTTTACTTAGACTGTTGACATCTAAAGTGATTATTGATATAGTTGAATTAATATTTATCATATTTCTTACTATTTCCTATTTGTTACCCTTGTTTTTTGTTCTTAGTTTTGTCTTTCACTCTCTTTCTGCCTTTTGTGGTTTTAAGTGAACATTTTATATCATTCCACTTTCTCTTAGCATAGCTTTTCTTAGCATATCAGTTATACATCTTTTTAAATTTCTTTTTTTTTTTCATCTTTTTAAATTTCTTTGAATGGTTTCCCTAGAGTTTGAAATATACATTTACACTATGGTGAGTGCTGTGAAATATGTAAGCTTGATGATTCACAGACCTGTACCCCTGGGGCAAATAATACATTATATGTTAATAAAAAAAAAAAAAAAGGAAAGAAATACACGTTTACAACTAATTCATGTCCACTTTCAAACGACACTATACCACCTCACTGGTAGTACAGTACCTTATAATAACAAAGTATTCCTAGGTTCTCCTTCCCATCCCTTATGTCATAGCTGTTATTCATTTCCACTATCTGTAAATTACAATCGTCAAATATATTGTTGCTGTTACCGCTTTAAATAAACCACTGTTTTTACTTTATCTTCGCTTATTCCTTCTATTATGCTCTCCTTCTCTTTGTATAAATCTGAATTTCTTACCTGTATCATTTTCCTTCTCTTTTAAGAACTCCAGGGATGCCTTGGTGGCTCAGTCGGTTAAGCCTCTGCCTTCGGCTTAGATCATGATCCTAGGGTCCTGGGATGGAGCCCCGCATCAGGCTCCTTGCTCAGCAGGGAGCCTGCTTCTCCCTCTGTCTGCTGTTCCCCCTGCTTGTGCTCTCTCTCTCTGACAAATAAATAAATAAAATCTTTTAAAAAGAACTCAGTATTTTTTAAAAGGTTTTATTTATTTATTTGAGAAAGAGCATACACGAGTAGGGGAGAGGGGTTAGAAGGAGAGGGAGAAGCGGCTCTCCACTGAGCAGGGAGCCCATTTTAGGACTTGATCCCGGACCCTGGGATCACGACCTGAGCTGAAGGCAGACACTTAACCGACTGAGCCACCCGGGTGTCCCAAGAACTTCTTTTGATATTTCTTGCAAGGCACGTCTACTAGCAACAAATTCTCTTAAGTTCTGTTTGTTTGGGAAAGTCTGTATTTGCCCTTCATTTTTAAAGGACAACTTCACAAGGTACAGAATTCTAGGTTGATGGTTTTTCTCTCAACCCTTAAATATTTCATTCCACTCTTCTTGCTTGCATGGTTTCTGAGAAGTTAGATGTAATTCTTATATTGTTCCTTTATAAAGAAGGTATTTTTTTCCCTCTGGTTTCTTTCAAGATTTCTTTTTTCTTTCTGCAGTTTGAATATGCCTAGATGTAGTTCTTTTCGCTTTTTTAAATCTAGTTTTGTAACTATCATTTGGACTGTAGAATGATTAACTCTGTAATGGATTGGACTCCATTTGGTAGTGGTGCATTTATTTCTATTTCATCTACCCTGACATCTAAAAGGACTTTGAGTATCCATGGCAATAAGTCATAATGAAGTTGACATGTATACTCAACAGAACAGGATTCCTACATATATTAATATAAGTTTTTGCTTTCATTTCTGGTTTTTCAGATTGTATTTTATTTACTGTTATAAATGCCTAAGTCAAATTAGTTTGGTGGTCTGGGTAGTATCGGCTTAGATAACATGATATCTAACTAAAGATTCCAATGTTTACATTTTATACAGAAGGACATGTTATCCTTTGCAGTATTAGTTCCTTCCTGGATCCGCCTCATGAAGAAAAGGTAAGAACTTTAGTTTTAGTTTAATTCATGAACCGGCACATACTAATTGACCATTTCTCTGTGCTAGATATGACAAAAGACAGAACAAGACAAGACTCTACTCTTGAGTCATATATAATACTCTTGAATCTTAAGAGTACCCTTATCTTGATGGGCACCGAGAAATGTACAGAATTGTTGAATCATTAAATTGCACACCTGAAACTAATATAACATTATGTGTTAATTATACATGAAATAAAAACAGAAACAAAAAACAAGCTACATGCCAAATAACAATGGTTTACTGGTGAAAAGAGAGGATGAATGAGTGAGTGAGCCTACCATCGGCTGCTTTATATTGTCTTCATATTTTCACTTATTTGAGAGAATCTGTGTAGAATCTCAGAGCTCAAAAGAGTTCACACATCATCTAGTCCTCCATAGTCAGTTTATATAGCTTATATATCTTCACAGAAGGAGATTCTATAACTTTTCCTTATGAGTCTAATCTAGTGTCCAACCATTATAAATAAGTCATGGGGATGAAAAGTACAGCATAAGGAATATAGTCAACAACACTGTAATAACTTTGTATGGTGACAGATGGTAGCCATTCTTCTCGTGGTGAGCATTGCGTAATGTACAAAATTGTCCGATCAGTGTGTCGTACGCTAGTAACTAACATAACATTGTATGTCAACTGTACTTCAATTTAAAAGAAAGAAACTCTTCCTCACACCCAGTCTAAATCCTCCTTGTAATTCAAACATATTTTATGCTCTTTTTAGTGTTAATGCAATGGAAATGTCACCAATCTTATTCATAACCATTTAAATGTGCATTTTTGTGCGAATGTGGATATACAAATATATCTATGTATGTTATAAAGAATCAACGCTAATTAAAGGTTGCAGCAACGAAGCACTATTTTACCCTAGGCTTATTTCCCTTTACGTTTATATTTCAAATCCAAAAAGCAAGCAAATAGCAATTTTTTTTTTTTTTTTTTTTTTTTGCTTTTGGGTCCTAGGTAGTGACATATGGTTACATAGATTAGGATTGGATTCCTTGCAGAGTGTCACAGAATGGTTACTGTTTCAAACATTATTTCATTTGATCCATAGAATTTTCTTTTCATTTCTAGGAACGAATTAGAGTTTTATAATGTTCAGATGTTTAGCTTTAGTATGATTATCTCCACTTTGGCGAGGGGAAATCAGAGACTGGCTTGCCTAGGAGCACACAGACAGGTAGTGACTAAGCTGGGGCTAGAACCAGGCTTCTGGTCCTCAAATCCAACATTCTTCCCATATATATATAACCCTCACTACAATCAAAAGAAAACAACGTTCAAACTCACGAAGCACAAAGTTTCATTTATCGACAGCTATAAATGGCCTACCAACAAGGCACGTTGTGAGAGGAACAAAAACAAATAACATTCTTGAACCATATATAGGTGTAAAGTTATCTGCTTTCTCTGAATTGTGATGATTATCATATTCCATTATTAGTTTTAAGACATAAAAATATGACCCAAAGCCTAGAGTTTTGTAAATGGACTTTCCATAAACTGGCAAACAAGACCTTTAAATTTAGAGAAAATCTTAAAAACAAAGCTATAACATAATATTGAATTAGACTTAAAGCATTTTCACCAATTTAAAAGCAAAGACTTTAATCACTTATTTGAAATTCTTCCATATTCAATCTCATTTCAACCTTTTCTGTATGTGGACAATGTATTTTTCCACTTTGTACATGGCTGCCTATTCACAAATAAACAACAGAATCTGGTTATAAGAGGCCTAACTACTATACAGACTAATATATACCATGAATTAAACCAGGTTCAGTTATAGATTAAAACTACAACCAAAACCTAATAGGTCAGTCTATACATAAGATGTTAATTATTTTATTTATTAATTATTAGTAATAACCAATAATTATTTAATTCTATAAATATATCTATATTAATAATTAATATTTAAAAGATGCTCCGTGTAATATAAATATTCTAAAAGATAGGATAGTCAAGATCTGTCCACCAAAAGAGAAATCATACATATGATAATATACACATGTCTACAGGAAAAAAAAGTGTTAGAGCAATGTTTTTCTAAATATAGGTTTTAACCCACTTATGGGTTATAAAATCAATTTAATGGGTGTTGACTGTATTTTCATTAAAAAAAGGGAATGGAGTGGAATGAAATGTAATAGAATAGACTAGACAATACCGGTGTGCATTGCACCAAGTTAGGTTAACTATCTTTGTGTGAATGATACTGAAACTTGTTCAGGATGCATGTGAAGGTATTTTATCTGTTTACTGGATCATGAAGTAAATGTATTTCTTACTATAGATATGGCACATAGTAAACACTTGCCTTAGAGAATCCCATCCCAAGGCAGAGAAAGAACTCTTGGATGCCAAGATGTTCTTGACCAGCTATGAGACAATAAGAAGTAGGAGAATGAAGATTTCCCCCTGGTTTTCTAAGAACAACTCGAGGGAACTGAGTCAGAAAGCCAAGAAATGTAGGAGGAATTGCGTCTGGCCTTGGTTAGAGTCTAAATGAATAGGAGACTCGTAGGATAACTCCCAAGCCTCCAGAATTCTAACTACACGAATGCTCTAAGTAGATGACCCAGGAAGAAGTCGTCTTGATCTGGGTTCATCATAGACAAAGAGGGAACATGCTCCAAGGGGACGTTGCTGCAGAGCCAGCTCCCCAATTGACAACTCTGGTTCACACAATTCAGGCCTGTGTAAGGGATCTACACTTGAGGATAAGACACATCTTGAAGGAACATACCAATTGAAGAACAAAATAGCCAGGGCTATCTCTGGATAAAATTTGAAAACTGGAAAGTTTTGCCAGCCTCCCCTTTGGTCCTCACCTTTCATCTCTGCTTCCTCCTGCTCCTGATTCCACTCTGCCTTGGCCTCCCCTACAGCCCTCCTCCTAATGCTTTTCCTTCATCTACTTATCTTGTAATCCTCAACTAAATGCACTGTTAATCCTCACTTAAATGAGAAATTGTGAAAGACATAAGATCTTTCCTCTCCCAGGGATATGGGCAGATTAGCAAACTAAACAGAGTCTGGGTACCTGAGCAAAGAAGAGCTCGCAGGGAGAGGGACAGCATCTTGTACAGATGTCCACACCATTCACTCGTAAGCGTGGCTCAGCAACAGTTAATGGTTTTGCTCAAGATTGGATTTTGATCAGCATATACTTATTTCACGGGATACGCTTTATTGTTCTCTAGAAATTGAAGCAGCTGCTTGCCTGGCGTGCTCATTCCTTAGAAATTATTCAAGTAATCTATGTAGAAGACAAGCAAATGGTACTTACTGCCTCCATCGATGGCTCAGTAAGGTATGGACCTTCATATTGTGAATTTAGGATTTTGAGCATAAGAAGTCAAAATTTGGGTCTAAAGGTCAAGTATATACCCTAAATACACTCTCGATTGGATAATTCAAATAAATAAATACACAAACAAACAGTAGCACGCACAAAGGGCTTTGAAACGATGGCCACTAGTTTGGAATTCTTTTTTTTTTTTTTTTTTTAAAGATTTTATTTATTTATTTGACAGAGAGAGAGATCACAAGTAGGCAGAGAGGCAGGCAGAGAGAGAGGGAGAAGCAGGCTCTCTGCCGAGCAGAGAGCCCGATGCGGGGCTCGACCCCAGGACCCCGAGATCATGACCTGAGCCGAAGGCAGAGGCTTTAACCCACTGAGCCACCCAGGCGCCCCTGGTTTGGAATTCTTTTCCTTGCCCAAGGAGATGAGATGCCCTGCTCATCTACACTAGAAGTATAACAAATACTTTAATAAAAGTGTTTTTTGGTGGACTCATTTCGAAGAGTTAAGCAAGATGATTATCTCAGAGAGATAGACCCACGCCCAGGGAAGGCCACAGGAGACACAAGATCAAAACCCACAAAGAAAGTAGTAGCAAAGTGCAACTTAATGCTGAGAAAAGTGGGAGTGAGCTAATGTTTTCATGGACAATGGGATTGATTTTGCAAAGTCTACCTGTTTTTCATCACCTGGGTAATGCTAAGGATACATACAAAAAATGCTGAACACACACACACGTACGCATATACAAAGAGAAAGGAAACATTATGACACTTCCTGAGACAAATTGCTGCATATTAAAGTGCCTCCAAATCCTGGTAATGAATTATCCTCTTGGGAGAATAAGTCAGGAATGATCGAGAGAGGTGGAGAGACTTCAAAGTGCATTGGAAAGCTTAAACATACTGAAGGCAAAAAGGAAGGCATATTTGACCTTGTATAAAAGACCCTGTGTGAACGTGAGGCTGATTTGGGTTCTTCACTTTGAAGGAAAACAGCCCCCAAAGGACTGTAAGGGAAGGACTGACATCATCTGATTTACATTTTTAAAAAAATAACATGTAGGGAATGGATTTCAGGCAGCAAGGTGGGAGCAGAGAGAACAGTTTGAATTCGTGCTCACTGCAGTGGCCTGGACTAGGGCAGTACCAACAGCGCTGAAAGGTCCGAGAACTATCTAGGAGGTAAAATCCAGGAGACAGAAACTTTAACTGAAAGGGAGGGTAAGCGACAGATGTCAAGAATACCTCCTGGCTTGTACGACTCAGTGAATGTTGGTACCATTTGTGAAGAGAGGGGGCGCCAAAAGAGGAAGATATTTTGAGTATGGAAGGGTGATGGTCAACTTTTAGAAATGTTGAGTTAGGGGCACCTGAGTGGCTCGGTGGGTTAAAGCCTCTGCCTTCAGCTCAGGTCATGATTTCAGGGTCTGGGATTGAGCCCCACATCGGGCTCTCTTCTCAGCAGGGAGCCTGCTTCCCCCTCTCTCTGCCTGCCTCTCTGCCTACTTGTGATCTCTCTCTGTGTCAAATAAATAAAATCTTAAAAAAGAAAAAAAGAAATGTTGTGTTAGAGATGAGTCTTACCTTTGGGTAAGGTCCTAACTGGGGTCAAATAGAGCTTTTCCTCAGCCAGAAAGGGAATCTGTTGTTTTATTCATGGGAAAAATTAAGGACATGACATTTCATTATTCTAGATGTTTTTCACAACCCTGTCCCTTGGGTCTCTGTTCCAGCTTATTTTCAGCTACCTGTCAGCAGAAGTGCTAATTGGGGATGGTAGCACAAGCACGCACACACACATACACACACACACACACACACACACACACACCCCACATGTCACGTGAGCACACAGTTCCGTTGTTACGAGCAGTCCCTGCTCAGACCAGTCACCCTCGGCACGGAGAAATCACTTTCACGATTCCTTCAAGTAAAGATCTCCCTGGATACGCAGTTCAGAAAAAGTAGCTCTATGAATAGCCCTCTCAGAGACAGTTCTCTTTATAACTAAGCTCCGTCCTCTCGCGAACACTAGCTGCCGCTAACAGAGTAGGCAATTTTAACACTCTAAATCTTTCTTGTCAAAAAGATGACGATTTTATAATAGGAGAAACTGTAATAAAGGCTTAGCTCTTGGACAGAGGCTAGAAGGGGTGAAGATCCATATCTGAGGCCCAGGAAATCAGGCTTCGAGGTGGGATCAATCATCTGGGAGAAGTCCACATGCAGCAGAAAATGCCACAAAACCAAGGAGAGCAGAAGCTGCTCCAGGCCTGGCCAAAAACTCCAGGCCTGGCCAAAAAAGAAACCTTAGAGTTCTCTCGAAGGTAGTCCTTACCCTCTAACTTCCATGCTGCAAGGGCCGGCCCATTTCACTTTGGTAAAGGCTCTGACAAGGCCACAGTGTTGATACAGTGTTGGGGAATTCAAATATGTAAGGGATATCAAGTGTGTATGCTACATTCTTAGGATGCTGTCAGATGCAAGGAGTGCTGGCTGATACCTCTGCTCTGTCTTCTCCTCAACACCTGCCCCCTTGACCTAGGAAACCACTTAGATTTTGTGGAATTAACCCTTAGCTCATTTAGCTTGTCCTCCTCATGGGTCATGATGACTACCCATCATTTGCTACTCTGAGGTTGAAATCAAGATATAAAAGAAAGATCTTCCCCATACTGTCTTGTCTTTCTTTGAGGACTAGAACACATACTCCTGCTAACGGCATTCTGTAGTACTTTAAATCAAGTGGGCTACTAGAGGGATCTGATGCACTGAACCGATGGAGAAATAATGCATACAGATATAGAGCCATTTCTTCTGCCATTTCAGAGCTCAGTCATTAAAAATTAGTATGGTGTTTCCATAATAGTAGGAGTTATGGACGGAGGTTGAGAGGATGTTGATAATAGGAAAAGCTTCCATAGGAAATCCCTCCTACAAGTTCTCCTGATGCTGATATGGAGGTAGATAGCTGAGATGTAGCCCATTCAAAGGCCTAATTCAGCTAATACACTGGCCAGCATGGGTTCTGATCACCTTGAATGAGCAGGGTTATTCTGGGAAATATCTGCTCCTTGAATGGGTATCGTTAAGTACAGATTCAAGTTGACACTTCCCAAAACTGTTGTAGATTAGGATTCTCATAAAAATGCCTATGCTCTGATCAGTTACCTGTATTTAATAGGGAGAGTCCTAGAATGGAGCTTCAAATCCCTAATGGATCAGTGAAAAATCCATATAAATGATCCAATAAACAGAATAACTTCCACTGAATTCCAGTCACTTTCTTCTCCTGACTTTCTCCTCTCCTCAGGCTCTGGTATGCCGTCAATGGTCATTACTGTGGGTATTTTGGACAGCGAAGAATGTTTGAAATATCACAAACAAGTGATTTCATTTTGCCGTGTGATGTTAATGAATATCCGGTAGAAATAAAAGAAGAAAACAAGTTCACAGAGAAGAAGCAAAAATATGAATATCCTCTGGTATTTGACCGGCAAAAGTAAGACCATTGGTTTTGTTTTTGTTTTTTTGTCTTGTGTTGTGTTGTTTTTAGATGAGCAGATAAGAATTAAACTCTTATGCTACTGTGACCCTGGGCTGGACATGGAGAATTCAAAGGTGAACAGTCCAGGGCTTTTCAATAACATCACAGTCCAGTGGAAGGAGAAATATGTAAACAAAAAGGTACAATTCAGTATAATAGTACTTCTAAGAAAATTTAATTCTTAAAACAATCCCAGAGGAATAAATGGGATGTAACCAAACAAGGAGGACCAAAGAGGCAAGTTAGGTCTTTTTTGCTTAGTTGAATACTATTTAAGTAAAAGCACTAATTAATGAAACACTATGATACATCATCAAGTTTTTCAAGACTTGAGGGTCCAGTGAGTAAGCAAGGAAGACATGGTAGGAAATAGAGCAAGAAAAGTTTATAGAAGCCAAATCACAATGGGCTTTTGTTATGGACCAACATAAGGATTTTAAACTTGAGAGAAATCACAAAAGAATACACAAAAGAAAAAAACAGGTCCGAAGAAAAGGATGGTGAGTTTGGTTTTGGACAAGTTTAAGCTTAGTTGCTTGTGGGACATCCAAGTGGAGATATTTAATGAGCATTAAGATAGGCCCATCTGGATGCTAAAAAGAAAACCGCAAGCAAGTGCTTGAGAAATAAATAGGAGACACGAGGTGACAATTGTATAGGTTACTGTGTAAGGAAGTCAGATAGCTCTAAGTTTGAGTAAGAGTTTGATTCATGGGTTTGATTGTGTCTCAGGGACACGAGCATTGCATAAAGGCTTGGAGGAAGAGTTCCCCAGGAGGAAATAGGGAGTTGGTGGAAGGTGTTTTGTGCTTTTCTAATGTTCAATCCTGGTTTTGATGTGATTGGATCTTTGTCCTGATGGAAGAGATTGGTGCTCATTTGAGTTCAACATCAGCAAAAGCATGGTGGATAACCTCAGGGGACCAGACCTACCTGGACTGGCAACATGGAGCAGACCAGCAGTGGGAAAACTGAGTAGACGAGCCCAAAGTGGGAAGAATCAGAGGAGATTGTCTAAAATAAAGTCCTTTAGGGAAATCCTGAGCGGGTCAAAGCTGGAGAGACTCATTGCCATCATCTAGTCCAACAGATGGTAGAATAAATAGGAATTCAAACTAAGAGTCACAAGCCACATCGAATCTGGATTAAAACAGGGCCAGTTTGAGAAAAATCAACAAGGGTTCCAGGTGACTGCCAAACCCCACTGAAGTGCTCAAGGCTAGCCAGCAAGAGCCCTGGAGAAGAAGTCTTGCCAAAATGTGAGAGGTGGTGTTGTGGAGCCAAGACTTATCAAGATGTGGTAAAGTTCACCAAGCAAAGTTGGTCCATCTCCCTTGGGTAATTGCTGAGCCTTGACCACAACCATCTGTCTTAGTACTCAAAATTGTATGTTCTAATTTGGTAATACAAATCTCCTTCAGTAACTCTGTGAGTTCCTTGAAGATTAAGACCATGTTTTGTACATCTTTATATACCCAGTTCTTAGCTTAATGCTTCACACACAGTAGGCACTCAAAAGGTATTTGAGTGAACAAATAGAGAATGACTCAAGTGCAGAGGTAGCATCATTAGGACCGGTGCCATGGGAGCCAGAGAATCGGGGACCCAAAGAAAGAAGGATGTAATGGATACTTGTTTAGTAGGCAGAGAATAAAAGATGTGGGTATGTGCTGAACAGTTTTCTTTGTATCTTTTTATGCAGATGGAAAAAAATGAGCTCAATGTCTTTGCTTTTCAAGCGTACACCTCCCAAGGCCTTTGAAGTGGATCATGACTTTAAGTTTTTCAAGTCTCTTTCTTCTCCCAAGGTAGCCATAAAACAAATGAACAAAAAAACCCCAAACAAAGAAAGCTCTTTGCTTTTTTTTCCTGAATTTAAATTTCTCCAGTGTATTAGTTTTCTATTGTTGCCGTTACAAATTACTATGTACTTGGTGGCTTAAACAATACAAACTAATTATCCTACAGTTCTATATGTCACAAGCCTGACCTGGGTCTTGCTGGGCTAAAATTAAGATGTTGCCAGAGCTCTGTTCCTTTTCTGGAGGCTCTAAGGGGTGAATCTCAATGCTTTAGTTTGTGGCCCTTTTCCTTCCTCTTCAAAGCCAAAAATATGGCCTCTCCCTGACAGTTTCCCTAGGGTCACAGGTCTCCGACCCAGTGGGAAATGTTGTCTGCTTATAAGGATGCCTGTGATTAGATTGGGCCCACCTGGAGAATCCATCGCAAGGTTCCTGACCTTAATCACATCTGCAAAGTCCCTTTTGCCAAGTGAGGCAGTGTAGTTACAGGCTGGGGTGGGAGAAATAGGGTGTGGACATCTTTGGATGCCATGATTCTCCGTATCATAGACTGATACACATCAATGCAGAATTACGAGAGAAATGGGTCCTGCTTTCATTTGATTTCTAATATTCCTAAAGAGTGGATATAGCATATTCATTTACCATGTTCTCTAGTGAACCAGAATATTTGTATACTTACTTTACTTCCTACCCACCACTGAGTCCTAAGCTCTTTGTGGCCAAAGACATATGCATAACTCATAACAGATACTCAGTTTTGTTGAATAAGATTCAAATGGCACAACCTAAAAATAAAGATTGGCATATACTTTTATTTTAATATTCTCTTCCAATTTGAAGATAAGAAATAATCTTTTAATTTAACTGAAGCATTAAATACATTTTGGGAAATCTTGAGCAAAGTTTTAAAGCTCTTGAAACAAGTGCCCCAAGGATCTCCTTCTCCTTTGCACAACTTTGTCTTCTTAACTGGTTGGTAAAATAGCGAAACTTTAATGCTAAAGTTGAGTTAAAACACCTTTTTCTTAGAGATCTCTGATTTTAACCAGAATCTTGTTTTGCCCATTCATTTTCTTTCTCAATTGTATAAAATATATTCATTCCCTTCTTTTTGACGTACCGTTATCAGTAATAATCATACAATGATACTAAATCTTACATTTGAGTAACACGCTACATGTGTTATTTCATTTGATCTTAATAAATAGTCAACAGGGGAAGAACTTGCCCAAGACCATTCAGCTAATAAGCAGCAGTCGGATCTGAACCCAGGAATTTTGCCGCTGATGGAATGTGCCCTTTGCATTAAACATTCCCTCCTATGTTTTGCAGATTCGAAGACGTGCCTTAGAAGGATTCCTGACAGAAAACAGAGAGGCAGGGATTGTTTTTGGTTCTCTGCCTATATACAGGGTGAGTTGGAGGTTTCTAGGACCAGGGTAGTTAGAAAACAGTAGGGAACTTGACATCTCACTCCTGACCCTGGGCTACCAAACAGCGTTGAAGAAAATCACATCACCAAGCCAACTGCTGCTTCTATGAGCATGATGTGTTGGAGGAAGTCTCTAGTTCTATGTGTCCATGGCCTTGATCACTTGTCTCTGCCATTCCACATTAAACACCACAGGAAACTATTTCAGACTCTATCCTTGTTCTTCATCACCTACGGGACAAAATTGAAACACTTTTGGCTTGGCCTACAAACCTTTCATAATCTGGCCTCTGGCTGAACTGTCTGATCTCATTTTCTACCACTTTCCCCCATGTACCTTACACTCCAGCTATGCCACACTACTTGCCTTTCCTTAAGCATCATCGCTCTTCCCTCTTCTGTGATTTTGCCTGTGTCGTCTCCCTGCCCAGAATTTCTTCCTCCTTACTCACCCTTCCAGTCTCCACTCCAGAAAAATCTCCATTAAGTTAAAGAACTAATTCAACCAGGAATAATAAAATGAAGATGAAATATTTCGACTTAATCTTAATCTATTATTTCTTAAAATGTTCTTTCTCCTTCCCAAGAACATGTTCATTATAACAGGAGCAAGCACTTAAGCTACAGGTGATGCTAAGGACGAATTGTCAAGAAGGAATAGTGGGTATTGGGGAAGGAGGGCATATTTTAAAGCAGTTGGACCTTTTTG
The DNA here is from genome assembly GCA_028534135.1 of Potos flavus. Taxonomy (NCBI): domain Eukaryota; kingdom Metazoa; phylum Chordata; class Mammalia; order Carnivora; family Procyonidae; genus Potos; species Potos flavus. The sequence continues at coordinate 6,178,006 of CM052893.1, read as the reverse complement.
TCCCTATTCTCCCCGCCCCCGAATTCACATTATGGAAGTAACTGCCTGAATTATGTCCTGCTAACTCTTTACTTATGGTTTCTAGGTACCAAGCCCCACCAGCCTAAGATTCCTTCCACTCATTGGTTCAGAAGCACAAAGGGAATCTGCAGACGGCATTCCAGGAAAAAAGAAGGGAAGTCATGTTCAACATGAAAAAGTTAGTACTCAGAATTCTAGAGCGTATCCCCTTTCTGTCTGGATTGTTAATTATTGCTTTGTGCCCAGAGACATGCTGGGCCTAAAATTACCTCAGTGCATACCCTTGTCATGAATATTCCAGGATGCATGCATTTTAGCTCAGTGAGATGGAAATCATGAATTTGCTGAATGGAGAGAAAAATTGAATAGGACCTCTGAACCTGACAACTGAAATGTCTCCAGAGCTAATTTAAGACTTAGATTCACTGCCTAGTTTTAAAAGCTAGGCCATGTTTCATAACACCTCTGAGGGCTGTTTAACCGTTCTTGTACCTGCAGGATGGAGCCATGATATCAGTAATTTTCTGACTCACCCACCAGCCAAGTCAAGTTTTTTCATGTATTAAAAAGAGTAGCTAACATGCAATGCTTTAGAGTTTACATAGCATTTTTATAAGTGATTCTCTTCGTTTTCACAATAATTACAAAGAAAAAAATTGAGGAAAAGTGGAGCCTAACCAGAGGGTAAGTGACTTGCTAAAGATCACATAAGAATGAAGTTGTAAGCTGAGAGTGACTCTGACTCTAAACTTCATGCTCATCCTATTAAACCATATAGCCTAGAAAGTTTAAATGCTGTTACTCTTCTACTGGTTCTAGGAAGCTGGTAGGGGCTCAACTTAACCTGTGGCCATTCATCCCATCGTTAAAATGATCAAACCTTAAAAGGGGAAGATCTAACATATGGTACTTTTTGGAAGCCTCCATCCCATGAAATCTGTTCTTATTGCCTGTCCCTAATGGAATAAAAGATAACAATCACAGCTACCACCACAACAAAAAACTGCTTTATTTAATTATATAGAAAACTTGACCATCATTCTGTCCTTAAGCACCATAACGACAATATGAATTATTCCCGTTAATCCTCAACTCTACTAAGAATTTTGGCAAAAGAAGAGTTTTCTATAAAATAATATAATGTATTTTTAATTGTTTTAAGTAATGGATGAAACACAGTGGTATAAATAATCCAAAACTAACAGATAGTCAAAAGAGTATTTCGGGTTTTATAGCTCATATATACATATATATATATATATTTTTTGCCTGTACTTTCATTCTTATTTGCTTTGCCTCATTGGATATTAAATATACTTTACATTCTCTAAGTACAAACTAAGCGACAGAAAGAAGATAACCACGTATGTCTTAAATGCCAGGGGGGAGACAAAAATGGTATTAAAAATTAATCATGGTTAATGTACATAATGAACAATCTACACTTAGATAATCAGAAATTGATTGCAGTATGATTAGTTTTATCAAAGATCATGAAATATAATAGATTATTTGTCCAAAAGCAAAGGAATTTTTTATACATCTGCTGTTTTAACAGATGCTTAAACTCTGAGAGATGATTAACCACACAAGAAGGGCAAAGGGAGTAGATGTCTCCATTTGTTTACAGAAAAGGGACCACAAAACCATAATTAAAAATTCTCCTTCTGGTTTAATGAAGAAAAGAGTTAAATGTAGTCAGGGATCAAAATCTGTTTCCAAAATAAAATTAGGTCATTTTCAGGAAAATTATGCACTTCACAAGATAACAATAAATTCTGGAAACTGTTGATTGTCTGCAATTTTAGGAACCTATCCAGCTTAAGTGGGAAAATAGGCTGGATAATAAGTGGGAAAATAGGGATGAAGTCAAATCAACAAATACCCATTAAATGCCTATTTTCATAAAAAGCCCTTCCAGGAACCTAGGCATAAATTTACCTGAGAAAATTTAGTGTTCAAAGTCCAGTTTTGTGAAACAAACATGTACAGAATACCTTGAAATCCTTACTATGTGCTATACTGTGCTAGGCACCAAGAAGCCATTCATAAATCAAGGAGCTCACAGTGTAGAGGAGAGAAAGTTCTCTGAGCAAAGAGTCCAAAAACAGGTAACTTAATGTCTTTGACATTATTTTTAAATACTAGAAATGCTGATTCCAACTGTTAAGGTCTTTAAGTGGTTTGTAAATTGCTTTAGAATTAAACAAGTTATAAAATATTAACCATAGTACAAGAAAATATATATCAAACATACAGTTGACCCTTGGACAATACAGATTTAAACTGCGAGGATCCATTTACATGCAGATTTTTTCAAGAAATACAGTACAGTACTTAAGTGTATTTTCTCTTCCTGATGATTTTCTGAATAACATTTTCCTTTCTCTACTTTACTGTAAGAATATGGCATATGTACTAACCAATTGTATGTTATTGGTAAGGCTTTCAGTCAACAGTAGGCTGTTAGTAGTGAAGTATGGGGCAGTCAAAATTGATACATGGCCTTCCTGCTGTATGGGGGGTTGCTCAAGGGTCAACTGTAGTTCCTCTCCAGTTTAAATATGGGAAGAGAGTGGGAAAATATGAACTTTGTGACATGTTCCATTTACAAAACTGTGGCAGCATATCCAAATAATAGAAAAATGATTAAGTGAGAGATGGTACACAGGGTAGCATACTCTAGTTTTTCAAAGAATAACAGAAAAACTCCGACAATTTTATTTCAGATGAAAGGGGATACAAACTGTAACAGCGATATTGCTAGTGAAAATGGCTAACGTTTGTTTTTAAATTAGTGTACCAGGTACAAAACCGAAGGTTCCATATGTACTCTTTCAATCAATCTTCATAACGTGGAGGCAGTTATGATTATCCTCCCCATTTTATATTCAAGAACACTTAAGTCTACTGCCATACCACCCTGGACGCGCCCGATTTCGTCTGATCTCGGAAGCGCTTTAAGCAGGGTCGGGCCTGGTTAGTACTTGGATGGGAGACCTCCTGGAAATACCGGGTGCTGTAGGCTTTTCAAAACTCTTTTCTTGGGGCGCCTGGGTGGCTCAGTGGGTTAAAGCCTCTGCCTTTGGGTCCAGTCATGATCTCAGAATCCTGGGATGGAGCCCTGCATCAGGCTTCCTGCTGTCTCTGCCTGCCTCTCTGCCTACTTGTGATCTCTCTCTCTCTGTCAAATAAATAAATAAAATCTTAAAACAAAACAAAACAAAACACTGAAGCACAAAGGATAAGTAATTTAAGATCCCCAGAAGAGAAGTAAATAATAGAGCTGGGTTCTAAACCCAGCAGGTTGACTTAAGAGCTGGACGGAGTCTGCAAATAATGAACACTGAAGGACTCTCTCTGTCCCCTCGCCCTAGTTCATTTTTCGTCATAGCTCCTGTCACTATCTGACATTACATTCTAGAAAAGCTCATTTATTTGTAATGATTCTTTCCCACTAAAATGTAAGATCCACAAAAGCAGGTACTTTGACTTATTCTGTGCTGGAATTCCAGCATTTAGAACAAACTGACACATAGATGACACACACTCAAAACATTTGCTGAATGGAAGAATGAATGAGACCAAAGAAGGGGAGGAGGGTGCAGGAGGAAGTGGGGGAGAACGAGGATAGAAAATTGAAGAAAGAAACATGAATGCACTTGGGAAATTCCATCGGTTGGTTGGTGGATTGATGTGGGGAGCTGAGTTTCCCACTTTGTATCTGAGAGGGAAAGAGTAGTCAGGTTACCTGTAAGTGTTAAGCCAAAGAGACCTTTAAGTGGTTGAATTTGGACCTTGGGGCTCATTCTCTCTTTTTCTTTACCTTGAACTCTCTGTATTTCCTCTCCCCTTTTTCATCTTTTCTTCTTCCCCACAATAGGCCATAAAATCAAATCGATGTGTACTACAAATATTAGCTTAATATTACGGACAAAATTTCTGAATTTTTAAACTAAAGGAGTTTAACTTTTTACATGTCTGTGTTCCAAAAATAACGAATTCAAAATTCATTTTCAGGTCTCATTTGTGGGATCATCACTTAATTTTATTTTCCTATAAGTCAGTGGATTCTGATGATAATAACATAAAACATCTCTATGCCTTACAACAACCTAGCAAACTTCTCTAATTTGCTTTGTTTTCACCAAACCTTTATAGACTGGGCAGTTGAGTCCCAGCATGGATAACTGCCCAGTCAAGTAGTTCGTCTAAAGCTTCTGCTCTTCCACCACACCCTTCTGGAACTCCACATTTTTATCTTGGAGGCACACAGGTTAGTTAAGCAAATAATGATACTTTCTTACTCGGAAGATTAAAATCCCTACAAAAATAGTGGCGCAACTTGACCCTGAAAAATTGTACTTATCATATAACGCCAGTTACTAACTGTCATGCCCTTTATTTCGCAGACATCACGGAGGAGAAGTCTGAAAAGACATTTAGTCCCACAAATAAATCTGGCTTCTTCCTTCTTCCCATCCATCCCCAAGTGAAGAGAGGAAAATTGGAAGTGACTGCTGTGTCCGGAGCTGCACATAGAATGGCAAGATCTGAATGATACTCCAGTCTTTATTTCAAGATGAAATTGAGGGTCCACCAGACGCTGTCACCCTTAGCTGTATCCTTGGACTGTCCTGTCAGTGGAGAAGGTTGCTCAAGGAGCTCAGCTCTGAACAAGCAAGCTGCAAGCAGCCAGGTGTGCAATTTCTTTCCTACATGGAAATCCACTTAACAGATAGGCAATGTTTCTTGTTTACTGTTAGCGAAATGACACACAGGAAAACAAAAAAAATCAATAGCATTAGTAGATCTAAAATTATATGGTTATCAATGACCAGCTTTTCGCCTCCCCACCCCCCGCCCTTTTTCATTCTAATTCATCACCAGAATTAGTATCCGAATATGTGCAGTTAAGAGGCAAGATGCTATGCATTATACAAAGAAAATTATTAAAAAGAAAAATGTGCCAAGCAAGCCTCTAGCTCTTTGTCTTCTTCATTTAGGGAAATGTTATATGGAAGAAAATGTTCAGAGTTTCTTAGATAAAGTTAGAAGTTATTTACATTTCATCTAGAAATGACTCCAGATAAAAAGAATTTGAATAGTTATATGAGCTTTCTAGGGTTCATCTTTTATTAATTCTTTTATTAATTGATTTCAGCAATTTGGCCAAATGATTAATTTTATCAATGGGTATTCATGTATTTTTACTTTTTTTTGGTATTTTTTTATTTGTATGAAAGCATCTAAATATGATCAACAAAAAAAATGAGATTTTCTAAAGATTAATTGATTCATCTGAGAGAGAGAAAGAGAGAGTAAGTAAGTGGGGGGAGGGGCAAAGGGAGAGAATTTTCAAGTTGAGCTCCACGCCAGGGGCAGGGTTCCATCTCACAACCCTGAGATCATGACCTGAGGGAAACTAAAAGTCAGACACTTAATAGACTGAGCCACCAGGAGCCCCCATAAATGAGATTTTTAAATAAGTCAAAGGCATGAGGAAAGTATCAGAATTGAATCCTGCAGATTTGCTGACCCAAGCCTCTTTGGGAAATGATTCAAATGATGAAAGCATTCCCATGTCAAGGGTTATATGCACCCAAAGCACCAGAAGACTCAGTAAGAAAAAACAGTGATCTCTCAGTGTTTGACTCTGCCTTTCCATTCTGAAAGGGTTCTATGATTCTTCAAATCCCAAAAACTTTGGAAAAATAAATTTTTTATTCACATAAACTTCATTTACACGTCTTTTTATGTTTATTTGTAGGCAGGCACTAACTTTTGGTGTTCGTAGGGACGTGATCATTTCTCCTGCTAATTTTTTTTTTCTTTTAACTTTCTTCTTCATGTATTTTTTTTTAAGATTTTATTTATTTTTTATTTCACAGAGAGAGACAGCTGGAGAGGGAACACAAGCAGGGGGGAAGGGTAGAGGGAGAAGCAAACTCCTGGCTAAGCAAGGAGCCCCATGCGGGTCTCCATCCCAGGACCCCGGGATCATGACCTGAGCCGAAGGCAGACGCTCCACAGACTGAGCCACCCAGGCGCCCCTTCATGTATTTTAATTACATAAGAACTAAAGTTCCAAGAGAAAATGTTGAACATTATGGTTTTTCATTTTTAAAAATAATTTGAATCATTTGCTCAAATGAAAGAAGAGACTCTAGAAAAACAGCATAGTCATGGAAAATTAGTACCTATCAATACCTAAGCAAACCAAAAGCTCCTTTTTTAAAAATTGAGGTATAAATGACATATCACATTATATTAGTTCCAGGTCTACGACGTAATGATCCAATATTAATATTTACTGCAAAAGGATCACCACAGTAAGTCTGGTTAACATCAGTCAAAATACATAGTTACGAAATTTCTTTTTGTTCTTGTGATGGGGACATGTAAGATCTACTCTCTTAGCAACCTTCAGATATGCAATATAGTATTATTAACTATAGTTGCCATGCTGTCCATGACATCAACAGGACTTATTTCTCTTATAACTGGAAGTTTGTGCCCTTTGACCCCACTTTATCCATCTTGCCCTAGAAGATTTTTTTAAAGAATTCTAAAAGCAAAAAAAAGAAAACTTCCAAGTTTACAAAAATAATTCCATTTCCCCCCTTGTAATCTCATTGTAAAAAAAGGTCATTGTATCCCTAGGCATGGATTTCCTAAAATAAGGCCATTCTGAATACTCTGCCACATACTCAATCCCATAATATGGCACTCAAGACCCAAAATTTGCGTTCCCTTCCCTTCTTGACTGAGGAATTCTCTCAAACGTCTTTTAATATGCATATATTTTCTTGAACTTCTTAATATTTAAAAAATATATTTCAACATTTTTGCATATTATATAATAAGTGATTTCACTTTAGTATGTTGCTGAAATGGCATTATATTATAACAATATAATTTTTATGATGAACATATTAAAAAATTGTATCTTTCCTCTCATTTATCCAATGATGTGTTGATTAAATTAATCATTTAAGAAAAGGCTATACTTGTTGACAAATTAAGAATATTTCATCACACCGTGTTTGGTGTGGAAAGTTTAAATGTTTACTAAAATATAGGCAATGATTTCTGCTTCAGGTAATGGTAGACTAGGTAATTTGGGCCAATCACTCCCACTGAGGATGACTAGAAAACATGGACAAAATATTAAAAAAATCTTAATGAAGGCATCCAAATGCAAATAAGGTGGTAAAGCATGAAAATGCCAGATTCTCAGGGAAGACTGAGGTTCAGGGAGGTGAGCCCAGCTTTGAAGTCGATTTTCCCACATGCAAGCATGTGCTGATTCCAGAAGGGAAGAGTAGGAAGCTAAGAAGCTGAAGTGGTAATTAGGGCCAAGGGGACAAGGAATGGAATCCAGGCTTCATTGAGGGGTAAAGCCCTGTCACTTTGGGTTGAGGCCCCAAAGAACTACATCCTAGAAATATGGGTGACACAAAGGTAGAGAGATCTTTACTGGGGACTACAGTCCACCTTCCAACTATTTCAACTCCTGAAATTGGACTAAGGTAGTCCTAACTTGGTCGATCCCCCAGGAGCCTGCAGAAGCAAGGGTAAATACTGTGGTAAAAGATGACATCATTTTAGGCCTTCAATTATAGCTTCATTATTCCAAATACATGTCTGACACACTATAAAAAATGACCAGTTACACAAGACAAAACAAGAAGGAGAACTGACAGAAAAAAAGCAGGTAATAGAAACAAACACACTTTAAAATATTGTGCTTGCTCTATTGGAGATAAAACACAAGATTTAGAATTTCAGCAGAGAATTAGAATTTGTTGGTAAGAATCAAGTTGAAATTCTAGACCCAAAAAATACAATTACTAAAATTAAAAACTCAGTCAAAGGTTATAATGACAAAATAGGTCAACTGAAGAGAACATTAGAGAGCTGAAAAATAGGTGGTAGGTATATGGGTATTTGTTATAGAGTTCTTTCAAATTCTCTGAAAAAATTCAAAAAAATTTTTAAAGATTTTATTTATCTGTCAGAGAAAGCACACACAAGCAGGGGGAGGGAGAAGCAGCCTCCTTGCTGAGCAAGGAGCCAGATGGGACACTTGATCCCAGGACCCTGTGATCATGACCTGAGCCAAAGGCAATCGCTTAACTGACTGAGCCACCGAGGCGTCCCTGAATGTTCAGTTTTTTTCCCACAATAAAATGATGCAGGGAAAAAAGTCTAATGAGGAATCAATAAAATATTTTGGAGAGAAATTAAAGAAATCCCATAATAATGCAAAGGTATATTTATATTCATGGTTTTGAAGACTCAGTTTTATAAAGATGCCAGTACTCTCTAGATTAGTCATCTATTGTGGCATTTAAAAACCACCCAAAAAATTGAGTGGCTTAAAATAACTATTTTATGTGCTCATCATTCTGTGGGTCAGTCATTTGGGCTGGACCCAGTTGAGAACTTCTGATCTCCTGCCTGGTGTCAGTCACTGCCAGCGAGTGACTGGATGATCTAAGATGGCCTCCTCACACATCTCATGGTGGACCTCTCTCTCTATGTGGTCTCTCATTCCCACTGAAGCTAGGCCAGAATTCTTCACCGGATAGCCTCAAGGTTTCAAGAGGATGAGAACAAAAGCTACAAGACATCTGGAAGCCTAATTTGAAGATTCACAGAATGTCATTTCTGCTGCATTTTATTAGCCAAATTAAGTTACAAGGCAAACCTAATTCCAGGGGGGTGAAGAAATATTACAAAGGGGCATGCGTACAAAAGTGGGAAAAATTTGTGCCTATAATTCACCAAATTGATCTTTAAATGTAATGCCATCTTAATCCAAGTTTCTGCATTTAAATTTAAAAAATTTATATTGATAAGCTCTTCAAAACTTTAAGAATATATATAGAAAGAGTCCAAAATAATATTAAAAAGGTCAAGAATAGCCAATACTGTAAAGAATAATTCTTCTTGAAAGATCAGAGTACAGAATTGCTTGACTATATATCAAGACTTATTATAAAACTATAGTAATGAAGACTGAATGGAATTGGCACAAGAATAGACAAATACGGGACGCCTGGGTGGCTCAGTTGGTTAGGCGGCTGCCTTCGGCTCGGGTCGTGATCCCAGGGTCCTGGGATCGAGTCCCACATCGGGCTCCTTGCTCGGTGGGGAGCCTGCTTCTCCCTCTGCCTCTGCCTGCCTCTCCACCTACTTGTGATCTCTCTCTCACTCTCTCTCTGACAAATAAATAAATAAAATCTTGAAAAAAAAAAAAAAAGAATAGACAAATAGACCAATAGACTGGAGGAAAAAGCCCAGAAAGCAACCCTCATCTATCTAGACATTTGATTTATGTCATAGACAGCACTGCAGCACACTATTTCAAAAATGTCTTTTCAATAAATGATCCTGGGAGACTTAGGAGAATTAGAATATTGAAAAACATATGAGACATGAATTCTACTTAACACTATGCATAGAAATCAGTATCATGTGATAATTCTAAGAATGAAAAGCAAAATATAAAGTGACTTTAGAATTAAACAAAGGATAAATTGTTCATGAGCTGGGAACAGGGAAATTTTTTTTTTTAAGTAGGCTCCATGCCCAGAGAGGAGCCCAGCATGGCTCTCGAACCCATGATCCTGAGAACAAGACCTGAGCTGAGATCAAGAGTTGGATGCCTAACTGACAGAGCCACCCAGGTGCTTCAATAATTCTTAAATAGCATACAAAAAATACTTGAATACAAAGAAAAAGCCTGGAAAATTGACCTATATTAAAATTTACAATTCCTGTTCACCAAAAACTCTATTAAGAAAGTAAAACAGTGGGGCGCCTGGGTGGCTCAGTTGGTTGGGCATCTGCCTTCAGCTGAGGTCATGATCCCAGGGTCTTGGGATCGAGTCCCACATTGGGCTCCTTGCTCGGAGAGGAGCCTGCTTCTCCCTCTGCCTGCTGTTCCCTCTGCTTGTGCTCTCTCTCTGACAAATAAATAAGTGAAATCTTACAAAAAAAAAAAAAAAAAGCGAAAGTAAACAGCAAGCCACAGAATGGCTGAGATTTGCATCACATATAACTAAGAAAGGACTTTCATCCAGAATATATGAAGAACACCAACAAATCAACAACAAAAATACAGATACTCCAGTAGAATAGGCAAGAGACACAAGCTGACATTTCATAAAAGAGGATATACAGATAGTCAATACATGTATGAAAAGGTACTCAATCTCCCTAGTAATTAAGGTTATGCTAACCAAAACCACCTTAGCTATCTCTATGCAAACCCCAGCATGGCAAAATTTAAAAGAACCAATGATGCCAAGTATTGGCAAAGATCGGCAACAAGAACTCTTATGTACTTCTAGTGGAAGAAGTGGAAGTCTAAATTGGTTCAGTCACTTTGGAAAACAATTTGGTATCTAGTAACATTGAAAAATGCACATTCTATGATTCAGAAATTCTACTCTAAGGTCTATATTCCCAACAGAAATATGTGTACAAGTACCTCAAAAGACATGTAAATGAGCGTCCAAAGCCCTGTTACTTACAATAACCCCATATTGGAAACAATCCAAATATCTTTAATGGCGGAATGAATAAATTTCTCATACGTATTCATAAAATAGAACACAATAAAAATGAATAAACTACAGCTATACACAAAACATGGATGAATCTCACAAATAATGTTGAGCAGAAGCCACACATAAATTTACATAAGATATAGGATTCCACTTGAATAAATTTAAAGACCAAAAACAAGAAACTACAGTGTTTTAGGTATGAATTATAGTTTGTAAATTAAAAAAAAAGAAATGCAAGTAAGTGGCTGCTATAAGAATCAGGATAGTGGTTACCTTTCAGGCAGAGGGAAAGTGTAGTTATGGGAGGGTATGGAAGGAATTTGTATTGTGTCTCTTCCTGACGGCGCAAGGGAGAATGAGGCACAAACAAGTCAGCTGCAAGAGAGATTGGGAGCAGGGGTCAGCAGTTGAGAAGACTGCCTCCCCGAACAATTCCTTAATCCCATATTTATTAGATACAAGATAATAATGAACAAAGGAGAAGAAGATTATACCTTGTTTGTAGGTAAACAAGAAGGAATGTGAGTCATAGTTGATCACGAGTCTTATAGATTAAACAAGAAGAAGAGAAGGGTGTGCCTGGTCAATCAGCATGGAATTCATTGTAGAGTAAGCGCACTTGCACTTAAATGGACAACCCCAATAGCAAGCTCTCTCGGAGGCAGGGGAGATAACGAAAAAGGGAAGCAGGCGGTGTTCCGCCCTGAGCGAGCCGGGCCTCCCCAGCTGCTCGGCTTCCATGAAGCAGGTGGTGTTCCGCCCTGAGCGAGCTGGGCATCCCCAGCTGCTCGGCTTCCAGAACGTATATCATCCCCTCACCTGAGGCCTGCTGCGAGTACTTGTTTTCCTCAAGGTTATCTTTAAGCACGCTGGCATGACCAGCACAACTCCTCATAGTTATATTTTCAGCAGTATATTATTCCGAGGGACAGTTACAGTATTGGGTTTTCCAGAATTTTCTGTTCTATCATTCTAAGTTAGCGTAGGCTGTCTGAACTCGAGCACAATATAGAAGGCAAACATGAAGCAGTAACCATATATTTTTTTTAGTGTGCAAAAGGTGGTGCAGGGTACCAGGTGTGGTTGCATAGAGCATATTGTCCCTGATTTCCTGGTTCACCTTGGTCCTACTGACAGAGGTGCACATGGGGCAGTCCTGTGCTCCTACCACTACCCCAAACCTCCTTCTTCAGCTTCTCTGACTCCTTGGCCAGACTGTCCGCTCTGCTGACTTCAGAACCAGCATTAGACACAGAGGTGACAGCTGTATATAAACTGTTCCCAGCTCCTACAGTTCCATAAGGATAAATCCCATATTCTAGAGCAATCTTCATCATTTTCTGTAATGGAACCTTGATTGAGCCACAGGGTCATGAGAGAAGCTTCTTGGGTGCTGGGAACATTTTATTTTTTAACTTATGATGATAAAGTGAGCTTTCCATCTATCTTCAGACCAATTTTCTATAGTTATGCTATATTTCACAAGAAAAGTTTAAAAAATAATTAAATTACATGTTACAGCCAAAATAGACCAAAACTGCCGTCAGGACTTGTTTAGAATTATTGCACTTTACACATTAAAAAATGGTTTCTTTTAATAATTGTTGTGTTTCATTTCTCAGTAATGAGCTATGAGAAAAGGGCTTGGGATGCTAATTACAGGTTCTTCTCTGAAAATAACACGTTATTATAGGTGTGTATGGTCTTCTTTCTAACAAGAAGAAAGCCAAAGTAGTTATAATAACCATTAATTTTTTTTCTCCTTTAATTCTACTTTGAAATGCTAGAGGCATATCGATGTGCTATTTAAGAATGCTGATCAAATTAATAATATATGAATTTAGTTATGACCTTCAGGACATTTACTGAATTAAATGTTATTGTCTTCATTGCCTCATTGCATTTCAACATCAACATTTGCTACGATTCCTGCCTTCAACCAATATCCATTATGTGTATAAATTCAACAAAATATGAAAATGATTAAAAGCTTATGAGATCCTTGCCAAACCAATGTGACCTCCACAAAATGTTCATGTGTCTATATTACATATACTCAGAAGCTCTTAAATCATCCTATTTTAAAGAAGAGAAATATATAAAGAATTAATATTTTATATTATAAAATATAAATATAAAAATATTTTCATATTTAAATATATTTATTTATTATAAATATAATTATAATTATAATATATTATGTAATATATTATAATATTACAAATATAATTATAATTATAAATATTATAAATATTAAATATTATTTATTAAATTAATAATTTAATTAACTAAATTAAATATTAAGTATTTTAAATGTAAAAATATTATATATTATAAAACTATATAAAGAATTAATTTTAAAAATAGGAAAATGAGGGGGCCTGGGTGATTCAGTCAGCTGAGCATCTGACTCTTGGTTTCGGCTCCAGTTACAATCTTGGGGTGGTGAGACCGAGCCCCATATCAGGCTCCCCACTCAGCATGGAGTCTGCTTGAGATTCTCTCTTCCTAGCTCCCTCTCTCCCTTTGTCCCTCCCACTTGTGTACTCTCACTCTCTCCAATAAATAAATCTTTAAAAAAAATAGGAGGTTGAAATATAAAGTATTACTACTTTATTGACAGAACTCCCCAAGACAGAACTCCCCAAGACAACTTATGGGCATTCATTAACAACTTGAGAAATACTACACTGCCAAGTCTAGCTCCAAACTAAATATTCGGTCTTATCTACATGCTAAATTTTAGGCAATCCAGGCTACTCACCACTCCCTGGTGGGCTCTAAACTTTCCCTTATTTTCCTTTTCATATACATATGTACCTTTCATATACATGTATACCTTTCATATACATATATACGTGTGTATATACATATACACACATATATTATGTGTATATATACATATACAATGGAATTATAACTTAAGCATCAAAAAGAATGAAGTCTTGGCATTTGCAATGACGTGGATGGAGCTCGAGTATATTATGCTAAGTGAAATAAGTCAGTCAGAGAAAGACAACTATTATATGATCTCATTCATGTGGAATTTAAGAAAGAAAACAGATGAACATTTGGGGAGGGGGAAAGAAATAAAAGGGGAGAGGGAAATGAGCCATAAGAGACTCTGGAGGATAGAGAACAAACTTAGAGTTGATGGAGGGCTAGATGGTTGATGGGTATTAAGGAAGATACTTGCTATGATGAGCACTGTAAGTGATGAATCACTGAATTCTACTCCAGAAATCAATATTGCACTGTATGTTAATTACCTAAAATTTAAATTAAATAAATTAAAAAAAATAAATTTATGCAGGAGAATACAGAGGCTTAGAGAAATTAATTTGCCCAAAGTCACATCTTCAGAAATGGAGGAGAATCAAATTCTGATTCCCAGGATCAAATCATTAACCAATCAGAACCGGTAGTGAAACTGAAGCAGGGGCATTAGTGGGTGGTTGAAAAGGAATGAGGAAATTTGGATATTGATGAAGAACGGAAGAGACCGGCAGGTAGCATTGAAGGTCTAACTGAGTTGTTAAGAAATATGAAATGGCAATGGTTCCAATCTACAGAGTCTCTAAAGCTATTGCAGAGATGGAAAGCTCTGTGGTCTGACTGGGGATTTTATAGAATGAACACAAAGGAAGGACAAGGGGCAAATGATTCAATGAAATGGCAAGGTGGTATTTTATGGTGAACCATGGTATTTTTTTTTTAAAGATTTTATTTATTTATTTGACAGAGAGAGAGGGATCACAAGCAGGCAGAGAGGCAGGCACAGAGAGAGGGGGAAGCAGGCTCCCTGCTGAGCAGAGACCCTGATGCGGGGCTCGATCCCAGGACCCTGAGATCATGACCTGAGCCGAAGGCAGAGGCTTTAACCCACTGAGCCACCCAGGAGCCCCTGAACCATGGTATTAATCATTAAAACTGAGATCCGGAAATTCAAAAGTTGTGCATTAAATAAATTTCCAAGATATAAAAGACACCCTGGAAGATGGTGGAACTTAATTTGAATGAAAATAGCCTAAGCCAGAAGTTCACTTTCTATGAGGGTAAAGGAAGAATGATTTTGAAAAAGAAGTGATTGGGGGTGGGGGCCGGAGGCTAGAATGTGCCTTGTCACCATCCGACCTTGGGCTGTACTAAGAGAATGAGGTTGTTTGCAATTGAATGGGGGATCTGGCAATCATGGTGGAAAGGACTAGAAAGTAGGGCAGGAGTATGGGGACAAGCCAGGAGAGAGGAAGCCCAGAACAGAACTAGGATAAAGGATAAATGAGGATAGGTGACCGGAATGGCCTGGGATTTGGGGGTGAAGGACAGCAGGAATGAGAGATAAAGTAATATTGACCAGTCTCAGGATTCAGACTACAATACCTGTATAAAGATATTTCCATGGGGGCACCTGGGTGGCTCAGTGGGTTAAGCGTCTACCTTCGGCTCAGGTCATGATCTCAGGGTCCTGGGATCGAGCCCCACATTGGGCTCTCTGCTCAGCAGGGAGCCTGCTTCCCCTTTTCCCTCTGCCTGCCTCTCTGCCTGCTTGTGATCTCTTTCTCTCTGTCAAATAAATAAATAAAATCTTAAAAAAAAAAAGATATTTCCATGATAGCTAAGTTTGGAGCAAGGCAAAAATTGAGCTATGAAAATATAGCTCTCGATGAACTTCCAATTTCTCTAAAGTTTAGATAGAGGAAATGAGGATAGTGGGAACCATATTTCACATTAAACATCTCTTCTTCGGATCTGGAGCAAATTCTACCCTTCTTTTCACTTCTCTGAATCTTAGCCACCCTTTAGACCTACACAACAACCAGCTCTCCATGAAGTCTTTCTGTCTTCCTTGAACAAGGAACTCCTATTGTGTTTCCTATCATTCTTCTACATCAGCATGGATTACTCGCAACATCAAACTCACTTTTCAGTAGTTATGGCCCTTTGGGACAATGAGTTTTCAATGAAAGACAAAAAGGAATCTGACAACCAAAGATCTTATAAATTCATGACCAACCATGGGAATGAAGGCATGGGGCCCCAGACGCAATTCCAGAATTCCAAACAAAGCTGACCTAAGAATGAGGGGTGGTTCTTCCCCCACCTTGCCACTGCAAACTTTGCCCATTATCTAAAGATAAAATTACCTCCGTCCCCTCCCTGTTGACTCTGAGTCGTCAGGTCACCCATTTCAAGATTTGAAAGGTACCTACTTCACAGGGTTTGTAAGGATTAAGTGGGTTAACATACTGGAAAGGTTCAGTGCCCCACCCACAGGAAGCATTATTTGTTTTCTATTATTATCATTATTCTTACTATTGTTTTTGTTATTATGTCCTCTCCCATCAGTAGGTTAGAAAAACGTAAAAATTGTATAGATCCTGCATAAAAATTAGGGCAGTTCTCAGGGAATCACTAGGGGAGCTTTCACAATATGTGACTGTGGGGGAGAGGAAGAGTGGGAGAGACAGAACAATTCCCCCCAAATGTGTCCACATCCTAACCCCCAGAACCTGTGACTATGTCACCTTCATGCCAAAAGGGACTCTGCAGACATAGTTATTTCAAGATTCTAAGATGGGGAGTTTATCCTGGATTATCTAGGTGAGCACAGAGAATCACAAAAGCCCTTACACAAGGAGGCAAGAGGGTGAAAGTCAATAAACAGAGATTTGACAACAAAAGCAGAGTTTGGAATGATGTACTTCGGAGATGGAGGAAGGGCCATAAGCCCAGGAAGGCAGACTGCTTCTGAAGCTGGAAAAAGGCAGGAAAACAGACTCTCCCTGAAGCTTCTAGAAGAACACAGTCCTGCTGACACTTTGATTTTAGCTTTGTAAGATCCACCTCAGGCATTTGGGCTGCAGAACAATAAGATCATGAATTTGTGTTGTTTTAAGCCATTACAGCAGCAGAAAATAAGCCAATGAGGGAAAGGGGTTAAGAGTTAACATTTCAATCTGCCAGAGAGACCCAGGCATTGTTCTTGCTGTCGTTGGCTTGATCTTGGCTTCATCTCCCCATGACTTCCCTCCACCAGCAGCGAGAGCTGAGAAGTACTGAACTGGGAGGTGAAGGACAAGGGGAAAGTTTCTGAGAGTAAAGGAAGTGACTTTATCACGGAGCTGGTCCATCTAATACCGTCATGCAAGGTTACCGAATAAGAGCTACAATGCTCCGATGTTGGGGAAAATGAGAAAGAAATATGAACCCCAGCAGTTCCAGATGCTGGGTGCTTCACAGAGTGTCCAAGAGCCTAGTAGTTCCCATTGAAGCCCACCTCAGCTCTATGCCAGTCACTATTATTTAATTCACTTATGCATTGTGTGTTTTATTGACTTTGTTCTTTCACTTGTTTTCAGCCAAACTCAATTGCAAACTTTCTGAAATTAGGGAAGTTTTGTACTTTTTAAAATCCAATTGAAATGGATCCTTGGACTCATTCATTGTGGAAGATACAATCTTGGCCATAAAATTCTGGCTATCTCTGCTCCTTAATATCTTGAAACTCCACCTGCTCTTTGATTCAGTCCGGTTTTGATGCTGCGCGTGGCAAGGATATTTTGGGCAATGTCATGTCTTACCACATTTTAGGATGACATAATTAGATTTATTTCAGTCTAGCAGATTTTACTCCTACCAAGCTGGGAACACCTCATAATAATTACCAACGTGATAATAATCACCAATGGCAATTTTTACATGAGAAAAAAAATGTCTAAAATATATAGGCCAAAGCACACCTTCTCAATATCAGCCGAGTATCAGAAAAGAGGGTTGTGTACCTTAGCCACCATATCTGGCATAAAAGGAGAATATTTTCTCTCAAGGCGCTTCACTTCCTTCAGGTCTCTGCTCAAATGTCACCTTAAAAAAAAGTCCTTTTTGGAGGATTCTCATTTGCAATGGCACCATCCTTCCCTGCATCCCTGCCTCTACTCCCCGCCCCTACTCCCTAGCTGGCTGTCTTCCTTACTGTTCTTTAAAGTGCTTAGCACCCCATTGGCAATATCCATTTGCTTGTTTTTTAGTATCTGTTACTCCTCCCTCTCCAAGAATAGGGACTCTGGTTACATGACTTACTGTGTCCCCAAGTTCTAGAATGGTGCTGGCCTAGAGCAGGTACTCTGTAAGAACTTGCTGAATGTAGTGAGGAAAGCACTGGGCTTGGAATCAGGAGATCACTTGATGCTTCCCGACGGCGCACGGGAGAAGAATGAGGCACAGACAAGTCAGCTGTAAGAGAGAGAGGGAGCAGGGGACGACAGTTGAGACAACTGCCGCCCCGAATAACTCTTCAGTCTCCTATTTATTGGGTGAAAGATAATGATCAACATATATGATTATGTAGAGAAATAACATAGTGACCTTTAGGATAGCAACATAACAAGCTTATCTTCAGTAATGATTTACTTATAGGTACAATCTGCACAATAGCAAGTACTTCATGAATTAATAAGAACGAATGATTTGAGCAAGCACAGCAAGAGCTTATGATGATGATGTGATTCCATTACATTGTTATGATCAAAGAAGCTTAGCAGAGGGGACAACATCAAAAAATGAAGCAGGTGGTGTTCCACCCAGGGCATGTGGTGTTCCACCCAGGGTGGGCCAGGTGTTCACAGCTATTCCTGGCTGCCCAGCTTCCATGACGTATATCTTTCCTCTCCCCCAGAGACCCATTGCTAATGCTTGTTTTCCTTAGGGTGACATTTAAGTGTGCTTGCCGGGCAGGTATTATCATTCGTAGGTTGTTTCAGGTAATACATTGTTCTAAAGAATAATCACATTTATTTTCTAGGCAGTACATTGTTCTGAGGGACGGCTACAATCACTGTCATGAGTCCAGCTTGTGGGGATGCCTGAGTGGCTCAGTTGGTTAAGCGTCTGCCTTCTGCTCAGGTCATGATCTCAGGGTCCTGGGATCCAGCCCTGCTTTGGGCTCCCTGCTCAGCGGGGAACCTGCTTCTCCTACCCCCTCCCCCCCCCCCCCGTCCTTCCCCCCAGCTGGTGCTCTCTCTCACTCTCTCTCTATCTCAAATAAATAAATAAAATCTTAAAAAAAAAGAGTCTAGCTTGTGCCAATTCACAAGCTGTGTGACACCAGATAAATTATTTAATTTCCCGATCCTAGGTTGTCTTCACTGGAAAATAAGAGCATTCGCTATCCTGCTTACCTCTCCATGTCTTAAAAACTATTAAATGATGTGCGGACCTCATGTGCTGTCTTATTGTGCCTGGTGCTGTGTAGCCTCCCAGCCGACCCGTCAGTATATGTGAAAGGCAATTCAAGTACACGTTTTATCCCTCATATCGTATCATTCTGTTTGCTAAGTGCCTACTGGGGTTACCTTATTTGGCGGTTCATTGAATTGCTTGTACTGAATGGGGCTTTGGCTTTGTTGGACCAAAATGGGGAGACACTGTGATAAACAACCAAATGGAAGTCTCTGTTGTACTCATCACAACGACGCAGAGATGCCAGCAGCATCCCCAGCTCACACAGGGTCCTTCACGAAGACTCAGCGAGAGCTCTCTCTCGGGTCTCGGGGTTAGGGAAGGCTGTGCTTTGTCCAGGGAACGGATCTGCTTTGATCTCAGAACACCAGAGTTCCTCTAAGAGGATATTGTTTCTTCTCTGATGGCTTAGAACATTTAGAGCCAGTTTTGTATCCTTCCCTAGCAACTGTTTTAGGACATGACTACATCTTATGTTCTTGCACAAGGAGTCCTCTGGCCTAGATTGCCTAAGTAATTTATGTTAACCTTTTGTATGGTATGTATTTTTGTGAATTAATTGAACCCTTTCGTGGGACGAGGTCGAGAGCAGATGAATGATTACATACACATATACACACATTTTATAGTTAAGCATTTAGAGAATAAAAAAGCACAAAAGGGGTGCCCGGGTGGCTCAGTGGGTTAAAGCCTCTGCCTTCTGCTCAGGTCATGATCCCAGGACCCTGGGATAGAGCTCCGCATCGGGCTCTCTGCTCAGCAGGGAGCCTGCTTCCCCCTCTCTCAAAATTTGTTTCCAAATGTCCTTCTCAGTCTCTAGCTCTCTTTTATGAATTGATTTTGTTTGTTTCTGCGACATTCTGCTGGTGAGTAATACGTTCCTTCTCCCAAAGCTGACCGGAATTTCATAAAGCACAACCTGAATAAAGCAGTCTGTTTGCAAATCCGAATGTCAATAGCCAACGTTTGTGCAAATGAGTGTGCCTCCTCCCGAAATGGGACTCATGAAACGCCTAGAACTGTAGAGAATACCTTAGCTCCTTCCACATAAATAGGCATCCGGGGAAAGAGAAAAGAAATAAGAATTAAAACGCTTTTCTTTTTTCTTACTAAATCATGACAAGCCAAAATCCAAAACCCGAACAAAGCAAAATCCACCAAAAAACAGAACTTGGGGCACGAATGACATTTGTCATAACTGATGAAGCATTCTTTTTTGTTAACATGATCCTCTTGGGTGCCTGGGTGGCTCAGTCAGTTAAGGGCCTGCCTTCGGCTCAGGTCATGTTCCCAGGGTCCTAGTATGGAGTCCCCTCTCAGGCTCCTTGTCAGCGGGAAGCCTGCTTCTCCCTCTCCTACTCTCCCTGCCTGTGTTCCCTCTCTCGCTGTGTTTCTCTCCGTCGAATAAATAAATAAAATCTTTAAAAAAAATACGACCCTCCTAATTGTTTTGAAAGATATGTAACCGATATGGAGAATATGTTACCACCAAGCCAGTTAGGAGGCTTTTGAGAAATACACAACCATTAAGAAAAAATATTTTCATTATGTCAAAAAGTAAAAGGCTCTTTTAAATTTAATTGCTATTACACCAGAACTTTCAGCAGTTTGGGACACTATATTGAAAATCTAACCATACAGCTAATCTACTGTTTAGAAATATGGGAAGCATTATCCAAACTTCTAAATTGTTCTCAATTAAAATTTCAAAACTGTCCTTTGATCAGTACTGCAAGAGGGAGGAAGTTAAATCTGCCTTCAAACACTTGTAGACCCAGATACCGATCTAACGCTTTTCCAGTCCCTCCTACCGTTTCTTCCTCTTTCCCCCTGACTCATCTAACTCAAAGAACTGTACCTTTCTAGTTCTGGAACATCAGCCTACCATGTCATGTGGATTCCAAATATAACTGTCTTCTACCTTCCTTTAAAGACATCTTCCCCATTTCCCTGCACAATTGATGTAAGGTTTCAGCGGCGGGAAAAGGATAAAGGAGAGACTCAGAGGCGGCAAGTGGTTCGAGTAGGCTTTAATGGAGGCGCTCTCGGGCAAGGTTCCCGGGTCCGCCAGCAAATGGAGGGCCAAGGAAGTCGCACGTGGGGATAGGGGAGTGGGTTTTTTATTTGGGATGGGGTGGGTAGGACAGGGTTATTTCCTTATATGGCAGGGTTTCAGCCCAGTTTTAGGATTCCAGGGTCATTTCCTTATATGGCAGGGTTTCAGTGCAGCTCAAGCGGAGAGTCCCAGGGTGGAAGGTCCTGAGGCGCCATGTTGTCTAATGTGGCAGCCATTTTGTGGAGTCTCCCGCACCCCTGGGTCCGCTAACCCAACACTTGACTTCTACTGAAACCAACCTCATTCATTACTTTGCTTTCTCTTCCCCTACCCCACATCTCTGCCAAAGAAATAATTTAGTTCCTTCTTCTAAGTCAATTGTCATGGATCAGGATACCTCTCACACTTCCCTCCAACTCCTATTCCACTCTCTATATTCTTTTAGTGGTCTTAAAAATCAGTGAATTGACCTTCCTACTGACCTTTCAGTAGTTATGGCCTTTTGGGACATATTGTTGAATGGGACATGTTGAATATTCTAAACATGTCTCTGAAGAACACTCCCCAGCATGGGAAACTAAAGAATATCCACCCTGATGAATGTATGCAACATGAGATCTTTGTATGCAACATGAGAAGATCTTGGAATTCTATTTTGATGTATATTAAAAATATGAAACGAATAACACCAAACACCAACATCGATGGCATTAATTCTAACATTACAGAATTTAATTCAAGTTGTCCTGATTGACTCAAAAGGGTTATTATAATAATCCCCCTGGTATTATGCTACTACTTAGAAATCACTGTTACTATTTTCCCATAGTCTGCCTTTACTTAGTAGCTCATGTCATCTATTTTTATGATATTTTAAGAGTGATTTGTGATTTGTGTGCTCTGCCTGGCACATAGCTGGCATTTGCTAATATTTGTTGTTTGATTTGAATTTCATGATTGCCATAACTAGTTCCATTCCAATATGCCAGATGCTCTTCCTATTAGCACTGATTAGCAAAGCTGAATCATGAACCATTCCAGCATGACAAGTAAATTATATATAAGTCACATAAGAAAAAGTGCAGACATTTCACTTGGAAAAAAAAAAATGGACTTCCATTTTTCTTTTCTCTGAACTTTCACTTTACAAAATTATAAAGCTAAAAAATTTGCCTGAGTTTCTTAAAATTGTGTCAGTAAAGATGAAGAGATAAATTAACGTGGCTCTTCCAGTTTATTCCCTCATCCAGACATTTCAGTTGAGTTTTACGTAGGTAAAATATGGACCGGTGGTTTCTAAAAGCTAGCCCACTGGCTGCATAACAATCCGCTGATAAACTGGTTTTTGTTTTAAAAAAAATAATACAGGGGCACCTGGCTGGCTCAGTCTGAAGAACACGTGACTCTTGATCTCGGGGTAGTGAGTTCGAGACCCACAAGCCCCACATTGTGTGCAGAGATTACTTAAAAGTAAAATCTTTAAAGAACAAAACAAAGCAAAAACCAATATGGATTCCAGGCTTACTCCCCTAAAAACGTTGACTCAGTTGTGTCTAATATGGACTCAAGGCATTCTTATTATTTTAAGTATACCAAAGTGATTGTGATGTACAGACAGGTTTAGGATGTTAAGACTAACTCAGGACATTACATAATCCTGGTGATCAATTTCTAAATGAGTCAGCATACAGATAGCTTTAAAAACAGGAGGCATATGTTTTCTTCATTTCATTACCCACTGTGCTTAATACAATGTCTTGCTCACTCTAGGAGCCTCATCAATACTTATTGACGGACTACAGTCAGAAATACCTGCTCAATCAGACCTTGTCCAATTCAGTTTTAGTCTGTGTGGGACTGAGAAAAATATCTCTATAATAGTTTTATACTTTTGTTTGAGATACAAGGTCATAAGGAAATATTCAGTCGATGTAACTTCTCGTGGATACACCTAAAACCTTAACAACTTTCTAACTTACCAGAGTGTTGCTGAATCAAATCTGCTGGGGATAGTTATAAGCATGGACCGAGGGTTGAGAAAGAAAATGAAGGTGGTACGGGGGGTGAAGCTGGAGGGTGTTTCTGCAATGAAGGCTCATGGTCAGCACATCTGGGCACTGGGACAGAACCGATGGATCTTAGTTAGCATGTTCTACTGGTAGGCTTTGGTATGAAGTCATCACAGTCAAAGCTAAGATTATATAACTCTTTACAATGGGATGAAATACTAAAACCAACTCTTGCCAAGACTGGGGAGTGTTCTTCAGAGACATGCTTAGAATATTCAACAAAAGTGGTCCGCATTTTTTTTTTAAAGATTTATTTATTTATTTGACAGAGGGAGAGAGATCACAAGTAGGCAGAGAGGCAGGCAGAGAGAGAGGGGGAAGCAGGCTCCCCGCCGAGCAGAGAGCCCGATGCAGGGCTCGATCTCAGGACCCTGAGATCATGACCTGAGCCGAAGGCAGAGGCTTAACCCACTGAGCTACCCAGGTGCCCCAGTGGTCCACATTTTTATCTCAGGAATTTGGGTTATCTGTATAGATCTCAGAAAACAAGAGGCATAAAGGTAGGTTTCATCCTTGTGCTTCCAGATTTATTGTAGAATGATTCAATTGAGTCTATAAAGGCATATCTGCTGTCTTAGTCATTTATTCAACAAATATTTCCTGAGCCCCTACTTTTGGCCAGAAACTGTGCTAAAAATGGAAGAAAATATTCTAAGCATTGAAGATAAGCTCTTTCATTGCTAATCGACCACAGAAGGAACAGATGCATAAATAAATAATTATAATGCATCAAGTGATAAGAGGAATCTAAAGCTATTACATTATCACCAAGTACAGAGCAACCGTTTGAGGGCCGAGGGTCTACTGACTCAGGTTATGGGGAGAGAGGGGAGAGATGCCTGTAGCGTCTTGAGACGCGCCCTGGGAGATGCCCAGTGTGTACTTTACAAGGGAAGTCTGGAACTGAAGACATGGCATGGATAAGACTTCATAGGGGAAAAAAAAATCAAATGCAAAGAGAAAGGGGAAGTAGGGAAAGCAAAAAGCAGAGAACACCCAGCATCTCCCCCATGGAAGGAGCAGGTGAGACAAGAGGGAGTGAAAGAGCCTGGGGGTGAGCGGAGGCGGGAGGTAGATGTCAAGGGGAGGAGGACCAGAAGACAAAAGGGCTCTGTTGTGTGTCTCCGAGGCAGGAGACGGTTTCAGGAAGGAAAGACTGGTCAATACTGTACATTTTCAAAGGCCAAAGAACTTAAGAGCCGAAAGTTGTGCTGTACGTTCTGAGAACTAAGAAGAATTTGTAGACCTTCCAACATGGAGGGGTGCAGGCAGAAGCAAGGTGTGTGTGGAGCAAGGTGGGGGTTGGGGGGAGAGCAGAGACAGAGCAAAGGCAACCCCCTTCAGCTGCTTTGCTGGAAAGGGAGAGAAAGCAAGGGGACTGCGGAGTGAGGGGCAAACAAGGTGGAGAGAATGGGTTCTTTTTCTCTTGTTTTTGTTTCGGGGGGGTGGTCAAGGTGGGTAGAGCTGCCATTCACATCACTGAAGGAATTGCTGGACAGAGATTTCCCCCAAAACTCTGGGCACAGTGGGGAGGCTACATGGGAGCAAAGCATCTGGAAAGAAAGCCCCAGGTCGGACAGCCAGCAGAGAATCGGGTGGAGCTGCTCTCAAATCCTGAGTGGTTTTTTCCTAGCTAGGTGACAGAGCACATTGCTCGACCTTTGCAGGATTTGGTTTTCTCACATATGTCCTCAACCAGAATCTCCCTCAGAAGCTGGAGGGGAAGATGCCCAGCAAGGTAACAACCAGGTACAGGCATTCCCTCCCCTTCCTTTTATCTAAGCAAAAATAAAAAACGATTTAATAAGAGCATATACATGTATTTACTAACCTTGAAATAAATATGTGCATGGAACTGAAATTTACATAGGTACCCACCCAGAATCAATAAATGTAGTCAAACCAATAATTTTAGATTTGAAGATGTAATAATGGAAAATATAAAGATTCCATATTCGGAAAACCATATGAAAGAGTAGAAATATATAGTAGGTATCTTTATGTTTGGTGAGCGAATGAAATAATGCAACCATAACTTCTACACAGGGCACTGTTAGCACACAGACGGCCCTGGAAAAGGCAATTTGTTAATGTTTATCCAGGGGAGCAGGCTGCTGACTGACAGCCACGAATTCTATCCAAAAGAGAAGAGGTTAGGCTCTACTCCCCTGGGATGAAATACTCCTTGCAGAATGGCGTCCAAGGAGAGGTGTTGCTGGGGATAGTCCTGTGTGGACTGTGGATTTGCTCATGTGATCTGGAAAGTGGGTTCCAAGCCTGATGACCTAGGACATGCAGACTTTGAGGTCTGGAATTTGAACACCCATCGGTTTCTCCCAAAGGAAGGACAGACATCTCATGACAATTCAGAATGCTTTCTTTGTCAGCAAAATCAACTGTTGAAATGATTATTCAGATTCCCCTGCCCGATTATGCAGGCCAGGACAGGAGGGTCTCAGTCAAGTTACATGTAAATGGTGCCGGCATGACCAGTTTCACCCCTCAAATCAATCCTTTTTGTACATGCGCACAGTGTTAGACTGCTAGACTTCTAGGATCCAATCAAGCATATCATTCCCGAATCCAGATTTCCAACACTACCTACAGCTTGAGAAAACAATCGGCTCTTTAGAGGCATTTGAGGGGTGCCCCCCAGGTCATCCAATAAAAACATTGTTTCTGGATGCTGAAATGTTCAAATGGACATGTGCCCTGACCGATTTTCATCCTTCTCCATGAATACATCCATGAAGATTAGTTTGTCAGATAATCTGATACTTCAAAAGGCTGAAAAGAAAAGATTAGCACAAAAAGGTAGGAAGGAGAGGTAGGTAGGAGGCGTGCGCACGGGAGCACAAGTGAATGCTCTGTGTATGTGTGTGCGCCCATGCATGAACGCATATCTGTGTGCCTGAGCGTGCTGAGGAAAGAGGTGATGAAAACCTGGACGGAGTGGCGCAGCGCAATTACAAGCTCTCAGGAGTGAGGGTCAGGAAGATCAAGGCTAGAATATTCTGGTGGGTGCTCTCCCAACTGAGCCCGCCAGGCACCCCTGTGTCCCTAAATTTTAATTTGCCTAGTTATGAACTTGCCTACCTATATATTGCTCTTTGAGATACTAGTTTTTTTTGTTTTTTTTTAAGATTTTATTTATTATTTGACAGGGAGAGAGGGATCATTAGCAGGGGGAGTGGCAGACAGAGGGAGAGGGAGAAGCAGGCTCCTCACTGAGCAGGGAGCCGGATGCGGTGCCAATCCCAGGACCCTGGGATCATGACCTGAGCCGAAGGAAGACGCTTCACCCGCTGAGCCACCCAGGCACCCGAGATACCAGTTTTTAAATGGATGTATAATAATGAGGTAAGGGACAGAAGGAGACGTTAATTTGCTCAAAAACATTATGTAAAAACGGTAGCGATACCTGGGAAAATAAGAGATGAGCGCTACCATACTCTTTGTCTAGGAGAAGAAACAGATGGAATCAGATATGGGCACCGAGGTGCTAGCGGTGCCAGGGTGAAAGTCAGGACAGGTACCCCAGGGAAACAGGAAACCTTCCCATTCTGCAAATGGACACCTGTACTTGGAGCGACAGCCATCATCTGTGCAGGGGCTGGAAAGAAAGAAATACTTATTTTTAAGATGAATAAAAGCAATTATCCAATTTTTATAGGAAATGCACACCACATTAAAGGCAGGAAGAGAGAGAACAATACATACAAGGGTTGCCAAGATTTGGAAATACAGAGGAAGGGACGTAAAAGGGACCAACAAAAAGGATTCTTATTTATACAGCTAGTCCTCATTTTATATTATCAAAAGATAGATGATTCCATGTGGCATCTAAGTCAAAATAAGTTTTAGTTTACAGCCGTATACCATCTGCACTACTTACTATTTTTATTATGGCAATATGTTTGAAGAAGCATTTGATTTTAAAAGAAATGTCATATCTACTTTTAGAATTATTTTCCTACATAAAAGGCTGTAGACTGCAAGAAAGCTCAGAGGCATAGGTGGCTAAATAAGATTTTTCAATGAATAGAAATAAACTAAAAGTCCCTAACATTTCCTTAAAATGTCTTATCCTATCAGAACAAGTGGTACAAGTTAATGCATTGCTCATGCATACACACAATTTATATTTTTATTTGACTCAGATTTGGTTCTTCGCTAGTAAATTCAACTTCTGCATTTCTATCACTGCCTGGAAATATTATTTTCCTGCCATACTGACTTAATCGTTCATGAATAAAAGGAGATTAACATGGGAAGAAAACAAAAATAAAAGGTTTCTGCTACACAGAACAAAGAATTTTTTATCAGAACAATCTTAGGCAAAAAATTATATGCTGAACCAATAGTTAAGAGATTTCATTAATTTTACTATTTATGTTCTTCTGAATATAATAGCAGAATGATAAGAAATGTTGCATACAATATTTGCAAAACTGGATCAGAAGTCAGAACAATAGAAAAAATATACGTGCCTCAGATTCACCTGTACAGGTGATAATCATGTCCATCAAACATTGCAGTAAATAGAATTCCTCTTTCTCTTTTCAAATTGCCAGGCCAGTTCAGCCCAGACCCAGAATATGTTTTTGACCTGGGGTTCCAGGACTGTCTCTGGAGATGAGTCACTATCTGGATCTACTCCGGTCGAAAGATCACACTCACCACCCACACTTCTCTTGAGTGGCACTGTATCCTCAAAGAAACCATAAGTGCCTGCTCTTCCTAATTCACAGAACTAACTCAGACTTATTTCCGTGGTGAAGAATGTAAGTTCTGGAATTAGCCCCCCTAGTGTTAAAATCCAGGCTCCAAACAAACATGCTTTGGGGCAAGTTCTTTGAGATCTCTATGTGAGAGTCCACCTGTGTCCAAAATGAAATTACAATAGGACAAACTTCATAGATTTTTTATGCATATCAAATTACATGGTGCACGTGAAACTGCTTAGCAAAATTTATGTTACTCATATATAGTTACTTAATGTATAATTTGTATGTATATAGATGATGGATATAGATTATGTGTGTGTGCATTTATATTTTTTCAGTTTTATTTCTCCTAGGCATTCACCCCGCTTTGTTCTTATCTTGGCAGTGTTATATACAAAAATATTTTCTGTTATTTTCCCCATCCTTGTTCTCCTTCTGTGCTGCCCTTTGCCAAAACGAACACAAGCAATCTAACTAGAAGGAAAAAAACAAAAAACCCAAAGCTCACATCCTAGAAACTGTCCATTTTTAATCCATGTCAGTCTTTCTGACATTTCCCCCATTGTTTGAAATAGCAAAAAGATAAATAAAAACAGCTCGGGTAATCGATAATGTCCTTTTCCTTCACCAATTCAAATTCTGAGACTCTAGATCCTGGATAGGAGCAGCTTTAGCTGTGTTTTCAGGAAACATCAACAAACCCACACAGCTTTCTGTCTGGAGAGAAAATCCTTTCTCCTATGAACCCTGATTTAGTTCAAAGGCCAATCCAACTCGAACCCAAAATAGAATATGATGGGAGCTCTTCAGAAGAACAGCTAAACCTGGACTGAGGACGGCTGGGGGGAGAGACAGGCGAATAGTCACACGCGGAAAGTTTATTCCTGCCTGCGTTCTAAATACCTTCCTAGGGCTTAACCACTGCTTGCATGTCAGAAGTGAAGAAACGAGAACAATCAGAATAGATTAGGACTAACTGAACGAGATGGAGAGAGTTGGAGCTCAACCTACAGACCTCCCAATTTGGTGTTCAGGCTATCCGGGCTCCGTGGAACCACATCCTGTATTGTTGGGCCGATGGGGTTAGGGAACCCCAGAGGAGCAACCCCCAAATGGTGGCCGAGACTCCATCTTGTCTCGCCCCGAAGCTTTCCCCTGGGACTTTCCACCGCAAGCGGAACGCCAGAGACACGTCATCTCCGGGAGGACAGAACTTACTCAGGAAGCAGAAACTGAACTGAGTTCAATTCCACACCATATATAAAACTCTGCCTGTACCAACCCCGGGAGCGACTTCCCTGGCCTCATTTTACAGAGGCCACGGAACCTCGCCCGAGAGCACTCCCATTAAAGTTCGCTCTCAAAACTTCTTGCCTGGCTCCTTCCTGTTCATCCACCACCGCCGACTCAAAACCTGACATGTATGGTCACAGACCCCTAGTGGACAGGACCTACCACGAGCTATTTTAAGCAGGGGCTGGGCCTGCCGGCCATTTTCTTTGCCAGTGGGCCTAAGCTCCACAAGGAGACTAGGATGGAACGTCTTTGGGCTAATGGTTGGTTCCAAAGTGAAAATAGCCCCACCAGCGCAGTTGGAAGTGAAAGAGCAGAGTGAAAGAGCAGAGCAAGGCTAACTCCATTAAGGAATGCGGACACCCTAACTGCCAAAGACTGTAAACCCCGCCTTTAGCCCGTCAAACTCGCACGCCAATTCTGACCAGAGTCATAGGCTAGTTCAAACAGCTACTTTGGGATAAATCGTTATTCAATTGGCCATCTGCGTGTGTATTACAATCTTATTGGCCACTGTGTGCTTGTTACAAACTCATTGGCCACTGGCCCCTATAAAACTGCTGCGCCTTTTGAAACTCTCTTTCTCCACATCACGCCGCTGCGTCGATAAGTGTGGGAGGAAGAGCTCGAGCTAGCTTGAATAAAGGCTCTTTGCTTTTGCATCGGATTCGGCTCCCTGGTGGTCTTTGGGGATCTAAAACTCTGGGCATAACATTGAAGTATGAGCCTTCCTTGCCACCCAGCATCATTTACTACACCGGGACGTCACTCACCCACGTGGAAGGGGAGCCACAGACGCAGAGAAGCTGGGTGTCCTTGAGGGACCTTTCTGAGTGATGCTTGGCCAGCATTACCCAACTTCTTTCACAGCCTCGCCACTGGGGATGTGCTCCCCGGGTTCTTTCTCAGCATCGCTGAGGAAAGACAGCTGCATGGATTCTGAAAAGCAAGTTGTGATATTGTGATACAATAAGAAGTACTTACTTGGTTTTTATCCCGGTTCCGGCACCCAGTTTCCAAAATCCTTGGAATTTCCTAAGAGACCAGAGCTATCAATGTGTCTTTTGTTATGTTAATTAGGTGGTTTTTTTTTGGTAAGCCTCCTAGGTCACCTAAGGATGGGGGGAGGGACTGGTTACCAGAGGAACCTACCCTGTGATTAAAAGGTTGAAGCTTTCAATCCCACCCCTGACTTTATGGGAGGGGAGAGGGGCTGGAGACTGAGTTCAATCACCAGTGCCCAATGATTTCATCAGTCATGCCTATGTAATGCTGCTTCCATAAAAATCCTGAAGTCTGGGTTTTCGAGTGCTTCCAGGCTGGTAAACATGAGATCTGGGGAAAAGGACACGCTCAGAGAGGACACAGAAGCTCCATGCCCCTTTCCCATACCTTGCCTTGTGCATCTCTTGCACCTGGCTGTTTCTGAATTATATCCTATATCCTGAATCTTATCCTGAATTATATACTCAACAAACTGATTTTCTAGTAAGTAAAATGTTTCTGAGTTCTGTGAGCCACTCTAGCAAATTAATGGAACCTGTTAAAAAAGAAAAGCACAGGCCCAAAACGGTGTCATTTATGTTAAGTATGTAAACTAAGACTTAATATATAACTTAACCAGGGTTTCAACTCCCCCCTCCCACCCCCCCCACCCCCACTCCAGGAAGATAACTTTTAACTAGCCAAACTGGAATTTCCTGGTCAACACTAGTAGGTAATCTCACCTCTTCTAGACTAGTCTAGGAAGGAGCATGCTTGCCTAAAACTGCATTCCTTGCTAATAAATTCCTTTTTCCTGCCCCTCTCTGTCTTTGGAAAACTTCCATTTTGTACAGCTTCTTGGAGCTTTCCTCTACTTGCTAGATGGGATCCTGCCCAATTCCTGAATCAGTGGATAAAGTCAATTTGATCTTCAAATTTACTTGGTTGAATTTCGTTTTTTAACAAAACCAAGGAGGGGGTCATGGGAGCCACTGGTTTATAGTTGGTCAGAAGCACAGGGAACAATCTGGACCTGCAGTTTGGCATCTGAAGTGGGGACAGTCTTCTGGGTCAAGCCATCAACCTGCAGGACTGGACACTCTATCCAGGTAGCTAATGTCAGAATAGAGTTGAATTATAGAACACCCCCCTGGTGTTGGAGTGTTGCTTGGTGTAGAATCAGAATCAGAATGTTTCAAATCAAGAGAAAGAGCTGCTGACCTAAAAAGGGTGCTGTAGAAAACTGGGAAGATCATAAGGCCAAAAACAAGATGGTGGTCCAATGGCAGCATTTAACACAAAATGGGATACTTAAGTCTTCTTCCTAGTAGTTATTATGACTAAACCGTGGAAATTAGGACTGGCCAATTCTGCCTGGAAGAGCTCCATTGGAGGATACTTTCAGGAACCAGGAGAAACACCACCACAACATGAGAGAAACTGTCACATATTATCCATGTCCTTTTCTCACCTTAGGGGAGCTGACAGTGAACCAGTACTGCCAGGTATGGGTCGTAAGGGGCTAGAACTAGGTGAGAACTGCTTGAGGAAGCCAAAGGCAGGAAAGCTTGGAAGAGCAAATAACCAACTGCCCCTTGGGGGAGAGTGAGAACCCAGCTCAGCGACAACAAATACCAACTAGGGGCTTGAAGGCTGAGTGAACCAGCATTCAAAGATGGGCGGAGAGAACAAGAGCAAGGAAGGACCAAACAAAGACAGCACAGGATGATTGCCAGGAAGGAGCCCAGCCCCCTTTCCAAGCAAACAATCTGCCAAAGGCTGTCATGCCCAATGAAGCTTCAAGACCAGCTCAGCCATAGGATGTAAGGCCAACAGATATGCAGGAATCAAAGACGGTTCTAATCAAACATCAAGTTCAAAGTTTCTGTAAATATGATATCTGAGGTTCACTTCAAAATAATAGGGAGATGATCCCGCGTGTACAGACCAAACAAAACTGGCCCTCCAAACAGAACAGTATTAAAAGCTCTTTTTTCATTCAGGATACATCATTTTTTAAAAAAGATTTTATTTATTTATTTGACAGAGAGAGAGAGATCACAAGTAGGCGGAGAGACAGGCAGAGGGAGAAGGGTAAGCAGGCTCCCTGCTGAGCAGAGAGCCCGATGTGGGGCTCGATCCCAGGACCCTGAGACCCTGACCTGAGCGGAAGGCAGAGGCTTAACCCACTGAGCCACTCAGGCACCCCAGGATACATCATTCTGAATGGAGATAACGATAGCTAAAACTTAAACATATTCATGAAAAGTACCAGCTAACCTTGTGAGTAAGGAAGGAAACTTATCCTGTAATGCAAAATTTCCTCTCAATTTACATTTACATAAAAATATGAGAACATTCAAGAAAGGAGTCACCTTTATGCAGTTTGAGAGCAAAATCATACCATGTTGTTTCTTTCCCAACATTAAAATTTTGAAATAAAGGATGATTCCATCCTTAGAGCCTGAGGTCTTAGTTTTATGGTTTTAGTTCCCAGTATTGTCTGTTATCTCAGGACAGCCCTGTGGAAGAGGCAGATAGAGCAGTTACTGTGGGTGTTGTACTGAGGAAGAAAGTAAGGCCCAATGGGTTGGAGGAAATTGTCCGAAACCCAGCAGCTTCAATAAGTAAGAGTCAGAACACGGAACCTCAGTCTGTTGGCTCCAAATTCAGGCCCTCTTTGCTGCACGGTATTACTCCTCCCAGTTTCTTGGGTTGCTTCTAATTGTGGGTTTGGTATCCCATCCTGATACTTTGCCTCCTTGTTCAGTCTTTCCAGCCTTGACCATTAGGATCATTCCAAATGACGGAGTACTGTCGGCCCTTGAGCAACACGAGTTTAAACTGTGCAGGTCCCACTTATACACAGAATTTTTTTTTTTGCTAAACAGTACAGTTCTGTAAATGTATTTCTCTTCCTTATGATTTTAATAACATTTTCTTCCCTCTAGCTCCATTTATTGTAAGAATACAGCATATAATACATAGAACATACAAAATTAATGTTAATTAACCGTTCATGTTATCAGTAAGGCTTCTGGTCAACAGTAGGCTATTAGTAGTTAAATTTTAGGGGAGTCAAAAGTTTTACATGAATTTTCAACTGCGTGGAGGTTGGTGCTCCAACCCTCATATTGTTCAGTGGTCAGCTGTATTCTGGTATGCCAGAATATCATGCTACTTTTTTTTTAAGGTTTTATTTATTTGACACAGAGTTAGAGAGTACAAGCAGGCAGAGCAGCACGCAGAGGGAGAGGGAGAAGCAGGATCTCCACTGAGCAGGGAGCCCAATGCAGGGCTCGATCCCAGGACCCTGGGATCATGACCCGAGCCGAAGATAACTGCCTAACCAACGGAGCCACCCAGGCGCCCCTATCAGGCTATTTTTGAAAATCCAAGTGTCTTCTGGTATTTTTCCAAGTGTAGCACCATTATTTCGGTATTTCAAAAATCTATATTCTGAGTTATGTACATTATGACATATATCCAGAGAGTTCTATACTGCATTTACATTTTATATTAAATAGAGATGACTTGGGGGCACCCGGGTGGCTCAGCCAAGTGTCTGCTTTTGGCTCAGGTCATGATCCCAGGGTCCTGGGATGGAGCTCCTCATCCAGCTCCCTGCTCAGCGGGGAGCCGGCTTCTACCTCTCCCTCTGCCCCCTGCCATTGCTCTCAAATAAATAAAATCTTTAAACAATACATACATACATAGAGGTGACTTGCTAGAAAGCTTTCTCACTACATCACTTCCCTTCTAAAACCTGTTCAAAGTATCCTTTGGTTGTATTAATTCCAATTTTCTAAATTACTAGTGAAGCTATGCATTTTTTGTTCTCAGAGCCTTTTATTTCCCAGAGCTAGTTTGGGCCCAGTTTCCAGAAGTCCCTGATGGAATCTGAGGGGGGTGAGGGGGAGGATCGGGACTTAGGAAGGGACTGTGTGGAAAATGGAATGGGAGGGAAGGCATAGGGTGAGAAGGGGAAGAAAAGCTGAGGAAGCTGTAGGTTAGCGTTCTTCCCTTTCTTTCCTAAGAGCACCGAGCCCATTTTCTGAGAAGCAGATGATTCTCCCGTAGGATAATTTATTTTAACTTCTTCCCAGTTTACCTTTTCTAGAATATTTAGGTTGGAAGGATACAGGAACAAACAGTCCTTGGCTCACTCTCACGGTCATCGGTTTCTGATGACAAAGTGTAGAAAATGATGGCACCACACAATTCTTTTTTTTTTTTTTTTTTAATAAAATACTGTCAGTAAGACCAACATTAGTGCCATCATTTTGGGATTTTGGGATTATGGGATTATGAGAATGCCATTGTCATTTCTGTCCAATGCTGCAGTTACTAAGCCGGGGTACTGAAACGTACCAAGCCAACTTCTATGGCTCCTCTCGTGGTCTCCCCCGGTGCCAGGCCACCCACCAATGCCATCATATCCAAACATCGATGGCCCTAATCACAGCTCCCAATGCTTGGCAGCTCTCTATTGGCTCCACTGCTACAGAGTGTACATTGGTCCACTAGGAAGTACTCCTGCTCTGGGCAAAGCCGGGATTCTGGAATAACTGTCCTCATTCTCATTCAGGGTACCATGGGTTAAAGGTTGGTACATATAATGCAATGAATTTTTGCCAGAACCAACCAAATTTCCATTGATAAAAAATTGGTCCATTCACTTATAATACCTTCATACAGTGCGTAATTATAAGCATTAAGAGTGAGTTACCTTTATATGTACCGACATCCAAAGTCAAACCGGACTGTTAACATGAAAAGGGCAAGTCTGAACAGATAAGCCCATTTGTGTCATGAAACATATAATCTCATTCATGTAATGGAAACTCCATCATCAGGGTCTGTCTTTCTGTCTTCTATTTCTCAGTCAGGTTGGTTACGTCTTTATAAAAAGAGGTCTGTAGAATTTACTGGACTGCCTGAGAATCCTTAAATGCACGTAAAATTTATTTAGCACACAAATAGAGTATCCAATTCCTTTAAAGCATAAAAAAAAAAATTAGGCAAACCATGAATCGAATCCAAAATAATTTTTTGGCAGGGAGAAAGCAGGCTGCTAGCCAGTGCAGAGATGCCAACTTAAAGGAAGCCAACGAAGCTAGGAAGAGCCTCTAAGAGAGTAAATAACTGCCCCCTCCGTAAGCGGACTCTTCTTACCAGGGATGAGACGCTCAGTGTTCCCCGTCCCGATAATAGTGAGAGGGTTGTCATCTTTTGCTAACGGTCCATTACTGAGTCTGAATCCGGTGGTGCTCTCATATCCTTTCTCTCCCCTTTCCTTTGATTAAGAGTCAGTGGGAATTCTTTCATCTCTGGCTGAGGAAAAAGAAGAAGCAGGACAGGGTGATCATTGTCCATTAGTTGCAGCTTTGTTGCCAGCAAAGGGGACAGAGGTCCTCACTTTTCATTAGCTACTGCTGTAGCGGACTGAAGGACATGCTGTGTGACCTGACCATGTTACTCACAATATTAAGGAGAATTTAGCCTTAAAGTTCAATGTAGGTGCCGTAATATAACAGATTTGACAGATACTACTGTCCATTACTGTTCATGTTTATTATACATATTTTGCTATTAGGTAGGCTTTCTAATTTTCTTAATGACTGCCAAGAGCTTACTCTTGGGTAAATTCTGGGTAAATTTAAAATTTGAGTAAATTCTTGGGTAAATTTACTCTGGGTAAATTCTCTCCCTCTCTCCCTCTCTCTCTCTCCACACCACCCCCGCCCCAATTATTTCAAAATAGGCCTAACTTTTACTCTGTATCCCAGATGTTTATTCCATCAATAATGGTTCTGTGTACAAAAAAAAAAAAAAAAGTTATATAGCTTTGCTTTTTTTGTAGATTCTTACTTTGCTCTTTGAAAATGAAGATCGTAAAATTTAAATGTATTGTTCTCACATGCTGTGTCTATATACCTGGAAAGCCCAAGAGGGTTAACTTAAAAGCCATTATAAACAAGAAGAAAATTCAGTAAGTTGTCTTAGGTACAAAATTAATGCAAAAAAAATCAATAGTTTTCCAGTGCACAAACAAAAACTAAATAATAGATACCAGAAAAAAAAAATATATATATATATATATACACAACAGCAATTAAAATATTAACTTGTTAGGGATACATTTAACAATAAACATGCAAGACTTATATTAAAATTTCTAAACCTATTTTAATATGTCAATTAAAAAATTTCAACTGTGGGGTGGCTCAGTGGGTTAAGTGTCTGCTTTTGGCTCAGGTCATGATCCTAGGGTCCTAAAATTGAGCCCCACTTTGGGCTCCCTGTTCAGCACGGAACCCGCCTCTCCCTCTCCTGCTCCCCCTTCTTGTGTGCACTCTCTGTCTTTCTCTCTCTGTCAAATAAATAAATTAAAAATCTTAAAAAAGAAAAGAATAAGATGTACCTCATTCTGATCTGACTGACCTGAAATCAAATCCGAACTATAGTTGACCCTTGAACAACACCAAGGTTAGGGGGGCCAACACCTCACACATTTGAGAATCCACGTACAACTGTAGACTTCCCCAAAACATAACTACTAATAGCCTGCTGTTGACCAGAAGCCTTGCCAATAACAGAAACAGTTAACACAAATTTCTCATATTATACGTATTAGGTGCTGTATTCTTGCAATAAAGTAAGCTAGAGCAAAGAAGATGTTAAGAAAATTGTAAAGAAAACACATTTACAGTACTGTCCTGTATTTACTAGAAATAGTGTGCATAAGTCGACCCAGGCATTTCTGATTCATGTTCTTAGTCAGCTGTCTGTCATTTTAAGTGGGTATCACTGTTCCCCGTGCTGGTGGAGCAGTATTTTAAAGCAAGGTATGGAACAATCCATATGACATAGTACATTTTCTGAAAAAAAAATTCATATTCATATCCAGATGGCAAGAAACTGGCAATAAAATAATAATACTTTCACCACCTCTGGAGAGCAAAGCTGGGAGACTAGAGGGTGGGGATGGAGATGGGAGAATAGCGTGCTTTTCAGAGAAAACTCTTGTAGCATTTGCATTTTCCACCTTCTGCATATTACTTATACGTAAATAATGAACCTTATCAATTAAGAGTTAAGTAAACTTTGTGAAATAATTTGTGGTATTTCTTAATACTTTTAAATGTATTCTTACTGTTGTACATACTCAGTTTTTATAGGTACTAAATTAAAAGTAAGCAGAAGAGACATTAATTTGAAAGTTCTTTATAACATAAATTGTCATGTTTCAGGTGTGTTTTAGTTGATTTTTAAAACTTTACCTTGTCTTACAACCAAATATAAATCTTCCATGCATCTGTTTGAATTCACATACAAGGGCACCTGGGTGGCTCAGTTGGCTAAGCAACTAACTTTTGATTTGGCTCAGGTCATGATCTCGGGGTCATGAGATGGAGGCCCAGGTCAGGCTCTGCACTGAGTGTGGAGCCTACATGAGATTCTCTCCCTCTCCCTTTGCACCTCCCCCTCCTTGTACATGCCCGCTCTCTCTCTCTCTCTCTCAAAAAGAAAAAAAAAAAAAAGAATTCAAGTACAAATGTCTTCTTAGAGTCTTAGAGTATGGGCTGTCATATTTGATATGATATAGTCGCCCCACTTAGGAAGGGGCACCCCAGAAGCCAAGTCCCAAGCTGGCATTTGCATCTTTGTAGTAATAATAGTACCTTACTTTTCATGTTGTTTGTCATATGAGCCACCACTTGATCTTGATCTTTTCTTCCAGGACTAAACAGATGCAGCTATCTACATGTAAAGAACTGTTTTCTGCTGTCCTTTTGTATTTTCACAGATAAAAGAATTGCAGCCTTGGTAGTTGATTTTTCCTTCAATCCTTTCTTCCTTCCTTCCTTTCTACCTTCCTTTCTTCCTTCTTCCTTC
>CM052893.1:6090086-6133711 GCA_028534135.1 Potos flavus | reverse complement strand
TTCTTCTTTATCCATTCATCTGTTGATGGACATCTAGGCTCTTTCCATAGTTTGGCTATTGTGGACATTGCTGCTATAAACATTCGGGTACACGTGCCCCTTCGGATCACTACATTTATATCTTTAGGGTAAATACCCAGTAGCACAGGCACGATTTTTATTTAACCAATTCAGTTCCTTCTGGGGAGTTCTTGAGGGAAAGCAAAGGTTCAGATGAGTCGTGCGGGAGGGGACCTGGGCTCTCATTTTGATTTTTCTGTTATGAATGAAGTTGGCCAAATCAACTACAAAGAGAACAGCAATTTCCTTTTAAAGGGAGGTAGCATAATGCTGTAAAAAGCCATTAAGCCAAGGAGGAAAATATCTTCTTACATAAAATATTCTGACTCTACCATTTGCTCTATGCTATTATGTGAGCCCTTGAACGGAGCTAAAAACCTTCCCTTTTATGAAAAGGACAAACCTGAACTCTCACTAAGTGATGGTGAAGACCGAATAAAAAATATGTGTGAAAGCTCTCGGCACAGTATAGATCACTACATACTATTAAATGTTGTGGGCTTTTCTTTCTTTTCTTTTTTCACTTAACCAATATCAAGATGCTGTATTTGCTTTACATACATCATCTCACTCAATCTTCATAATCCTATTAGATATTATCCACCCCAGCTTCAGATAAACTGAAAAATAGGAGACTAGAAAATTTTCCCCAAGTCAGCTAATTAATAGCTCACAGGTGGTAGAGTCCACATTGGAATCCAGGTAATGCAGGTCCAGAGCCTAAGCTCTTAAGCAAGCGAGGCATTACATAAGGAATAACAGACGACAACTACAGAGATAAAATATGCCTCTAGATGTACAAACGAACAATGGGAAAATTGGCCACAGATGTTTGGTAAAAATATTTATTAGATTTTAAGTGGTGAGATTAAAGCCTGTGTTTATCTTCTGTTTCTGAAAATAGAACTGCTCGCTGAGTAAGTGCCCCAGAGGCTGAAAGACCAAGAAGTGGACATGAATTCATTATTCTTTCATTCTGAGAGCAGCTGCTGCATGCGCAGTCTGGCTCTCTCAACACAAGGACCACTCGTCCCCTCGTAATCAGTGGGACTCCTTTGTTCAAGCCCAGCCTCTCCATCTTGTATTTCTCTTCACTAAGCAGGCTGTTA
The DNA here is from genome assembly GCA_028534135.1 of Potos flavus. Lineage (NCBI taxonomy): Eukaryota > Metazoa > Chordata > Mammalia > Carnivora > Procyonidae > Potos > Potos flavus. Next base: position 6,132,542 of record CM052893.1, on the reverse strand, counting down.
CTGGTTGGTTTTCTCACCCTACTGATGTATGGACGTCTGCTTCTTGTTTCAGGTTGAATTTCACTGAGTTTTTCAATGGCAGTGTCCCTTCGAGCCATCTGATGAAAGAGTGTCCTCCATCAGCTTACCACCTTGGAACTATTATCCTGGCATCTTATTGTGAGTCACACCTTCCCACTCAAGTAAAAAAAAGCCACATCTATTTTTTACCGATGGTAGGACTGACCCCAAGCTCACCAGGAAAGGGGACTGCATCCTCTCAACTTTGGTTTTTCTAATTAAAAAAACAAAAAAACCCCCAAAGAATTGAAGCTTCAAGATGAGGGAGTAACCTTGGGCCGTGAAGGTCTTCCAGGAGGGCTGAGTGGGGGTAACATATTACACTTATTTTGGGATAACTGGCTTAGCATTTGTGCATCTTTCTGTATATATTATACATTAATTAAAAATACACAATAGTGAATGGAAGAATTTGAGAAAGCAAAAACAAATAATTCTTTTTTTAATCCCCCAGACAATTCTGTCAAGACATTTTACCATAAAGGGAAGTAGAGAGATGGGACAAAAGCTGAAGGGGTATTTTAAAGATGGGAGAAAATGACTGTTTGGGAAACTCCATTTACTCATAGTTGTCACAAAGGAGAAACACCTGTCCTATTATTTACTTAATAGGTTTTCTTTAAATTGACTCATTTTTAACTTAAATTTTTTTAAAAAGCAAATTTCATAAGTATCACTTGCCATAACAGAAGTAACTAAAAATGCAATGAAAACAAGTCATTCCATTAAAATAATTAAAAACAGTTAAATGGAAGTAAAAATCAGTCGGATTGGGCTACACAAACGGACACCTAAAAATAAGTTCCTCGTGCTCGCTTCGGCAGCACATATACTAAAAATAAGTTCCTCAGTCAGAAAACTAGAGCTCTTCATGACCACTCTCTTCTGTTGTGGGATCGCAGGCTTCTTGTCTCACAGAGTCGAAGAAAGAATCTCACAGACACAAAAGGGTGAAGTGAAGTGAAAGTTTAGTAAGTGAAGGTAAGAACCGAAAGGAAAGAAAAAGCTCTCTAGCATGAGAGGGTTCCCCAGTGGGCTGCCACTGAGGGCTTTTAGTGGCAGTCTTACTGAGAACTGACTGGGAAGCTTGTGGCCTTGAGATTCTTCTGCCATCTTGGTTTGTTCCCCGAGCTCTTGTTTAGCTCTGTCTCAGCCTCTCCACCTGCCAGGAATAGTTTCCAAGCCCAGTCAGGGGAGCCAGGGGCCTCCTATCTCTCCTGTCTATCCCTTAACCTCTTCTCTACTCATGGGACAGGACCTGTGGGCAGAAAGTTATCAAGGAATGAAGGGTGACTCACTGCATACTTTTTAATTCGTGGGGGTTAGGGATAGGGCAAGTCTCCAAGGAAGCGAGGCTTTCAGAACCTTGAGGTGCCAGCTGCTACCAAGATAAGGTTCCTTTTAAACATGAAGGCCCTCAGGCAGCCACGAGTTCCTTGAGGAAGGTCACGCTCTGCTTGTTTCAAGGATCTGTCAGTGGGCTGCAAGCTGTAAGGAGATTTTAATTGAAGCGATATTTTTTTTGCCTTTGTTTCCCACATCAGTTCCATGTCTATGTAACAATCACACTGTTGCTCATCATCTTCACCCTTATACTGGAAGCATCCTGCTTTTCACACATTCCTGTTGAGCTCAACAAAGAATGCTGACTTTCCCAGCACCTCAGGTCATTCCCCGTTCCGTGTCTCCATGTCCTGGAAGGAAATTTGGTGCTGAGCAAAAGCCTCCCGTGCTGCCAAGAAAAAGAACTCATTTCCACCTTTTTTCTTGGAAAATGCTCACTTTTGTCTTAGTGTGTGGGGGTGTGTGTGTGGGGGCACGTGCGCTTCAGCTGTAGCTCTAACACCCTGCCTGAAACCAGACAAAGGTGGAGGGGCATCCCAGAGGGGCCCTGAATGATCACCCCTGTTCCGCATTTTAGAAAACACTGCTCCATAACCACAGAGGTAGTATTTTCCAAGTTAAAAATCGGAGTGTATGACCTTTCAACATATTAAAAATCAGAGCTAAAAATAAATAAATAAATAAAAAATAAATAAAAATAAAAATAAAAATCAGAGCTGCCCAGAAGAATCTAGAATGTGTAGTGCTGTACCTAAGACATTCATTTATTAGTCCACAAATTCTGACTTTTATCAACACCAGGGCTAAACATCAGGGACATGAAAATTAGGAGACTTGATCCCTGCCCCCAAAGTAAGGTTTCCAGATAAAAATACAGAATACCAAATTAAATTTGCATTTCAGGGGCGCCTGGGTGGCTCAGTCAGTTAAGGGTTTGCCTTCGGCTCTGGTCATGATCCCAGGGTCCTGGGATGGAGCCCTGCATCCGGCTCCCTGCTCAGTGGGGAGCCTGCTTCTCCCTTTTCCACTCCCCCTGCTTGTATTCCCTCTCTAGCTGTCTCTCTGTCAAATATATAAATAAAATATAAAAAATAAATTTGAATTTCAGATAAACATGGATTTTTTTTAGTGTATGTCCCAAATATTGCCATAGACATACTAAAAATGTATCTTTTGCTTATTTGAAATTCAAATTTAACTGGGTCTGTATTATTATTTGCTAAATCTAGGGGCAAAGTCAATTAAAATAGAGAACATGAGACATGTCAGGGTGAAGGGGTCATCGTAGAGTATTTGGGTTCATTTTAGGGAAAACTTCAGAAAACAATCTTCAGCTAAGAACTTCGGGGCTGTACCACATGTAGCAGAATTTAACAACACACCATCATGACTTGTTCTTTAACTTTTTAATGGATACATGTTTTATCTGCATAACCAGAGCCTAAGTTGCTTGAGGACAGGGACCTATGTGTTCCCCATACCACCCAGTATGACAGGGACCCCTAACACCTGTTACTGCCTGAATTGACTCCAGTGGTTTTATCCTCCCAAAAAGTCAAAGGATTCTGTTCAGTGAAACGTTAACTGGTGTTTTCTAAAAGTTCCAGGCTTCAAACGCTGCAGCTGAGAATCTAGTCTGACACTTGGGGAGTCAAATTAGCGGTAAGGGTATGGGCTGTTCGCAGCACAGCAACCTCCTATGCCCGCTTCATGATGGATTCCATGGGGCTGGGCATCTTTCTGAGGTTTGAGTTCCTTCCTAAGAACCCCATGTGTGGCACGTTCTTGGTTGGACCACAGCTGAGCAGTCCAATGAGTGTAAGAACAGTTTGCTACAAACACACTTAAGCTCCTCTTTACCCTCCTGTGTTTTGGAACTGTCCCCCACCAAACGCCGTGGTCAGTTCCAAGCTGGCTCAGAGTGAGGTCTACCCATCGCCGTTGGAAGCACAAGGGAAGATAACTTTTCTGAACACCTCTCTAGCCTCAGCTCTAAAGACCAGACCTGAGGAGGAGGCAGCCTTGTACCCACTGAGCACAGAACCCAAGAGTGGCACTGTTTCAACAGTTTCTAAGGTAAAATAGGTTGGCATGATGTTAAACTAATCATGAAAAGACTTTAAAAGAAGCATGAGAGAAACATGAACAGAAGGTCATCAAATGGGGAGCATTTTTTTTTTTTAAACAAGCTTCTTTCCCTTCAGCTCTTTAAGTTGAGTAGGAATTATCATTCTATCTCATCCCTGGGCCCAGAACACACTCCCTGGTCTGGTCTAAGGTTCTTCCCCAATGTTTTACCCCAATATCCTTAAGGGAAGAGGACAGATACAAGGTCTAGAGTATTATGCAGACAGGAAGCCTCACCCCAGTGACCACCAGAGTCCGAAATGTCTTTAAAGTCTGTGCACCACAGAGCTCGTTTTCATTGTTTGGCTACAAAGTCCCCTTTAGGTCAAAGACGAAGGAAGCTGGACACTAGGTAAAGGGGTAAGGACAGTTTTAATCAGTAATACACTATTGGAAGAGGGAACAAGTCCTGCTCTTAACTGATTTGTACTGAGGTGGGGCAGGGGGAGGGTTGTTTTAAGGAGAGAATGAGGGAGCGGCAGGGGCCAAATGAGCGCTCAGCAGAATCAGGGAGGTGAAAATGACAAAAACGAAGAAGGGAGCGTCACCTGGGAGTGTGAACCAGCGATTGTAGAAGTCAGGCTCCTACCCTCCTACAGACCCTGGGAAAGGAGACCCTGCCATCACGCGTTGGCTGGCACAAACAGTAACTTCGGTCGCAGCCTTGAGGTTTCTCAGACAGGCACGTTTAAGGTGGCCAAGGTCATCCTGGGGATGTGGCCTTGTGCTGTTGGGAACTACTTTAGTGTTTTGTTCAAGCCTTTCTAGGCCAAAGATGAGGCCCCGTAGAGAGGAGCGCTCACGGCCCTGTGGGTAGAGTGGGGTCCAGGAGCGACTCTGTCACTTCCTAACCGCCCCTCTCTCCCCTCCCAAAGTCTCCGGGAAGGGTCCAAAGAATACTGTAACTCAAGACGCATCTTCTGTTTCCCTGCAGCTCGCCGCGCAGGGGTCTCTGAAGAGCCTTGGAGTCCACTGCACACCACCGTGACCAAGAGACTAATCTGCTGCAGGGATCTCTTTCAGGTTTTAAAACCCCACACACAAACACACGATAGCGCTCCTTAAACCACCGCAGCCCCGACGTGAGGCCGCCATCAGCGGAGAACTACAACTCCCAGCAGCCCCGGCGAGAGCGAAAACGACCAACTTCCGGGCGCCGTTTCCCTTGAGCCAGCTGCTCCAGCTCCGCCCGCGCCTTCGGAAGGCCGCGCAGTAGCCCGGCGGGCAGCGGCGGCAGGGGTCGCAGGGCCGCGGCCACCATGGCGTCCGGCGAGGAGCGGGGCTCAGGTCCCGGAAGCGGGGGCCGCGAGAAGCGGAGCCAGCGTCGCGGAGGTGCGCTCTGGTGTCACTTCCGCTGGGGCGGGACCTTGGGCTCTCCCGCGCAAATTGAAAAGCCCTCGGTGCGCGGTTGCCACTCGGCTCCCTGAGTTCCGCACCGCCTGCCTCGGGAGCTCTGGCCCAGGTGAGTTGGGGGCGTTGAGAGCAGGTTTCGGACCCTCTGCCCACCTGCCCTGGAGCGGACGGGGAGAACCCTTCCCGGGAAGGGAGCGGAGCGGGCTGCGCGTGGGCCCAGGGTGGCGTCCTCTCGGGACTCTGGTCGTCCGGGACTGGGAGGAGGGGGTCCAGTGGGGGTCCGGCGGGGTCTTCCCGCCCCGGCCGCAGAGTCCCGAGTCGCGCTGCAGGCCGGGTGGAGGCTGCTCTGAGCGCAGGGAAGGTCCGCGGGCACCAGCTCCCGCCCGTCGGACTCCTGCAGGGCTGCTGCCCAAGCTAGCAGCCCGGTTTTCACATGCAGTGCCGACTCTTAAATGTGGAAAAGCGAATTTTCTTCTTGATATCTTGCAGGCGAAAGGAAGCGTGTCTCCTGGAATGGGCTTGCGGGCCATTCGTGGACGGCCCGTGGACAGGAGTGAAGCGAGGAAGTCGGGTGTGTGGTCGTACCTCGCGTGTGGCGGGCGGGCGCCCTGAGATGATGCCCGCCATGTGGCCCCCGGTCATTCCCACTCCGCTGAAGAGGAAACGTTTAGGCGAGCGTATTTACCTAGCTTAGAAGACATACAGGTTTCGCAAGATGTGTACTGCGTCAGTTTCCCTCAAGGGGGAAGAAAACTCTTATTAGAGGCATTATCTGAGAGGTAGGAAGCTAATTGCCTTTCTCCAACTGTGGCTTGAGGATCACCTGCATCCTAATTATCTGCCGTATTTAAGAGTCAGAATCCCCCACCTGGCTCCACAACTGGTGAATGCACTGCTGTCCTAAAGCTCAGAGCTTTGGTAGAGTATCAAGGTGAGGCTGGCTTCTTAAACTGTTCTTTCTTGCTTTACCCCCCAAACTTAGTGTTTGCTGGGAGAGGTTTATGTTATGAAATGCTAAGCAGCTGTTCAGCCCCATTGCTTTCACTTTTTATCTTGATTGGGGGTGGGGGGTGGGTGCTAGAGCTGACCCTTGAACCACAGGGGTTAGAACTGTGAGAGTCCCCGGAGTCGTGGATTTTTTTCCCCCGACAAATGCAGTACAGTACTGTAAATGTATTTTCCTTGTGATTTTCTTAATGCCATTTCCTTCTCTCTGGCTTACTAAGAATACAGTCTATAATATATAGAACATGCAAAATATGTGTTAACCGAATTTATGGAATTGGTAGGGCTTCTGGCTATTAGTAGTTAAGTTTTGGGAGAGTCAAAAATCATATGTGGATTTTCTACTGGGTGGGGGTGGATCCATATAACCCCCCTCCTTGTTCAAAGGGTCAACAGTAGTGCTTCAGAAAGGTCTGAGCCAGCCCCAGGATTTCTGTAAGAAGCGACTTCCAGGCTTCTTCCTGGCTAGAAGGAGGTAGATCTTAACAATGCCTTTTTGGAGAGAGAGAGAGTCATGCTCTTTTAGCACTTCCTGTGTGCCTAGGCTTGGAACACACATTACTATTCCAAGTGGGAAAGCACTTTGGAAAGAATAAACGTTAAGAAACTATCAAGTGACATTAGAGTTGGTGATTAGCGTAAATACTCTAGACTGGAACTTCTTGGCAGAGAGGAGCCCAGTTAAAGTATTAAAGAGCAGTGATTCTCAAATATTAAGCAATAACAGTTGCTATATCCGTTTCCAATTCTTTTTCTTATTTTTCTAAAACTTTTGAGTAACTGTATTTTGCTCTAAATATTGCCGTTTTTCCTTTCTCCTCTCACATCACGTAGCTGGCACTATGGGGATACATGGATTACTGCAGTTTATCAAAGAAGCTTCTGAACCCATCCACGTGAGGAAGTATAAAGGACAGGTAGTAGCTGTGGATACATATTGCTGGCTTCACAAAGGAGCTATTGCTTGTGCTGAGAAACTAGCCAAAGGTGAACCTACTGATAAGTAAGTTTGGACCTTGTATTAATTCTTTGCCAACTAAGAATCAGACTTATATTGGGATCATTTTCATTCAGTGCCTGGTTTTTCAAGAAGTGAGACTAAGAACATTGCCAAATCAGGAGCGACTTTGTTCTGTGATGTAGTATCAAGACACCAAAAGATAAAAACCAAAGACTGTGTCCTTTATTTTTTTACCTGAGAAACTGAGCCCTGTTTGCAAAACAAAGTAGTTGCTTCAAAGGGACAAGGTGTTTTGACTCCCTTTTACTTTACTTGGGGCCCAAAGCGATGGGCCTTGCTGATATCCAGTCATAACTGCAACTTCATTTGAGGCATGTTCCAAGGACTAATATCTTCTCTATTTTTTTACATAGAAACATTAGAAAAAGAAGCAAGTATAATTTCAGAACAGAGATTTCCCAGAGCAATTTGATCGTTATTACGAATTTTCTTTTTTGCAATATGTAATTTATCTCCTAGAAGAAAGGCTCCCGGATTTAATGTGACATAATCACAATGAAAAGTAAAATGTATTAATGCTGTTTGTTTCCTGGAGGAAAGAGGGAAAGGCTTTATTGAATGGTAAATGTTTCGGGCTTTCAGGCTTCTCCAATTAATTTGACCAAAAGTGACCTGGACCAGACAGTATGTGTGGGATCTGAGGGAGCCAGGCGCTGCTGCCACGCCATCTGCTGGGTTCATTTTGTTTTTAAAGGCCATTTCTTTTCTGCCGCTGAATTTGAATAGCTGCAGGTGTAGCTGAAGACTATAAGTTTTTCATTCTACCTGTAGTGTTTCTGAATAGTTAGAAATATAGAAATATAGAATATACAAATATAAATATAGAAATATTTATTTATATATATAGAAAAAAATATAGAAATATAGAATAGAATAGAACTGAATAGTTCTTCACAGGGGAAGAACTTTCTCTAGTTTTTTGTAATCTTGGGGATTCTGAGATTTTTTGACTAATTGGAAGAATTGTCCAAAATACAGAAAATATCCTTTATTAGAGATGTCAGTGATGAACTCCACAGACCTGCCATGTAGTAATTTATTAAACTAAAAAGCTGTGGACTTTTAATTTTTTTTCTCACAGCAACTAATGAGTCACATTTGATAGAGTTTACTTTTCCTTTCTTATCCACCTTTGGATGGGGATATTAACCGGAAAAGGTGAGAAAATTTGGATAAGTGTATGATAAGCCTTTATGACCATTATAAGGAATGATGTAGATCTAATATGCTGACCTGGAAAGATTTCTGCAACAGGTATCTGATGTTTGTATTCTGTCTGGTTAAAAAATATGTGAATTTCCTTTGAGATTTATTGTGATTTTATATTTGCTTTCTCCTATTTTTTACATGATACTTCATTAGTAGGCCCAGAATTAGTACAAAGTCACTGTTCTGTAGACCAATGCATATCTGTTGTCACTGGTTTACAATAAAAAGAAGGGCCACATAGTGAGTCTTTCATTAAATGAGTGTATGGGATTTAAAAGGTTATCTTTTAATATTATGTCTATTTTTGTTCTTTAGTTAAAATATCCTTTTCTTTATAAATGATGGAAGTTGTAATGTGGCTCTTTTTGTTAATTGCCTTGCCAGAATAAAAAAACTAAATGCAATACATGATCCTTGCTTGGATCCTAGACTGTTGGGGAGGTGGGGTGATGTAGCAATGGTGTGCTGGAGCCAGCTCATACAAGTTTGCTGTATACTGTCTTCTCTCAGTTCAGCATTTGGTGACCCCCACATTGGTAGTTTATTCACCACTGTAATATATTTGTGTCAGGGAAATTGAGACAAATGTGACGGAGCAAGCACCCCTTCCCCCAGAACTAGTTGTTAAACCTTTACCAGGACACCACTGGTTATAAGAAATACTGGGACAGTTGGACAAAGTTTAATATAGACTGTATATTAGATGATATTGCTTTTAAGTACCTCGGGTGTGATAATGGTATTGTTGGAGGAATCAGATATTTATTGTACTATTCTTTCAGCTTTTCAGTAGATTGGAAATTTTTCGAAGCAAAAAAAAAAAAAGGGAAAAAGGCACGATTTGGAAGCACAAAATATCAGAACTGGAAGGGATGTCAAAACCTTTTCATCTGTAGATAAGAAAAGCAGGGTTTGCAGTGTCAATAACATCAACTGCCACATAGACCATAGGATCCAAGGCAGGATTTGAACCCAAGTCTAAATTAGAGTTTTTATTTCCTGTGAAAGCATTTGCTTAAAAAAAAAAATAGTAAAAACCTTCTCTTTTCAAAATCTGTCTCATCTGGTTTTAAAAAGAGCAAGAGTATTACCTTACAAGATGCCATGCACCTAAATGCATTTTTCTTTATTTTCATAGGTATGTAGGATTTTGTATGAAATTCGTAAATATGTTACTCTCTCATGGGATCAAGCCTATTCTCGTGTTTGATGGATGTACTTTACCTTCTAAAAAGGAAGTGGAAAAGTCTAGAAGAGAGTAAGTTGATTCTCTATTCACTGTCAAATTTAATTGCACTAAGGTCTGATGCTGTAGTTTTTTTTACCAATTTTCTTAAATTTTAATTTGTTGAGGCTTGCTTTATAGCCTAGTACTTGAACAAATTTTTTTTTCCAATTACTTTTATTTTATTTTTTCAGTGTTGAACAAATTTCTTTAAATGTTCCATGAGTGCTAGAAAGGAATGTATATTCTCCAGTTACTAAGAGGAAGATTGTATATCTGTCCAGTTAGTCAAGCTTATTGATTATGGTGCTCAAATCTGTATCTTTACTGTTTTGTTTTTTGTCTGTTTCTTATTTGTGTCTCCTTAATTCATAAATTACTGAGAAAAGTATGTTAAAATTCGGTAGTGGATTTGTCATTTACCTTATAGTTCTGTCCACTTTTTGTTTATTTTGAAGCGATTTTATTGGTTGCATTCAAGTTTAGAATTAGTTACATTTTTGTGGTAACTGAAACAATATGTAGTGACTCTTTTAATTTCTAATTACGCTTTCTTTTCCTAAAGTCTATTCTGTCTGATATTAGCATACCCGTAACTTTTTTCTGTGTTTCTACTGTCTTTTATTTGTTCACCTTTAGGTTTACTACATCATTGGTTTTTAGATTTGCCACTTAAAAAGAACACATTACCGTGTGTGTGTGTGTGTGTGTGTGTGTTTTCAGATTTATTTGAGAGAACACGCATGCTTGAGTGGGGGGGGAGAGGGGCAGAGGGAGACACAGCGAGAGAGGGAACACAAGCAGGGGGAGTGGGAGACGGAGAAGCAGGCTTCCTACTGAGCAGGGAGCCTGATGCAGGGCTTGATCCCAGGACCCTGGGATCATGACCTGAGCCGAAGGCAGACACTTAACGACTGAGCCACCCAGGCGCCCCTGGAGGCTCTGATTCTTAAAGCCAGAACATTAAAAAGTTTATTTACAAAGGAGTATCTGAAATTGTCTGAGCCCACATTCTATTACAAATATACAGTTTACTAAAAATACTCTTAATAAAAAGTTAGTAGGTTCTAGGTTAGTTCTAAAAGGATGGGTGACAGTCCCAAACTAGTATGGCTAAGGGACTAATCCATACCAGATCCCACCTGGATATCCCACACCATGTTCTTAATTCTAATTGCAGATACTTATTTTCTCTTGCTAAGCTCAAAAATGGCAAAAAAAAAAAAAAAAAAAGAGTTACAACTGTCTCTGATCCATGAACTCTTTTTGTCTTTGTAAGATCAGCTTTCCTGTGCCACTGTACCAGTGGGAGAGGCACTTAAAATCCTTCTCTACAAGTCTCTTCATCTGCGGAGCCCAGTCTAAAAGTGGAACTAGGGAACGTGTGTGTGCGCGCGCGCGTGCGTGTATTTACTTAAAGATCAAAACCTCGTGAGTTCTGACTGATTCTTCTGGTTCAGACTCACAGCTGCAGGGTTTCTACTTCTTTGTAATGCATCTTTATCTCCTTTCTTCCATACTGAGAATCCTTATTTTCAAGGGCACAGGGGGGATGAAGTTGCAGTATCTTATAATGACTCATTTGTCCTATCCCAAAATAAGTATTTTATTATATTCGACAGTAGATTCAGAATAAAATACTGATACTACCACTACTGATACGATTATTGAAAACAGTTAAAATGTCTTTCTTTCATCCTTTGCATATACTCTCTTTTCCCATTTTAAAATTAGCAGTTCTCTATTGTCGGAATGTGTACTATCACTGTCTTCCTGTTTAACCGTATTTAGTGTTGATTCTACAAATTACCATGTATTTGCTTGTTATAGACAGTTCTTATGCAGATGGTATTTTGGGTTTTTCTGAAATTTGTTCTCTAGTAGATCCCACAAGCTCACAGAAACAGTATTTCTCAAGTTCTTCATATGTTGATAAAGGTGCAGCTTCACGCTTGAAAGTTCGTTTTGGTGGTGTGAAAGCCTTGATTCACGTTTTCTTAGGTGTCTTAGTTAATCCATTTTCTTTTGACATAAAGCATTTCTGTGGAAGTCTGAGGATAAGCTTGTATATGCGTGCATTATACATCACTTGTGTTCCTTTTACCTGGAAGCCCAAAAGATCTGAGTTCATGTTCAGATGAACTGGTGAACACTGTCAGATGAGTCAAACTTTCCCCCCGCCCCAGGAGAATTTCTTGAATTACCGTTTTATTATGGTTTTTTGAGTCAGCCTTTTGCTTTTTTTTTTTTTTTTCCCCCTTGCAGAAGACGACAAGCCAATCTTCTTAAGGGAAAACAGCTTCTTCGTGAGGGCAAAGTCTCAGAAGCCAGAGAATGTTTTACCCGTTCTATCAATATCACACACGTGATGGCCCACAAAGTTATTAAAGTAAGCCAAATGAGAAAGCCAAAGTAACAAAAATGGCTAAGTTCATCAAAGCTAGTTATGAGTCGTCTTTTGATAGGAGAACAAGAAAGTGAAGGGAGGGAAATTATTCTAGGCCTAACCTCAAGGAAGGTCAGGTCTCAGGAAGAAGGGAGCAGTATCTTTCAAAAGAGGAGAGGAGACCAACAGTCTCCAGGGGAGAAATCCTAAAGACTAAGGGACGCCCTCCCTTTCTAGATATTTGAGCTCGGTGGGCACCTTGTTCTGTAGAGATGGAAGGGATGGTTCCTGGAGGGCCGGTCTCAGCCCGCTTCTGGGTAGTCGTCAACACTTAACCACCTCCACTCTTTTTTTTTTTTTTTTTTTTTTTTTTTTTTACCACCTCCACTCTTCATGGCCATGGGATCTGTCGAACCAGCCTCACTGGCTCAGGACCTCTCAGACCCCTAGTCTCCTCAGTATAGAAGCTTCTTACCACTATAGATCTTCCACAGCCGGCAGCCCCAGCCCTCAGCTCCCCTGCTGCAGGCCTTTGTTCAAATGGCTTGGTAAACCTGGGAAAATAAATAGAGTGATTAAATTCTGTAGTTTTATCAAAACAGTGTCAGATAGACTTTTGGAGACTGAAAAGAAAACATTGTTTTTACGGGGAAAATATACTCCAAACAAATGTCCTGTAAGCTTTTAGAGCCTAGCCATTTTAAGATGCAAGCTTTCTACAGTTTGAAGTAATTAAGGTTCTGGCTTGTAATTGTTTTTCTCCCTCTGAATGTACAGCAGTATTTTCTCCTATAAATTGATTTTTTTAAAAAGATGGCGATATAATTGTGGCATTGTGGCTGTATGATTAGTGCAATGTATGCTAGGCCTAAAAGTAGAAAAACTTACCCCAAAGGAAATGATTTCTGAAAATAACAGGAGCAAGTACATGTGGAGGCTGATAATGAGATGGGAGGTTGCTGAGTGCTTTCTAGACGCTGTGCTGGAGATTGACTGTGACCTTCTCTGGCAGGCTGCTCGGTCCCAGGGAGTAGATTGTCTCGTGGCTCCGTACGAAGCAGATGCGCAGTTGGCCTATCTTAACAAAGCTGGTATTGTACAAGCTATAATCACAGAGGACTCTGACCTCCTCGCTTTTGGCTGTAAAAAGGTACTTGACTCTAGCTACTATATGCTGCTTTTCTGTGCAGTTGGCAGTGGTGTAAAGCGAGGAAATAAGGTTTTTCCTCTCCAGGAATCACTGTTTTATTTAATACTTGCCATTGATTCTACTTAAAATACTAATAATTATTTAAAATGAAAAGAAGGGTTTTGCTGCTTGACATTTGCATAATCTGAATACTTTTTCAGAATAAGCCCTTAAGGTTAGAAGGTTTTGTTGTTTTATCCAAATTCCTCGATAGAGTAGACTTATTATTTTTGGTATAACTATATGCTTTACATTTTTCAATTAGGTGAGATAAATAACTTATCCAATTGGATGCTTTGCAGTTAGAATTATGTATAAAACTGTTTAATGGAAAATGTTATCATGATAGGGGGGAATTAAGGTACAAAGCTACAAAATGATCTCATTTTTATTACTGCCAGTGTTGTTTATATCATCTATATAGTTCATAGATGATTAAAAGGATCTGTCAAAGGGTTAATGCTGGGTGACAGTGATAGAAGAGGGATATCAGGCAACTTCTGTGTTCTTCCTGAATTTCCATGTTCTCTAAATTTTCTACAATGAACACATATTACTTTAAGAATAAGAAAAAGGATTTTTGTATGAATTGCTGTTTGGTCGCCGTGACAACCCTGGATGTCAGTGGGAGGTAAGAGGTGCAGAAAGGGCATTCTCTGTCCCCGAGTCAGAATAAGGGAGTCCTAGCACACGACCTTGTCTGTCTGTCGTCTATGCTTCAGTTTATTTGCAGATTTCACAGTAATTAACTGGCCTGCCTATCTCTCTTCTCTCTCAGTGCGATGATAAAGAACAAGAAAGAATTCTTAGCAATATCGCAGTGGATTAGATAATGAAACATTATAATGACCCTTTTAGGTATTAACAATTTCCCTGCCTTTTAAAGGTGATTTTAAAAATGGACCAGTTTGGAAATGGACTAGAGATTGACCAGGCGCGGCTGGGCATGTGCAGACAGCTTGGGGACGTGTTCACGGAGGAGAAGTTCCGCTATATGTGCATTCTCTCGGGCTGTGACTACCTCTCCTCACTGCGTGGGATCGGCTTAGCAAAGGCCTGCAAAGTGCTAAAACTGGCCAATAATCCAGACATCGTGAAGGTAAGAGTGAGTCGCCCACTGTCCTGTCTGGTTTCCACAGCATTTCTTACATCATAGGTGAACCCTTCAGAATATAAATTTTAAGTATTCTATCATGTCAGTAACCCATATTGCATCATCAAAAGGACAAGATGACTAAAACACTAGAATTTTGCTTTTGGCAACTTTTTTAAATGAAGGCCAATATGAAGAGATTTAAGGGCAAAATGTCCTAGATAGAATTAATGTTAAAATGTATGGTCTTTCAATTTCTGTCCTATTCTCTGTAGTAATGGTTCTCAAATTTTTTGGCGTCAGGATCCCTTTACACTCTTTGATGCTCTTGGTGGCAAAATTTTTGTTAAATGGGTTATAGCTGTTGATATTTACTGAATCAAATTCAAACAGATAAAATGTTGGCTATTTTAAAGCTAATAATAATAAATTCATTACATGTTAGCTTGTAAAGGATATTTTAATGAAAAATAGCCCTGTCTTCTGAAAAGGTGAGAATTATGACAGGAATTGCACACTTACGTAAATCTCTTTCACATGGCTTCATAGAAGACAGCTGGGTTCTCATATCTACTGTCCTCTGATGCAGTATCATGTGTTCTGTGTCCTCCGGAAAACTGAGGTACCTGCATCACTGCTCTATCGTTTCTCTGATATCTTTACCTTTAAAAAAAAAAAAAAAGAAAGGAAAGAAAAAACCCCCAGCATATGTTGAAGAAGCTCATTTCGCCCCTCCAGCCCTGCTCCCCTCAGGTAATCCTCAGGACAGGTGGTGGCTCCAGGGCCAGACTTCTGCTCTCTGGCTCTCCCCTTCGTCCGTGGGTGTGTGAGGAAGTATTTAAACCACTGCCAGCTTTAATCATCCATGACTCTAACCGAAGTTAGAATGTTGACTTCATTTTTAATTCTCGGATTTTGTATGTTTATATTTTGCTTTTTGGATGAAAGGGACTTTGAGGGTGAGGAATCTGTCTTAATGTCCCACCTGGGAATATAAACAAGATGTGTAACTGACTGATTCATTCTTTGGGTTAATAATAGAAAAATCGAGGAAAGTCCTGTTACAGAGAGTTTTTAATGATATGACATGTCGTGTTTGCTGGTAGAGGCTTTCAGTGCAGATAAAATCAATTGATATTCTCTCTCCCCTCAGCCTCCTGTAATGTGAACCAGTTGGTCTTGGTGATGCTGCGTTCCCAATTCTGTATTCGTATATAACTAGTAAATATTTTTACGTCCATTATTAGGTCATCAAGAAAATCGGACATTATCTTAAGATGAATATAACAGTACCAGAAGATTACATCAAAGGATTTATTCGAGCCAACAATACCTTCCTTTATCAGCTAGTTTTTGATCCCATGAAAAGGAAACTCATCCCTCTAAATGCTTATGAAGACGACATTGATCCTGAAACACTTAGCTACGCTGGGCAGTATCCTTTCTGAACCAGAATAGTAGAATTTTGCAGTTCCATATTGTTATGGTGATATTTTTAGTGAGGCATTCAGTAAAAAGCCTGCAAATTGTTTTTTCCTTTTCTTTTTTATAGTGAAACCTATGTTTTGTTCATTTTAATTACCATGCTGGTGAAAATTCAGAGAACCTTTTGTTTTATAAACCTGCGGCTTATCCATTGTAAGTGCTAATTTCTTAGGATGCCTTGACAGAAACACGTACTGAGTCAGTCGCTTAAGGTACACATTCCAAAGGTGGCACTTCTTGGCCAGCAGGCTCCACTTCCCAGGAGGGCACCGTGGGTGTGTGAGCATGCCAGCTGAGGATTCCCTCTCTGTCTCCCTTGGAAGGAAGTGATGACTTGGGGCTTTGCTTCCAAAAGCAGCCAGCCCCTGCAGTGACAATACACTTTTCAAACTTAATACGTTATTGTTCAGTTGTTAATAAAGGCATTTTTCCTTAATCTTACCAACCTAGGTATTTTGATGATTCCATAGCTCTTCAAATAGCCCTTGGAAATAGAGATATAAACACTTTTGAGCAGATTGATGACTACAATCCAGACACTGCTGTGGTAACATCTTAAGGACTTTTTTTTTTAATGACTTCACTTTTAAAGAGCACATTTTAGTTTTATGTCTCAAGAACTGTGACTAAAAGATTTTTATTTTATTTGTTTGAGAGAGAGAGAGAGAGTAGGAGCAGAGGGAGAGGGAAAAGCAGACCCCCTGCTGAGCAGGGAGCCTGATGCGGAGCTCGATCCTGGGACTCTGAGATCATGACCCAAGCTGAAGGCAGATGCTTAACCGACTGAGCCACCTAGGTGCCCAAGGAACTATGACTAAAGGCAAATCTTCATTTAGTAAATATCTAAGCATCTACATATCCCAGAATGTGTGGAGTGCGAGTTTAAAACAACTTGATGCTAGAGAAATTATCTGTCTTAGAACATGGGTATATTGGCTAATTTAAGTAAGTTCTGATGACATTATGCAGAGAACTCACACATCTTTAATCTCTAGTAACAGCCACATAATTCTGAATGTTTCTTGGATCTGTACGTAAGTAATTTCCTATAACTTTAAATCTATCCACAGTCAAAAGCATTCCTTATCAGCTTTCCTTGGTGACATTTCTCCTTTTTAGTACTTACTACTGCCTAAGTTATGTCTCCGTAGTTTACCTTGTGATTCTTCCCAGCAGAATATAATTTTTATAAAAGCGGGGCTTTATGAACTTCACTGCTATATTGTGTTTACTACGTTTAGTTGTTGAAGGAATGAATAGCAGTTACATGATCTCCTTGATTCTCAGACTAGAAAACTTAGAAATAAACTTGGGCTTCTCTTTCCTTGCTAAGTCCTTTTACTACTTTTAGTTCTTTTGAGTGATAGTTTCTTCTTTCTTGTAACTTCCAGTCCATTTCGGGTCTTTCTCCCTTTGCTCACTAATTCAGTTCTTGACCGAGCATTTATTAAGCACTATGACAAGCATAGGTTAGCTATTGCTCTGGAATATAAAGAAAAATAAAATATAATTCTTCCTCAGGTGCTCATTGCCTAGGGGAGAGAGATGTGGTTATAGATATAGACATGTGGAAATTTCTGTAATAGAGATGTATTCTAGGCTCCATGAAAAAAGTGGGGGTGGGGGGACATGTACCTAACTTCACCTAAGGAAAGAATGCTTCATAGTAATAATAGCAAACATTTATTGGGCACTTGTTACATTATAAATGCTTTTTTTTTTTTCTTGAAGATTTTGTTTATTTGAGAGAGAACATGAGCAGGGGAAAGGGCAGAAGGACAAGCAGAATCCCTGCTGAGTAGGGAGCCCAACACGGGGCTCAGTCCCAGGACCTTGAGATCATGACCTGGGTCCAAATCAGACACTCAGCTGAGTCACCCAGGCGTCCCCATTCTCAATGCGATTCTAAGCACCTTGCACGTAGTAACTCATTTACTCTTCAACAAGCCTGTGAGGTCAGTACTATTATTCCCATTTTACAGAGGAGGAAATGAGAGGGAGGTTAGGTAACATGCCCAGATCACACATTTAATAAATAGTGGAGCTGTGATCCCAGGCCAAACTCTGTCTGTCTCCTTGCAGGGAAACTGAGGCGTCCTGGGTTTGCAAAGATCAGTGGGGATTTTCAGGATGAGATAGATGAGTGATTCCAGGCTGAAGCAAACAATGTGGAATAATGAGTAGTAAATTATGGCTGGCCCAAGAATGTCCTCGTGTTCACTATGTGAAGGAATCAGAGTTCCTTGAGAAAGAAGATGAGGTAAGCCTGGAGAAGCTGGCCAGTGAGAAAGCAGGACCAGCTGAACATTAAAAAGAAATTATTACCATCAGCTGAAACAAACCAGGCTACCAAGAGAGCACAAATCCCTAACGATACTTGGAAAGAGCCTTCTGTTCATCAACTCATGTAAACCTTACACTCAGGGTGCCATTTCCTCTTTTGTTTTCTCTTTCTAGAACTTCTCTCTTGATCAGATGTTAGATTTCCTAGTCTTAGACTTTTTCTGTCTTATTCATGTCTGTCTTGTGTTTTCTCTGGGAAATATTTGCCTTCCAACTTTGTACTATCCAGCATAGTAGCCTATGTGTGGCTATATATGTGTATATATATATATACACATATATATACACACACATACACACATAGCTATATGTGGCTATTTAAAATAATTCACATTGAATAATATTTGGATTTTAGTTCTTCAGTTCCATTGGCCACCTTGCAAGGGGCTAACCGTATTGGGCAGCACAGAACATTTCTGTCTTGCTGAAAATTCTGTTGAATTTTTTTCTACTATCATTTTCTTATCTAAGGGTGCTTTAATTATACTTTTTTAAAGATTCCGTGTCATGGATTTCTCTGAGAAAATTATAATTTCTTGTACATGTTCTGTTTTTTGCATTCTGTTTGCTCTGAATTGTTTTTTTTTTCCTACTTGTTTTGGCCTTTTCTCTTTCATGGTGAAGACTCTTCAAACATCCGAAGCTTCTTTTCTGGATGTTCCTATTTGAGAGAGGCACTGAGCAGCTGGAGATTTGTGTGAACAAGTGGGGCTTACAATCTTGGGCTTTTACTCTTGGGTGATTTGGTTGCCAACAAGCTGGCTTGATTTTGTTTTCTCTGCACGGTTCCATTTTTCCAGAAAGGGATCCTCCAGGTATACGTGGCAGTTTGCATTTTGAGAGCAGGTTAGGGAATGCGAGTTGGGTGGGCCTTTCATTTGACCTCTGTCTTTTCAGACAAATGGATTTTCCCATCTTCCGAATTGCCTACTGTTTCTGGGTTTCAGCTGAACAGTTCTGATTCTGAAAGCAGGTAGGTGTGAGTTGACTGTATGGTCCGGTGGAAGATAAGGGCACAGTGGTCAAATAATCCTTGTCTTAGTCCTCCTCCATGTGGGGCCTGCATGGTACCTGGTACCTTAAATCCCTGAACTTTTCTCACATTTGTGTAGGAGAAATTGACTCCCCTTTGGGATTCTTTTCTGCAAATACTTGGCTTGATCTCCTGCTAAGTTCTTAAAATTTCTCTCTCTCTACTCTGTCTTCACTATGGTTTGGACCATATATATATCTCCTAATTTTACTGCAAATGGAGTTTGTCTACTAATTGTTTTTGGGAGATGGTAATCAAAGGAAGGGGACCGAAAAGTGTTTACTGTGCAATCTTCTTTACACATTTGAATTTTGAATTATTGCTATGATTATAATTTCATCAGGAATGATTCTTAAGTTAACCTCTTTGTCTCAGAAACTCTAAAATGGTTGTGTTGAATATGTCTAGACATTAAGGAGAATGTTATGACTCACTAAGATGGCCATCCTTTTACAGAGAAATTTCTGTAGGAACCATTAATTGTACCAAACTAATTAATTCTTTTTGTTTATCTAAAATTTAGACTTCCCAGGCTGGTTTTCTACTTGCCTATTTCTCTTTTTTTCAGTAAAACCACCAGTGGGATCTAATGCCATGAGCTGTTATGCTTAAGCTGTTTTTTGTAACCATTCACTCAAATATGCTAAATTACCTTCCTTGTTAATTCTCAGAGTGTATCCTGAATAATGTCACCTTGTTTTAATTTTTTTTATCCTTTAAGTGAGAGGGTTTGATTAGATTTCAAGTGTAGGTGGGATTTTTGTCGAGTGGAATTCATGCCCTAAGTACCAACATTTTTTATGCCTTTGCTAATTTTTCCCATTGCCTCTCTGCCCTATTAGAATATCATTGATATCCTCTTAATAGATCATTGTCATCCAAAATATGTTATAACTGTGAATAACTTATATTAGCATTAAGAATGATTGTTTACCAGTGCTTACTGGCAATAACTCTGTTTCTCAGGGAAAGTTTTATGCAAGACTCAGTGTAGCTTTCTGTTTGTTCATATTGTCCACTAACGATGGCACCAAGTATGGGTCAAATAGAAACTAGAGTCTTAAATTAGATCATTTTAGGAGCGCCTGAGTGGCTTAGTCAGTCTGCCTTCTGCTCAGGTCATGATCTCCAGGTTCTGGGATCTAGCCCTGCATCAGGCTCTCTGCTCAGCAGGGGGTTGGCTTCTGCCTCTCACTCTCCCTCTATGAGCACGCTCTCTCTCTCTCTCTCTCTCTCAAAAAAATAAAAAATCTTTAAAAAAAATAAAAATAAATTAGATTGTTTTGGTTTAAATTCAGCCAGGTTTTAGAGATGGGATGGTTGCTTGCTTTAAATATAAAATTTTATGGTTTTGACCCTCAGGTGCTTTGTAAAGGGTGAGTGACTATTTAGAGGCTTATTGCCAGATCCTTATTAAACTGATCGGTATTGTGTTTTGAAATAATACTCAAATTTGAAAGTACTTTGTTCTGGCCACATTTCTTCAAGTGTATTTTCATTTCTTGCACTGTTCATCTTAAGAGGATTCACCTTTTATTTCTTAGAAATAAGCTAACAATTCACTTGACCTTTATTAGAAAAGAAACAGACCCAGGAATACAAGACACATTTAATGGAAAAGTGTGGTACCACCAAAGTAGAAAATGTTATTAGAGAACAGATATTTCATCAGAAATTGCTCCAAAAGTAAATTATTTACTTATAATTTATGTTGATAGAGAGGGAAATGATTTGGCTATTTTCCTTCTTCAAGTAATCCTTTTAATTTTTCCCATTTTAGCCTGCCCAGTCAAGAAGTCAGAGTTGGAATGACAAAACATGTCAAAAGTCATCTAATTTGAATAGCATTTGGCATAGGAATTATTGCCCTAGACTTGAGCTGGATGTTGTTTCAAATACTACAAGATTGAAGGAGAATCCAAGTACTGTGGGCATTGAACAAGTGATCAGTATTAATGGGTTAAATCTTCCAAGGAGGTCATCCATTGTGAAAAGACCAAGAAATGGTATGTATTTTTGCTTGCTGTATATATTTTGAAATACTAGTGAGTGTTGCTCACATTTAAGAAATCTTTGCCAAACCCAAAGTCACTAAGATTTTCTCCTTTTTTTTTCTAGAACTTCTGTAGTTTTGTCTCTTAGATTTAGGCCTTTGATTCATTTTGGATTAAATTTTTTATATGATGTGAGGTAAAGATCAAGGTTCACTTTTTTTGTATATGGCAATCCACTTGTTCCACCATTTGTTAAAAGATTGTCCTCTCCCCATTGAATTGCCTTGGCATGTTTGGTGACAATCAGTTGGCTTTGACCATATATATGTGTGAGTCTGTTTTAGACTCTCTCATTCTGTATCATGGATCTCTTCCTATCTTTATGCCAGAACACTGTCTTAATTATCGTAGCTTTATAGTAAATCTTGGAATTATGTAAAATAAGTCTAAGTCTACTGTATAAGTCTGAGTTTGTTCTTTTTTTGCAAAGCTGTTTTGGCTACTCTCTGTTTTTCACGATTCCATACAAATTTTAGAATCACCTTGTCAATTTAAAAAAAATAAATCCTTCTGAGTTGTTGATTGGAATTTAGTTGAATCTATAGATCAGTTTGGGGAGAATCAGCTTCTTACCAAGATTGAGTTTTCTGATCTGTTAATTTAAGTCTTCTTTCATTTTGTTCAGCAGTGCTATGCAGTTTTTAGTGTCTTACACACATATATTGTCAAATTTATCCCTGTGTTTCAGATTTTTGCTGCTACTGTAAATGATACTTTAAATTTTGATTTCTAATTGTTCATTGTTAGAAATCTAGTTGACTCTTGAACGACAAGGGTTTGAACTGCGCAGGTCCTCTTATATGTGGAATTTTTTTCATAAATACAGTGCAGTAAATATTTTCTCTATGATTTTCTTAATATTTTCTTTTCGCTAGATCACTTTATTATAAGAATACAGTGCGTGACTCATATAACATGCAAAATATGTGTTCATTGGCTGTCTCTGTTGTAAGTCTTGGTCAGCAGTAGGCCATTAGTAGTTAAGTTCTTAGTTAAAAGTTAGATATAGATTTCTGACTCTGGAGGGGGTCAGCCCTTCACTCTCCTGTTGTTCAAGGGTCAACTGTAGGATCGATTTTTGTATTTTAATCTCCTATTTGGCAACCTTGTAAGTCCACGTATTAGTTCATAGTGTTTCTTTCATAGACTCCATGGGATTCTGCAGACAGTTGAGTCACCTGCGAATAAAGACAATTGTGCTTCTCCTTGTCCAGTCTAGATGCCGTTTATTTGTTCGTTTTTTGTTTATTCATTTTTTCCCCCTCCTCCTTTTATTTCTTCTTCTTGACTTCTGGAACCTCCAGTATAATGTTGAACAGAAGTGCTGAGAGTGAAATACTGAGTATTGGGGGAAGGCGTTTTATTTTTATCACAGAAGATGTGTAGAAGTAGAAAGACTAGGGGCGCCTGGGTGGCTCAGTCGTGAGGCATCTGCTTTCCGCTCGGGTTGTGATTCCAGGGTCTTGGGATCGAGCCCTGCGTAGGGCTTGCTGCTCAGGGGGAAGCCTGCTTCTCCCTCTCCCACTCCCCCTGCTTGTGTTCCTTCTTTCGCTGTGTCTCTCTCTGTCAAATAAACAAATAAAATCTTTAAAAAAAAAAAGGAGAAGTAGAAAGATTAATTGTAATCTGGTCCTTCTCTCTTCTTTCCCTCAGACATGAATGAATGAAAGTCTAACAACAAAACAAAACAAGCCCTTTGCAAATCTTTTAGTTAATGCTTTTGTTCTTCAAATTCAGGTGTAGATTATTCATGTTTTGTCAAAATGTATTGATTCCTTATGAGCGTAAATCTTTCCCTAATATCTCTGGATCTCTGTTTCCTCTTCTGAAATGGAAACTATACTGCCTGTTCACAAACGTTCGTATATGTTGTGTATGGTAACATATAAAGCCCCTGGTCCGTAACAAGTGCACTGTGCACATTCGTTCCTTCCCTTCTGTTCCCATGAGGATAAGCTGCTCGTTTTATGTAGAGAGCTCATTATCTCTAAGTTCGTTATGTCAGAGTCTGCTTTGTTATAACTGCCACCTGCCAATGGCTTTTGTGCCCTGGGCTCACACACAAACACAAAATAAAATAGTTAAGTTTTTTTCCCTCTTTTAGTTGACAGCCCTTCGTGGATTTAGAGACTGCCATTGTGACTCATCTAAATTTCTTTTCCAAGCTAAAAGTTGCTTACCTACCCAGGTTGTGCTTTGGGTACAGTACAGGTTTTAATAATTGTTTGACTGTTACAGTGAGTGGTTGTTGAAATGCAGTCCTCTTTCCATAGAGCACAGTAAATACTTAAGATTAGGTCACTCTTTCAGCCTTCACCCGGAGACTATGCTTATATTATTGCAAACGAAGATAACTTTTGTTAACATCCCTGTCATTTTGCTGGCATTTACTGAGTTTATGATCAAAATCCACTCATTGTTACGGCAGGTACAGTTATATTTTTAAATTTAAATGTGGATTAAATTATCTCTACTAATGTAATCAATTTGTTATAATCCATTGTTCTACCTTTCTTGGAAAATCTTTGTGTTGGGTATTATCTGTGTCACCTGGAAATGAGAGAAGTATTGCTTCTGGTGTCTCAAAGTTTTGAATAAATCGTGTTTGCTTATGTAATGTTTGTTTAAGGTACAGACGTTGAGAGCACTTACACTAGATTCCAGACCATTTGGACTGCTAGTTGCCTGTGGTGTTTCTGGGCGCTTCAATTTGCTGCAATTCCACCTAACTACTATCTTGTTATTTTGCTCTGCCTCGTCCACTAGGATAATTTGGGAGACACTGAAGTGTCCTGCTCCATATCTAAACCCGTGGAATCCCCCCAAATAGCTAGGCTAACAGCCTTATCACAGAAGGAAAATGCGGTTAGCTTGGTGTGGCTGCTGCTTGGAGAAACCTAGCTGAGGATCCTACAGTGTTTGTTTTCTTCTTCCCTAAGGGCTCACAATTCTCTGCTTGATAAACAAATTGAGGGTTTTATAAACAAAATCAAATTTACAGATTTGTAGCTTCTTAAAAATATGTGTACTTTTAAATTTGAGGGATCCTCTTCTTGTCTGCAGTATTTGGCACCCCAGCCATTTCACTGACCTCCTAGGGTAGTGAGCACTCACTCCCACGTGATGAGCGTAGCTGTTCAGGCTGAGAGTTCATTGTAGTTGGACCGATGTCAAGCCCCTGCGCGCTGTCTCTGTTGTTGCCTGTGTCGGGCGTCAGCCGACTGTATTATTTCATCTTACGTTTAGTGTACTGCCGTAGAATACACGGAGCACACCAGTTCCATGGGCCCAATTGCTAGGTAATGGGGATCAGAACTAGAGCACAGATTACTCCACCGCGTGACCATCACATATACTTCTAAGGCCGTAACGTATCGGTGGTGTCTCTAAGTGGCTACTGGTTTTATTGGAACATTTTAAAATTCAAACAGGAAATCATACATCAACCTATAAATTGCCTGAATTTTTTTTATTCAAAATCAAGCCTTTAGTATCAGAAGTATATAGACTTACAGAATTGATTGTATCCTGAAATTTTGGTTTCGGTGATTTCACATTAAATCATACAAAGAATTGACATTAAATCTTAACTAATCTGTGAAATTGTAAAACACAGCTAAGGGATTTTTTTTTTTTTTCTTTTGAGTCATTCTTGTATCTCCTTTTGGGATGCACCGTTAAATAAGACTTCATCCTTGGGGCAGTGAGATGTGGACAGTAACGTTGAGGCTGCGTCTCCCCACAGAACAAGGATTTACAGACCGTTTTGTTCTTATTTAGAGGAGCTTTCAGAAGACGACCTGTTGAGTCAGTATTCCCTTTCATTTACAAAGAAGACCAAGAAAAGTAACTGTGAAGGTCCTAAATCCTTGAACTCGTCTGAAATGCTCGTGCCTGGCCTGACGAATGGAAGTACCGTTAGAAAAAATGGGAGCGCAGCACCTACAACGAGAAATAAATTTGCGGCGTTTTTACAGAGGAAAAATGAAGACAGTGGAGCAGTTGTGGTCCCAGGGACCAGAAGCAGGTATGGTTCATTCACATGGTAGTGCGTGTCCATTGTATCACCTTCTCCGTCGGTCCTTATTCCAGTCGTCTTACAGAAACGCTGAATCTGGGTCGTGTGTGGAGCCCGGCTTGGTCGCGTACTCTGTGTCACGTGTTGTCCGAGTCCTGACCTAAGTGCACCTCCGTTCTCTTGAACATCTCTTCATACTAAAGCGAAATAAGAATTGTAGACTTCTATTGTGCATTAGAAAGATCCTGTTGTTTTTGAGGTTCCTTTGCTTCTTTGTTTCTACTGGTTTTTTTTAAGAGCTAAAAACAATTTCAAGATTTATTTATTTGAGAGAGAGAGAAAATGTGAGCG
Source organism: Potos flavus (assembly GCA_028534135.1). Classification (NCBI taxonomy): domain Eukaryota; kingdom Metazoa; phylum Chordata; class Mammalia; order Carnivora; family Procyonidae; genus Potos; species Potos flavus. The sequence continues at coordinate 6,107,246 of CM052893.1, read as the reverse complement.
GAGGGGAAGGGCAGAGGGAGAGGGAGAGAGAATCCCAAGCAGGCTCCCGGCTGAGCAGGGAGCCTGAGATCATGACCTGAGCTGATAATCAAGAGTCAGATTGCTCAACCGACTGAGCCACCCAGGCACCCCAACAGCACAGTTTTACAATACATTTAAATACAGATGACTAAAGTTCTAATATTAATTGAGAACCTAATACTATACTAGGCGTTGGGTTACAAAGTGAGAGTATTTGTTGAGAAGCTTGTGGTGTAGTTGCAAAAATAGGTCCATAAAGAAAATCTGTACAGTGTGGTAGGTACAACAAAAGTATGCCTTAAGGTGTGCTAGGGTATTAAAGGGATGTCTCCCTAGTGGGTGGTTGGAAGGGTTAGAGGGAAGGGACAGGTGTCAGGTGCCCTTACAAAGAACGGAGCCTCTACCTTCCCCGTGGGCAGAGGCAGGGAGCATGGGGCAGCTCCTTGCAGTCGGCCGCTCCTGTTAGTACTTCTGCCAAAATGTAAGTCTGCAAAAAGATGCTGATGCAGCAGAAATAGGTGGCCAGTTGATGGAAGATTTGTAAGCCAGGCTAAAGAACCTCTAGACTTTAGAGATGATTGGAGCTGTTTGGAGGGTTTTAATCAGAGGAGGGCTATGATGCGATTCCTGTCTTTGATAGACCGTTCCAAGTGTGCCATGAAGGATGGATTCTAGAAGGCCCAAAGAGGAACAGAAAGATCATTTAGGCTGCTCTGCAGTCCCTGTGTGTGATGATGAGATTTTGGGAGTCGGTATGATGTAGGGGTCAGGAATTGGGACCCTCCGATTGGACCACCTGGATCTGAGTCCTATCCTGTTCACTCGGGAGATGTTTGACTCGGGCAGGTTAATTTCTGGGTGCTTTAGGTTCCTCTTTTTAAAAAATGGGGCCGACAGTTATGACAACCTCAGGGCCATTGAGAGGATTACATTATGACTATACGTAAAGGTGCCTAAGACTGTACCTGATGGGTGGTAAACACACAGTGAATAGCTCATATCGTATGGTCTGGATGGTGGTACACCAAGCAGCAGGAAGTTGCAGTGTCACAAGTTACTCAGGCTGACCTCGTGGCCCTAAGAGAAAGCTGATCAGCCCCCACATTCCTCTGGAAGACGTAGAACGGATGTGTTCTTCAAGTTTAACACACCAGGCTGCGGCCAGTCTGTTTAACTGTGACGGTGGGAGACGGGTGTGAAGGAACCAACCGCCGGTCATCCCTGAACCTCACTGTAGGTGGCATTCCAGACCCTTCTCCCATCTGGCCTTCTCAAGGAAGCAGTCACGTCCCGAGTAAATGATCATCCTGATTCGGCCTGTACTAGTCCCTCTCGTTGAGGGTGCTTATTACCAGTGGAATGTTGAAAAAGGAGGCTGCATCGATGGAGAAGAAGGCATGATACATGATACATGCCAGTTATTACAGTCTAGAAAGTTGGCTTTCCTCATGTGCAGAAATCCTTGGAACTTGCCTTTCATTTTCCATGTGGATGAAAATCAAATTTCCATTTTCTGTCCCTCGATGTCCAGCTCTTCTCTGAGGGCAGCTGATGAGGGCCATGTTTGCATACGTCCACAGGACTGGCCTGGTCACCACACAAGCTTACTGAGATATCTGCAAAGTGGCACATGTCCACTCGCTGTAGTTTAGGTAGATGTGTCACTGATAAATTGTTAAGAGATCCTCGGAGAAATGCATTTTTTTTCTCCATCATTTTCCCATGAAATAATAATTGTAAGTCTTTGATGTAGATTTTTTTTATATAAATTTTGGGGTTTTTTGAGATTTTATTTATTTACTTATTTATTTATTTTTAAAGATTTTATTTATTTGACAGAGACAGATCACAAGTAGGCAGAGAGGCAAGCAGAGGGAGAGGAGGAAGCAGGCTCCCTGCCGAGCAGAGAGCCCGATGCAGGGTTCGATCCCAGGACTCTGAGATCATGACCTGAGCTGAAGGCAGAGACTTAACCCACTGAGCCACCCAGGCGTCCTGAGATTTTATTTATTTATTTTGACAGAGACAGCGATAGAGGGACCCAAGCAAGGGGAGTGGGAGAGGGAGAAGCAGGCTTCCCGCTGAGCAGGGAGCCTGATGCGGTGCTTGATCCCAGGACCCCAGGATCATGACTGAGCCAAAGGCAGATGCTTAACCACCTGAGCCACCCAAGCGCCCCTTGATGTAGAATTTTCTGACCTGGTGGTATAGCAGCATCTAGTAACTAGATGGGATTAAATTAGTTTTTTAGCTAATTTTTGAAGTTGTTTAATATACTCTCTTATTCCTCACAGCAAAACTATGAGATATTCAAGGTCACTATTATTTTCTCTATTTTAGGTTACAACCTTGAGGCTCTGAGAAGTTAAACAACTTTCCCAGGGTGGTGTAGTTAGTACCGACGACAGAGAGGTTCCTAGTCTTCCTCAGCTCGATGGGTTGAAAGGAGCAGTCTCATCGGCCTGGATATGAATTCTCACTGTGTCATTGAATTAGTTGAGGGATCTTTACACACCACTTAATTACCCTGAGCTTACTTCTTCATAAAATATGAATGATCAGATACTGGAGGCTCTTCTGGAGACTAGCAGAAATATATCAAGCACCTAACACAAGTGCCCCGTCCCTAATATGTATGCGAGAATTTATTATCACCCCACTCTGTAATGTGATTTATATTTAATATAATACTAAATTAAATTACATTAATGTAATGCAACAGGAGCTATTAAATATGCCAAAGTTTGTCTCCATCTCATCTGCTTTTTTGGAAGTCTGCTTTAACTCTTCTTTATTAAATAGATACTTATCCTAGAAACATGCCAGTTTATCTTTTGAGACCTAGAAATAGATACATCAATTAAGCAACACTGTAGGCTAATTGTGAAGAAGTAGCCATGATCTGGGAGGGGTTCTGGGTTTTAATTCTTTAATTTCTAGCTGATTAATCTTATAACATTGGACACTGTCGCTATAATTTCTCTTACCCATGAAATCCTACCTGGAAGACTATTTGGATATCACAGGGTTCTTATTTACTTAAAAATGAATTATGTGCTCAGACCTGGGAGCTCCTGTTTTGTGCTTAGTGTGAATAGCCTAGTAAGACCTTTCCTCCCATGGACCGCTTCCTTCCTGGCCTGTACCCACACCGCAGCCGGGGATTCGATAAAGGATAGAGGGGATTTTTTCTCTCCAGCATGTAGTAAATATTCTGTTTATCATTTTGGATTTGAACTAATGCTTATAAGGAGGTAAATTCTCTTTAGGTTTCCTATTTATCTGATCATATAACCTGGGAATTTCTTTTTTTTTTTTTTTTTTAAGCTTTCATTTATTTGTCAGAAAGAGAGAGAGGGGTTAGTGAGCACAAGCAGGGGGAGCAGCAGGCAGAGGGAGAAGCAGGCTTCCTTCTGAGAAAGGAGCCCAGTGCGGGGCTCAATCCCAGTACTGTGGGATCATGACCTGAGCCGAAGGCAGTTGCTTAACGACTGAGCTACTCAGGTGCCCCTGAGAATTTCCTTTTAACCTCAAAATTCTGAGTACATCTTCTCCATAATAATACTGATCTTTCTTTTGTATTGGAGTGTTTATAAGTGATTTTTTAAAGCTGCCACACTAAGTAATACCTCTTATTAATATGGAATTTTAATGATAGATGTGAAAGTCATAACTCAATATTTAAAATAGTGTAAAAGTTTATAGAGTATTTCTTTTAAAAGCTGGTAGAGGACGTATCACTACAAGTTCCCAGATGATTTGCTACTAGGAAATAAGCAAAAGAGTAAGTAGCTAATTTCTTTCATTTTGCTTTTACAAAGGAAGAGGCAATAGTTGTAAATTGTCCCGTCTATGGCATATTTCCGTAACTCTTCAAATATTTTGACTGTCAGCCATGTTTTAGCCGCTGGTGTAGACGCTGTGATTGGTACCTGTCCTTGGAGAGCTTCTAGTCTGTCTGGGAGTTTATTAAATAAAGGTTAAGGGGGAAAGGCCTATGTGACGATTAGATGTAGATGAAATATGCAAGTTCCAAGTACACATATGTAGAGAGGACTGCTTTTAAGAAATCCTGTCTACAAATTCATTGTATAAATAAATAAATTCCTAAATGTGTGAATGTTGGTATAACCAAAATTTAAGCTTTCAAGATCTGTTTTGTCTTTATTTACAAAATTATGTATTGATGAGATTTTTCTTGAAGAATCTAGACCAGTTTTCATTTTCTGAATCTTAATCACCTTTGTGAGAAAGCTCTAAAATATTTATAGGTTCTTTCGGTTGTTTTTTTCTGGTAGGTTTTTTTGCAGTTCTCTGGATTCTGTCGACTGTGTTTCCGTGGAAGCGAGCAGTGAGTGCCTGGAAGAAAGTGCTGTCATGGAGAAAGAGACAGAAAGCGAGTCAGAGTGCGCAGATGGCCAGCAGCTGGCTGGGTCGGACGTGGCCCTCAGCTCAGGTGACCGGACTGCAAACAGTGGAGCCGTGATGCCTGGCAGGGAGTCTCCGTCTCCTGAGACCAGCAGGTTCACCAGGACCATTTCACCACCTATTCTGGGGACACTCAGAAATTGTTTCAGCTGGTCCGGAAGTCTTGGAAACTTTTCACGAACTTCAAGCCCTTCTCCCAGCCCTTCTCCAAGCCCCTCTCCAAGCGCAGCGTTGCAGCAGTTCTGGAGAAGGACCAATCCCCCCACTGCTCCGCCTGGCCAGAGGGAAGTGTCCCGTGCGTTTCAGTTACAGAGCGATGGGTCGGGTGATGAAGGGCCTCCCTTACAGCCCACGGGGTGCTCTCCACAGTCTCAGGAAGGTGCAGAATTCTCGCCACACGATGTAAATGCGTCAAAACTTTCTCAGCCGTCTAGTAAAGATTCGAATTCAGAGGTAAGTCACGTTATAAAGCCTTTGTTTTCAAATCCGTGTGTAAGAGAGAATAGGGTGTTAATCAGACCATTGGGGAAATGTTGCCTGTGTTTTGGAAATAATTAGCTGTCTGAATTTTTTATTCTAGATCTTACTGTGTAGAAAGTTCACATTCTATTCATCTTAAGGATTTCTCTGGATGTTCATATTTTAAACTCTCACACATTTAATCTTACCCTGTATTTCCTGAGTCACCACGTGCTCCATTGATAGGTATCTCAAGTTGTGCGCGGTTAAGACGTAAGCAGAATGACGTTATAATAAATTCGGTATTTAATTCCTTAATATACTCTCGAATTCAGATAACATCTGAAACCTTATAAGGAAATGGCCTTCTTAATTTGCTGGTGTTCATCTGAAGCTTTAATACTTCGCAATATGTTTTCATTTACTCTTCTTATTCTTGCTACACTTCCCTTTCTAACAAAACAAAATAGTAATACATGTGACTTTATTACTGTTTTTAAGTTAATAAAAGCATCCTAACCATGTTTTTCCTTATTTAAAAAATATCTTTTAGTCCAACCTAAATCAAAACTTCAAATAAGTACCGGTCATAAGCCCCCGTGACGTTCTATTTTAAAATGATAGTTCCTTTACATCCGAGTCACCTCAGACTTACCAGTATAACATACTTCGTTTTCTTTTCACAAATTCCAATCACCAAGTCATAAGAACAGTTACAGCCATGGTACCATTTGACAGAATTTTTATAATTGAACATTGAAGACTATGTAATAAATAAGGATAGCTTGTATTTATCAAGAGGAAAATATTTTATTCAACTTCCAAAAGGAAACGTGAGTAGTATTGGACTCAAACTGAAGAAAAAAAGCTAACTTAAAATGTGAGAACAAATTTTTTTCACTTGGAGAAAGCAGAAATCAGTTAATATTATGGAATCCAAAATTTATTCTATGTGGTGCTTGAGTTTTGAAGAGTGGGGGCGGCTTTTGAAACTTGGGCTTTTCTTTCTCCTTTCACTGGCTTTGGCTTCAGTTCGTCCATACTGGTCCGGAACCCCCGTTTCTTTTTAATATAACCCCCCATTTTAATACCATCATTTTCATTTTGTGCTTCACACCCATGCAGGTGCCCCCACAGCTGCTGTGTCTTGAACATCTTTCATAAAAACATCACCAGCTATTTATGAGAATACTCTCAGGTCTGCTGAGCTCTTTCAGTTCGTTCTTTTTCCTTTTTTCCCCTCTACCTGTTTTATTTTATAAGCTTTTAGCCATGTGTTGCTGAGAAGCCTTCCCAGCTCACAGGCTGTGGGCTGGGCATGCTTACGGAACTTTCCACATTTCTGACTTCTGGATAACCATTTTTTGTATCTCTCCCCACCAGATGTAGTAAACTCCTGTTAGGATAAATAAATAGTTAATTCTCAAAGAATTAGAACACTAACAGGTAACATAAAATTATAAAATCTTTCTTTGATTCAGAAAATCTTTCAGAAAGCCACAATACTATTGGGCTTCATTTTTAACATTAGTTTTTACTGGATGGCTCTGAAGAAAATATTTCTCTGGTGAAGACTTCCATTGCTAGTTGACTATGAAAAGCAACAACCATAGATTCTATGTGTATTGTGTTCATTGACCCTATTTGAGGTGAATTAATCTTAGCACCTGACTCATGACCTTTATTTTAAGAAATTTAACATCTGAAACTAACATGTGTAGACTACACTTAGAAAAAGAAACAAATGATTTATCCTGGAGTCACCACAACTGTTAACTATGAGCAAGGAATATTGGAGTTTCTGTAAGTTACAAACCAGTTAATGGAGCATTTTTCACTTTGGAGTTATTTTTAAGTGTATAATACTGTAAAGAATCCCACGATAATTTTTTTTAATCCTCTTGAATGCAGAAATGTAAAGTCTTCTGAATCTTCATTCATTGTCCTTTTTTATGTGACTTTTGTGGGAAGCCATATTATTCTATCTATAGAAAAGCTCTACATGATGGGATAGCCAGAAGTGAGATCTCAAGGTCATTGTGAAAAGTAACTACGTTTGACACAGTATTACTCTACTTCTCCAAAGTAGATCCCCCTTTTTTTTCTTTAATGTTGAACACGTTACACAATTAAAAGATGTGGCTATACTGGTTCAACTTTCTGTAGCTAGTAATTTATAAAAACTATCAGCCAGGCTTGGGTAAACCAGTAACATTACAGTAGGAGATTTGTCTTACTTGAGTCAGCATTTTGAGAGGCTCCTGAAAGGGTTAGGAAAGCCTTCAAATTTAAACAGAGCCTTTATTTTATACAATTTCCTTTAGCTAAATCATCTTGTTAGTTTCTTCAGTGAAACTTGGGGTAAGCTGGCAAACACCATTTCCACTTAGATTCATTTTATTTTCATCTACTCCATGTTTTATAGTTTTCTGAGAAATTACATTTTTATTTATCCTGATTTTCTTGTTTTACTTGTTTCATGTTTTGTTGAATATGGGTTCATTGTCATAAAGAATCCACAGTCAAAATCTAATTTTTTTTTAATCTGGGGGAATCTAGGAATCTGACTGCAATATGAAGTCACTCGATAATCAAGGTAATCCGAAATCCAAGCTACGTTTATCTCAGCTTTTGAAAAAAGACACACTTCTAAGAAACAAGGTAAAACAAATACTTAATTTTTTTAAATTTCAGAAGCAGTGTATGTTTATTACCAGAAACTGAGAAATATCAACAAAATTAAAAATTAAAATGGCTATATTTTTATTTACAGGAAAAATGTCTACTTTCAATCCTATTAGGGCCATGTTTATGCCTGATTGTAGGTGGTAAAGTTGTGAAACCCTTCTCTTGTATAAAGTATAAAGATCTTTTTTCTATGTGCTTCTACAGATTACTTAAAACGACTGAGCAATATGCTGTTGTATCAATTCAGCTAATTCCCTTATGTTTGTCATTCACCCTAAACATGTTTTACTGTAGCAGACACTAATGCATCCAAGATCTTGTGGATAAATATTTGCATACCATTTTTGATTGTTTCATAGGGATGAATTCTATGAACTAGTATTACTGGTCCATACGATTTAAAGTTTTGATGTATGTTGTCAAAAGACCTAGAGAACTGTATATCTGATAAGCCAGGTTTTTTTTTTTAATCAAAATATATAAATATTTCCATGACTGCATAGTGAAAGCTGACAAATTAAAGCATATTTTATGTGTTATATTAAATGTTCTTGCCCGTTATTATGAAAATGCTCATTTCTAACTAAAAAATGCGCAAGGGATATAAACAGTACAAAAGACCAAGTACAAATGGTTGATTAATATATAAAAGCGTGTGTAGCCTCATTATTAGTCAAATAATGCAAATTAAAATAATGAAATATGATTTCTTACCTCTCAGATTTTCAAAAAATATTTTTAATTTTAATCGTACTCATTTTTATCAGTGTAGAGTGAGAAAATAATCACAAACTAAGTTTGTATAAATTGCTCTGCCATTTCAGAAAAGCAATTTGAATGGGTTTAAATAATTCAACCCAGTAAGTGCAGTCTAGAACTCGAGTCTAAGAAAATAATGAGAGTTTAAGTACATGAATACTTATCCCGCATTGGTTACAGTAGTGGAAAATTGCAGAGCCAAAATATCTAAAAATAAGGGAGTGAATTATTAAATACGTAATTGGTTTTAGCTCTTAGGTGGTGGGAGTACAGGTGAATTTTTTTTTTTTGTTTCTCATATTTTCCATAGTGAACAGATTATTTTTCTAATAGCATAAAAACTTTTTAAAAATTTCAGTAAATGGTCTGCATATCCATTTGAAAAAAGATCCCCATTTCATACTATATAAATATAAATCCTAAACATATTAAAGATTTAAATGTAGAGTGTGTAAATATAAGACTCTTTTTAAAATCTTTGAGTGCAAAAGGCCTTTTCAGACCTACACTGCCTTGGAAGGGTGTCCATATTATTTTTGAATACAGAGGAAGAACATGAAGCAGTATGTATTTTTGCTTAAATACTCAAAATACTCATGCACACTGTGTATGTTTATATAATCATAATAAAAAGTCAGGAAAGATACCAGAATTATTTGCAGTAACAGATAGGACTGGGTATGTATAAAGTACTTTCCCAAAAAAATTATGTCTAGACATTAAACTCTCATCTCATTATTATTATTATTATTGGGTGAAAACTCCCCAGATGGACCTTCCCTCTTGCTCCCCAATATCCATCTTTAATACCTACAATGAAACTCACCTTTTTTGTTGTTGTACCTCAAACCAGTTCTTTTCAGAGCGTTTTTTTTTATTTTCATCTGCTACCTAAGATTATATTAGTCTCTTTGTCATTTAGTTTCAAAGTCTTAGGGTCCTTTTTCTTTATAATTGCCAGCTAGATCCTTCTTCGGCAGGGGGTGAAGAAAAACAACCACACATCTGTACCTATCCAAATTCTAATGTTTCTTTCTTTGTCTTATTTCTCACTCTCTCCCTTTTCCCCCTCACCAACACCCCAAGTCAAGATGACATCTTTCATGTGTGAATGTTCCCGTTCTTTATCCCTCATCTGGCAACTTCATCAATTTGAAAGCCTTGTTGTATATGCCTCACTCTTACTATTCTAAAGAACAACAACAAAACGTTGATGGCTCCATACTCCCCACAGGATAAAAATTAACCCTTGGGTAAAAAAAGCTCAATGTCAATAGAGATCTGTTTGAACAACCTATTCAAAACAAAATTCACTTCTACACATGAAAAGGAAAACTATCCAAGATACATTATTAAGTAGAATCAACACACATTAAGTGAAAAAAATCTTTATATATTGCTTATTGGTTTTTTCTATTTTAAAGTGCAGAGAGTAATTCGAAATTAACTAAGGGTCGTTGCTTGAACAGAACAGTATTAAAAGGGGCATTTACTCTTCAGGTTCCTGGGCTGTATAAATCTAGTTCTGTAGACAATCTTTCTACAACCAAGATCAAGCCTCTGGTTCCCGCCCGAGTCAGTGGGCTCAGCAAGAAGCCATCAAGCATCCAGAAGAGAAATCATCATAATGCTGAGAACAGGCCAGGATTACAGATAAAAATCAATGAGCTCTGGAAAAATTTTGGATTTAAAAAGTGAGTTTCCTTGTTACCTACTCTACAGATAGTTTATTATTTTTTTTGTAATCTCTATCACTTTTTCCCAATTCTTTCTGTTTTCATAGGAGTCAATTTTGTTTTCTCTTGCCCTAAGAGAATTATTTTCCTCTATTCTCTTTAGTTAACCCTTTTTAAGTATGTTTAACAATGTCTGTGCCTTCATTTAGTGAAAAGATGACAAACTAAAAATCCTTAGTTCTTGGTCTGGCTTTGGGGTCTCTTGTTAAGTGACTTTTTCTGGCCTAAGCATCTTGCCTTCCTTCCTTTTGAGTTTCTCAGGATTGTAATGAGAATGAAGTCGTTTTAGACGTGAGGGTGGGAAGATAATGCTATATCATATTTCTTGATTTAAAGCAGTTTCCCTAAATCATCACATCTGAAATGGGGAACATCACTGAGCATATGTGATGATTGGGCCAGATTTCTAATGTATGGGGCAAACACTGTTGTAAAAGAGCCGTGTATCTGTATATCTGCTTTTCTTGAGCACACAGTACTTCCTTCTGTTAGACTACAAAATTCGTCTCAGAGTAGCTACAATTTGTAATTTATTCTCTTGTTCTTCTCAATAGAGCAAATGTGCTAAGAATAGAGGAAGGGAAGTTTACATGGGTGGTGGAATTAAACCTTACCTAATAGAAATGTTGTCACAATCAGATGAGATAGTATGAGCAGAAACACTTTATAGATAAGTGCTGGGCACAATTATTTATTTAGTTATTTATTTGCATTGTGTAAGGTCTAGGATTAAGCTGTATAGCAGCAGTACTCAAACATCTGCCTTCAGGCACCCTTTACACTCTTAAAAATTACTGAGGGCCCAAAAATACTTTGGTTTATGTGGGTTATACTTGATAACATTTAACTCTTAGAAATTAAAATGGACATTTTAAAATATTTATTTTTAGATGACAGTGACAAACCCATATTAAAACCAATGGTATATTATTACAAAAAAATAACTTTTCCAAAACAAAGAAAAGTGGAAAGAGTGACTTTTAAAAATTTTTGCAAATCTTAACTGGTTTAATAGGACTGAGCTAGATTCTTATGTCTGCTTCTGTGTTTGATCTGTTATGATAAGTTGTTTCGGCTGAAGTATAGGAAGAAAATCTGGCTCCCCACATATTTGTGGTTGGGAAATGTATCATTTAATAGACTTTTTATTTAGCTGTAAATTTTCTACTTTGATATTTTTTTTAAAGATTTTGTTTATTTATTTGATACACAGAGAGAGATCACAAGTAAGCAGAGAGGCAGGCAGAGAGAGAGGGGGAAGCAGGCTCCCTGCTGAGCAGAGAGCCTGATGCGGGGCTCGATCCCAGGACCCTGAGATCATGACCTGAGCTGAAGGTAGAGGCTTTAACCCACTGAGCCACCCAGGCGCTCCTCTACTTTGATATTATACCAACATTCATCACGTGATGGTTTCTTAAAGGTTACTTGCAATATCGGATATGAAACCAAGTCAATGACTTTTCAGATTCTGTGTTCCGTTACAGTCCGTTGGTCCATAGCGCACCTTGAGTGTGTCTTTTACTCATGCATTGGTCATCTACGAGATGTTGATTTACTGAGTTGCGTTTATCTTCCAAATGTTGATACATTTCATTATACAATATATTAAGAAACCAGTCTTATCAGCAAAGTCTTTAAGTGGCAGATACAGGTTTTCCAAAATTCTGACTTTCACTCAAAAGCTTAAATTTTGTCATGGGCAGCAAATACTGTTACTTATTTCCTTGGGGATAACAACAGGCTCTCTTTTTTCATTTTATTTTTATTTTTTTAAGGTTTTATTTATGTATTTATTTGAGAGAGAGAGAGAGAGAGAGAGAGCGCGTGTGTATGGGAGAAAGGGCAGAGGGAGAAGCAGACTCCCTGCCGAGCAGGGAGCCCGATGCGGGGCTTTGACACAGAACCCTGGGATCATGACCTGAGCCAAAGGCAGATGCTTTCACCTACTGAGCCACCCAGGCCCCCTCTTTGTTCATTTTAGAGAAGCCCTTTGCCAGATACCTAAATCTGAATAACCATGGGGTTTTGTTTTTTTTTTTTGAGGTAACCATCATACTTTTTTTTTATAAGATTATTTATGTATTTATTTATTTGACAGAGAGAGAGATCACAAGTAGGCAGAGAGGCAGGCAGAGAGAGAAGGGGAAACAGGCTCCCCGCTGAGCACAGAGCCCAATGTGGGGCTCGATCCCAGGACCCTGAGATCATGACCTGAGCCGAAGGCAGAGGCTTAACCCACTGAGCCACCCAGGCGCCCCCATACTTTTTTTTTTCACTTGAGATAACCGTCATACTTCAGTACAACAGAAGTGCCTCATGTTGTGTTTCCCAGTTTGTCATACAGCACTAAGAAGTCGAAAAGGTTGAGATTTAATTAAAATTAATGATTTTTACTACTTCATCAAGAACTTTTTTTCTTTGTATGTTCAGTTAGCCACTGTATAATACATCATTAGTTTCTGATGTAGTGCTCAGTGGTTCATTAGTTACATGTAACACCTACTGCTCATCACCACACGTGTCCTCCTTAATACCCATCCCCTTGTTTGTTCTTAAGTGAGACTTTTTTCTTTTTTTTTTTTAACTGCAAGTACATGGAACTGGGGGATACAAGTGCTGCTAGTATTCCTCGTGCAGTTTGGGGCTAGTGTCCTGATTCATGCTGAGTTGCCAGTCGCTTTGATTCAGTTTGCTTTTGGATCATCAGTACAAATGTCAGCATGGTGGAAAAGGCAGATAAAGTCTAAATATTATTATGAAATAGTTTTAATCTTGTAAACCCCCTGAAAGGGGGTCTTGGGAATTTTTAGGGGCCTGTGGGCCACACTTTGAGAACTGCTACTGAAGAGAAATTATGTTCCTAAATGCCTTTTAGAAAATAAGACTTACTTGGATTTTTGTTGACCGGAGATAGAATTACCTGTGTTATCTTCATAATAGGATGAATTTTTATAGACTTAGAGCTCCCTTCCAGGCAAAAAATAAGTTGGAGGAGGGAGGAGTAAAAGATAAGGCTTAAACCTTACTCATTTCACTTAGGTTAGGGTTTAGCCAGACTTGAGAAAGGGTGCTAAGGAGAAAGGAACTATAGCTTATTTATTTGAATCATTCTGCCTTAGCTAGTACACATTTAGTAGTGGCCTTGCACCTGCCTCAAAAGGTGATTTAGGGAGCAGGAAGGGGAACTAAGAGGCAAAACTCGAATTTTATAGCGATACTCAGAGGAGAACCTGAACATGTCATACATTCAGACAAACTGAAAGGTCTTATGCTCTTCATATACCTTTCTTTGGTCTAGGTAGATTATTCTCTAGTAACTAGTACCTTAAAAACACCAATTCATTTTATTATATTTTGCAGAGATTCTGAAAAGCTTCCTTCTTGTAAGAAGCCAGATCCCTTGTCGCCAGTCAAAGATAACATCCAACTAACTCCAGAAGCAGAAGAGGATATATTTAACAAATCTGAATGCCTGCGTGTTCAGAGAGCAATATTCCAATAAATGCAGGCAGCTGGGAGGCTATTGCCTGCAAGAGAGTATCAATTTGAAGTGCTGTTTGGGAATCTGCAGTTGGCAGACTAAAAGATCTATTCGTAGACATGCCATTTTTTAAATAGAGTACATTTTATATATTAACTATGTAATTCTTTCGTTCAGCTTTTTATATTTTCATAAGAAGCTAAGTAGAGAAATCATTTTTGATGGTTTTTGGAAGTTTTGATGTTTTGGGGCAAGTCCTCCGGAATTTATAAAAATCTGCTCTAAAGATTTCTGTCACGTTGTCACATATAAGGATGGTAAATGAAAAGCCCACAATTCTGTAATCATTTTTATCCTGGAGGGTATCGCTGTATTTCTCAAGCTTTAAATTTTACCTCCTGCCTTTCCTGTCTCTTTCAGGGTTGAATTGAAAATAAAGTTGCTGGCATGGGAGGGGTAGCTGGAAGGGTTAAAGATCATTGCCCACATGGGACAGTGCCCTGTTATCCCCGAAGGTTTCCTTGGGTTATGGATTGACAGTGAAGGAAAACTGCTTTCAACACCCTGTGAAAAGAACTATTTATATTGTTAATATTCTTAAACTTCAAAATAGCCTGTTTTTTCTACTATGTCTTTTTTAAAGTGTGGACTGAAAATCCCTTAACCAGAGTCTTAGGTGTGATATAAGATCCTAAAGTGTCAGAATCTGTGATGTGTATACTCTGCAAAGATATAGGCAGGTACCTGGAAAGAGAACCAGCCATGCAAGTGAATATTGGGGGAAAGTAGAAGGTAAGGAAGGATGGATCTGGCAGGAGACAAAGGTGTGACTTGAGATACAGAGGATAAAGTAAAGGGATCTGGAGTATTTTAATTTTTAAATAAGACTTGATAGAGGACTCTTGGATAAAGAGTCAGAATGGAACAAAAAACATAAGAAACAACATAAAAATTGTAAAAGAATTAAAAACCAATCTGAAAAAGACCCAAAGAACACAAGCAAATTCAAGCTCTCTATGAATGTTTCCTGTTCTAGAACAAGTTAAGAGTGTGACTCAAACATTGTCTACAAATGTTTATCTCTTCGCTCACTTAAAATGCCACTTAAATGACAGAAAAGGAATAAAACCATATAAATCCATAAAGGTTAACAGAGGAAGAGACATCAGGCAAGGAAACAGATGGATAAGTGGTAAGTGATTTAGCAAAGAAATGATCAGTTCTGCAGGGGTAGAAGCCAACAGGAAGCAGACACTTAGATGGGCTTGGTAAATGGAGACATGCAGCTTCCTGCAAGCCAGGGGCTCGAGTGGAGTCTGAAAATGGAACTGGCTGAAAACCTTCAAAAATAGTATGGGAGGAGGGGAAGATGGCAGCAAGGCCACAGTTTTCGTCTCTGAATCCCCACATAACAGCAACTGGATAACAAAATCATAAAATCTGTGAACAGCACTACAACAAATTTAGGTGACACTATCCTTAAGTTGCAGAATATAAATGGGTGAAGATAAGCCACCAACAACCACAAGTCCACAAGATGGAAAAGCAGAGGAAGGCAAGAGGGCATCGACTGGACCTGGGAACAGAACGTTAGAATAACCATTAAAACACAGCAGGTCAGTTTGGAGCTGGGAGAGGCTTTCTGATTCCCGTGGTGGGTGAGTGCACGCAGCGTCCGAAGGACCTGGCCAGACCAGTCCACTCGAACTGTTGGAACTGATCTGCAGAGTTGGCTAAGGCTCCTGGGATGGGGTCTCCCAGAGAAGAGAAACTAGTGAGAAGACCAAAACTGAGGAGGATGGGGACAGAAGGAAAGGAGTGGAGGTTGAAATACAAGTAGGAGGAGGAACAGGTGACTAAGAAATCTCAGCAAAATACTGTCTTTGAACACTAAAAACAAGCGATGTTTGGGGCCTTTGGGGGGCTCAGTGGTTAACAGCTGACTCTTGATTTTCCCTCAGGTCATGATCTCAGGGTCCTGGGATCAGAGCCCCACTCAGCAGGGAGTCTGCTTGAGATTCTCTCTCCCTCTCCCCCTCCCTCCACTCTCTAAATAAATAAAATCTTTTTTAAAAAAATGTTTAAGAAGCTCTCATGAACTGTGCTTCCTTCTCAAACTAATTTTACTTAAAAAAACTTTTTTTTAGATCAATCTCTTAAGATGTTAACTTAAAAAGAGCAGAATAACAGCTTTACAGGTAGTGAAAATCTACCAGAAAGGCCCACAGAGCAGATGAAAAACAATCCATTTGAAAATGTAAAATTACTAAAATGATACAAGATATGAAAGAAACCTACAACTAGGAAAACTTAAATAAGGTAAATTGAGAATAAGCATTAGAAGTAAACATTTCAGAAGTGAAAGCTAAGCCACGAGGAATAAAAGCAAATAAATACTACAGATAATGCTTTAAAAGGAGGTAAAAAGAACAAAAGGAAAAAAAAAAAAAAAAGATTGGCAAGTAACAAATATTGAAGATAGGTACAGGAGGTCCAATATACAGATGATAGTCCTTGAAGGGAAAATGATCATTTCAGAAAACTAAAAAGTTTGAAACTTTTTTCTTAAACTGCATTTTTTTTTTTTTTTTTTTTTTTTTTTTTTTTTTTACATTTTACTTATTTAGAGAAGAGAGAGAGCATAAGCAGGGGAAGGGGCAGAGGGAGAGAGAGAATCTCAAACCAACTCTGGGCTGAGTTTGGAGTGTAATGCAGGGCTCACAACCCTTAGATCATGACCTGAGCTGAAATCAAGAGTTGGGTGTTAACTGACTGAGCCACCCAGGCACACCTTAAAGTGCACTCTTGAGTCCAAGATTATTGATCCAAAACATGCAACACCAAGACTAATAAAGTTAAATTAAAAAAAGAAATCCTTGGGGTAGGCAAAGACAGCAAGTGACAAGGAAAAAGATGATCATCAGACTTTTCCACAATTACTCTTTTTGCTTGAAGAAAACGGAGTAACATTTTGAACATACTCAAGGGAAAATGGAAGAATTGGGGGAATAGAGTTCCTTTAAACTCTTGAGGAATCTATCGGAAAATGAGCTTCATTAGAAAACCAAAATAATTAGAGAAATAGCACCATAAAGACCAGTGGTCAGCGTTAAACATAGTAGCCTGTACAATTAAAAATTGTTACAAGAGAGAATATGGTAGACAATGCCTGTACGGCCAGATGACAGAGTACAACTAAAAAGAGGAAAGCAAATGCAGAAATATGTGGCTTAGCAGATGGTAGTCTGATAGTGTTGTTTAGGCTTGGGCATATAAAATTGGGTAGAATAAATGGACATTTTTTTAAAAGATTTTATTTATTTGACAGAAAGGGATCACAAATAAGCAGAGAGGCAGGCAGAGGGAGAGGGGGAAGCAGGCTCCCTGCTGAGCAGAGAGCCTGATGTGGGGCTCCTCAGGACCCTGAGATCATGACCTGAGCTGAAGGCAGAAGCTTAACCCACTGAGCCACCCAGGTGCCCCATAAATGGACATTTAATAGGGTTTTTTTTCCCCCCAATTCCTTTTATTTTTTCAGTGTTCCAA
Source organism: Potos flavus (assembly GCA_028534135.1). Taxonomy (NCBI): domain Eukaryota; kingdom Metazoa; phylum Chordata; class Mammalia; order Carnivora; family Procyonidae; genus Potos; species Potos flavus. The sequence continues at coordinate 6,090,128 of CM052893.1, read as the reverse complement.
TATTCATTGTTCATGTGCTACACCCAGTGCTCCATGCAATAC
>CM052893.1:6073442-6089586 GCA_028534135.1 Potos flavus | reverse complement strand
TTCTTTTGAGGCCCATTGGCATGAAAGACGGTTTTCCATCCTTTCACTTTCAGTCTGGATGTATCTTTAGGTTCCAAATGTGTCTCTTGTAGACAGCATATGGACAGGTCCTGTCGTTTTATCCAGTCTGCAACCCTGTGCCATTTTATGGGAGCATTTAGGCCGTTCACTTTGAGGGTGATTATTGAAAGATAAGTTTTTATTGACATCATGTTGCCTGTGAAGTCCTTGTTTCTGTAGATCGAAAGTTCCTGTTCTATGTCACTCATGGGTTCTTTCTGCTTTTATAGAACCCCCTTTAATATTTCTTGTAGTGCCGGCTTGGTGGTCACATACTCTTTTAATCCTTGCCGGCCTTGGAAGCTCTTTATCTCTCCCTCCATTTTGAATGTGAGCCTTGCTGGATAAAGTAGTCTTGGCTGCATGTTCTTCTCATTGAGTGCCCTGAATATGTCTTGCGAGCCCTTTCTGGCTTGCCAGGTTTCTGTGGACAGGTCTGATGTTATTCTGATGGGTCTTCCTCTGTACGTAATGGGTCTCTTCCCCCTAGCTGCCCTCAGGACCTCTTGTCTAAAATCATAATTTGCAAATTTTACAATTATGTGTCTAGCTGATTTTCTAGATTCGTTGACCCTTGTGGGTGTCCTTTCTGCCTCTTGGACACGAACACTTGTTCCATTCCCCAGACTGGGGAAATTTTCATCCAGAATTTGTTCAGCTATATCTTCTAGTCTTCTGTCTTTCTCTACCCCTTCGGGGATTCCAATAATTGTGACATTGGAATGTTTCATGGCATCATTTATTTCCCTAAGTCTGTGCTCATGGTTCCTAAGCAGTTTGTTCCAGCCCTCCTCCTGACCTTTCTTCTCAACCATCTTGTCCTCTAGATCACTAATTCTATCCTCTGTCCCTGTAACTCTAGGTGTTAGACTATTTATATTAGATTGGATCTCACTGATAGCATTTTTAACATCTGCCATACTGGTTTTCAGTTCTGCCCTTAGAGATTCTATGTTGTCATTAATGTTTTTCTCCAAGTTTTGGCCATTGCCTGGATTATGGTTACCCTGAATTCCCTTTCTGACATACTATTTCTGTCCATGTCCAATAGTTCTGAGGGAGAGGGCGCAGTCTCTGGGTTTTTCCTCTGTTGGGTGTTCCTCCTCCTAGTCATTTTGATGAGAAGTGGATGAGAGGATGTATAGCTGAATATCTCACCCACGATCCAGGCAGGGTGCACCCTAGAGGCTTGCAATTGGAATTCACCACCAAAAAGAAAGAGTAAAGATAAAAAAAGAGAGAGAGAGAAAGAGAAAAGAAGAAATCCCAACCAGAATGGGCCCCAAAAATAAGATTTATAGGGTATATAAACAAACATGAACAAACATAAAGACCGACAAAAGTATATGACAAGAAATAAAAGAACCTAGTCAGAATGAACCTCAAGAATGACATTTATGTAATACCAGAACAAAAGCAAATACACAGAAACAATGGCAGACAGGTAAGATGGGAGGGTGGTTATAACTCCTCCATACGTTGTATTAAGCCTCTAGCTGTAATGTTAAGTAGTTTAAAAAAAATTAAAAAAAAAGAAAAACAAGAAACATGAGAACGAGTGAAAAACAAATAAAAAAGAAAGAAGGGAAGACAAAAACTTGTATCTATGAAATATACAGGTTTTAGGGTATTATCGGGAGCTTAATATATTGATTTCCCCTGATGTTGGGCTTTTATATTTTTATGGGGACCCTGTGGTTCTTGTGCTCTTGTTTTTGGCTTGTCTTCTGGGGGAGGGGCCTGTTGAGTTGTTTTCCAGTCAATCTTGCTTGGGTTGAGTCGCCCTGCCCCCCAATCAAGGGGCTGGGCTCTGTGGAAAACGGTTTTTCAGGCTTCTGCTTTCTGGAGATTTTCACTCTTTTGCAGCTTTTTCCCCTTTTCAGAGAGTCCAAGCAAGGAGTCTGCCCATACCCAGACCTCCACGTCACAGAGAAGCCTCAATCGGCTCCCTTCTGGGTGGTCCAGAATACAGTCCCCCCTCTGCAAGCTCTGCTCACACCGAAGCCCACCACGGGTGGTGCACTCCCATAGTCACCATCATCACAGTGGCCCCTCAAGGCCCTTGCTAGCCTCTGCACCCTCGTGTGACCAAAGCTGCGAGGTCTAGGAAACTCGCTTCTGGTGGCTGCCATTGCCAGGACTGCTGTCCAGGCTCCCGCTCAGATTCCTGCCCGCAAGCAGCAGTGTTCTTTCTGGCGCCCGCTGGGAGCGCCCAGACCCTGTGGCAGGCCTCGGACTTCCCTCGGTCCTAGAGTCCGCTGGCTAGGGCTCTCCTCCCACCCCCACCTCCGGTTTCTCAGGAGTTTGCGGGAGTGCACCCAGTCCACGCAGCGCTGCACACAGAGAAAAGCTGCAGCCTCATGGACCACACCAGGCTCTCTAAAGCACTTGCAGGAGTGCGCCCCACCCTCTAAACGGTGCAAGGGGTGGAAAGCTGCAGGTTCATGAACCACGGACTGGACCCCCCACCAGTCTCTCTTTGATGCGGTTGGTCCCCTTCCTGGGAACGTGGGCTTAGGCCCGTGCCCGTGACCACCCACTTCCACTAGTTGCTCCTTAGGATCTTTAGCTCTTTTTAAGTGTTTTTAACCGAACTCTGAGTTAATGCTGGTTCCCAACCACAGGGCACTTTCCTTTGGGGTATTACTGTCCTTGGGTGGCCTCTGGTGGCTCCCTCCCCCTTCTGTTTGTCCTCCAATATAGGTTCGAGTGTTCCCACTCTGCTTTACCTCTCCGCTGCTGCTTCTGCTCCTGTAGAGACCCAGAAGTGAAAAATTTTACTTCTCAGGCTGATTTCATGGGTGTTCAGCGTGTTCTGGTAGACATCCAGCTCAGTTTAGGGGGCCGGTTGTAACAGAGTCTCCTACTTCTCCACCATCTTGCCCTCCCTTTTCTTTTTATTATTATTATTTCTTTATTTGAGAGAGAGAGAGAGAGAGTAAAACACCCAAGCAGGGGAGGATCACAGGGAGAGGGAGAGAATCTCAAGCAGACTCCCTATTGAGTGTGGAGCCAACGTGGGGGTCCATCTCAGGACCCTGAGATTATGACCTTAGCCAACATCAAGAGTTGGTCATTTAAGTGTCTGAGCCACCCAGGTGCCCCAAAAGCTCACTCTTCTTTACTGTCTTTAATTAAGGCCCTCAGCCCTCTCCTGCCTCCTACTGCACTGCTCCTGTTTGCTCAACTCCCTTCTCAACGGTCCAGGCACACCAAAATGATTTTCGTTCTTCAAATATCCCATCCTGGTTTCTGTGGCTACAGTATTTTTCCCTCTTGTCTTGGTCTGGCTAATTCTTTCCCATCATACATCTGCTCTGACATCACTTCCTCGAGGAGTTATTCCCAGAGTCCAGACTTGAGCTAAACGCTGGAGGTGCCTGTCTAGAACACCATACCCCTTCACCACACTCTGCTGTCAGGTGTTGACCCCTGAGCATACAGTAGGAATCTGTTTACTGAACGAAATCAGGTCTGAAGTACGTATGAGCCTATGATATGCCACTTTCTAGCTAACATCAACACGATAGCATCACGCTTTTGAAAGGACCTACCATATGTATTAGGTGGCCCAGGGACGCAGAGGACTGCAGGAAGACAGTGAAGGAAGTGTAAACAGTGAGGAAATATGCACTTATTGGCAGCTCTAGGTTGCAGGGAATATAGGCTATGGTTGGTGGAGGAAGAGGCTGGGTGTGTTTATTAGAAGTATGTGGTAGATGAAATAAGGCCACAGATTCTTTGAAGCTACTGCCATTAAGAGGTGTTATTGATTTCCCCGCACCTTAAATACAGGTTTGACGAAGGATGTGGCAGAAATAACACGGGCAAGTCCCAGAGCCACGGCTGCAAAAAGACTGGCACATTCCACCTTCACACCTGCAGAACATGGCCCTGAAACCACAATCTCCGGGGTTCCCTCACCTCCTGGAGGTTGAGACGCAATGCGGGTGGCCCACAGCAGCCAGCCGATGGCCGGAGCCACATTCCAGCCATGGCAGGGTCTCCATGAAGAGGAGTGAACTCTGTGGTTTCGAAGATGTTTAGGGCAGGGATTTTCATCTGTTTTGTTCACTGTTCTTTGTGCAGAACCCAGCACAGTGCCTGGCGTGTAATGGGTGCTTCCTATCAGTATGTTATGCATTAATGTATAGACGCAAAATTATTGGGATGGAGAATGGAGAGTGCCTGAAAACTGGAGGCACAGCTATATGGAAAAGAGGGGCAAATGGTGTTAAAACTCACTTTCCAGTAAAGCCACTGTCGCCCCCAGCATCTGGAATCTGACAGGAGTTGGGATCAAAGGCTGACTTTGGTTTTCCTTTGTTTGCCCCCACTTCCCACTGAATGAACCTAACCCATTGCAGGTCAGAGGAGAATGCAGAATGTTCTTAAAGAGCTCATAAAAAAAAAAAAAAATCATAATAAACGATCTGAAGAAACTCTGTATCGGTCGAAACCTTGGAGAGGTTGTTTCCAGTTCAGGGAGACTCACATCCCAGTCATATTTACTGAGCCCACAGTCAATTATTTTTAGGTTCACATTATTTTTTTATTGAGGCCAGCTGGCAGGTGACAACTTTAATCCCTTATGCTTTATTTTTAAAGTCAGCAACATTTGTCTGACTTCGCCTTTCCTTGTTCTGAGTGGGATGAAGCTGGCTATGGGGAAGGTCAGGTTCCTCTGCTTAGTGATTCCCACAGGTGGACTGAGCATTTCCCTACCAAAAATTCCTCAGAGGCAAAATGCTGTCACTTGGCTTTTAAAACACCTGAAACCAGAGGGTTCTTTGGACTCATTTCCAAAGGCTCCTTTGGAAAATTCTTAGAGAAATTTGAAGCCAGAAATGAAAACACAGTCCCAGCAAAATATTAAAAAAAATAAAAGAGAAAACGCCTGTCATGTCAAACCGAGAACTCTCACTTTCCTTAGAGTTGATAGCAAGGTACTTGCCACCTTTTTAAAATTGGTCATTCAGGAGATCATCCTTTTTTTTTTTTTTTTTAAGATTTTATTTATTTATTTGACAGAGAGATAGAGAACAGAAGTAGGCAGAGCAGCAGGCAGAGGGGGAGGGGGAAGCAGGCTCTCCACTGAGCCTGTCCCGAGGCAGGACTTGATCCCAGGACCCTGAGATCATGACCTGAGCCTAAGGCAGTGGCTTAACCGACTGAGCCACCCAGGCACTGCAGGAGATCATCCTTTTTAAAGGCACAGCTGAAGGGAAAAGGTCAAGCAGAAATTTTTCCCCCTCTCCCCCTGCTAGATCCTCTTGTTCTACAAATCCTGGGCACACACAGCACACACTCCCTTGTACACTGTGTCACCTCCCAGATGACACTGAGGAACTGGGTCGGTCAGCTCCTGTGGGACCAGGGACTTGGTCTTGTCCTACAGGGGCAGGAACCTGTCCCTGGGGTAGCACTCCCTTACCACTTGCCAAGAGTCTCAGCATGAATCTCTTCTGGGGCAGGTGCCAAAGAACATGCTCCATTCTCCATGTCTTAGAACTCGGAACAGAGATGAGGAGGTCATTGGGTGGGTTTCGGTTTTTCACTGAACACTGATATTGTAGGCCCCTCTCAGGAAGCACGGTCGAGTCTTAGACCAGGATCTTGTGAGGGAAACTTCTCCTAAATTCTAGCAACTCCCTCTCTTCCAGTTGCTGTGAACACTGAAGATCAAATTAATACATCATCATGTAATAGAAGTCTGTATCTTCTTTGCTCCCTGTCTCAAGGGCCAGAACCCAGACAGCTACTCTGAGAACATCCCCTAAACTCTTCTTCTGCTTGAAGAGTCTGAGGCTTTGGGTTTTCTGTGGAGTCTACATTTTGCTCAACAGCTGTGTCTGTGGCTGACTAAAAAAAAAAAAATCCGCACATCCAGGACCTAACTCATTCCTCCAGCTGCTTCCAAACCGCCCGCAGGAGCCTAAAGAAGGCCCTTGTGTAGGTCTGTGTGACATCAGGCCTCTCCAGCCCTCCCTCCTCTCCCCCTCCCCGGGCAGGAGGAGGTCAGTCCTGAGGATGGAGACCAAACAGCCACCTGCTTGCCGCTCAGACAAAGTCACTTTGCTCACGACCGGTCCAGAATTTGTCTTTGCTAAAGAAATTAAGATTTACAATGCAGTGCTCTAACATGGCCCTATGGGCCTATGCTAGTAATGAGGCAAGTTGATGATGGATTTCACTTTACCCTGTAATATGCTGCTGGTTTTCACAGTAAGAAATAGATACTCCAGAAAGGTGGAGTGATTTGTCCGGATAAAAAGAGGTGGACCTGGGGTTAAAATCCAGGTATGCATCTAAGCAGCACCAGTCGTAGGGCCCTGGCTCATCTCCCATGGAGACACAGCTGCCTCAGGGCCCCTTTCTTTTTCTTTTTATTTTTCTTTTTTTAAAGATTTTTTTAATTCATTTATTTGATAGAGAGAGAGAGATCACAAGTAGGCAGAGAGGCAGGCAGACAGAGAGGGGGAAGCAGGCTCCCCGCTGAGCAGAGAGCCTGATGCGGGGCTCGATCCCAGGACCCTGGGATCATGACCTGAGCCAAAGGCAGAGGCTTTAACCCGCTGAGCCACCCAGGCACCCCTCAGGGCCCCTTTCTCATCCCTACCTTAGCCTCTTGTCTACTTCTTCCCTGTCCCCATGTATATCATTCAACCAATCTCTTGAGCTGTGGGCTTTCCAAATGTGTTTCCTACTGCTCAAGAAGAAAGAATTCTACATATTCCATATCAACTTCATAAGCTTTCCTTCTGAGGTTATCCATATTTTACTTGCAGAAAAGAATCATTACTACCATCTATGACTTTGTAGTTAGAACAGGCTAGGCTCTGCTGCAGTAAGAAGCACGACCCAACATTCAATAGTGAAACACAACAGGGCGCCCGGGTGGCTCAGTTGGTTGAGCATCTGACTCTTGGTTTCGGCTGTGGTCGTGAGATTGATCCCTGTGCTGAGCATGGAGCCTGCTTGGGGTTCTCTCTCTCTCTCTCTCTCCCTCTGCCCCTCCCCCTGGGCCATGCATGTACCAAAAAAAAAAAGAAAAGAAAAGAAAAAGAAAAAGAAAAGTAAAGTAAAACATAACAAAAGCTTGATTCTTACATTATAACCCAAGCCCAGCTCCTGTGGGAGGCTTTCCTGTTTGGCTCTCTTCCAGAAGAAATCCAGGTTCATATGTGGCTTTATGCTCACAATTGTGTCTTGTCAAAGTCTTTTGCTTCCACGAGTTCAGAGGAGAAAACAGGGGGAAGAAACACACTTGCTCTTAACCTTCTCAGACTCAAAGTGGTGACTATTGGGTGTTCACTCACTTTCCACTGATGAACAGTAACCATCTGACCCTACCTGTGTTTATAAGCACTAATTTTCTCCACCGCAGAGATTGTTGGTTATTTTCCCAGCAATTATTATGTTCTCTATGGGTTTTACATTTTCACGTTTCACACGTAAAAAGAGTGGGGGCTCTGGGAGTTCTACCCCTTGGATTTGAACACTGGATCTGTTGTCTACTAGCTGTGTGATGTTGGGCCAATTGATACACCCCTCTCTCCACCTCAGTTACCTTGTGTGCAAAATAAAATGATAATATTAGCATTAATGTCTACCTTGTGTGACTGTGAGCATCAGATGAATTAGTTGAAACACGCAGAGAGATCTGAAACACTTGTTGGCAATGCCACTCAATAAGTGTAAGTTACTTACTGTTCTCACCATTTTGTTGATGAAGAGCCTGAGTTTCTGAGAGGTGACACAGGGTCTATGAAACAGACAAGGTTGGTCTGGACACCAGACCTGGCTTATCAGCAGCACAGACTTCTTCCTCATACTATTATCCTTCACTGCAATAGGAAGGAAGAACACTTGTGAAGTGTTTGACACTGCTAATCACTACCCATATTTTCTCAATTATTTCTTCTAAAAAAGAGAATCAAAGTCCAGAGGCACAAATGGACTGCTCTGGGCTGCACAGCTGGTGAGATGTGAACCTGTGTTTATATCACACAAAACCATACTCATTCCATGATAATATAATGTGTTCCACTCTGACTTTTAAGTAGAAAACTTGAGTGTGGGAAATCTTGTGATCTGTGCAGAAATTTTTTCTGAACCATCCCTCTAGCAGTCTCCTTATCCCTCACACTGTATGAACATGCAGAGTTCAGATCAAAATGGAGAATGAACTCATTATCCCTCCAGAACTGAAGACTATTTCTTCCCTAGTCCCCCCAAAAGCGTCACAGATGGTCTTTTTAGAAAACATGCATCCCTGAGTGAAGGTGAGTAGGCTGCCTTCAGGTCCTCTGGGGTCTCAGGCTGAGTGATTCAAAGTCCTGCCTGACAGTCCCCACAACCCGTGGCCATAATCCCTGGTCTCCTTTCATGAGTCAGCTTTGCAGGAGTTTATGTCTTATCCATGGGGATTAAAAAACATGACATCAAAACATTCTTTAGACACAAGAAAGTGGGAAGGGAAAAAAAACCTAACATGGGTCTGGAAAACAATTTGGAAACCCAGGTGGAGAACGTGGTAGACCTTGATGGGATCAGCCACAGAGGGTTAGGGTTAGGGTTAGGGTTAGCCCTTTCTAAGATCCTAAGCAATCTTTTTTTTCTTTTTTTAAGCAAATTACTTTTTAAATTTTTGTTTCTATTTCTTCCTTCCTCCCTTCTTTTCTCCCTTACTTCCTTCCTCTCTCCTTTCCTCCCTCCCTCCCTCTTTCTTTCCTTCCTTATTTCTTCCTTCTTGGTTAAATTGATTGATTGACTGATTTATATAGTAGCTTGTTCCAAACAATTTGGAACTTGTGGGTCACCTAAGCAAATTCTTGCTTTCTGCATCTCTTGCATTTGTACAATTTGTACATAATGTACTCCCAAAGACATCTGGCCATTGGCCCTCTGGCCTCCTAAGAAAGCTCCATTTTTAGAGTTCTGGAGGTTAGAAGAAGAATACAGTGCCAATCAGTCACCATGACCTGATGGGCTGGTGCCTTAAGAATTTCCCCAGCCTGACCCCAGCCAGGTGACTTGATTCAGAGAAGCTTAGTTATGAGAACTCCAGGAGCTGCATTAGTTAGCTATTTCTGCATAACAAATTACCCTGAAACTTAGTGTTTTAAAACAACAAGCATTTCTCATCTCACCCAATTTATGTGGGTCAAGAATTCAGGAGCAGCTTAGCTAGGTAGTTCTGTCTTGAGTGCCTCACCCGGTTGCAGTCAAGATGCTGGCCAGGGCTTGTGTCATCTCAAGGACTGAGCAGAGGATGGCTCACTCACGTCTCTGGAAAGCTGATGTCAGCTGTTGGCAGAAGTCCTCAGTGCTCTGGCGCAGCAACCACTTCATCATGGCGCTTGAGTGTCCTCACAACACGGCAGCTGGCTTCCCCTGGCTTCTCTGAGCTAGAAGAAAACAAGGTGAGAGTCACAGTGTCTAGTTTTCTCACAGCTTTATTGAATTATATATGACATAGAACATTGCTTATAAGTTTAAAATATCAGTTTAAGGCATACAATGTAATGATTTGATACAACTATCTATTGGGAAGTAATGATCACACTGAAGTTAATAGGCTCGTCACCTCACACAGTTACCATTTTTTGGTGTGTGGTACCAACTTTCAAGATCTACTCTCTTGGTAATTTTCAATTATATAATACGGTATTGTTAACTGTAGTCACTGTGCTGTACGTTAGATCCCCAGAACTTACTCGTCCTATAACTGGAAGCTTGTCCTCTCTGACCACCTTCACTCATTTCCACTGCTCCTGGCAACTGCCGATCTCTCTGTTTCTCCGAGTTTGATTTTTTTCGATTCCACATATAAGTGAGGTCATACAGTATTTTATGACCTTACCCTCAGAAGTCATACGCTGTCATTCCTACATTGTTGTTGTTTGCACAGGTGAGCCCTATTCAGCTTGGAAAAAAAATATGCAAGACTGTGAATACCAGGAGGCAGGGATGGTAAGGGGCTGCCATGAGGCTGGCTACCATCAGAGTTCTTTTCCCTGAGCTTCTGTTTCCTCTTCTATAATAATGGAAATAATTGGGATCCCTGAGTGGTGCAGTTAGGTGAGCATCGGACTCTTGGTTTCTGCTCAGGTCATGATCCCAGGGTTGTGAGATCGGACCCCACATCAGGGGTTTGTGCTCAGTGTGGAGTCTGCTCGGGATTCTCTCTCTCCCTCTCCTTCTGCCCCTCCTGCTTGTGCTCTTTCTCTCTCTCTCTCAAAATAAATAAATACATCTTTAAAAAATAATGGAAATAATCATTTCAACTCCATAACAATCTACTTTTATTCATTCATTTACTCACTCAAAAAAAATGTCTTACCCTGTTAGAGGCACTGTGGTGGGTGCTGAGGGTACAATGAAGAGCAGTGACTGTAGTTACCCAGTCTTTCTGTCTTCGTGGAGCTTACAGCCTACTGAGGAGACAGGTAATAATAACAAACACACAGATCTAGGTCAGATCCCAAGTGCGACTTACAATGGAGATAGTTACCTGGGGGCTGGGGGTGGGTATTCAGCCTGGAGCTGGATTTCACTTACTAGTTCCTGGCCTGCCCACCCTTCCATTTCCCACCCACTCACACACAGTAACTACTCCCTGGAACCTGAGAACTAGGCATGGAGACAGAGCAGAAACTGGCCATTCAGGAAACCTTCACTGACTTTCCTGCCCGGAGGTCGAGTCCAAATGCCAATTAAGACCTTTGCGGTCTGAGCCCCTAGCAGACACCCACCCTGCTCCCCCTGTGCAAGCCCTCTGATCTGGTTCAGCTGGTCTCTTCTGCAAACATACTCTGTGGGCCTACTTCCCCCAAGCTTTGCTCACACAAAGTCCCTGCATGGAATACACCCCACACCCCACTGCCTCCTATCCATCTCCATCGCATACATCCCATTCAAGTGCCTTCAGGTTGTAAATCCCAAAAAGGTCCCAAAGAGGGGCCTAGCCTTTTCTGCAAGGATACTTGTTGTAGGTGCAACTCATTCTGCATTAATATGGTCAGGCAGGCTTATATTTAACTTTTCTTGTGTACATACAATAGGAATAATGCTGGCTCATTCCCAGCAAACATTTTCTTGACATTGGAGAGATTACAGAAATAACCAAGACCCAGCTCTGGTCTGCACTGTGAAGGCCACTTGAGGTCATTCCTTTCTTGTTTCTGTTTACTGCATCAATGAGGCCATGTGTTGCTTGGTCTAATCCAGTCTAGGAAAAGAAAAAACATACTTATGTCAGATGCCCTCACTGACAGGCATGGCACCCCAGGCAGACTGACACTGGGGAATGGAGTAAACCTAATTCTTCCAATGGAGACTGTCAAGTGCTTTTCCCTTTTTGTCCCTTTTCTGTAAATGGACCATAGATTTTTGTGGCTAGTAAAATTACTAAAATATTCCCACTTTGGTTAACAAATTAGCTTTAAAATCTTAATTACCATGAAGTCTTGTGAGGTTCTTCACTTTTTTCAAAATGTAGTACTTGAAATATTTGAGGAAATGTTTGAATACTGAAAAAAATAATCTAAATGTCATTGAGAAACAAGTAAACTATGATCTGCATCTTATGGAGCTGAAGAGGAATTAAAAATAAGCTAATCTAGGAATATTAATGGAAAAGATATTCAAATCACATGTGGATTTTAAAAAGCTAGTTGCAGAAATCACGTTTTAAAAAACCACATAAAACAAAACATTATAAAAAATTACCCACCGACCTGATAACAGGGAGAGAGGATTAGGATTGGGGGTACTCATCAAAAAAGACTTGAAGCTGGTCTATAATCTTAGAATTTTTATAAGTGAGAATATATTTGCACTCTGTATAATTAAAAGAAATAAAGATAAAACATTGCACAGGAGGATTTTTTTAACTAAACCATGCTCGCACAGGCTCTTCAGACATTAAGCCACGTGGAAGGGCTGCCCCCTCGTGGATCAGACTTTAAAAGGCTACTCCTAAATCAATTTATTGTTTTGTTCACAGAATTTTGGAGTTGCAATTTCGGACTTAGAGGTCAACCCCTCATGTGTATCCCATGAGAAGAAAGAGGACAACACAGGTTCTCTGGTTTGCCCAGAGTCACTTATTTTAGGCAAGTCAGAATTACAGATGGAGTCTTATTCCTAACCGGAATTCTTTTTTTTTTTTTTTAATAGATTTTATTTTATTTATTTGACAGGGAGAGATCACAAGTAGGCAGAGAGGCAGGCAGAGAGAGAGGAGGAAGCAGGCTCCCCGCTGAGCAGAGAGCCCAATGCTGGGCTCGATCTCAGGACCCTGAGATCATGACCTGAGCCGAAGGCAGAGGCTTTAACCCACTGAGCCACCCAGGCACCCCCCTAACCGGAATTCTTCAGTGATTCTTCTGCCTCCCCTAAACCATAAGTCAGCAAGTGTTAAACACCAGAATGTGTATAGAAAGTCATCCCTGGGGAACCTGGGTGGCTCAGTCATTAAGTATCTGCCTTCGGCTCAGGTCATCGTCCTGGGGTCCTGGGATCAAGCCCCACATCGGGCTTCCCACTCAATGGGGAGTCTGCTTCTCCCTCTCTCGCTCCCCCTGCTTGTGCTCACGCACTCTCTCTCTGAAACAAATAAATATTTAGGAAAAAAAATTATTCCTGTACAATGTACAGTGGCTGGTAGCTAGAAGTCATTTAATAAGAGGGATGTGGGACACTGACCATATTGCCAGGATCTTGCTGGGAGTTGAGAACCAAAGGAGGATAATGCTTTTATTGTGTAGTGGATTGTAAAATCTAATAGAATTGCCACATTTAATAATAGCGTTACCCTCAAGGCTGCACCTAGTCATCACACCAGCAGCAAATAAGCTGGAGGGAGGCAAGGGTGTGGAGAGAGACCCCTTCTGAGCCACAGGTGCATGGGGAAGGCTGACACCCCGGGTACAGCGAGAACACTGATGAAAACAGCAACACAGCCATGCACCAGTGCACCGCCCGACCACAGGCAACATTAGAGGAAGATGAAGTCTGTGGTGCACCTACAATAATCACAGCAACAACAAATCTAACCCTGTTAAACCCCTGACTAGTCTTTACCAATGCCCCACTCTAACCACCAGTAGTGGAAGAGGTATGCTCACTTCCAGGCATAGACATTATTTCAGTCATTACAGTTCTGTATCAACATAGATGGCATTCGATCAAACTATCACACACACACACACACACACACACACACACGGCAAAAGAAAATGGCCAAACACACCAGATACAGACAGACTCAGAGATGACCCAGATGTTGGAAATACCAGACAAGGAATTTAAAATAACTATGGCTAATATGTGTTCTATGGGAGAAATGAATACCATGCATGAGCAGATGGGGGAATGACACTAGAGAGATGGATCCTACAAGAGTAAAACAGAAATGCTAGAAATAAAAACCAAGAACACAGTAATAAAGAGCCAAGGAAAGAACCAATAAACTTGAAAATGATCTGTAGAAATGACCAAAATTGAAAACAGAGAAAAACAGAGTAGAAAGTAAAAACAACAGTGTTAAGAGGTGTGGGACAATCTTGAAAGTCTAACACAATATAATTGGGATCGCAGCAGGAGAAGCAAGAATGGGAGCTAAGTAGGGAGAAGGGACGGGGGATCATTCTCTAGCTTATTCTCATGTCATTCTTTCTTTCCAGAACCACACGCCATCTTTCCCTCCACCATGTTCCAGGTCTTTCAAGATCAGAGGCGGTCTGGTGCCGACTGTCCAGAGTAAGCTGCAAGTCTTTGGGAAGTGAGGATAGTTGCTGGATTTTGTGCATGAGGAACAAGATCAGTGGCGTCTAATTGCTGCATTTCATCTTTTTTAAGGCTTGCTTTGTAACATTTTTGAAAATAGTGTGTCTTAAAGTTGATAGCATCAACATAATAAATTTTTTCTTTCAATGATAAAACTAAAATAATGGTGGGGCACCTGGGTGGCTCAGTCAGTTAAGTATCTGCCTTCAGCTCAGGTCATGATCTCAGGGTCCTGAGATCGAGCCCCATGTTGGGCTCCCTGCTCAGTGGGGAGCTTCTTCCTCTCCTCCCCACCTATGCTACCTCTGTATTGCTCTCTCAAATAAATAAAATCTTAAAAAAAAAAAATTATGCCTCTTACAATTACATCTTCAATATGAGGTTACTATTTTTAAAAAATTGTCAAATGGAAAACCACACCAAATAGTTAAATAGCTTAAGTTATTATAAGGCTAACACTTTATGATAATGGATAGCTTAATAAGCTATTATGTTATTATAGGACAACCCCTGTTATACATTATACCCAAGTCATCAAATAAAACTTTGCCAGCCACTCCCAGAATCCCCCCACTGTGCTTTTTCCAAACATCAATGCCCTCCCTCTCCCCTAGAGAAACCACTATCCTGAATTTTAGAGTTATCACTTGTCTATCTCTATTATCGACAAAGTGTGCTTCCTTAAATTATCTAGTTTAGTTTTGTCCATTTAAAGAAAAAATATGGAATTTCCCTCCTCATCCTTTTCCTTACAATTTATCTGTTGAAAATCCCAGGGTTTTTTGAAAATCTGTGGTTTTCCCATTCTGGATTGTGCTAATTGCACACTTAAGTTCCTCCACAAGTTCCTCTGTTCTCTTTGTTCCTCCATTTTGACAGCTGGACCCAGAGGCATGATCAGACTCCCTTCCCATCCCTCGGCAAGACTATAGAGGATGCTGAGTTCTTTCACTAAGAGGCATAAAATGTTTGGTCAAACTCTCTTTGGAATATTAATGGAAGCTGGTGTTCAACGTCTAAATCAATTAATCCAGTAGGTGTTGCAAAATGATGATATAATAGTATTTCTTTTTCATTATTGGAACACCAAAAAGGTGTTTCCTCCACCCTTTCTTCTGCTGTTTGGTTATCCAGTGGTACAGTCCAGAGGAAAGACAGGAAAATGCTTGATATCTCCATTTCCCCTTTTCAAGATAATGAATAGGTGATCAATTGTCTTTAATGTTTATGATGTGTTTCAATAAGTGGCAATTATCATCCTTTTTCAATATCAATTTAGCCGTGTATGGACCTGTTCAAGTTGGCTCCTAATCTTTATGAAATTACACAGTAGCCTGTGATAGCTTCTGTATTAATAAGATATTCCAGACTTTTCTTCTGTATTTCCTGCCAGACTATTTTTTTGCCAAGATGCTCTGGTTTCTTTTGCTTAAAAAAATGGTATTTTAAGACTATAAACTGAGTAACGTTTATTGGTACTGGATTAATTTTTTCTAGGTCTCTTCAGCATGTATACATTTAGCATATATGTATAAGTAGTATATACACACACGTATACATATTTTATATATGCTTAAGTTTCTACAACTACTTCCAATTCAAATTCATAACTACAGGGATTTTTTAAAAATAACCCATATCTGCACCTCCTCTTTTCCACATCAAGAATCCTGGTTCTCAAGAAAACTGGGGATGAATTAAAATATCCTATTAAGGAGGGAGGGCAAGATGGTGGAGAAGTAGGAGACCCTGTTACAACTGGTCGCCTAACCAGAGCTGGATATCCACCAGAACACACTGAACACCCATGAAATCAGCCTGAGAAGTAAGATTTTTCAATTCTGAATCTCTACAGGAGCAGAAGGCAGCACCGGAGAGGTAAAGCAGAGTGGGAACACTCGAACCTCTATCAGAGGATAAACAGAAGGGGGAGGGAGCCACCAGAAGCGACCCAAGGACAGTAATACCCCAAAGGAAAGTGCCCTGTGGTTGGGAACCAGCATTAACTCAGAGTTCGGTTAAAAACACTTAAAAAGAGGGATGCCTGGGTGGCTCAGTTGGTTAAGCGGCTGCCTTCAGCTCAGGTCATGATCCTGGGGTCTGGGATCGAGTCCCACATCGGGCTCCTTGCTCGGCAGGGAGCCTGCTTCTACCTCTGCCTCTGCCTGCCACTCTGCCTGCTTGTGCTCTCTTTCTCTCTCTGACAAATAAATAAAATCTTAAAAAAAAAAAAAAACACTTAAAAAGAGCTAAAGATCCTAAGGAGCAACTAGTGGAAGTGGGTGGTCAC
>CM052893.1:6027131-6072942 GCA_028534135.1 Potos flavus | reverse complement strand
AAAAAAAAAAAGAAGAAGAGAAGAGTGAATTTTCTCCTGAGAAGACCAGAAGGGACAATAAGTGCTTTTAAAGATGGGAGTGCCACGGTCCAGGTTCCCCATAAGAAAGATCACTCTGCCAAAGAAAGTTTTTGGAAATTTCCAATTTTCTTTTTGGATAGGCCACTGTCCAGAAGTTACTAAGGTTATTATTTTAAAGCATGCTAATAGGCCATTGAAAGATTTTTAAAGAAAAGAATGACAAAATTTGATTCCTCTTCTAGGGGTATGATGTTCTGGAAGAAGTTCCTAAGAGGGCATAAAAAGATGAGGAAGTGAGGAGGTGGGGAAGGTTTGGGGTGGAGGGGCGTGTGGACATCAAGAGCTCTGTGGGCGTCAGTGAGAGGCAGGGCACAAACCAGCGCCCGGAACTGGACGAGCTCCCGGAGACACGGACTGGGGCTTACCCAGGACACAGCACTTCCCTGCCCGCTGTAGCTCAGATGAGGCCCCCTAGGGAGACAAGGCACTGTCTGGCCGCAGGACGGAGCCCTTTCCAGACTCTTCCCCAACATTCGGAACAATGCTCACAAAATGTCCCCCAGGTTCTATCCCGATTGAGATTAGTTTCAGGGAAACTAAGGACCACTGGGGATGTTTTTACATCCTCTCAGTCCAAAGAGACCTGGCTCTCCCACCGTGCAGGGAGCCCTGAGGGGCCCTTCCGAGGGCTGGAGTCTCCTCTCCGGCTCAGAATAGGGTGGGCAGAACTGCAGGTTCTGTCTCAGGACCCAGGAGCAGAGGGGTGACCGTGAGAGGAGGCACCAAATGGAGCTGGGGGGGCGAGGCAGGGAAGGTGGGTGTAGAAAGAGCCGGAAGAAACACGGAAAACAGAGTTGGTCTGGGCATTATAAGCAGAGATATTTAACCCAAGAAGTTTGCTATAAGATGTTTAAAAGCAGGAAGAGAAAAACAGAGAAGAAGGGGATACAAGAGGAGAGAGACCGAGGATATGGAAGGAGGGCCAGACCCCAAGGGAGCACCTGCTGCTGCTCTCAGGCTCTGAACACCCACAGAAGCCGAAAGCAGGAAGAGAGCCCATCCCTCCTGCTGTCCCTCACCTCCTCCCTCCACCCTCCAGCAGAGGGAGGGCCATCGAGGAGAGAGATGCAGGGGCAGCGGGGTGCAGAGCCCCAGAGGGCCTCCAGCACAAAGAAAACAACGGGTAAATGACCAGCACCTGCCCACTTCCTCAGACTTATATTTTGGTGTCAAACAGTATTCATGTACATTTACGTGTATCATTTTTTAAAAATTTATTCTTTCTTTCTTTCTTTTTGTTTTAAAGTAATCTCTACACCCAGGGTGGGGCTCGAACTTACAACCCTGAGATCAAGAGTCACACGCTCCACTGGCTGAGCCAGCCAGGCACCCCTTGGTGTATCATTTTTAAGTTTGGTGGCATTAAGTGCATTCACATTGTTATGCAGCCATCACCTCACTGTCCCCTGAGTTTCTTACCTTCTCAAACCAAAGTTCTGTACCCTGTAAACAATTCTCCATTCTCCCCTTCCCCAGGCCCTGGCAACCATCATCTTTAAGTATAGTTGAGGCCTCGTCAGGCATTAATTTTACCATAGGTGTACCACTTTTTAAAATTATTTCATTTATTGAGGTTTGCTGGTGATGAGCTTTCTCGTTCTTGACCTGAAAAGTGTCTTTATTTCATCTTCATTCTTACACATGATTTCATTCAGTGTAGAACTTCAGGTTTGCAGCATGTCTCTTCTTTCGATTTCCATCTGAGATCACTGTAATCTTGGAAAATGATTTATCCCGCACAGATGCGCCGCCTCTCACTGTTTTGCCCAGTGGCCAACATGGGCTGTTTTCCTCAGTCTAATACGAGATGGGTGTCTGGGCTGTGGACATGGGCTGCAGGTTTGAGCATAACTGTGATAGATCACCTGACTAAATCGTGGTTATGAAATATTTGGACTCACTCAAGTTCTAAAAGCATGAAACTAGAATATAAAAGGAAGCTATAACACAGCTGGGCTTTTTATAACCTTGGGTCAGCTATACATGTGACATGGAAAACAGTGTGATGGAAAGAGTAGATCACTTTTTTTCTACTTGGAGAATAAGATAGTTTTACAAAGAAACAAAAGTAAAACTGTGCCATAGGATTTCAAGAGATTAAGAAAGAAAAAAGAAAGAAGAAAGAAAGAAAGAAAGAAGAAAGAAAGAAAGAAAGAAAGAAAGAAAGAAAGAAAGAAAGAAAGAAAGAAAGAAAGAAAGAAGGAAAGAAAGAAAGAAAAAGAAAAACAAAGAAAGAAAGAGGAAAGGGAGGGAATGGAAAGAAGGGAGGAAAGGAAGGGAAGAAAGGGAAGGGGGGGAGAAAGAAGGGAAGGAAGGGAAGGAAAGAGAAGAAAAAGAAAAGAAAAGAGAAAAGGAAAGGGAAGGGAAGAAAGGAAGAAGGGAGGGAGGGAAGAAAGAAAGGAAAGGGAAGGGAAGGGAAAGGAGAAGGGAGAAGGGAGAAGGGAAGGGAAGAAGGAGGGAGACAGAGAGAGCCTGGAAGAGAATATGTCAAAATGTCACCAGCCATCAGAACTCACCCATTGCTGGCTGGAATGTTATTTGGTACAAAGTCAATTTGACCGTACCTATCAAAATTATAAATTCACTTATCTTTTGATGCAGCAATTCTAATTCTAAGGGTAATTTGTAATATGCTCACACATTTGCAAGATAATATATGTGCATACTTACTAATGCAGCATAGTGTGAAAAAGCCTGAAAATAAAGCATCCCTCAGAGAGAGCTCGTTAAATAATTATGACATGCGGCTGAAGTTTATGCAACTATAAGATAGAGAGAGAAAACATTTTATGAACTCATATAGAATCATCTCCAAGATATATTTTAAGTGAAAATCCTTAGATACATATGTAAAATGGTTTGGATTTTCTATGCTACTATTTGCTTTAAATAAAATTGGGGAGAAGGAATATGCATTCTTTTTAATGTAGTGCATATATAAAATTTTGGTTGCCTTTGGGGAGAGAAAATGAGTGGAGACAGGACATTGTTTTTCAAAGATTTAATTTTTCAAAACTGTTTTCAGGTTTACAGCAAAATGGAGAGGAAGATACAGAGATTTCCCTTATACCCCCTGCCCCCAATGCACAGTCTCCTCCATTAACAACATCAATCACCCAAAAGGTACATTTTTTCCAAGGATGAATCACAATTTGGGAAGTTCACAGTTTACATAGGGCTCACTCTTTTACACTGTATGGATTTGGAGAAATGTATAACAACATATACCTACCATAATAATATCATGCAAGGTATCTTCATTACCCTAAAAAGGAATGTTTTCATTGCACACTCTTTTGTACCTCTCAAACTTGAGCCATGTAAATGAATTTCCCAACTGAAAAAAAACATTTAATTAATAATTTACAACCTGCTAGAATGTAAGGTTCATTAGGTAAGGGACTATGGTCTATCTTGTATGTAGTTCTATTCACAGCCCCCAGCACAGGGCCCAGAATGGAGTAGCTACTTAATAATAGCTGATGCATAAATGAAGGATTAATATTTTGTAGTAGGATTCCAAGAAATTTTTTGTAAGTTGTAAATATTCTATGACACAGAGGTATGTATTGATTTTTTGGTAATCAGAAATAGAATTTTTGCGTGGAAAGAAAAACTCAGATTAGGGTATAACTCTCAGACCCAGGCAAATGGGGCCCCTGCCCAGGGTCAGCCTTATGCCTCTGGAAGCCCTGTGCATTGGAAAGTCTTCCTCAGAATTTTCTGAGACCCCTTTTGTTGGCTGGGACCAGCTGGAGCCTGTAGCACCATTGCAGCATGGTGCCACAGGTGCTCTCCAATCCCTGGCCATGGTTCCCTTCGGGGGTGACCAGATGCTCCAAGGAACTGCAAGACTCATGTATACACATCCTCCCTGCCTGGCCCCACGGCTGGGTCCTGGTTCTGGAGAACAGATAGCTTTCATTGGCTGGTATGGTATTTCTTGTGTGGAATTGTGTGGCCTGCTGGTGCTGATACCCTCATTTTGAGTGACTGTCATTCATGTCAGACACAGGGTAGTGGGTAAGTTCAGGGCTTGACCACTGAGGATTCCTCATGGAGCCTGGAGCTTGAGTTCTCATGGACTGGTCAGTTCTCACCCATCTGTGTTCTGACATTTCATCACCAAATTGTTTTCATAGACAGAAAACACACACACACACACACACACACACAAATTTGTCAGGGCTCACACACCCCAAGGGTGGCGCTGTTCTATTACAATCATTTGTATTATTTGAAAGATTTCAGTGACAGCAAATGAAACTATTTAACATCCTGACAAACCAAAGCAAGCACTTTGTTCTAGAATAGAATAAAAGAAATAAAATGGAATAGAATAATGGTGGTAAATGAGAGAAGACAGCTAAGTCACTGTGGTCAGAGTCCCTACCCACCAAATCCAGAATCAGAGGAGTCCAACGAGTTATACCATGGGCTGTTTCCATAGCCGTAGTCCATAGTTTTACAGTGATTTTTAAAAAAGTACATATGAATACATAAACTTTCACCCCCTTGCTCATTCTTGGCAAAGTTCAGAAGAAGTCAAGTCCCACCACTCTGGCACAGCTGCTCTGGACCCTCTGGTACATGAGGCTACAGCCCACATGGTCTAACCACGCCCTCGTCTTATGTGGTCATCGCCCTGCACTCCCCAACACGCTTTTTCACAGAAATTGACCTTTAGAGAGAGAGGAGTGTCAGAAAGAGATTAGCTCGAGAAGAAGCCACCTTGGGGAGATGAAGTCAGCTTTCTCCTAAAATTAGAGACTGCTCTTCACCTATACTGTGCATCTCTGCTGAGTCAGGCAACTCTATAATCTAAAGAAAATGCCCTTGGTTCTTATCTGCTCTATACCAGTCCTTTCTGCTTTTTGGGAAGCTCCTAACTTTCCAAATCACACCCGAAGCCATGGAGAGACCCTTGCCCACCAGCTCCTTCCCTGATGTTCTGTGAGGGTCGCAAAGGAAGCGAAGCTGTAACTCATGACTTAGGTCAGGCCAAAGCACTGTTGCATTCAGAAATCCGCCGAGTTTCTTTTCCATTTTCATGGGTGTACCTTGTATGTTGCATGTGAGGAAATGTGTACGCTGGCACAGGCAGAGGGAAGGGGCAACACGGATGGAGCTCTCATCACTGAAGGCCAGATCCAGCTAGGTACCATGGACACAAACACCACTTACAGGGCTACAAGTGATGGGCCTGAGGATGTCTGACTCCTGTCTCCCCATCGTTGCTCAGAGCCTAACCCCCACGCCATCAACCTCTTGGTCCTGCTTAATCCACAGAATCTATGATCCTTGTTCAGCAACTTGTCCCTCACCCTCTCCCCCAAGCTGAGTGAGAGCCCACACAACCAGATAGGGTGGACTGCATTTACTTTGGAAAAGAGTCACGAGGCCCTGGGTGGGATATTAAAATCCAGTAGTTTATGAGTGGGGGTGAGAGAGGTGGATGCCGCCAAGCAGCCGGTTTTTCGCTGTCTACTGATGGTTGGGACTGAACATGCAGGTATCAGCAACAGTCAAAGTCAGGCAGAAGGCAAGCTAGCAAATGTGAAAGGAAGCACTCAAAAAGCACTGCTAGTGGATTGCTTATTGCTGATCCCCATTCCTGCATTTGTTAAAAGATACATTTTAAGCATCTACTATGGGCAACTCAGCAGGAGACTTGCTCAAGTATCTGTGCCTGGTCTGACATCTGGTTGGGGACAGCACATATCTAAACAGGTAACTGCAATAGAGTCTGTCTGATCAGTCCTGGTCTGATGACAGGGAGGCTCTGAATGGAGCAGTGGGGACCAAAGGGCAGAGCAGTCCCTTTTACATGGGCCGTGGAGGGTAGAAGGACAAGTGTGTTTTCATGCACAACATGAAACTTGAGCTGAGTCTTCTAGAGTAGATGACTGGAGACCATGATGGGTCTAGAGATGTACTCGGTAGAGTGACCAAATGGGACAAAGGGGACACATAAAGGAAAAGTAAGATGTGCCAGGAGAAGAGTGGTTTCACTGGTGAACTTGGCCTGTGTGTCAGGGTGGAAAGGGAAGAGCAGAGAGAGAGCTGTGATGGGAAATTGGAAACTGGCTGTAGGGTTAGACTTAGCTCATGGGTGATGATACAGAGGGACCACAAGTCATGGCTTTGCATTTTACTGTATTTTCATTTTTGAATATTAAAAAAAATCCATATTCTATGTAGATTGAAATACAGGATACAAAATCATTGTGTGTCAACAAAAATAACAGCAATATTTTTTGTATTGTTCCTAGATTCCCACTTATGGAAGTGAGTTCATTACTATAAATCACAACAAGGCAGTAGATATAGCCATGGGGAAACCTCTGCCTTGGACTTTAAAAAAATCACTGCAAAGGCAATTAAGGGAGAGGGCTGTAGAGCACCAATGTTTGCAGAATAGGCCAAGGAGAAGGGCCCCGGGGAGGGAAATCAGTGGTCTTGGTCAGCCAGTTAGCCAAAGAATCTAGGGGAACTAGAAGGGACAACAGGAAGCTGGGGAGTCGAGGAGGAAAGTGGTCAAAGGAATGCTCACAGAAGAATTTGGCAAGTAGGAGATCATGGGCTGTTTTGTCCACAAATGTTCACCAGCGTGTGGGATAAGAGCCCAATAGCAGCAGCAAGCAGAGAGGAGGAGCCAGTGAGGGTACAGATTGGTTCTCAGGATCCTGGCTCTTGCTGGATGGAAGGAGGTAGCTGCCCAGTGAGGAAAGCAGTAAGGGACTCGAGCGCTGCTGAAGTCGAGAAAAGGGGTTAGTACAGGAGGGAGAAGGTTAATTAACAGTGGGGGGAGGGGAGGCGAAGCCTGTGGGTCTGAACTGGCAGCACCAGAGGGAGAGAGATCTCATCCAGAGGATCTCATCACCTCCTCTGAGACTACTGGAAAGGTAGAGGAAGGCCCTGGCTTAGAGCACGGAGGCAGGAGGCAGTGTGACTTACCACTGTCCTGAAAGTTTAAAATTATTTCTGAATAAAAAGCTTAAAAGAGTTAATCACATTCATAGTTCATTATTTTTTTCAACAAAAATAGAATTAAAATAACTATTTTTATTTTACTTTAAAGGTTTATTTATTTTTATTTTAGAGAGACAGAGTGCATGCACATGCGCGTTTAAGGAGGGGAGGGGCAGAGGGAGAGGGAGAGACAGAATCTCAAGCAGACTCCCCAGTGAACATGAAGCCTGATGCGGGGCTTGATCCTATGATCCCAAGATCATGATCTGAGCTGAAACCAAGAGTCAACTGCTTAACCGACTGAGCCACCCAGGTGCCCCACAACTATTTTCAAAATCTTGCTCTTTTTTTGCTTCATGTATCTTGTTGACCTTTCCAGCATACAAATCTACTTCATTCTGTTCTATGATTGGGCACTATAGTCTTTACCAGGCCAGAAAATAGCCCAACCCTATCAGAGACAATAAATCAGTGGTAAAGTCCTAACTGCTGATTCAGAAGTAAGCAAGACTCTGTATTCCTTACCCCAGACAGAGAGCCCAGGGCCCCATCCAGTTTACATGGACTCTCAGACGACGCCCTAGTCCCCTTCTCCTCCCAAGTTACCTCTGCTTCATTATAATGTTGAAGTCTCTGCCTTAGGAGGAGCACAAGCTTCATTAACATAACATACGATGCATGTATAGGCATGTTTTCTAAGCACTCCTTCACCACTTTATGCCCACCTTTACATGTGATGATACAGCTCCCCTTTCTGAGAATTTACCCTAAACCCTGAGTAAAAAGAAGCTATTGACTCCTGCCCTAGGAGTCATGGCTTTGGAAATTATTCCCCTTGATCTTCTTATTTGCTGCAAATAAAGTTTCTTTTGGGTGATATCTTCCTGCCTGTACTCTCCATCTGAACCTCACCAAGTAGTGAACTCCCATTAGTTTGGTTACAGTGAAAGCCAGAAAATCATTCAAGACAACATATAAGTATGGCTGCATTTATGAATAGAATTACCTGGGTGATTCAGGTACTGACCTTTTTTGGGCAGGAAGAATTTCCTCTGCCCTTCCAGGTCCTTCTAGCTGGACTTAGAATCAAGGTGACATGAGACAGATTAACAGGAGAAAATCAAATTTAATAGGGTATGCACGGGGGATTCACACAGACATGGAAGTTCCAAAGACAGGCAACACGATGTTTAGAGAAGCAAGGAGAGATATAGGTTCTGAGGATACAAAGGAGAGAAAGATCATTAGCTCTATTCTAGGTGAGAGGACCCAATGTTTGGAAAATGGAGGTTGTTCTATTTATATAGAAAGGTTTCTCAGGTGAAGAGGAATCTCTGTTAATAGCTCTCCTCCTGTAAAGAAGGCAGTTGAGGGGGGGTAAAGAGCTTTTCCCAAATATGCTGGGTTTTGAGTGCTTTTAACTCAAAATAATGTTCATGCCACAGTGGCCCATCTTGGGCAGCCTGCCTTTGACCCCAACACAAGAACCCCATATTTCTAAATCTGAGCCTGACTTTTATGAAGGTATATTGTTCAAAGCAGGAGAATAGAACTTATTTTATTTGAAATTTTAGTTTGATTTAAATAATTAATGATTTAAATATGCAATTGTGTGAGCCTTGGTTTGTACTCTTACCATGTGTATTTTGATATCTGGATCTGGGCTAAGGTTCTTAAAATTCCTGTCTTGGTCACACGCTGGAGGAACATAGAAGGATGGGCTGTGAGGTGGGGTAATTGCAGGCAGCCAGCCCTGGGAACCAAGGAGGGGTGGGCCCCAGAGTCTTTACTTTTCCAGGGCCACTCTGGCTAGAGTCACTGCAGCTGTCTGGGAAGTTCCAGCAGTTCAAGAACACAGAATTCTTTCCATGAGTAATCTAGAGTCAATCACCTTTTGAGCATCTAGAAATGGGCAAGCAATGGATTATTGTCCAATATACATTTACAGGTCTAAACCATTTAAAACCATGTAATGGGTCCATCTGAATCCTCTGAAAGGCTAGCATGGGGGAGGGGTGATTAGATACACCTGTGGAGGAAGAATAGCTAGAGAAGTTAAATGGGTGGCTTTGATGAGAGTGCCAAACAGGAGGACCCTGAGTTAGTCACCTGGGGAAAAGAGCTGCTCAGACCTTGATAGTAACAAGACTCCTATAAAGGAAAGCACCATCCTCCTAAGTCCTGGTGCTGCCATGGCAGCTGGAGGCCTGAATGACATCATCCCAAAGGCAGCGAGTGGCCCAGGTGACTGGCGGGAGGAGGGACAAGGAGAGAGGACTCCAACCACCAGGAGGGAAATGGAAACCAGAGGATGCAAAAAGAAGGAATTTCTGGTAACGATAAAATTAGTCACAGCTGTTAAGCTACAGTCACAAAATCTTGCACAGACATTTTGGCTGAAAAAGAAGGAAAAAGACACTAAGTTTATTTTATTCTTGCATAGATCTTCCATCAGAGGATATTAAAACACTTCACTCACACCAAGCACCTTGTTCAGGGAGCAGCTGTGTCTATTTCATGAGAATTGCAGTGAGTCAGTGATTCACACTCATAGAGAACATGGAATGTATGAATAAAGACATTTCATGGGAATTGGCCCTGGTACTGAACATTTGCAAAGTCATTTGAGCCCCTAAAATTAAACTTCTTGTTTTACCAAACTTGTCTCTAACCTCATAAATAAAAATGTAAGATTAAAGGAAAATTACCTTCAAAAAACACATTGATTGTGCAAAATAAAAACAAGTAAAATTAAGACCGAGGAATCATAATGAGGAAATTGTGCAGACCTTCTTTAACTGAGGAGGCGGTGGGGGATGGGGAGAGACAAAGGCAGGTCACTGGCAGAGAAAGCACGTCATGTCTACCCCAGAGCCAAAATCACAAGGTTTCTTGGAAAACCCACAAATATCTGAAAATATCCTCCCTTTTGCTCCTTTACTCAGCTCTAAGCCTGAGACAGAGGAGCAGCCTCCAAGCCAGGAGCCCCCTGGCACACACAGCTAGGTGGTGGGGTCTCCGATTGACATAAACAGTTTCAGGGAATGAAAACAACCTGTGGCAGAGACAGATCAGGACAAACCAAGGCCGCTCCATAATCATGTGAACACAGACAAAAGCAGGAATGTCATCCAAACCACAAAACTGACCAGACATCTCCTTATCCTGGTTAATGAATGACAGCTGATTATTTTTTTTTTTTTAAGAATTTATTTATTTATTTGACAGAGAGAGATCACAAGTAGGCAGAGAGGCAAGCAGAGAGACAGAGGGAAGCAGGCTCCCCGCTGAGCAGAGAGCCTGACGTGGGGCTCGATCCCAGGACCCTGAGATCATGACCTGAGCCGAAGGCAGAGGCTTTAACCCACTGAGCCACCCAGGTGTCCCATGATGGCTGATTCTTGACCAGTTGTAGCTTTTGCCACTATCCCTTCTTCCTACCTTCTAGATACGAATTATCTAGATATCCAATCATAGAATTAGCCCTACTCCCACCCCCTAGCAAGGATCTGCATCCTAAACACTCCCCAAATCCCTCACACAACCCCAAATCCTGTGACTCCTTTCTAGCCCTCTTACTGGGACACCCCACAGTTCCCTGTGGCATGAGTTCCCCTTTGTTGTGAGGAGTTAATAAACTCAACTTTGTTCAACTACAGCTGTGATCCTGGAGGGTATTGATTAGTCAATTGATTTACATAAGGAGCGTGGGGGGGTCACTGTTCCGTAGGCTCCAGATTTGCTTTTATAAATTCTGCCTTGCTTTTGTTCATAGGTGAATCTGGTGATCTGAACATTTTATCATAATGGTACCTCCCCCTTTATCTCTTTTATGCTTTTCACCTTTAGGTCAATTTAGTCTGATGTTAATATAGCTGTACAGATTTGGGGAGAATTAGTATTTTCATGGTATATATTTTTCTACCTTTTTACTCTTAGTCTACATGTATGCTTTAAATGTATCTCTTTTTATTGGATAATAAATTTTAATAAATTTTCCTTGAGTTACAGTCCATTTATATTTAGTGTAAAAATATGACACATTTGTTTTTTGTACCATAAAACCTATGCTTTTTACTTGTTTTCCTGTTTTTTTTTTTTTTCAGGTCTCTATTCTTTACTTGGCATCTATTATGTTTTATTAATCTATTTTTCCCTAATTTACTAATTTGGAAGTGAAGAAAGAAAGAGAGAGAGAAAGAAAGAAAGAAAGAAAGACAGACAGACAGACAGACCTCAGGCCCAAAATGGTGTCACTTAGACCAAGTTCCCAAATCAGAGATTAATACTAAATCTAACTGCTGTTTCAACCTCCCCCAAAAATGTGGCCCTCACTGGTCAGTCAGGAATTTGCTGGTCAGCACCAATAAGATAATCTGTCACTCGGCCCTCTCCATCCCTCAACGGAAGGTAAATCTTCTTCATGATAATATGTCTGCCCTTTCCCCTAAAAGAGAGTGACCTTGCCTGGGACAATCTTTTCTTCTGCTAATAACTTCCTTGCCCCACCCTCCTTCCAATAAAAACCTTCCATTTTTTGCAAATCCTTGGAGCACCGCTCTACTTACTAGTTAAGGTGCCGCTCAATTCTTGAATCATTTAACAAAGCCAGTTTCTTCAAATTTACATGATTGAATTTTATTTTGTTTTTTTTTTTTTAACAGATTTTATGTATTTCTGTTCTTTCTGTGGTGGTCAGGAAATTACAATGTGCTTTATGAATTTATTAATGTCTAAGTTCGATTTATTTACCACACCCTCAATAAGAAAAAATTTGGAACACTTTAACTCCATTTACCACTCCAAGTTATTTCTCTTTCATGTCTTTTAGATTTTTTAAGTGGTTTTTAAAAAACTCTATATGACATTGTTTTCTGCTTGATGAAGTCAACATCTGTCTAGAATTCCCCACATATTTACCACTTCCTTTAGAATTTTTGTCAGATGAGAGTCTACAGATGAAGAACTCTCCTAATGTTTACTTGTTCTGAAATGCCCTTATTTTGCTCATGTGCTTGACAGATATTTCATTCAACGTAGGTCCAGGGTTAGCAATTTTTCCCCAGGCTATGAATGGACTTATTCCACTGCATTTTAATGCAACAGAGAAAGCAGCTTCTAATTTCACTGCTACTCCTTTGAAGATTTTTTTTTTTACTTCTTTTAAGGTATCCTCTTTACCTCCTACTTTCTGCGGTTTTATTATGATGTACTAGGCATGGCTTTTTAAAAATGTATTCAGTTTGAATATGTGACTGGAGTCTTTCATCAGTTCTAGAGAATTCATTGCCATTATTTCTTCATTAATTCTCTTCTTAATTGGGCCTTTAATTGTTATATTAGACCATCTAATTCTATCATTTGCGTGTCTTAAACTTGCTACCATCTTTTCCATCTTTTTGTTTGTGTGACATTGGGGATACTTCTTTCCGATCTATCTTCTTAGGAAAATGCAGACTTAGGGTCTCAAACCAAACCAATTAAATCAGAATCTGGGTAAATGGGGGAGCATTTTAAGTTTTTCAAGTCCTCCATGATTCTACTGTGCAGCCAGAGTAGAGAATCACTAGTTATGTCCTTGTCCCACTTTTCTAGTGGGTCGGTTATTTTTCTAATTGACTTGTGGAAATTTATTATATACTCCGATACTAATCTTTTAACTCTTATATGTGTATACAACCCTCTACAGTTGATGGTTATAACTTGATCAAATCATTCAGGGCAGGCCATTAACATGGAGCATTCCAAAGGAAATTCATAGCCTTTAACTAACTCTTTTGCTGGACATTTACCCTAGAACATATATACACACAAACACAGATATATATATAAATATATGAAGTTAGGAAGAGCATAATGCATTAAAAAATCATATTGTTATTCAATCGAGAAAGGTCACCACAATTATGTGGCAATGCTAGTTGAGGTCCTTTTGACAAGAACATGAGACATGAAGTCCCCTGCAATGTGTTCAAGAAACTTCCATCCCCTTTGTCCTGCCTTGGGTGAATGCTTGCACCGCCCCAGCCACCGGCTTCCACCTGATTGTCACCCCACATTTGGGGGCCCCCATCCCATAGAGACAGACACCACAGTGGGGACACTCTAGTTATTGGTAAAGAAAATGAAAACTCATTTACATGAAAGGATGCCTCTGTGTCACAGATCTGTGAATAATAGAAAGGAAAAGGTTAACGAAGGCTCTCCTCTAATACCAGTTTGGGTGTCAGAGGAGGGTCTCCCAAACCAACAGGCAATTCTCCAGCACCAGCCCGGTGTCCTACAATTCAGCTCAATTCTGGCACTGTCCACCTGGAGACAGCGTCAGATCCCACAGGTTAAAGGTTCTAGAAGACTTCCCTCACCTTCTAGTTCAGACATAATCACAATCTAAGTTGTCATCTGGGCTTCTGCCTGACTGGCTGTGGATTGAAGGTTTTTACAGCCCCATTTGGGTTTGATTGGTTTGCTAGAGTGGCTCACAGAATTCAGAGCAACATTTTACTTACTAGATCACTGGTTTGTTATAAAAGAATAAAAATCGGGAATAGCCAGATGGAAGAG
Organism: Potos flavus; assembly: GCA_028534135.1. NCBI lineage: Eukaryota > Metazoa > Chordata > Mammalia > Carnivora > Procyonidae > Potos > Potos flavus. The sequence goes on along the minus strand of CM052893.1, from coordinate 6,059,325 downwards.
TTGTGTTAGAGCAAGGTGTGGGGAAGGGATATAGAGTTTCCATGTTCTCTCTGGGCACACCCCTCCTCCTGAATCTCCATGTGTTCACCAACCTGGGAGCTTTTTTATCCTTGTCCTTTTAGGATTTCATGGAGGTCTCACTACATACACATGATTGAAGAGATCACTGGCCATTGGTGATTGATCAACCTCCAGCTCTTCTCACCAACCTGGAGGTCTTGGGGGAGGGACTGAAAATTCCAACCCTCTAATCACATGGGTTGGTTCTGCTAGCATCCTTAGGCAACGTCCAAAAGTTTTAGAGGGTTTTAGCAAATCTGTGCCAGGAAGAGGGTCAAAGACCAAATATATAGTTATTATAAATCACAATATCTCAGAGAAAAGAGAACAAAAACTTGCAAAATTTCCCTGGGGAAGGGGGAAGTTCTAGAGGATGAGAAGGAAGGAAGGGGGACTTCCTCGGTTTTCCATTTTCTCAGAAGGACCTGAATTCTCTGTACTGGTAAGTCTTCATGTATTAGTTATGAGATAAAATTAAGCAACGTTTTTTTAAAGATTTTATTTTTATTTATTTGGGAGAGAGAGAGAGCACAGGGGGCAGGGCAGAGAGAGAGAATCTCAAGCAGACTCCAGGCCAAGCATAGAGCCCAACATGGGGCTTGATCTCATGACCTTGATCAGGATCATGACCTGAGCAGAAGTCGAGAGTCAGATGCTTAACCGACTGAGCCACCCCAGTGCCCCAAGAAGCATTTTAAAAGAAGCATCAGGACAGAATTCAGAACTACCTTGCAGAACCACCTGGGAAGATGAAGGGGCAGACTCAGGGGGAGGGCTTGGCATGTTCAAGAGAGAAGAAGAATGTCCCCAGCACTGTGTAATTGAGAACGATCTCCCCACGCTGGTGAGGCGTCAGGCTGGGTAAATTCCCAGGTAACGGAGTAACAAGGCAGGTGGGGGTTGAACACCATCAGAGGAGTTTCTTCCTAGGCCACAGGGCCATGTTCAACTGCCTTTTGGGCCAGCCTGACCCTGAATGCAGTACATTTGGAAAACAAAATTACTCAGGATCTTTGAAAAATATACTGGAAATACCTTTTCTGTCTGACTCAGTGAAGGCCTGATATCTTTCCCCAGCTGATTTCCAAACTGCCTTTCCATCCTGTGTTCCATGTTTTTCCCTCTCCTACTTTCCAGTGGTAAGGGATTAGTAAACCCTGCAATGCTTCTTTATCCCAGAGCATCATTTTTCATCCCGAGGGTTGCAAACACCTGCAGGGGTGACTCACAAGAGGAGAGGAGCCAGGGATTTCTGGCAGAGGAATGTAGGAGCCCTCAGACAGAGTCACGTTGTTCCCACTCTCCCTGAACGTACTGGAGCGGCCTAATCAGGCCAGTATTTTCTCTGGGCTGGTGTCTGTGTCTCTTCCTAACTACATTGTGAAGTCCACAGGTAGGGAGAAGGGAGAGAAAGGGCTCTCAGCAGCCAGCCATTTGCATCCTTACAGCATCTGAGGCTGCTTCGCTGATGCAGAACTCCCATCAGGACATCCACTCCTGGGAGGATCTGGAGCTCTTGTACCTGGGGCTAGGGAAGAAATATTCAGTTAGCATTTTCTCTAAGACCACTTTTCCATTTTCAGTCAACTATTGCTTTACTCGTCAAAGACTAGTGTTATCACATTTTAATGGAAAGCATGGTTTTTGATTCGATGTCAACTATGCCTGGGCCCAAACCCCAGCACCTGAGGGATTCTGATCCTCACCTGAGATCCTGTTGTTTGTTTCAGAAAGATTAACATGTTTCAGTTACTCAGCTTTTGCTATGATAATAAACCCCAAGTTTCAGTGGTTTACAACCCAAGCATGTATTTCTCACTTGGAGTTTTGCAGCCTGGCTGGGCTGGGCTCCAGATGCCTTCTCACTTGGGGATGGAGGCAGAAGGAGAGCTCCTCCACGGGATATGCTATTCTCATGGTGGAACACAAGAGGGCTAGGAGACACTTGGGGTGGGAACTAAGACACTGTCACTTCAGCCCACAGTCCATGGTCCAAAATCACTCCAAACAGAAGGAGAGAATGATGACTATTTGCTTGACAATAGAATTGCCACACTAAACCAGGAACATGTTAGGTCCTTAAAAGGTGTTAGCCTCCATCCCTTTCCCCATGTTTACAGTAGGATTTAATGAACCAATGGTGAAGATTATAAGCCAGCTGTGTGGTCCCAGGGTCTGTTGGGATCATGGAGAAGGTGGAAAGTGGGGACCACCACCAGCTGTCAGGGCATGGGTTAAGTGGCATGCCACATGGAAGAGTGAGGTGAGGATCTGGAAAGGACGAAGAAGCTGAGGCTGGTGGGATGCTCCAGGCACTAAGAGTAGGATGAAGGCCAAGGTTGTTGGGGCCAATGTGATCACTGGCCAGCTGGCTTGACATTCAAAGTTGGGTTGACAACAGTGCTGTTTGGAGTGATTGTGGGGGTTAAGAGGGAGTGGGGGTGGGGTGGGCACAAGAACCAGTTGGCAACCTGGCCTAATAAGAGATGGAAAATTTATGAATAAGGTTGTGAGGACTTTGAATATCACTTGCTCCATGTCCCTTATTTTACAAATAAGAAAACTGAAAGGTTCAGAGGAGAACTGTCTATAGTAAATTATGATCTGAAACCAAGCCTCCTGAATCCTGGGCCAGAGCTCTTCCCACTGCAGCAGAACAGAGGGGAAAAAAATCGTTAGGCCACCAAATGTCCTGAACCCCAGAACAGGCTGTAAGAGGGCAGTTATGTTAGTTTGGTCTCAGAGTGAGGAAAATATATTAAATGGGGCCCATGGCGTGGATGAGAACATCTGAAGCAGTGGGCATTGTCCAGGGGTGGGCAGCAGTTTGGCTTCCACTAATTTGTCCTCAGGTATAAAATACAGTTCTGCCTGTGAGCATTCACAATCTTGAAGGGACTGGTTTAAGGCATCACGATTTCAACTGCTTTCTGAGGACCTTCCTCTCCTGGCTAATGATTATGAGGATGATGAGAACAAGGGCCTGAGCCCGAATATTGATGATGGCATTTTCCATGCTCATATAGGCAAGGTCTTGAGGAGTGGGTGAGCCTCACTGTTCTCTTGTGAGGGAACGATATGTCATCACCAGGAATTTCTAAAGGCACTCCTTGTGACAAGGGATAGCAATCTGCTACATACAATAAATTGATACTCCTAGATTTTTAGTCCAATTACCAAATCATTATGATTAGCATGCAATTCTCTAAAAAAAAAAAAAAAAATTTACCAGCATATTTTAGTAGAATGAGCTGTCCCATGTATGGGATTATTTGAGTCAGAATCATGGTATCTAGAAGCCCTTCCATAGAAATAAAAAAGAAAGAAAAAAGAAAAGAAGGAACAGAATGGGTGAATGGATGTTAAAGATGTAAGATGGATTTCAACGACATTTTTGAGAGGCATTTAGTCCAGTGGAGGGGTAGATATGCCAAGCGCCATCCACTGAGACTAATGGATGCATGTGTCAGGACACAGATGAAAGTGGTATCAATCTTCATGGGCGGATTGACTTGGAACATTCTGCCTTTCAACTGGCATTGACTCCCAACATTTTAATATTGATTATAGAGTGTTCATGTTCTGTCATGCACATTAGCCAGCAAACTATTTGTAGGAATTCTGTGAATCTTTTTGCAAATAGAGAATACTTGTTTTATAGGAACAAGTTAGCGCTGCATAAATCTATATTTTATTTTTCTGGCATGACTTTAGCTAGACATTAGTGGGGAGTGGCAGGAGGTGGGAGCTCAAGTCCCTCAGGCTGAGCACTTCCATGCATTAGTAATGCATGCAGAATCTAGCAATGGTTTACTGGACACCTACTTGACATCATGCACAGTGCAGAACACTGAAGGAGCAGGGTGCAGATGTCTTTGCCCTCTATAGCTATTGTGAGCAATGTTTAATTGCTAGCATTGCACCCGTTTCACAGAATTTAAGCAGACCGTGAGCCGAAATGACTTCCTAAATCAGCATCTGACCTGAGACAGAAAGCCAGAATCTTGGCTCTTTTGATGGTCTGAGTCTTGAAAAAAGATATTTCCATTCCGGCCTGTCATGATGAACTTCTCTGGAGTTTCTCTAGCAAAGAGGACGTTGGCTAGTCTGAAGCAAAGCAAAATGAATTAAAGCTTAAAATTCCTTTACCAATTTTCTTATGTGAACTGGACATCTGGGTTCCTCTGTAATTATGAGCATTGCCTTCCCATCCTGTGTCACATCTGGACCCACAGGTGTCTGGCCCTCTGCAGCCACAAGACTCCTTCCTCAGGCACCTCACATCCCCACACTGGCTTTTGTGAGGCCATAGTCAGAGTCTGTGGAGGTTTACAAAGGAAACGGGACATTCTGAGGCCCATAAGACAGTGCAACCTTGAGGTTTTTAAACTGTGGTAAGACATACATCACACGAAGTTTTTCACTTTAATCATAGCAAACAGAGGCATATTTGCTTAGCATTTTTGAGCTGAGACTATTTTGCCTGTCTTTGGAATTTCATGTTTTTGTGGATTCCCCAAACTTACGAAATTAAATGTTATCTTCTCCAGTTAATCTGTCTAATGTCAATTTAATTCTTAGGCCTGCTAGAAGAACCTGGAAGGGTAGAATAGTTTTCACTGCCATATGTGCAACCATCACCACCATCCATCTCCAGAACTTTTAATCTTCCCAAACTAAAACTCTGTACCCATTAAACACTAACACCCAAATATTCTGACACCAGCTAGCACTCTGGTCCCAGTTTCAGTGTGCGGGCTTTTTCCTCACACCACACAATTCTGATACCAACTGCATGTCTTATAGTTCAGTTCTGACACTGTATAGCATTAGATCACAGGCTATGGCCTCAATCCTACAAGATCCATTCCCCACTTCAGATGCCAATGGCTGCAAGTCCAGGTTGTCACCAGGGCTTGTGACCAAATGATTCCTTTGACCCCTCCTCAGATTTGATTAATTTGCTGGAACAGCTCACAGAACTCAGGGAAACATTTACTTACTAGATTACCAATTTATTATAAAAGGATATAATTTAGGAATAGTCAGATGAAAGAGACACATAGAGCAAGATATGTGGGAAGCTTGTGCAGCTTCCATGCCCTCTCCAGGCTCACTGTTCTCCCTAAATTGCCACATATTCACCAACCCAGAACTTCTCTGAGCCCACTCCTTTTTGGGTTTTCATGGAGACTTCATTATATAAGCACAACTGATTAAATTACTGGCCATTGGTGATTGATTTAATCTGCAGCCTCAGTCTCCTCCTGGAAGTTGGGGAGAGGGGGATAAGAGCTAAAATTTCCAACCCTCCAATCACATGGTTGGTTCTCCTGATAATCAGCCCCCATCTTTAGGTGTTTTTTTGATAGTCACTTCATTAACATAACAAAAGACACCTTGATCGCTCTCATTGCTTAGGAAATGCCAAGGGTTTAGGAGCTCTGTGGTATGAACAGAGAAGACCAAATACATATTTTTTATGTGAATCACAATATCACAGTGATTTATAGAGAGAACTCTTCTTTCCCCCACCCCTGGCAAACACCATCCTACTTTCTATATGAGTTGTATCTGACTACTCTAGGTACTTCATTTAAGTGGAATCATGCAATATTTGTCCTTTTCTGATTGGCTTATTTCGTTTAGCATAATGTCCTCAAGGATCATCCAGATTGTTGCATGGGTAAGAATTTCTTTCCATTTTAAGGCCGAATAATACTCCACTGTATGTATATACCACATTTTGTTTATTCATTTATTCATTGATAGGCATGTGGGTTGTTTCCACCTTTTGAGTATGATGAATGATACTTCTATGAAATGGGTATACAAAGTCTTAAATTTTTAAAGGAGGCTTTTGTTCACACTTTGCAAGCTTCAGAAAAATTTAGTTGTCTATATCAAAGACAGATTTTTACTTTTTAAAATTCAGACTCTCTTGGCAGGATGAGTCAGCAGGGTGGAAAAGGAAGAACAGAGATCTAGGAGATTCAGAAGCAGCGATTCTCTGGAATCCAAATAAGGACTTTGCTTTCCTATTTTGATGAAGAAAGGATGGCAATCACCTCCAATGTTAAAGAATGAGCACCAATTTGGAAGAGGGCAGAAAAAATGCTTTGGGATGTGCTACTTAAGAATTCATTGCTGACCTTAGCAAGAACCATTTTATCCCATTAATTATAGAGACAGATGCCAGATTGCAAAGGTTGAAAGAGGTTTGGTGAGGATTTGGAAACAGTGAGAAGTAGTGAACTTCTCTTTTGAGAAGGTCAAGGTGTACAAGGAGGAGAAAGCCAGGTACTGGCCACACAGGTGACTCGTAGTGAGAGGTAACTAATGTCATTTGAGGTTCTAAACATCATCTTGTTTAATCATCAAAGCAATCCTCTTATGATGGCTTCTGTTTCATTCATTTTCAAATGAAGAATCTGAGCATCAAAAGGGTTAAGTAACTTGCTAAGTAAGCAAGAATAGAACCCAAGACGCTCTCATTCCAGAATACTGTGACATATGCCTGGAGGAGCCAAACAAAGGTCTTTTGTCTCAGGATGGGGAGATGAAAGATGATTACAGACTGCAGGGAGCAAGTCCTCTGTTATGTCCATTTCATGCACACCCTCTGACTACCTCCTGTATTTACTCATCTGGTCTCCTGATATCCTGCCTCTTGACACTCGTTCACCCTCTCAGAATAGAAGTACATCAACTCTTCCACCTTTTCTCTGTGTCTCCCTCCATCCCTGTTCTTTCTTCCCGGAATATATTGCAGTCAACCGTCCTAAACACTTCCTTGCTGGCACCTTCTCTCCTACCTCCCTGGTTTAGTCTTGCTTGCTTGACAAATTCATGCAGGTGAGTGGCTAGACAAAAATGTATACCTGCTCATGACAGCAAGTCCCATGCACACCATTACAAGTGAAGAGCAATCATGCCACTTCTTTTCTCCATTCAATCTACTCACCTGGGTGACTCACACACATCTTTTCCCCATGCTCACTTTTGGCTGAAGATTTTTCTTCCTATTCCACCAAGATTAAATTTAGTAACACAAATAACATTTGTGACCTTGATATGAGGACTTTCTATAAAGTACAAGATTAAAGTTGAAGTACGATGGGTTTAAGAGAGAAGAGAAGAATAAGAATTAGAAACAGTAGGTATAGACAAATCTTTCCTGGAGGTTTGTGACAAAGCCCAAGGAGAAAGGTTGGAAAGGGAAGAGGGGACAAAGTAATTCGTCTAAGTGCTGGCAATACGGTAGTGCATGAAATCCTTGCTGCCAATACCCTCCAGCCCATAGAATCCTCACTCTTGGGCCTCTTCCAGTTTTCCCAGAGGAAACCCTGGAATGAGGAGGTAAGATTTGGAAGGAAGATCTCCAGAAATAAGGGACTTCCCTCCAAACTATAAGTAACACTCCAGTTCCACTCATTTCTTCACAAAAGGAAGGCTCCAGAGAGGGATCCTGGATTATCCTGGAGACATCATTCTGTTGTTAGATAAACCAGAGTCTGAAACAATCTCTACTCCCCTTCACCTCTGTGTTCCTTAGCTTGTTTGGGGCATCATCTGTCTGGGGTGGTTCAAACTCTAAGCCAGGTGTGGCTTGGACTTGTTTGGTTTTGTTGGGTGGGTAATTAAAATGAGGTTTAGCCTTTAGCAATGAATATACTTTGCCATTCTACTCCCAAGGATGAATCAGGACTCAGAATCGACCATGGCATTGAAAGCAGTTCCAAACTTATTCTGATATTCCCCCAACGCTTTGGGGAGAAGTATTTGGGTGAGGAAAGACATACTTTGTATAGTAGATCCTTTCCAACCATCACTCCAGGGATCATGGAGAAGCCCATGGGTGAAGGTGGCAGGCGATTGGGACAGAAGTAGCTGGGAAAATGAGCAGAGGCCTTGATTTCAGGTTAAGATGATAGGATTTTATTTTAAAGTAAGATAAGAGCATAAAACCATTTTAAGGAGGGAAGTGCCATGATCAGAGCTTAGTTTCTAAAGTTTACTCTTAAGATATGCCTTGGGAGTGTCAAAGGACAAAGTGAGATGATCAGATTTTCCTTTTAGAAAGAATCACTTGTCTAAAAGAAGCTAAAGGAGGCCTGGAGGTATCTAAGGAGGGTACCAATGTAAGGTTTTAAGTAGAAGAATGACGAGGTGAAATATGCATTTTAAAAGAATCACTACTTTAAAGAAGCTTAAAAAAGTGTAAATGGATAAGTGGGGAGCCAGAGGAAACTTGCAATCTGAGTAAGAGCCAAGGCCTCCACGATGTCTTCCATCCGCTTCATCTGCCAGGGCTGCAGGCAGCCCATGAAGTTGGATCAGTCCATGGGGACCTTGGGTCCCGAGACCATCCAAAAATCTGCAGCTTCCACATTCACCTCAGCTCAGCAGGAGCCAGGAGAAACCCTGGGGCCTGGCCCTACCTCCAAGGCAGAGATGGACAGTGAAAAGCTGCAGGACGGTGCCTCCTGTTCTAACTTCCCTGATGATGGCAAGATGTCAGGGGACAGTTCTAACAAGTTCATCTTGCTTGGAAAGTTTGACTCTGCAAGAACACTCAGTAATATCCAGAAGACTATTAGAGACATTTTTGACATCCTCACTGGTGAAAAAGATACGGACCACCCGCTTTGTGAGGACTGTACTGACAAACTTTTAGAGCAGATGGACACCCAACTCATTATTGTAGAATCTGAGAACCAGAGCTACAAATATTGGATGGGGAGGATATGTGAGGAGGAGACGAAGACACTGCAGGAGGAGCTGGAGGGCTTGGAGCTGGAGGAGGCGAGGCTGATCCAGGAGCTGAAGGATGTGGAGAAGAACCAAGGAAGAATAGCGGAAGATCTTGAGGCAGCCCAGGCAGAGACCAAGATGCTGGACCAGAAGGATGAGCAGTACTGGAGGGACTACAGTAACTTGCAATGGCAACAACTGGAACTGCAGGACGAGCTAAAGAGCATAAAGAACAAGCTGAGACATGCCCAGATCCAGTGGGGCCAGCTGAAGAAGACCAGTGTCTTCAGTGCCACCTTTGAAATCAGGCATGATGGCCCTGTGGGCATCATTAATAGCTTCAGATTGGGCTGCCTCCCCACCATCCCTGTGAGCTGGAAGGAGATTAACATGGCCTGGGGCCAGACAGCCTTGCTGCTCCTTGCCCTGTCCAATAAGATTGAGCTGGAGTTTCAGAGGTATCGACACATCCCCTGTGGAAACCGGTCCTATCTGAAGTCTTTAACAGATGACGCCATTGAGCTGCCATTGTTCTACATCGCGAGACAGAGAGCTTGCTTGCATGTCAGATTTGACCAGGCAATGATGGCTTTTTTGGACTGCATGCAGCAGTTCATGGAAGAGGCTGAGAAGTGGGGTCTTTGCCTGCCCTGCAGGATTCATGTGGAAAGTGGCCTAATGGAAGACTCTGGAAGCAGCGGTGAGTTCTATTCCATTAAAACCCACTTGAACACAGAGGAGCAGTGGACAAAGGCACTCAAGCTTATGCTTATAAATTTTAAGTGTAGTCTTGCTTGGGTCTCTTTAAGATAACAAGAATAACTTTATTTTATGAGGGAGAGGGAGATTTTTTTGCTTTAAAATATTTTACTTGAGAAAAATATCAGAAATTGTAAAACTGAAAGATATAACATGCTTGTAATTTTAAAAATAAATGGCAACCCAAGTATTAATTGTTCAGAGCAAACCAAAAGGCATTACTGTCTTCCCCTGCATGTCTTTGTCCTCCCTTCCTTGTACTTTCCTGTTACCTCCGTCCCCACCTTAACAAACATCCAAAATGGCAGCAAAGATTGAAATACAAGATGACCAGATTAGATTTGTTACTAGTACAAAAAAGATCAAGAGATGCAGAGGGAAAGCACTAGGGTGGGCCTGAAGGAAGGGGGTGGTGAGGAGAAAGCTGGAGTCTTCATAAAGGTATTTGGGCCACTAATGTATGTAGTGGACTTTTGCGGGGAGGGTGGATATTCAAAGATACTACGTTTTTGCAGCAGTATATAATTAAACCCCTCCTTCATCCCTGAAAGGCTTTTGGTAAAATTCTATACGTTCTTCAGTGATTTAAAAGTGAGAAGTGTGTCATATTGGGTTGTGCCATTACGTTGAGACTGACCCGGTGGAGGTGTGACCAAAGAGGACTGATAACATCTCGGCTGACAGATCAATCCAGTCATCAGTTGAGAGTCAACGGGTGAACCCTTACGGAGACCTGAAGATTTAAAAGAAGGCAGCAGTGAGTTTGGGTGGCTCAGTTGGTTAAACATCTGCCTTTGGTTCAGGTCATGATTTCAGGGTCCTGGGATTGAGCCCCGTGTTGGGCTCCCTGCTCAGCAGGGAGTCTACTTCTCCCTCTGCCCCTCCCCCCTACTCATGCTCTTGCAAGCTTCTTGCTTTCTTTCTCAAATAAAATCTTCAAAAAAATAAAAGGAGTCAGCCAGAAAACTTTTAAAAAGTGCAAATTGTATCATATTTTTTACCTGCTGCTTCATTGTTCTCAGGATAAAATTCAGCCCTGGGTCCCTCCTTGTCTCTCCAGGCTCACCTCACATTTCCTCCAGCACCTTCTTATTCCATCACGTGCTAAGTCCAAACTTCCTCTGCCCTTTGCTCAAGCTCTTCCTTATGTGTCAGAGTCTTCTAACCAAACTAAACTTCCCGAGAGCTACTTTAGCTTTGTAGTCTAGTTAGTGCCTAGAATAGCACCTGCCTCATACATACTAAGCATCTATAAATAGAAGTCATTGTGGAAAATGAGGAAAGGAAGGTGATTAATTCATCACAGACTAAGACACCGGGAGATTGATTAAATAAAAGTTGAAGCCTATGATGGAATACCATGTAGGTATTAAGATGTTATAGAGGAATATTTAGTTATGTAAATTTAATGGCAATACTTATAATAAGTAAAAAGATTAAGTTATAACATAATATGAAAACTCAAAAAAGTAAACTAAAATAAAAAAATGTATCCCTTGAATATAATGATACTTGCCTAAAAGTTTTGTGTTTAAAAAAACTCTCTCCCCTTGCGATTTGGAAAGAGACAGGATACTGGTTATCAGCATTTCTATTTAACATGTGTTGGTGATCCTAGCCAATGCAATAAATAAGAAATTAAAGATCTAGAGACTAGAAGGGAAAAAATAAATTGTTATTTTCATATGAAATAGCTATAACAGTATCACAATTAATCAACAGATGACAAATGGTTAGAATTAAGTCGGTTAAGAAATTCAGTGACCACAAAGTAAATACAAAAATAGAATATATTTTTATATAAAGGCAACAGTTAGAAAAAGAACTTTGAGGGGTACCTGAGTGGCTCAGTCAGTTAAGCCTCTGACTTTGGATTTTGGCTCTGGTGGTGATCTCAGGGTGGTGAGATGGAGCCCTGCCTATCTCTGTGCTCAGTAGGGGGTCTGCTTGAGAGTCTCTCCCTCTGCCCCTCTTCCTCCTCACACACACACACGCACTTTCTGTCTCTCTCTCTCTCAAATAAATTAAAAAAAAAAAGAAATTTTTGGTGGTTCAAATCATCAAATACCTAAGAATAATCTGACAAAAGGCCCTTAGCATCGAAGGCTATATTATCAATTGCCCCTAAAACAGAAGTTGGCAATTTTTTTTCTCTAAATAGTAAATATTAATAGTAAATATTTTAGGATTTTTGGTCCATGTGATTATGTTGCAACTACTCAATTGTGACAACTACTTGTTTGGGCTACTAAAGAGTAAAAACAGCCACAGAAAATACGTAAATAAATGGGCTTAGCTGTGTTCTACTGAGACTAGACTCATCAAAATAGGCTGCGCTGCATTTGGCCCATGGGTCATAGTTTGCTGCCCCTCCATCTGGACGATAGTCTGCATTGAGTCACGGACTGTATCTCCTTGGCAGCGCATCCCTAACTTCCTGCTCAATGCCCTCCACTAGTACACGCTCAATGCATAGCTGAATGAATAAATTGCTGAATTATAGTGAGTGGCGGGATTATGGGAAATTTCATTCTCTTCTTTGTGGTTTACATGCTCTGGTGTGTATGTATTTGTCTTACAATAAAAGAAATGAAGGAATATGACTAGACATCAAGTCAACCTGCCATTACATTATTCTGTGCCATTTTGTGACCATCCATCTCCATCCCCACTCCCCACCTCCTGCTGAATTTCTCACACAGGCATATATTTTCCATTGAAATCATTCAAATCGCAGACACTACGAGGCCCAGAGAGTTTAGGCACCTGAAATGCAAGGTAAATCAGTTTAGTTTTTCTTTTTACGTGTGCAGCAAGAACACTTACCATGAGATTTACTGTCTTACTGGATTTTGAGTGTGAAGTATAAGACTGTTCACTACAGACTCTATGCTGTACTCCCAGTGGCTAGAATGTAATCACCTTGCACAAGTGAAACTACATCCATTCAATAGCAGCTCCCTATCTCCCCCTCCCCGTCGCCCCTGGCAACCACTGTTCTACCCTCTGCTTTTATGTGTCTGACTCTTTGATACGTCATAAAGGTCGAATCAGACCTGTGGAATTATAGGGCAGTATTTCTCCTTCTGTGATTGACTTAGGTAAATCATTTTTGGAAAAAAGAAGTTCCGCTCTTCTCAAAATGAGGTCTGGAACAGCTGCATCTGCATTACCTAAGAGCATGTAAGAGATGCAGACTTTCAGGCCCACCCCAGACAGCCTCAATCACAATTTTTATTTTAAGAGAGGAAGCATTTGGAGTGAACAGAGACAGGCATGGACAGGGGGAAGCCAGGAGCTCAGTATCAGCAGGGCTGGAACCCAGCCTGTGTTGTGGGTGGGGTTGGGATGGAGCTTGCTGCTCAGAGAGAGAAGATGGAAAGGTCTGAAAGATCACTCTTGGAGGGCCATCAATGCCCTGCCAAGGAGTTTAAATTTCTAGTCAGTGCAGATCCACCCACCTCCACCCACCTTGGCCACAGCAGACAAGTCCTCAGAAGTCACAGATTTGGGGTGCTTGGATGGCTCAGATAGTCAAGCATCTGCCTTTAGCTCAGGTCATGATCTCCAGGTCTTGGGATTGAGCTCCACGTTGGGCTCCCACTCGGAGGGGAGTCCACTTCTCCCTCTCTCTCTGCCTCTCCTCCTGCTTCTGCTCTCTCTTTCTCTCAAATGAATAAATTAAATCTTAAAAAAAGAAGTCACAGATTCGCTTTCAGAAACAGTGTAGACAATAGAGGAGTAACCACTGGTCAAGTCAGCAAGCTGGGAGTGGAGTGTCTTCAAAAACACCAGTCCTAGAGGAACCCATGAAGGGAATAGCAGGTGACAGTTACATAATTAGGCTAATAAACAGAAGTGAGAAAGAGAAAGGAGGAAAAGTTTCCAGAAAGTCAAGAGAAGAAAGACAATTAGGCAATTAGGAGGTTTTTGCTGGTTTTGATGAGAGAATTCTCAGAGCAGTGAGGGTGGGATCCAGCTGGCAGTAGATGGGAGAGTGAAAGCAAAGAAGTAGAGACAGATGCAGACAATTCTTTTGAGACCTTTGACCATTGGGGACAAAGACACAGTTGGAGCAGGATCTTTGAAACTGGGACAAATCCAAGGTTTTATGGTATAAGGATGGACAGAGTAGAAAAAGAATAACAATACGGTGTGTGTGTGACATGAATTGGTAATATAAGGCAAGAAAGTTGAAGTCTAATTGTGAAGGAGGTTGGGAAGATCATTCCTGGACAGGAGGAAATACGTCTCAGAGACTAGTGAGAAAGTGAGAGGAGGGACAGATAAGGGTCAAGTTGGGCCAGCGGGGTTAGGGGACCCTAGAGGGGCAACCCCAAATTGTCTTGCCCTGAAACTTCCCCCTGGGACTTTCCACCGTGAGTGGATCCCCAGAGACACGTCATCTCCGGGAGGACAGAACTTACTCAGGAAGCGGAAACTGAATTGAGTTCAATTCCACACCTTATATGGTCATTTACTACTTACAAGCGGAACCACCCCTCCCTCCCCCTATAAAACTCTGCCTGTATCAACCCCGGGCGCGACTTCCCTGGCCTCATTTTACAGAGGCCGCAGAACCTCGCCCGAGAGCACCCCCATTAAAGTTCGCTCTAGAACCTTCTTGCCTGGCTCCTTTCTGGTCATCCACCACCACCGACTCAAAACCTGGCAGGTCATTTGTCGCAGGTGTGGGTTGTTAACAGGAAGTAGCTCAAGCAACTTTGAGGAGTTAGGTGGAAGGAGGGTGCAGACGGTGGGGTAAACCGGGATTGTGAAGTTCCAAAGCCTTCGGCAAATGAGAGGGAGTGCGGACCATAGATGAGAGTTGGAAGAAGGTGGGAAGTTTACCATGGAACAGGGACCATAAAGAGGACTGCACTGAGATTCAAGACCAGAAGAAGAATCTGAAGAATCTAGAAGAATCTCCACTGTCTGGTGGAGAGAAGTGTGTGGTTATGGTATGTGAGAGGAGAGCTCTCAGAAGCACTGACACTGGGCCTGTGACCAAGGGTGACAAACGCAAGGCATGCCTGGATTGCCTGCCCTCACGTTTATGACCAGTGGAGGTCGAGGTTTCCACTGGTGTCAAGAGTGTCAGAGTTTTGCTTACAACTTCTTTGCTCCATTGCTCTAATGAGAAGCTGCTGAGAAGGTGGTCTGGGACCTCTGATTAGAATTCACTAGAGAGTGAGGAGGGTCTTTGGGTCTTGGAGACTTGCCACCCACAGGACAGTTGACACTTAGAGCTCCAGGGCTTTGTAGAAAAGAGTCAAAGAAGTCTGATGCCCCTTGAAAGAAAAAACCCTTCACTAGTGTTTTGTTCACGTGCTTGGGAGGAGGTTGGTTGAATCCCAGATGGTTGCCTCCTGAAGGAATCATGGTGGCTTCCAGTGACCAGTTCTATCTGTGGCTACGTAGGAGAGCTTGGGCCAGCTTCTAGACAGCGGTCTTGGAGCGGATCTCACTACAGGGATCTAGACAGGGGTTGGAGACCACTGACATGGCTAGAAAGCCATGGCTAGTCTACAGATTTGAACAGTAGAGGGGAAACAAGCCTTGAATAGAGTTCTCCTCAGTATGGGTCATCTTAGGAGAGACATTTAAACTCTGAAGAGCTGCACACTTGAAGGTCCTTAGCTAGAGCCAAGATAGTAACAGAGCATGGCCTGGCACATGTCCTCCCTACAGGGGTCGAGGGCTTTATAGCGACCAGTTCCAACCTGGAATCCTAGGTCCCTGCATCAAGACTTCCAACTTTTAGGGACCTAGATATCTGGATTCTAATAAGAAATCCCTTAATTTCTAAATCACAGTATCTAATTAAAATACTTGAAAAACATTTTGGGTCAAATGAAACAGTTTTGGGGCCACATGTGGCCTAAGGCCATTAATTTCTGGCTTATTTCACATGGTTGGCCTCAGAAGTAAGGAGATCAAGTTTATGAAAAACTTTTGTCAGTGAAAAAAAAAATCCTATAAGAACAATAAGTTATTTTTTTCTTGAGAAGGTTAATTGGAATAAGGAGAGACCTCTGTTTCTTAGAGGTGGAGAACTGGGGTATTGCGTCTTTGTAATGCTTTTATGTAATGGTTTTATTTAGCAACTTGCAATAAGTAAGATAAAACACAAGTTCCAGATCTTTGAAGATTTGTCTTAAAGAAGAGGTTATTATCAGGCATCAGAGATGGGGGTGAGGGGAGGGGGAGAGGGAGAGAGAGAACCCCAAGCAGACCCCATGCCCAGTGCAGAGATCAGTGTGGGGCTCCATGCCAAGCTCGACGCAGGGCTCGATCTCACAACCCTGAGCTCATGACCTGAGCTGAAATCAAGAGTTGGACGCTTAACCGACTAAACCACCAAGGCGCCCCTATCCTATTTCTGATGATCATTCTATATGCGCTGATTTGCAAATCGTTTATTTCATCACTCCATTTCAAATGTCATTTTATACCCACATAACCTCAATATCATAACCATATTAATACAATTATCAGTTATACCTTGGCTTCACCTAAAACTCGGGGAAAGAAACTAATTTACCTATTGTCTCAAAAATGTCTTTTGGCAATGAGTTTTGTCCATTTTAAGTTACCTCTTGAGGGGAGGACTGAAGTGGAACGGATAGAGATGGGTGTAAGACTTTTCTGAGTACATTTTTTCATAAGGTTTTAACTTTTGAATAATATAATTATTTCATATATTCAAAAAATGTAAAAATACATCAAAGAAATAAAAACCAAGCGTAAAACTGATAATATAAACCTAACATATCAAATTTTAACATCGCAGAGAAAAGGATTAAGTACTTTTGTTAACAATAATGTGACAGCGTATTTTTAGTAGCTATACTCTAAAGATTAAAAGTTAGGGGTGCCTGGGTGGCTCAGTTGGTTAAATGTCTGGTTCTTGATTTTGGCTCAAGTCATGATCTCAGGGTCTTGAGATTGAGCTCTGCATTGAGCCCTGCCTTTGGGCTCCATGCTCAGCAAGGAGTCCTCTTGAGACTCTTTCCCTCTCTCTCTCTGCCCCTCCACCCCACTCTCTCATGCTCTTTAAAATAAATAAATACATCTTTAAAGAAAATACGACAGTTAAATATCAAGCATTGCCCTGTAGTTCTATTGGTAGTTGTAACACGAGTTATAATTTTAAATTATTTTATGTATATTGTAAGATAAACTATCAGTGCTTCATCATTCCCCCTCCCATGTTGAATTTTAGCCACATCAGTGACCTCAGGTCAAGACAATGAGTGTTTTTCTCCTTCCATGTCTGGTATCACTAAGAATTCACAGATTCTTTTTTTGGGAGGAACTGTAGTTCATTACCAGACGATAAGGGAATGTTGTTTAGAGAAAAATGCCACTTCATAAATGTGGAAGGACCAATCGAATATAAAATAACCATTTTGCAATCCTTGAGGAAATAATTGACTCAGGTAAGGATAATCGGAGAGGCTGAAGGAGGGTCCTGGGGAGGAGGAGGTTTGTGGAGTGGCCGATGTTATCCCACAGACCGGGCCGCTCATTGACATAAGTGTGTAATGGAGAAGTTTGCTGCCACACTTTACTCAGGTTAGCAAACTCAGCATCACTAATCAGGAGACGATCTAATATTATTTGTCTCCTGACAGGATGCATTAATCTAACAGCATCGCCTGTGAAGTCTTGTTACTTGAAAAGTTTAACATAAATCTTTTTTTTTTTTAAAGATTTTATTTATTTCAGAGAGAGAGATCACAAGTAGGCAGAGAGACAGGCAGAGAGAGAGGGGGAAGCAGGCTTCCCGCTGAGCAGAGAGCCCGATGCGGGGCTCGATCCCAGGACCCTGAGATCATGACCTGAGCCAAAGGCAGAGGCTTTGACCCACTGAACCACCCAGGTGCCCCAAAAGTTTAACGTAAATCTTACTGAGCCCCTAGACCTATTTTCCAATTTACAGGCACAAACTAAGTGCCATTGCAAAGAAATACACAGGTTAATCTAGAATGTGAGATTTTCTACAAGACGATTGGACAAGGTTTCAAAAAGTCATTACTTTTTTTTGAAGTAGGAAGAGTGTATTAGATTAACAGAGACAAACAAGATGTAACAACCAAATAAAATGTGAACTCGGAGAAAATCCCGTCAGCTGAGCGGGCCTGCTGCTAATGGCTAGGCTGTGGAGTTCTTCTGACGAACATAAACAACTTCACAGAACAAAAATCAGGTCACTCTGTGACCAAGATGGAGCAAGACAAAAACCAGACCACTCTGTAATCCTCTCCAAGGACAGACGAAAACAAGAACATTGTCGAAACCACAAAGATGGCCAAACATCTCCCTTCCCAGCTTTGTTCCTCCTGCTTCTAGAAAAAAATTAAGAAAATCATAGAATTGCCTTTGCTTTGTGTCAGCAACCAGTCCAGAGCAAAACCACCAGGCCCTGAGCCCTTCCTTACCAAGGGGCATTTTCACCCTTTACAGTGCTCTTCCCTACCCCAACCCCCTTGCAAGAAGCCAGTCAGTCTGGCTTTATTCAAAGCATGTTCCCACAGAATATGGAACCAGGGCATCAACAACTCAGACTAGATCCTGGTTTGGAAAAAATAGAAGACAACTGTAAGACATTCGGGGGAAGATTTATGGAAATGCAAATATAGCCTGGTATTAGGTAATAACATAGAAAATCATGAATTTTCTTAGGTGTGATAATGGTGGTGTGGTTATGTTGGAGAATATAATTTTAGTGTATATATTTAGGCTTAGGATGTGTATGCAGTAGACTTTGAAGCGATTCAGTAAATTAAAAAAATGTGTTCATAAAATCATCGTGGTGAAATGTTGAAACTTGGTGGTGAGTAGGTATGTATTTATCATACAATTTCTTCAACTTATTTTTTCAGTGTGCACTTTTTTGAGATAACTGATGTATAACACTGTATCCATTTAAAGTGTACAACATAATGGTTTAATATATGTATCTATTACAAAATGATGGCCACAATCAGTGTAGTTAACCTCCATTGCCACACGTAGTTAAGCATTTTCTTGGGATGAGAACTTTTACTCTTAGCAACTTTTATTTTTTTTTAAGATTTTATTTATTTATTGGACAGAGAGAGACACAGCAAGAGAGGGAACACAAGAAGGAAGAGTGGGAGAGGAAGAAGCAGGCTCCCCGCCCCCAAGCAGGGAGCACAATGTGGGGCTCGATCCCAGGACCCTGGGATCATGACCTGAGCTGATGGCAGACACTTAAGGACTGAGCCACCCAGGCACCCTACTCTTAGCAACTTTCGAATACACAATACAGTACTGTTAACTATATCACCATGCTATACAATACATCCCTAAGACTTATTTATCTGAAAACTGGAAGTTTCTATCTTTTGATCCCCTTCACCATCCCCCACCTCTTTCCCTACTAATCTGTACTCTGTATCTGAGTTTGTTTTTTATTTTTAGATTGCACAGATAAGTGGGATCATATGGTATGCATCTTTCTCTGTCTCACTTATTCTTTAACTTTTTAAAATAAATTTACAAAAGACACATTTTTATAAATTTTTTTTAATCTTGAAAAATGTCAGATTTAGAAGTTGAGAAAAATTCCCACCTCCCCAGCTCTGCCACTTATAAGCTAAATGAATGGAAACTGGGTACTCTCTTTAAAGTTTGATTTTCTTTTCTCTAAAACAGAGATGATAGTATTAATCTCGTCTAATTATGGGGATTCAGTGTTAATATTTAAAGTGCTCAGTAAAGTGCTTGGCATTTTATTATTATTATCATCATCATAATTATGAACATGTTGTAAACATCCTTGTACTTATATTTGTGAGTATTTATATGACTTCTACAACTGTTTCTACATCATAAGTTTCTGGACGGGGACTTTCTGGGTGAACAAATATGAATATTTTTAAATTTAAAAAAGTTTTTACCAAATATATTGTTCCACATGATTATATCCAGACCCAGCCTAATGCTTGTGGGGTCCGGAAGAGAAGTTCAAGTGAAGATTTGCACATCATATGTGTAAATACTTGAATCAAGCTGCGGACTGTTCAGTAAAGTATGTTCTAACCTCCTACCTTGACAAATGCACCTTTGTTATTACCTGGAAGTCCAAGTTTCAAATTTAGGATTCTTGGACACCTTGAAGTTGTAGGCTGGGATGTTCTGGATGGTTCCACAAACCAGGGGCCACCTTCCCTTTTCCTCTGGCCCCTGGTTTGGCTCCTCGGAGTCAAGGCAGAGTTTCCTGTGTCCCCATGTGAACACACCAGCTTCAAGCTTCAAATCCAAACTTTATCCATTGCCCTGCAATCAGCCGCCTGCTGGCTACCCCTGCAGGTCAGAGATGGCACATTCTGCCTTTGGGGAAATAGTCTAAGGAGATGAGAGTCCTGTTGAGTTCCTGACATGGGCACTGGGCCATTTTCGCGGAGAAGTGCAGGACCGTAGATGTCTGGAGAAAGATCTAGAAGACGTGGGGCATGGGCTCCAGATGAGTCTGCTGTCTTTTTTTTTTTTTAATATTTTATTTATTTATTTGACAGAGAGAGAGAGATCACAAGTAGGCAGAGAGGCAGGCAGAGAGAGAGAGGGGGAAGCAGGCTCCCCGCCGAGCAGAGAGCCAGATGCGGGGCTCGATCCCAGGACCCTGGGATCATGACCTGAGCCGAAGGCAGAGGCTTTAACCCACTGAGCCACCCAGGCGCCCCGAGTCTGCTGTCTTAATGCTATAGAGTATTCCCCACATTGGGGAAGTCTGTAGCAGATCAGGGCCCAAATGGGGTCCTCTAAATTACAAAGAAGCCTCTCTTGTTTCTGTTGAAGGGGCTCTGGTTTAACCGGTTTATGTTCCCTCTGAACGTGTCAATTCCGTCACAGCATAATTAACATGGAATAATATTAGGCTTTAAAAATATTTATCAATCTAGTACATGAAAAAAAAATCTCAGTGTTTCCACTTGAATTCCTATAATCATTGTTAAAAATTTTGGTATTTATGGGTCTTTTGGATTTCCTCTTTTGTGAACTAAGACAATCTTAATTTTTTTCTATTAAGATCTTTTTGTATATTAGGAAAATCAGCAGTTTGCCATATGAGTTACAAGTATTTTTCTTCCTCAGTTTTCCCTTTGATTATAAGTATAGGGTTGATTATCTAGAAATTTTTATTTTCATTTTTTATGTGATCAAGACTGGTAGTTTTTCTCTTTATGACTTCTGGGGTTTGTGTCATGGTGGGAAAGTCCGTCTCCATGACAACATTATCAAATTATTTGCCCACGCTTTGTTTCCCTCATAACAGTTTCATTGTTTTTACATTAAAATATTTGATCCATCTGGAATTTATTTTAATGTAAGATTTTATTTAGGGCTCATGCTACCCTTTCATTGCAAATGGCAAGCTCCTTGTCTTAACTGCATTTATTAAATAATCCATCCTTTGGCGCAGATAGCCTCACTTGCACTTGATGTAAACACATCTTACCTCCTTAACAACACTCCACGGTCTTCAAGGACAAAGACTGCCTTTCTTCTCTTGGGACCCCATCCCATGTCAATGGGCAGATCCTAGGCTCTCGACAAATACTTGGGAAAATGGGAGAACTTGTTGGCATCTACAAAGAAAGGAGTTCTTCTAGATAATCAACCCTATACTTATAAATTGCAAAGATGAAATGAAAGCATTGTTATAAAGTTCTTAGTATAGCATTGCTACATATTAAGGTACTACTAGTATTCTTTTGTTTGGGTTTTTTTAAAAAAAATTTATCTAATGTTATATTAGGACGGTGGTATTAACAATATATTAAAAAGAAGGGTGATTGTTGCCTTTTTGGTCAAGACCATTATTCCTTGCTGGCTTCAGTGCATGAGTCAGTCCTTCCCCTCTCTATCCTCCATCCTCCCCAGATCTCACAGTGGCTAATAAGCCAAATAGCTGCACATCTATTCCTAGTTGCCCTCAGATTTTTTTCTTTTTTTCTAATTCACATGGCTTACCATCAAGATTGGGATGTTATGGGGCAAGAGGGAGTAAAACACAACAGCAAAGGGGTTTTGCTTGTTTGTTTTGCTTTTGTTATAACTGATAATAATGAAGAAAAAGGCTTTCTCAAACCTGCGTTGATTTCATATTTGCAAACACGGAATCCTCGCTGCGTCAGTCTCCCCAGGTCTGTCCCCTGCTCCATCTCTGCGTGCTGGTCCTACGGCCTGCAATGAGATTCTAAGTAGGGGCTGTCACTTCACTAGGAGACTGCTTCTGTCTGTTTGCCACCAAACTTCCCCCAGCTCAGAGCTTCTCAAGGCAGACTGATTGAGTCACACGAGCCCAGGTCTAGTGCCTGGACAACCCTGGGCAGTATGACCAGTCTGTTTCCCTTCCACCCTTTTGGAGAAGCGCCCTTATTATGGTGGGTCTGTGTCCATTCGGTTTCAGCTCTGCTAAAACCAATTCAACAGAATGATTTGAGCTAATAACCTTGGCTGGCCATGTTCCTGGTGGCTGAAGTGCCCTGGAAAGAGCCTGGTCTTTATAATCAGACAGATGTAGTTCCAAAAGACGGGCCCGGCACCGGGGGGCCTGGGAGAGTTACTTAATTTCTGTGAGGGATTTCCTCATCTATAAAACTGATCATGTGATTTGGAAAGATCCACAGGCAAATGAGCAACACCAGTGATATGTAGCATAGTAATCGGGAAATAAGAAGGTCCCGAGAGACCCCCCCCCCGAGAATAAATACCTCAAAAGGATGTCACTGCTGAGACTGTCCCTCTACAGTCACTTTTCACTTGGACTCTGTACCTCTTTGCTCACCTGGACACAAGGGCAACCCTGCACCTGCATCAAAGGAGAGGATTCAATGAGATAATGCAGGTAAAGCACTCAGAATCACCCGGCCCCCGGGGAGGAACTAGTCTTAGATAATGGAATTAACATGTCTAAAAATGTCAAAGGAGAGGGCACCTGGGTGGCTCAGTCAGTTAAGCGTCTGACCTCAGCTCAGGTCATGATCCCAGGGTCCTGAGATCGAGTCCCGTCAGGCTCAGCGGGGCGCCTGCTTCTCCCTCTCCCTCTGCTTCCCTGCCCCTGCTCTCTCGCTTGCTCTCTATCTCAAATAAATACACAAAATCTTTTAAAAAAATTATCCTATTTCTAGGAGCCCTGGAATATTTGTATGAGAGTGTGAGAATTAGACAAGCATGCATTCATCGGATAATTGTGAGGATCAGCTCAGGTCTAGGCTTACACCTAGGCGCAACAGGAGGGGAGATTTTTCTCAAAGACTCAGAACCAAGACAGAGCAGAAGCACAGATAACTAGCATAATTTCGGGTTGCTTGAAGGAACGATGAAGAGGTTGATGCTATGACGAGAAATCTAACTGATCAGGGAGAAGGAGGAGGAGGATTGGTACTGATGACAGAATGAGTCTCTCTGAGGGAACCAAGGCCAGGGAGGGCACAGCCCAGGGGAAGGTACGGGGTATCCTCTCCTTTGATGCAAGAGAGTTTGGCTCTTTGGAGAAACAGCATGAAGGATAATAACAGCACAATCTACCATAAATAGAGGCATGGGTAAATAAAAATAAGTAAAGAAAAACCAATTTTATGGAATATCATGCTAGGAAGAATGTTAGAAATGTCCAAGATATATATATTTTTGGGAAAAGACATTACTGAACAACATACTGTATGTAGTATAATTATGTTGAAATATAAATATATGTATGAATGAACATTTTTCATTGGCATGAATATTTTTTGAAAAATTAGAATCGGTTACAATGAATTTAGGCTATATTACTAATTTTAAAAAATTATATATGTACCTATAATGTATTTAAAATTCAGTGAATTTATTAACTCTTTCCCAAGGGCATCCGAAATATGAACAAATTTTGCATGCCCTTTTTGGGGGCTCCCGTATCAGATGAAGAATTCCTGATGCTGAGTTTAGGAAAAGGAGAAAAAAGAATGAGACAAGTCATGCAACATCAGCATTGTTTATGAGCTGTTTGGAGGGTAAATCACAGCGTATGTTTTGGGGGTTAAGACTCTTGGAAAGAATTCTTGACGCTATTAGTTCTGTGGCTTAATATACATGTACTTTGTCTTGTTTTGTCTCTATATTCATCAAGCAGCCGTGTGATTATAACCTGGCTTCTTGTGTGAATTAGTTTCCAGGGAGGGGATATGCTGATCATATTGGTCATTTGGTGGTCCTTCTTTAAAAAAATGTTCGTTATTATTGGGGTTTCTTATTGGTCTTGTATGAGTGTAGTGACATGAAATTGTCCATGAGAGGTAGCACGGACAGGTAGAGGCGAGGGTCATGAAGCCAAGGACCTGCTCAGGGACCCGGTGTCCTGACCCTTCCAGGCCCCATGGAGCAACCTGTGGCAGCCCGAGCACCACAGTATTTCTGCATCAGCACCCACCTGGACAGACTAGGTGCCCAGTGGTGTTAATTTTATCTACCCTTCCTTGATTATACATCAAAGATCCCTGATTTCAAAGAGTGTATAATATTTTCTGAGAGAATGGATTGTTTAATGGAAACTGGAGAAAAATAAACTACAGTACAAGGTTAGAAGAATAATGTAAAGATTGACAGAATTTGTAAACAGTTAAGGAAGCTACATTCTAAAGATCACATTCTAAACTTGACCTTCCCTGGATTTGATTGCATTTCCTTGGTTTAAAAAGCCTATAAAGCCTATAAACTGTGGGTTTGTTTTCCCTATTACAGGGAGGCCTGGCCTAACAAAATGGGGTCACTTTCCTGTGCTTTAGAGATTGATGGCCCTGTGGTTGTTCTGTACAATGCCTTTCCAGGGCAAGAAGGTGGAGAGTCTTCTGTCTCTGTCTCATTTACCACAATATTGACACTTTGGCCTGGAGACTCCTTTATGGTTCTGAAAAAGGAACTTGTTTAGGCTTCCAAACGGAGAGCAGTTCACAGGAAAGGGGCAGTGAGGTCTTGGACATTGCTACCAGGTGGCTTCACCTGTGCCTCCACTCACACAGTTTCCTGTGGGACCTTGGGCAAAGTATTTAAACTTCTTTTCTTCCATTTCTTTTCATTGATAAAATGGGGAGGATAATAGTACTTCATAGAGTAGTTGTGGGAATTAAAAAGCAGGTAGAGGGTCTTAGGAAATGACAGTGTCCACTGTAAATCCCCAGGATATATTATTATTATTATTATTATTTTAAAGATTTTATTTATTTGACAGACAGAGAGAGATCACAAGTAGGCAGAGAGGCAGGCAGAGAGAGAGAGGGAAGCAGGGTCCCTGCTGAGCAGAGAGCCCGACGCGGGGCTCGATCCCAGGACCCTGAGATCATGACCTGAGCCGAAGGCAGCGCCTTAACAACTGAGCCACCCAGGTCCCCCAGGATATGTTAATATTGAAAGGGGGGGGGCAGAGAGACTTAGAGATGCCCTAATTCAAGAGTTTTCAAACTGTAGAATCATTTGCAATACATAATATTATTGGAGATTGTTATGGACATATTGTTAGGGTCAGAGTGACCTATTTGTTTCTGCAGTTTTCTCAGACTCCTTGAGCTTAAAATATTTAATAAGTCAAGTTACCATATCTTGGGGTAGCATTTCCTGAACCCCATCAAGCCTATGGGGTGGTTATGTTTAGTTGAAGTCATGAGAATGGGGCCCCCACAATGGGATTAGTGGTCTTACAAGACACCAGGCTGGCTCTCCCTCCTTCCAATCCCCCATGTGAGGACACAGCAAGGATATTTATAAGCAAAGAAGAAAACTCTACCAGAAATCAAGTTGGTGGGTACCCATATTATGGGATTTCCTAGGCTCTGGGATGGTGAAAAATACATTTGTTATTTAAACCCCCCAATCTATGGTATTTTGTTAAGGTAGCCCAAACAGACTAAGACACCTGTTGTTGCTACCATCCCTTACCCCTTGAGATTTGTAGGTCTGACTTGGGGCCTGGAATCTGCCATTTTAACCAGGTGATCCTGATGGAGGAGGTCTTCAGGAGACACTTGGAGAAGCGCATAGGATAGTCTCTTCACACACTGAGAACTTGGAGTCATGCTTTAACTCTGTCCTATACCTTTTTCCACCAACAGGCTCTCCTGCCTTCTGACAACTCTGCTGTCCTTCAATCTCTCAGATGCTTCTTAAATAAAACCAAAGAGGTCAAGGAAAGGGGGACCTGGATGGCTCAGTCGGTTAAGTGTCCTAGTCTTGATTTCAGCTCAGGTCATGATCTCAGGGCGGTGACACTGAGCCCTGCACTGGGCTCTGCACTCAGTGGGGAGTCTGCTCGAGATTCTTTCTCTCTCCCCGTGCCCCGCTGCCCCTCCCTCGATGCTTGCACGCATGTGCGTGTACGCACTCTCCCTCCCTCTAAAATGAATGAATAAATAAAATATTTAAAAGGTTGAGGAAAAAGTTGTTTTAAAATCATAACATTCCTAACTTTTCAGAAAGGCAAAGGATGCGATAATTAGAAAGGTTTTTAAAAATATATTACAGAAAATTACTAGGAAAATAATATGGTCTAAATAAACATATGAAGAATTATTTCCGAAGCCTCGTTAACAGTTTGGCACAGAGTTCACAATATATAGACCAGCAGCCCCATGGTATCTGGCTCCATCCTATAAAATGGAATAAAGCTCTGGGGGGCACCTGGGTGGCTCAGTGGGTTAAAAGCCTCTGCCTTCAGCTCAGGTCATGATTTCAGGGTCCTGGGATTGAGCCCCGCATCGGGCTCTCTGCTCAGTGGGGAGCCTGCTTCCCCCTCTCTCTCTGTCTGCTTCTCTGCCTGTTTGTGATCTCTCTCTCTCTGTCAAATAAATAAATAAAAAATCTTAAAAAAAAAAAAAGCTCTCTGGTCACAGCCTGTGGTTTGTGGGCTGCATTTCCAGCACCAACTGTACCAAATCTTTTCTCCTCGGTAGGTGCCTTTGCAGCCTACTTTTCAATTTGCCAAGATCAGCTTTTCTCACTGCCACCTTATGTTTCCTCTTCTTCATCCATTCATTCAAAAAATATATGAGAAAGCCAAGGTGAACAACCCAGAAATGGTGCTTTAAAGGACCTTCCATTCCATCGGGAAGACACATGAAGACCAAGACAATCTAAAATTGTGATGAGGTGGATAAAGAAAACAGATGTAACAAACTTGGGACAGGGCAAGATGAGGAAAATAGAATCTATGTTGTAACTTTGTATTACAGATATTTCCAACACATGCAAAGATGATGGATGTATAATGCCTACCCATCGTACAGCTTCCGTAGTCTTCTACACGTGACTGGATCTTGTTTTATTTGTGCCCTACTCATCTACTCCTTTCCCAACTACTTGGAAGCAAATCCAAGACATTATATCATTTCATTCGTCAATATTTTTGTATGTATATTCCCAAGCATAGCCAGGAAACCACTACCATATCTGAAGAAAAATGAAGCCCTACTTTTGATAAATTGGTCCAAGAAGACCTCTCTAAGATTAGATCTGAGAACCTAGAGCAATATTTCTTAAATTATCTATAGTCAAGAAATAGTTTTTCGGGGCCCTGGGTGGCTCAGTCGGTTAAGTGTGTGCCTTTGGCTCAGGTCATGATCCCACGGTCTTGGGATTGAGCCCCATATCGGGCTCCCTGCTCAATGGGGAGTCTGCTTCTCCCTCTCCCTCTGCCCCCCACTTATGCTCTCTTTCTCTCTCTTTCTAGCTCTCTCAAATAAATAAATAAAACCTTAAGAAAAAAAAGAACCAGTTTTTCTGTTTTGTGTGTGTGTGGGGGGGGGGGGTTGTTTTTATTTCCAATGATGTGGATGAGCACTTTTGTGAGACACAACGAAAATAAATTGCCTCATAAGCAACATTTTAAAAGATTGTATAGAACGGGCTGGAAGACTACGGCCTTCTGGCCAAATCAGCCCATACTCTGTTTGTCTGTGGGTTATAAGCCAAGAATTTTTTTTTTACATTTTTAAATAGTTGGGAAAAGTAAAAAAAAGATTACATGATATGTAAAAAGTATGTGAAATTCACATTTCAGTGCCCATAAAAAAGTTCTGTGGAACTTTCAATCATTTATGTACACTTTCACACATGCTTTGGGTAATCTCTCTTTCTTTCTTTACTTTTTTTCCCTCCCTCCCTCTTTCCCTCCCTACCTCTCTCTCTTTCTTTCTTAAAGAGTGAGCAGGGAGGGGGGAGAAAGAATCTTAAGCAGACTCCACTCCCAGCACAGAGCCCAACGCAGGGCTCGATCTCACAACACTGAGATCATGACCTGAGCTGAAATCAAGAGTCCAACGCTTAACTGACTGAGCCCCCCAGGTGCCCCTTGGGTATGCTTTCATATGTCTTCACGCTGCGATGGAAGAGTTGTATAGTTAGGACAGAGACTGTATGACCCACAGGTCTAAAGTATTTGCTATCTGATCTTCCACAGAAAATGGTTTCTCACTCTGACACTAAATTCAAGCCCCAAATGATAACATTCAACAGACAGGAAATTATTGCTATAAATGTTAATCTCAATTTTTGTACTTTTCTTGCTGGAAACCCGTCATGAACAGTTTGCAAACTACGTGTTGGTTCTCCCATCTTTACAGCATAGCTGAACACAGTCCGTGGACCACACCCTGAGTATCTTGGAGGCAGAAGGCAGAGGAAGGGGACTTGCAATGAGCTGCAGGAGTATTCCAGATATTCCTGGAATGACGAGTGCAAAACCAGTCATGGGAAAGAGCTTGACATGGTCCAGGCTGATGAGTCGATGGTCGTAGGCACGATTCCTGTACACGGGTATCTTTTGGCCTATGTGGGTATTTCAAAAAAATTAGAATTCTGTGCCAGTGTCTTTGCATGGAGTGATTTCTTTTAAAACCTGGATTTCTGAGTATTTTTGAGACAATCTGGAAATGTGGCATCATGGACCAACATAGGTTATTTAGTAACCTGGGGCTGAGAAGCATCTTCCTGCTGGAAGGGGATTTGTGGGTGCCTGGCAGGCAACCGAGTCTGTCACCCCTGTTTTACTAGGTGACATAGGTCAGGGGACTGTGGCAAAGTGAACAAGGGGAAAGTGGGCAGGAGCTGTCTGGAAAGGCAGGACTGACGGGTGCTGGAAAAGACACTTGATGCGCAGGGTTCCATGTCAGGGAGCAAGTTCGGATATTAAGGTCACTTAAGGTCAATCTTCAGTTATGTTGGTAGCAGACTGACAGGAGAGTGGCTGGGAAGCTGTGGCGGCTGAAGCCCAGGGAGAGGTGGCAGTCTGCCCTCGAGATGGGCAGAGGAAATGGGGAATTTGAGACGTATTTTGTAGGAAAAATCAGTAGGACTTGTTGACAGACTTGAGGTGGGGCTGGGAAAAGAGAAAAATCAAAGATGGAGGATGACATCCAGGTTTCTGACTGGATCCACTGGCTGGCTGGTGTGGCCGTTTAGGACAGGGGAGGACCGGCAGAAGGAGGAAACGGGAGGTAGTGTTCGGAGGAATGCCCGGATCGCCATCTTGGATCCTGAGTGAACCGTTTGTGAAGTTCAGAAATGAAGCTGCAGGGGGCAGTTGGCAAGAAGAGTGGGAAGGTTGGTGGCAGGCATTCCTCTCAGGCACTCTTAGAGCAGTAAGCTCAGTCCCTTCCAGAGATCACCACCCCTGGGTCCACACGGTCCCGCTCTCACCCCCAACATCCACTGTAGCAAGTGCAGGAAACACCCATCGAGGACTCTCTTTCCATGACACAGTCTCGGATGAAGCACAAAGGTTACAAAAATCCCTACCCTTATAAAGATCACAGTCTGAGGGGAAAACTGTAGATTTTTAATCACACGTAGTTTTACTCTGAGCTTTATAGCTCTGCTGACTCGGTCATACTTAGGTGAAAACTGCAGGCTGGGACGGTGGGGACTTGTGTTGGAAGCTGGAGGGGTGGGTATGTGGGGAAGTGGAGGATGTAAGAGGAGGTTAGCTCAATGTCAGCAGATGAATCCAAGGACTATGAATGAGGTCAGGGGACCAGACATGGGAGGGGAGTCCAGCAATGACAGGGGAGGCCGATGACTGAAGGGTGCTCTGAGCACAGTCCTTAAATGGATGAATCCTGTAACTCCAGGCACATCAGTCTCCCTCTCTGGCCTGGGTCTCTTCTCGTCAATGCCAGGCTTTAGACTGAGCAGATGGTAGAGAAACAGTTGCGGTGGGATCTGTCGTGGGCCTTGTCTCAACATTTCCTAAGTTTATAAAGTACTAAATGATGCAAATCATTTCTGCTATGTATTGAAAAGAATTGAGTTTATTTGTCAGGGGGAGAAGAACAGGTTGGAATTACACTACGAGTAGATCTTACATATGCCCAACATTGTCATAAATATCTTGATGAAGGAAAAGTTTGCAAAACCTCTAGACTAGACCATTTTAAACCTTCTTCCAACCGCGGCCCGTGGTTTTGAAGTGCCCGTGTGTGGAAAACTGGAAGAGACTCGGTAGGTTTCAGAATCACAGCAAATTATTTCTGAATTAACCTAAGACATAAATAAAAACTCACATAGGAGATTACTATCTTTTACATCCCTATTGCTATCTTTCAAGTTCCTAGAATTCCTCTATGAGAAAAAAGAAAAGTCCTTCCTCTCATGTTGGGGAGCTGGGCTGGTGCTCGGGCTCACATAGTATCCTCCTGATGAACATAACCAATTTCATAG
Organism: Potos flavus; assembly: GCA_028534135.1. Classification (NCBI taxonomy): domain Eukaryota; kingdom Metazoa; phylum Chordata; class Mammalia; order Carnivora; family Procyonidae; genus Potos; species Potos flavus. The sequence continues at coordinate 6,029,034 of CM052893.1, read as the reverse complement.
AGCACTGACCTCAGACAAAGGCCACTCTGTCGCCTTGGTCTTGACTGCTCAAGAGAAAAACAAGACCTCTCCATTTTCACGTCTGAACACAGCCAAAAACATGAGCACCGTCCAAGCCACAAACATGACCAAACAACCCCCCCACCCCCCGGCTAATATGGGTGACTGCTGCTGCTTTAGCAACTACAGCTTTAGCCTTAAGTCATTCTTCTTCCTGTACAGATTAGGTTGATTGAGATGCCTAATTATGGACTTTCTCCTGCTTCCCAACAGTGACCAATCCTGAGCAGCACCTTCTCCCCTAAACCTGCCTCAAATCACCTAACGCAAGCCCACACCACCACTTTCTGTCACCTCTTAGTGAGAGCGACTGTGGATGGTGTACCTTCTCCAGCCCTGTATCGGGGAATTAACCTAACTTGTTCAGCGGTAGGTGTGTTTCTGGTGGCTTTGGCTGGACAGCATTAACGCATTCCAAATGAAACTATTCCCAAGAAAATGAACCCAAATGACCAGTCGTGATTGTTGTCTCTCACCAAGAAGCCCAGAGCTTTCTTGAAGCAGGATATAGTTGACACTTCTGCAATGGTGGAGCGTTTTACTCAACTTCTTAGGGTTTAGAAATACCCGAGAAGTTGTTGGCCATGCACACTGAAAGGCCTAAGAGATTTTAAAAGCCTGAATAGGTGATTGTGAGTTGTCCGAAAGGATCTGGGGGTTGATGAGGGGAGGGCGTGCGCACAGACTGCAGGAGAGAGGACCACACAACCCTAGAGGGTGTTCGCTTCCACCGACCACAGTGGGAACAGAAACCCCTGGCATCCTGTGGCATTGTGGGTCCTGGGTTAGATACAGCGTTAGGCCAAAAGCAGCTAGAGATGTTCAAAGAGTTTCATTTGAATATTAACCAAAGGGCGTCTGAGTTGTCAATCCGCAGAGAACATCTCACTGCTGAGAGGAGGAATGCAAAAACAGTCCTCGTAAAGGAAAACACAAACTCCAAATGTCTCATGCTGCCATGGCAACAGGGAGAGCAGGAGATGAGGGCAAGATCCCACTGTGAGGGAAATGGAAACCAGGCAAGGGAAAATGTAAGCTAATCCTTGTCACAGAAATAAAATCGGTCACAGCTGTTAGCTGTAAAAGAGGGAAAAAGAAATAAGTGAACTTTACTTTTGCATGATGTCTTTCATCAGAGGTTATTAGAACACACTTGACGATTATTAACTCATTCCTTGAGCGCCTCGCTGAGTGTTTAGTCACCCATTTTATGGGCAATATGGTCAGCTCAGTGACTCATGAGGAGGACAAAAAGGAATAAAACATTCCATGGCAAATGGCTGTGGTGCTAATATTGCAGACTTGTTTGCATACCCAAATTCTCCTTTACCAAAATTTTTTTAACTTTATTTAATAAAGTGTAACATTAAAAAAACTCTCAAAAATGGGTAAAATGAAATCAATTGGCTAATCTTGGTAAAGGGTATTGTATTATTTTTGCAATTTAGCTGTACCTTTGAATGCTATCAAAATATAAAGTTACAAAAAAGTCATTGCTTTCAAGAGGGCAGGGTTTCCTGGCTCTTTTTTTTTTTTCCTTTTTCATATTTTATTTTATTTTTTTATTTTTATTTTTTTAATTTTTATTTTTTTAATTAACACGTAATGTATTATTTGCCCCAGGGTACATGTCTGTGAATCATCATGCTTACACATTTCACAGCACTTACCCTAGCACATACCCTCCCCAATGTCCATAACCCAGCCACCCTATCCCTACCCGCCCCTACCCCCCAGCCACCCTCAGTTTGTTTCGTGAGTTTAAGAGTCTCTTATGGTTTGTCTCCTTCCTGATCCCATCTTGTTTCATTTCCCTCCCCCACCCCCCAAGACCCCCCGCCCT
>CM052893.1:5991681-6026631 GCA_028534135.1 Potos flavus | reverse complement strand
CTTTCGATTGGGGCATTTAGCCCATTTACATTCAGGGTTACTATTGACAGATATGAATTTAGTGCCATTGTATTGCCTGTAAGGTGACTGTTACTGTATATTGTCTCTGTTCCTTTCTGGTCTATGTTCCTTTTAGGCTCTCTCTTTGCTTAGAGGACCCCTTTCAATATTTCCTGTAGGGCTGGCTTAGTGTTTGCACATTCTTTTAGTTTTTGTTTGTCCTGGAAGCTTTTTATCTCTCCATCTATTTTCAATGACAACCTAGCTGGATATAGTATTCTTGGCTGCATATTTTTCTTGTTTCTTGTTTCTTGCATGTCATGGCAGTCCTTTCTGGCCTGCCAGGTCTCTGTGGATAGGTCTGCTGTCAATCTAATATTTCTGCTTTTGTATGTTACAGACTTCTTGTCCTGAGCTGCTTTCAGGATTTTCTCTTTGTCACTGAGACTTATAAGTTTTACTATTAGATGCCGGGGTGTAGACCTATTTTTATTGATTTTGAGGGGGGTTCTCTGTGTCCCCTGGATCTTGATGCTTGTTCGCTTCGCCAAATTAGGGAAATTCTCTACAGTAATTTGTTCCAATATACCTTCCACCCCTCTCTCTCTTCTTCTTCTGGGATCCCAATTATTCTAATATTGTTGCGTCTTATGGAATCATTTATCTCTCAAATTCTCCCCTTGTGGTCCAGTGGTTGTTTTTCTCTCTTTTTCTCAGCTTCATTATTCTCCATCATTTGGTCTTCTATATCACTAATTCTCTCTTCTGCCTCATTTATCCTAGCAGTAAGAGCCTCCATTTTTTTATTGTACTTCATTAATGGCTTTTTTTTTTTTATTTCAACGTGGTTAGATTTTAGTTCTTTTATTTCTCCCAAAAGGGATTTTATTTCTCCAGACAGGGATTCTCTGATATCTTCCATGCTTTTTTTGAGCCCAGCTAGCACCTTGATAATTGTCATTTTGAACTCTATTTCTGACATATTACTAATGGCTGTGTTGATTAGGTCCCTAGCTGTTGGTACTTCCTCTTGTTCTTTTTTTTGTGGTGAGTTTTTCCGCCTTGTAATTTTATCGAGATAAGAATAGATGAGTGAGAGAACAAAATACTAAAAGGGTTGCAATGACCCCAGAAAAATCAGAAGGAAGCCAAAACCAGGGGTTGAAGAAAAAAGGGGGGAAGAGAGGAAAGAAAAAAAAAGAAATAAAATAAAATAAAAAAGAGAAAAAGAAAGAAAAAATATATCTATATATATTAGACTTGTGATTAGAACAGAGCCCCACACCTGATTTTGGGTGTTTTTGGTCTGTTAGAAGAAACTACCTCCCAAAATTTTAAAGAAAGAAAAATTTATAAATATACAAAAATAAGGGTAAAACCTATGAAGGGATGGAATATGAGTGTAAAGATAAAAAATTAAAAAAGATTCTAAAAAAGCGATTGATAAGAGGTTGGTTGAAAAAAGAGAAGAAAAAAACAAGAATTAAAGAGGAAAGAATGTAATCAGGCTGGAGACTAGATCCAAGCCGTGTGCTAGATTTAGGGTATATTTTGATCTATTCAAAGAAATTGTATCCCAAAATTTTAAAGAAAAAAAAACCCTGTATATATACAAAAAAATAAGGTTAAATACAATGAGGGGATAAAATATGTAGCAGTGAAAAATAGAAAAGGTTTTTAAAAAGGTGTTGATTAGATACTAGTTAAAAAACATTAAAATAAGAAAGAGGAAAAATAAAATAAAAAAATACAATAAGAAAAAAATAAAATTAAAAAAATTTAACTCTGAAAGACTAAAGGATCATCGGGAAAAAAGCCATGAATTCTATGTGTTGCTTTTTCCTAACTCAGGAGTTCTGTAGTTTTCAGAAAAACAGATGGGGGAAATTTCTAAAACCTAACAGAAAGTAAAGCCTCCATTGGTAACAGCCCGGTGAGGCAGCCAAGTGAGCGGAACCCCCAGCCAACTGCCTAAGAGTAGTCGCTAAGGCTTAGTTAGCGCTTAATCTTTGTCAGGCATTATTTTAAGTTCGTTATATACGTTAGCTCATTAAATCTCCATGAAGTCTGTGAGGCAGCTGCTATTTTGATCTGCATTTTTTACAGATGAGGTTTCTGAGACTTGGAGAATTTTTAAGTAACTTTGCTAAAGTCACAGAGCAAGTAGGGGAAACACTATTCACCTTCCAGCAGTCGGGCTCCCGAACCGACTATGATGGCGGAGAAGGAGATCCTGGGGTGGCACCCCAAGTGTGCCACTTTGGTGTAAGGATTATTTGGAGCTGAAGGCAACTGAGAATCAAGAGATTCGGAGGGGTGCCTGCGCAGCTCAGTCGGGTTAAGCGTCTGACCCTTGATTTCGGCTCAGGTCATGATCTCGGGGCTGTGGCATCGAGCCCCATGTTGGGCTCTGCACTGGGTGTGGAGCCTGCTGAAGATTCTCTCTCTCTCCCTCTCCCTTTGCCTCCCACCCCTTCCTCATTTCTAAAGAAAAAAAGAGAGAGAGATATGCAGGAACAATTCTCTGCCCTCCCCTTATCTGCCTGAAAGCAGGGCATGTCCGCCTTTGTTTGCCCTCTGTACCAGGAAGGGGACAGCAACCCTTGCCATCAGAGATGAAAAAGGAGTTTTGTGAACAACCTTACTAAAATAACCCTTATTTCCCAGTAGTTTCCCCATTTATCTCCTAGTCACTTTGCTGATTTGTCATTCCTTGAGTAATTTCTCATTCCTTTCCTTTGGTAAAAACCCTGAATCTAACCACATCTTCTTTCATGTGACCTCCCCTTCACATAAATATAAAAATTGCATGTCTTGGGTGCGCGGGTGGCTCAATCAGTTAAGCGTCCAACTCTTGGTCTCGGCTCAGGTCATGATCTCTGGGTTGTGAGATCAAGGCCTGAATGGGGCTCCATGCTCAGCGAGGAGTCTGAGATTCTCTCCCTCTGCCCTTCCCCCCAGTCTCTCTCTCTCTCTCTCTCTTTCTCTCTCTGTCTCTCAAATAAATAAATCTTTTTGCATATCTTTCCTCTTGTTAGTACGTCTTTCATTAGCTTAATTTGCAGGCCCTCAGGGACTGAACCAAAAAGAGTAGAGGAAAAGATTTTTTCTCTCTTATCATAGTAATGGGAGTCTAGATCACAGAGGGATTGGGCAGGTCACACGTCCACGTGGCTGCCCTAAGGTTCAGTTACCCAGCTCCCTGGATCCCAAACCACCACGAAAGCACTTTGGGGACAGAAAACAACCCCAAAGTAAAACATACATCAAACACTATTTAAAAACAACCCCCAAAGCCACTTGGATCCTGTTTCACAGCCCTTGTTTCTCTTGTCACTGGTGGAGAGAGTTTCTGCAGAGATTAAAGGAAGTTGAGCCCCAACCCTATACCCTCTGGAATCCCTTCCTTCCCACTGGGGCTGAGGCTCTTGGAACCCAGCACCCAAGACCCAAGCCCAAACCAAGATCCAGCCCAGCACCCAAGACCCAAGTCCACATGGCAGTGTTTATTTTTGGTTTGTTGTTGTTGTCGTTGTTTTTAAGAGAGAGATTGAGAGAGAGAGAGAGAGAAAGCATGCATGAGTGGGGGGTGGGGGAAGTGGTGGCAGAAGGAGAGACAGAATCTTAAGAAGGCTCCATATTCAACAAAGAGCCCAACATGGGGCTTGATCTCCTGACCCTGAGATCATGACCTGAGCTAAAGGCTAAAAACGGCACTAGGATTTAGAAAAGTTCCCAAAGGCCCAGCCAGCCCCATATGCACATAAATCAATCTGGTTTTCCCAGCCCCCAAAATGTCTGCTTCCACTGTTGGAAATGTTGCCAGGTAGGCCTCTGTAGGGCAAATGTAGAGCAAGGAGCTTGATTGTCTTGGGATAATTCAGAGTGTCCATACGAGAAGACTAATGAGGAGAGGAATACGGAGGTCTGAGGAATGTTCACCTGGAGCTAGGACTCAGCTACACTCCGTTTCTAGTGAAAGCCATGAGCAGAAGCCACGTCCGCTGAAACACGCTGCATACCCAGGGTGCCAGCCACGTGGGAGGACAGCTACAAGACGTAAATCAAATCTGTCTGTAGCATCTGGCAAAAGACGTGGAGCCCCAAGCAATGAGGCTGGGCAGGTGGTTAGATCTCTGAGGACCTTGTGTAACACTCCACAGAAGCTGAGGTTTCTCTCTAGTACATGTAACTAGGAATCTCGGCAGTGTTTTAAGAATGAGGGAGTCACATCGCCTTAATGCCAGGTGGTATTAGCCTCTAGGGATATAAAATAATGTTCTTGCCCGTAAAGAAAGCATGGTCTAGAAACCTATGTAAACACAGTTTTTTAATGCTTTAAAAAAAGATTCTATTTATTTATTAGAGAGACAGAGAGAGCAAGAACAGGGAGAGGGGCAGAGGGAGAGAGAGAATCCTTGAGCAGACTCCCCACATGGGGCTCGATCCCAGGACCCCAGGATCATGACCTGAGCCAAAGGCAGATGTTTAACCAACTGAGCCACCCAGGTGCCCTAGCACTTTAAATTTTTGATTACTGCTAGGATTTTGAAAGTTTGTGAATCCAAGAGCAAGACACCTTAAATTTGGACATGGAGGTTCCCAAGCATCCCACACCCCCAGCAACCTCCTGCAGAGGTGTGGGCTCAGGATGACTGAACGGGCATGCCATACGGGGTAGGTGGGGGGCATCCTGATCAGATGGAGGCTGGAGGTGTGGGCAGTGAAAGAATTCACCCCAGGCAGAACGAAAGAGATCGTAGTGAATCAAATGCACCACAAGGGAGGGGCAGGCAGGATGGGAGAGGAGAGATGATCTGTGAGGAGGCAGTGGTGAAGGGCTATAGTTACAGGCAAGAGTGAAGAAGTATGAGAATGTACCGAATTTTCCCTTTTTTGGTAATCTCAGGAACTGTGCCTGGTCGTAACTGGTCAGATAGGGTTGTGGCTGTTTTGAAGTGGGTCCCTTAGAAAGCCTGTCTGCTTCAGCTCGGTGGGTGCTGGGGACAATTTTGCCTTGCTCCGGTTTCCATGGCTCAAGCCTGTTGCCTAAAAGCAGCCTCTACACGAGGCAGGGAGTCTGGGCCACCATGGTGGTCACTCCGAGGGTTGGCTGGCAATCAGGCAGTGGGCAGCAGGGGCCGTGTCCGTTTGGGAAAGTCAAGGTGTTCAGCGGGATGGGGATTGAGGACTCCTGCCATGGAGAGTAGGGGGCTGTTTGTGGTGAAGACCGTGCTCTGGGCCTGCCCAAGCTGTGTTCAATCCCCAGTTTTTCTCTTAACCTGCCCGGTGGCCTTTCTTAGTTTGCTGCCTGTCGATTTCCTCATCACTAAAATGAGGGGCATGGTTGTGCTCCCTTCATGAGAATATTGCAAGGCTTACACAAAACCTCTCCCAGAAGGAGTTCAACACAATGCCTGGCTCGCTGCTGTCAGTGTGTTCCATATTCGTGTCAAAGCGCAAAAATTTAGCTGAGTAAATCTGAAGATCTAATTGGCTTTATTAAGTACTCCGTGAATCAGGCAGCAGCCCATCTAGCAAGTAGGAGGGAACTCTGAGGAGTTGTACAAAATGAAAGGTTTTGATAGAAAGGAAGGTGGGGCAAGGAGTTATGAGCCACAGAAAAGGATTATTCTAGGCCAGGTCACTTTCCCTTAAGGGGAAGAACTGGAGATCTTCTGCCGATGACTTCACCATTGCCAATCACGAAAACCCAGGCCGATTGGTTTCGCATTCCCCTCCCAGGGAGGCTGACACTGCCCTTAGGTTAGGTGTTAAGTCTTGCTGGATCTTAGCCAAAGTGACTCCATTTGGGGCCTGTTCCTTTTTAACATTAAGATTTTACATTTTTATTGTATATGAGCTCCAAATGATTAAGCCAGAAGCAAATTAAGCTTTAACATAAGCAACTACGTCAACCCTGTCAGTTGCCAGATGTGGGACATTGAGGGGTGGGCAATATGTGAAGGGGGTCAAAAGGTAGGAACTTCCAGTTACCACATAAGTAAGTCCTGGGGTGCCATGGATGCATGGCGACTGTAGTCAGCAATACCAAACGGCAGACGCAGAAGTTGCTAGGAGAGATTTTAGAAGCTCTCATCACAAGAAAACGTTGTAACTGTGTGAGCTGGTGGATGGTGACTAAATTTATCATGGTGATCATTCTGCAATCCATACATATATCAAATCATTACATTGTACACCTTAAACTAAGGCAAGGTTATATGTCGATTATGTCTCAATAAGACTGGAAACAAACAAACAAACCCAAACAGGCCAAGTGCCTCCCTCCCCCCTGTCAGGGATAACCTCACTCCCTGCTTTCTTTTTTTTTTCTATTGTGTTATGTTAGTCACCATAAAATACATCATTAGTTTTTGATGCCCTGTTCCAAGATTCATTGTTTATGTACAACACCCAGTGCTCCATGCAATACGTGCCCTCCTCAATACCCACCACCAGCCTCACCCATCCCCCGACCCCCTCCCCTCTGAAACCCTCAGTTTGTTTCTCAGAGTCCACACTCCCTGCTAAGTGCATACCTGCTACACACCTTTATTGCTATAGTTTCCAAATGCTTTTTTCCCCCAAGCAGGGGGAGCAGCAGACAGGGGGAGAAGAGGCTCCCCGCTGAGCAGGGAGCCCGATGCGGGACTCGAACCCAGGACCCTGGGATCATGAACTGAGCCGAAGGCAGACACTTAACTGAGCCACCCAGGTGCCCTCTCTCTGCCTTTAAAAACCTTTCCTTTTCTGCAGCTCAGCAGAGCTCCCCTCTACTTGCTGGATGCCCTGCTGCCTGATTCGTGAATCATTTAATAATGCCAGTTAGATTTTCAAATGTGCTCGGTTGATTTTATTTATTCTAACAGCTCTAAGTTTGACTTGACTCACAGTTACCCAAGTGATTTTTAGCTCCGTGTCAATACCTACTTGTAGCCAGAAAACCAAGGATGCCACATTGGCCGAAACTAAATTAAACTAAATTCATTTGTCTAGGAATCAAATAAGATGACAAAAAATATTTAAAATGGTCCTGAGACACAGGCAATGCTCCCAAATTATATTCGAGATCATTCGGTCCCTTCAGTTTCCATGGCTACTAGTGGAAACAAATGACCCGCTTGAGGTGGGGGCCCAGGCCTGGCCACCTGGGGCTTCTCTGTGGTTCTGAATTCTGGGCTGGCCCCGAGATCTCAGTGACTCAGTAGAAGACTGGGAGCATCCTGATTGAGGGATGTCCACAGCTGACCTGGGAGCAGCTATAGTTTTCTGGAAGTTGAGGGTAAGCCATAGATTTAACTATGGTTAAGGTCACTTAATAAAGAATGGCCCACTTGAATCAGGAATTAAAAAGATCCCTGAGACCTATAGCTGGAGAGAGAGAACTTTCTGTCCTATGTGACTGTCTAAGTGACCACACCCAAAGGCAAATATCTTACTATACTCTGAAGTTGGGCTCCCCAGAATAGAGAAGAATCACTAAAGGGCTACTCGGAAAATGTCTTCACAATTTTGCCAAAGCCCTGCATTCTAAGATTTGGCTTCTCTTATAGAAGGGCTTTGGAGTTTCCAAATCTGATTTAGAAAACAATTTTAATGTCATTAGTCCTGAAGAATAAAGGAGCCCTGAAGAATAAATTGCTCAGGTAACTGTGAGTCAAGTCATCCTTAGACCTGTTAGAATAAATAAAAGTCTTTAGAGCAAGTTCTTTAGAATAAATAAAATAGTCTCTTTCCTACCCCTACTCCACCCTGACCCCTACACACAGAGCCACCCTTCTCCCCACACCACACTCACCTGGGTAATTTCTTCAGGTTTCAACCCTAAAAACCACTTTTTCTAAGAGGTCTTCAGAACTGTCTCAGAAAATCTGAGCATGTACGGTATGATCACCAAAACCATTGTGGTCATTGATTACTTTTCCCTTATTTGATCTGATTTCATGATTTCAATATCTGGTTTTTGTTAGTCATGTCTCTGAACGTACTTCGGATCTAAAATCCAGGTCTGTTATTTACTCAGTGTCTTCACTCATGTTTCTGTATTTTAACGACCACCCTGTTATTCCCAGATGAAGAGGAATCTATTTGAAAGAGTAAATACAAAGAAGTTGAGAATATGTTCATTGTCTTCATGATGGTTTACTCATTCATTCATGTATTTGTTAATTCACACACGCAGTCTTCATTCATACTGATTCTCCTAGGCAAAGTACTAATCACAATAATTAAGACATGGTGGAAAAAGCAATACTAAAGCTATGTACAAGATGTGCGTGCAGGAAGGACGGGGGTGAGGGATAGCCACTGGGGTGGTAGAGGCCAGTTGACTTTGGTTTTAAAGATTAAGTTGGCATTTTCCGGTGATTCAATGTGGAGAACTCCCTATGAAAAGGTTGAGACCCAGAAGCTGGGTGTAGTTCCATTTGCTGAAAACTTACTGTGCAAAGGGAGAGTTCCCAAGGGATAAGGCTATCCACAGCCCATATTAGAGCCACACATGCGGTTGCCAGACTTAAGAAATAAAAACACAGGACACATAGTTAAATTTCTGCGAAACAACAAGTCGCTTTTCTTTTTAGGGTAAGTATGTCCATGCAATGTTGAAAACACAGGATGATACATATATGAGTTTGATCTAGAGGTTTATTGGCTCTATGCCTTTAGAACTTGACTTTTCTTAATCTCAGCATCTTCATTCCTAAAATAGGAATAACAACAGTAATAAGTATCTTTCAAGGTCTTAGTCAATATGGACCCCCCGGGTCACTGGAGCTCCCAAATAAACAAGAGTAATTGATAAAATGGAAAGAGCACAGAACAAAGTCATGAAGCTGCCTTGAATCTTGAAGGGTGAGTTGGAAGAGTTCATCCCTTGAGAGAGGGGACACTCCAGGCATGAAAAACAAAGAGCAATGACACCGAAATGTTTAAAAGATAATAAAAATAGGGCACAAGCAAGAAAGGGTGAGCCGGTACATGAAATATTGGGCAGGAAGTAACAAAGACAGAATGAGGAGAAAAGGCAGTGTCTTCGGAGGACAAAGCAAGGGGTTGCTTCCAAAAGGATGTTGTGCCTAGAGGGAACCATGATACTTAAAATTCACAAGACACTGTCCATTTTGTTTCATGAATGGCACTGGTCATTTTCAGTGACTGAAAATCCTTTATTCCTCACACAGAGCACCCCTTTCTTCCAAGGTATCATGGAAATTGACTCAACTTAAGGGAGATTCTTGCCCACTGACCCTCCTCCCACTCAGATTCCTGTTTCCTGTTTACCCATGGGTCTACACTGTTGATTGGTAAGTGTTAATCCAGTCTTGGTAACCGAAAAGCCATTCTAATACCATAGCTCAGTGTTTGAGATCATGGGGGTGGCTGAGCTCTCTGAACTAGGTGCTTGGGGAGGAATAATATTTATTTTTCTGATAAAAGGCATCAAAGGTAAAATAACATTTGGGACATGTTTTATTTCTGCTACTACAAATCCTCTACTTTTATTCTTCTCTTGACTTCCTTTCCCACATGGTGGTCTGTGGTCCTCACTCTCCAACCTTGCTCTCAGAAGCCATCTGGGCCATTTGTGCCTTTATGATGACTCCGGTTGCCATGGCAACACCAAGAGTGGGGAGGACCTCCCTTTCCTTTCCGGTGTTCCCTGGCTTGAAGGTCTGGGCAGTTTTTCCTGTGGGCTAACAAGCATTAATGTCAAGGAGACAGCTTCAGTATTCTGTCTGTTCTTCCCCAATATTTATGTCTGATTTCCCCTTTGGCTAGAACTAGCCTTTTCTGAAGTTTCAGTTACCCATTAGGAACTTTAAAACTGGGGGGGATTTGGGTCCATTGGCAGCAAAGGGCTCGGCCAAATCTAACGAAGTGGTGTTGGCGCCACCTGGCGGTATCTGTCGGCTCCGACTTAAATGCCAACAGGGTCCCCTGGGTTCCGAATTAGTTTGGGTTTGTAGGGTAGAGGAAGCCGCTCCCCGTATGGTTCTATTAGTGGGAACCTTGCTGCCTTTATCTCATCACTTGTGAGCAACTTACTTACATAAGTGATCTGCAAACTTTGATACTAAATGTCTGCTGATCTTTCGACAATAATCTGCTCAGAAGGTCTTCATGTTCTGAAGCAAAAACGAGATTTTTTTCAGATGGGGACACAGACATAAATAATCCCCCAGACTGACCCACAGGGGCAGACTCTTCTTTTGAACCTGGGTTTGTCTGATGACAAAGTCCCAGCTCTTCCCAGGACACCACGTTGTCTCTTAATATAGTGCTGGGCCAAGTTGTGTGCTCAATGCGGTGGAGGGGGGAGGGGTACGGGTGGAGCACGATTTCTGCACTTTCCAGCCTACAAATCACCTGGGAGATCTTGATAAATTGTAGATTCCGATCAATAGTTCTGGAGACAACCGTGAACTTCTGCATTTTTAACCAGCTCCTAGGTGAGGTTGACCTGCGTGTCTACAGACCACACCTTAGGTCTAGAGGAGGCTTGAGCTCTGGTTTTGAGCAGGGAGCAATTTCACCCCCCCGAGGACATTTGGCAATGCCTGGAGACTTTTTGGTGTCACTATTGGGGTGAGAGGACGGTACTACTGGCACTGGTAAATAGAGGCGGGGGTGTTGCTAGCACCCTAGGATACCACTCACCCTCCGCCACAGAGAATTACTTGCCCAAATGTCAGTTGTGCCCAGGCTGGGAAGTCCTGCCCTGAATCTAGAATCTAGGCTTGGGGAAGCAGCTGAGGTCCCCTAACCTGGAGGAGGTTTGCCCAAGAAATCGGTGTGAACTGGCTTCTTTTGTTCCTGGAAGGAAACAATTCACACCTAGAAATCTCCCATCCATATTTCAGAAGCAAATGAGAGGTGAGTGAACCCAGAGGAGACTCGCGAGTATGAGCCATGATTAGGAGTACCTTTGGATCTGTGTCTCCATTCAGTCAAGGACTTAGCCACACAAAATTAATGAGCCCAGCGGCCTGGGAAATGCTTTCCTTCCCAGCTCAGGTAGGACCAAACAACAATAATGAAAAGAAACTTCTTTCTTATATGATTGATCCCCTGGGATCTCTTGGTGAGAAAATTATTACCGTACACCTGGACTAGGGGGTCAGCAAACTTTTCCCCTAAAGGGTCTGATTGTAAACATTTTAGGCTTTGCAGGTTGTATAGTCTATGTCACAAATACTCAACTCTGCCACGATAGCCCGGAAGCAGCCAGAAACCATGGTGGAGAAATGGTGAGGCTGCATTCATTTCAGAAATCCTTTATTTTCAGAGATAGGCCCCTGTTACATGGCTGGAGGCAGCAGTCTGATGATCTCTGGTCCAGGTGCTCAAGAGAATTGGATCAGCTTTAGATCCAACATTAGCTGGGACATAAGCAAGTGCATTCTTATCTGCCCTCCTTTGGTTTTATGGGAGTGGGGAGATGTAGCTAATGCCTCAAAACAGACAACAAAACCCAAATGGTTTCCTCCCTGACCTGATCAGGGTGGAAACAACCAATGGCACAGTCCCATAATTCTGGCATCTCCCTCCAAAGCTGGCAACGCAGGTTCTCGAATTTATCACCAAACACGAATTAGCCAAATGTGCCTAGCGTTACCGGGAGCTGCAGGGAATCCAGAAAAGGAAAGTCACAGTCCACTGTTCTTAAGCATTTGTTGTTATTGTTATGGTAATAAGACATAAACATGTAATCAGAGCAAATTCAAACGCCCAGAGATAGATAATTTATTAAAAACACATGTGACACTTGGTTAGGCATTTGGGAAAAACGGAACCTGTGTACATTCTTCTGTTGCCAAAATAAATTCCAGTTTGTTCCAATACTTCAATGTAAACAAAGTGAAATCATTGTTGCTAGAAGTAAATCCAGGATAAGTATACATTGTTTCTAATCATGGGGTAGGAAGAACGTTTCTATTGAGATAGCAACCTCAGAATCCACAAGGAAAAGATTGCCTAAGGATAAAAAGCAGCTATGTGAGAAAATCTGCCATAAACAAGATCAAAAAGAACTGGGTAATTATTTTAATACCCATGGCATACAAAGAGTGAATTACTCAACTTTGCGAACTTGTAAAAATCAATAGGAAATGATGAATACCATCACAGAAAAGTGGTCATAATTTATGGAAGGACCCATGGCCAATTAATCTATGCATCTGAGTAGATGCGAAGAAAATAAAGAAAAAAAAAAATCTCTACCCAAATCAATTGCGATCCATCACCTAGGGACAGGTCAGCTGCAGTCTTGGTTTCCTGGACGGCGTGCCCTCCCACTGCTCCTTCTGAGGATGGCCATCCAGGAAGGCCACACTGAGAGAGGCCGCATGGAGCCCCTCCAGGCTCAGCTGAGCTCAACTTGAGTCATTCGGGCTCAGGGGTCCGACGAGAGGCTGAAGAAGCCTCTGAATGATCCCAGCTCTCAGCTGAGTCCCCAGATGTCAGGGAGCAGAGACAAGCTGTGGCCACTGTGCACTTTCGGAAATCCTTATCCACAGATGCCACTAGTATAAAAATAGCCAGGTATTAGATGCCTGGGTGGCTCAGTTGGTTAAGCGGCTGCCTTCGGCTCAGGTCATGATCCCAGGGTCCTGGGATCGAGTCCCACATTGGGCTCCTTGCTTGGCAGGGAGCCTGCTGCTCGCTCTGCCTCTGCCGGCCTCTCTGCCTGCTTGTGCTCTCTCTCTCTTTAACAAATAAATAAATAAAATCTAAAAATAGCCAGGTTGGTTCTACGCCACCTGTGAGCTTTGGCTGGTTGGTTAGACAGCAGCAGGACACTGGGCACTGTCCACCACAAACTGGGCAGCCAGAGGTTGACACAGGAGGGAAGCCGTATTGGGAACGGTCTTGGAGACCGAAGAGAATGCAGCAGCTCACTCAGGTACAAGCCAGCGTGATGATAATCTCAGATGCTGGATTCAAGAGCAGGCACAGAAATGGATAAGGCTGAGAGCAGGAGCACCAGCCCCGGGCACCGGCGGTTAGGTGGCTGTCCGGGGCCAACCACCTCTCGTCAAGGTCAGAGTCAATCCCGGGACCTAGATTCGTTCAGGAAGAATATTCATCACTCAAGGTGAAGCAACAGGATCTGTCTGGACGACAAGTCTGGGAGGCATTGTTTTACTTGGCAGATGGCAAAGAGCACTGGATGAACAGGTGTTAGAGGAAGTGAGCAGAGTGGTCCAGGGGGCAAGCTGGGCAGGGAGAGGACAGCTGAGGGCAGGAGAGAGGGCAGGCTGGCCACCTAGGAGTCAGGAAAAGCAGCCTGGAGCAGGACAGTGGATCCCGAGAGTGAGCGGGGGACACAGGTCAGCTCCGTGCTGCTGCGGGATGTAGGGGGGGAGGTCACACCTTCCCTGAGCCTCTCTCTCCAGTTAGAATGCTTCTCCTTTCCCACTTAGCAACCTTAGAATGAACTCCGAACACCTTAGCAAAGTTGACCCTGTAGACGGGGCCCCTGCCTGACTTCTCTCCCCCTCCCCCACTGCCACCACCCCAGAATCCTCTCCGATTTTAAAGCTCACATGTTTGGACCTTCTCGGCCACATTCCTTCCCTGGCATGATCCCAGAAGCTCCCTCTGGCCATCTGACAGAAAGGATTAAATCTGCAAATCACCTTTTGTTTTGTCCTACTTTTCTTGATTGTACTTACAAGCATCCAAGCTCCTCTTGAATATTGTCTTTCCTCCCTCCCTGGAATCGAAGGGACTCCTGAGGGCTGGGACCTTACCTGTCTTGGTTGATGTTGTATTTCCACGACCTAGAACAGCGCTTACCATTTAGGAAGTGCTCAGTAAATGTATGTTGAGTACACATGAGTAAAAGTCCTTTCCAGACGAACTCTTATCCATGCTTCAAAACCCACCTGGAGTTGAACACCCTACAAAGCCTTCCCTGACAAATATGCTAATGCTTGCTGCTGCTGCTGCTGCTGAACCATTCACTGCCATTCATTGACCAAGCCCGGTGGCGCTCCCCGCTTTGCAAGTCTCCCCCACAGGCTAAGTTGTTGAATGTGGGCTCCGTAGCTCAGGCAGCCAGCTGGAACTCGCAGAGTAACCTCATCAGATTGGGGTTCGTGCAGACAGTGAGGAGTGCGGGCAGCTTCCAAAGCCAGACTCCCTGGGCTCCCATCCTAGCAGACCCTGCCGTGTAAATTTGGAAATTATTTTTTACCTTTCTGGGCCTCCGTTTCATCATTGTGTGATGAGGATCACAATAATTAGCCGTAGAGGGTTGCGATGAGGCCCTGAGACACAGGGTGCCTGGCACGCAGCAAACAAGCACAGGAGTTAAATGACTTTATACTGAATGGGGGTGTCTTTGGCATAAACACACAAAATACAATCTAAGAGGAAATAAGCAAGTTGAGTGAACGTGGTGGAAACACAGCGGTCATCTCTGTAAGGACACAGAGGAGGACCCCTGCCCCCAGATGAGCCCGTTCACACCGGCTCCACGTGGGGGCTCCACAGGGACCGGTCCACCACCTGAGGGTCCCTGTGATGGAGCCCACATGGAACTACTCCCCACATGGGGCTGAACTCAAACTCCCCAAGGGCCTGCCGGCTTCCACCGAAGAAGACACTTAAGATCCATCTCCAGCTCACCGCACAAAACCGTTTCTTACTCAGAAGAGACTCAGTAGGTACAGATTTCCCAAGAGTCACCCCACTGTCTTAGGGCACGCAAGAGCATAGAGCCCCATAAAGACACAGGGGCGGCCAGGCCTTCCTGCCGTGGGGGTGCCGATTACGGATGGGCAGCCCTGCTCCCTGGACGGCCCACCATACGCACTGCAGGCAGTCCATCCCTCCATGGGTTTGAGGACTGGTTCCCGACATGCATTGAGGAGGATGGCAGGGTCCGCCCTGACCCCAGGCCACCAAACATCTCCTGGGAGGCGTAGGTCACATACACAAAGCCGTCCTCGTCCTTGTAGTCCCTGTAGACTTCTGCCATGGTCACACTCATGCTGACCAGGCTCCTATTGTTCACCAGCAAATAAAAGGCTTCAGTGGCCCCGAGGACCAGGCGGCTCCTGGGTGGGGAGGAAGGAGGGGGCAGGAAGGGAAAACTTGAATGGGGCAGGGAATGGGCCCCTGACCCAATGCCACACTTCACCTCCGTCCGTCCGCGGCAAACATGTCTACTCAAGGAGCCCACTTCCCCGCTTGAGGGCACTGTCCTCAAACTTGACAATTCCCCAGGAGGAACCTGCACTCCACACACGCAGGTTCTTTTAAAGGTCCTGTTTATTTATTTGAGAGAGAGAGTGTGTACAAGCAGGGGGAAGGGCAGAGGGAGAAGCAGACTCCCTGCTGGGCACAGAGCCTGACAAGGGGCTTGATCCCTGAGATCATGACCTGAGCCGAAGTCAGATGCTTAGCTTAACCCACTGAGCCCCGCCCCCCCCAGGTGCCCCTCCAGACCCAGGGATTCTGATTCATCCTGCAGGATCATGACCCTCGGGAAGACTGAATTGCTCCCTACTGCTTCCCTGCAGATTTAAAATACCATTCAGTCCTCCCAGTTGGGCCGAAAGGGTGAAGCCATCCTATTGCTAGCTAGGAGACATACCAACCCAAAAATGCTAAGCGAATAAACCCATCTTTGCTCTGAAACTCAAGGTCTGTACATTCCTAGACATACAAAGGTGATTACAATCTCTCCCAGTATCTCACTGTTCAACAGCCTCGGGATGACATTTGGGAAGGTTGCTGCTCTTTTCTCACCCCTGCCAACTCTCCTCCCATCTCAAGGAGGTGGAGAAGTAGCCAAGTTCAATTGGACGTGCTGTAAATCTCAAGGTCAGTCTGAGGCCTGACTCATCCTGGGGTGGAGGACAACATGACCATGGGGACACCCAGGTAAGGGCTCTGTCTCCTGCAGCAACTTCCATTTGCTCTGCCTGGAGAGGCATGCACAGCCTGCCCACTCCAGTCTCAGAGCTTTGGACTTTGAGGTGGGCTAGGTCTAGGTGGCTGTGGGACACAGGTGGCTGGAAACTGATTAATTTTACAACCAGATAATCCTTCCCAAAGTAACCCCAAAGATTTCAGCTTTGACAATTGCATGGGTGTTTTTGGGTAAAAGAAGTGCTCTATAATGGAAATGGGTGGAACTGGGGCCAAGTACATGGCCTTCCCAGAGTCTGCATGCCCACCAGAGTCTGCATGCCCATCTCCTATCTATTGCCCGCCCGTCCTTCCTTCCTTCCTACCTTCCTTCCTTCCTTCCTTCCTTCCTTCCTCCCTCCCTCCCTTCCTTCCTTCCTCCCTCCCTCCCTTCCTTCCTTCTTCCCTTCCTTCCTTCCTCTCTCTCTCTCTTCCTTCCTTCATTTCTTTCTCTCCCTCCCTCCCTCTCTTCCTTCCTTCCTTTCTTTCTTTCTCTCTCTCTCTCACTCTCCCTTCCTTCTTCCTTCCTCCCTCCCTCCCTTCCTTCCTTCCATCCTCTTTCTCTCCCTTCTTTCCATCTGTCCTTCCTTCCTTCTTCCTTCCTTTCTCTCTTTCTCTCTTCCTTTCTTCCTTTCTCCCTCCCTCCTTTATTTCCTTCCTTCCTTTTTTTCTATAAGATTTATCTATTTATTTGAGAGAGAGAGAGCATGAGCATGAGGGGTAGAGGGAGAGGGAGAGAATCCCAAGCAGACCCCCATCAAGCATGGAGCCAGGGCAGGGCTTGATCTCACAACCCTGAGATCACAGACTGAGTGGAAACCAAGAGTTGGACACTTAACCGACGGCACCTCCCAGACAGCCCGCCGTGCTCTCTTTCAATGAGGGTTCTGGCACTCCTGGAGAAGGAGGCTGTGGGCAGGGGTTTCTGTCTGTTCTGTCCATGGTTATAAAGGCAGAGCCTGGAAAGGGCAGAGAATATAACCGGTGCTTGGTAAACATCCTGGGGCATCCAGTGTTGGGATGGGGAGGGGGTCAGGGCTGGGGGAAAAGAGAGGATGACCCCTGTTTGGAAAGGAGAAAAAGAATGGCTCTCAGAACTCGGAGGGTTGTTTCTGAGGGGGGTGGGGGAGGGGATGTAACCCTAACGCTCGAGCTCCCTTAGCCACCTCCTTTCGCACCGAGCCAACATACGCTTCCCTGAGGAGAGGAAATCAAGGATGCTCTTAAATAACTCATTAGGACAAACAAAACAGAGACAAACACACACTCCTACTGAATTCTTGAAGAAACGAGAAGCCATGCAGCGTGCAAGGGCTAGCCTCTCCAGATGCCCCGGGGTTACCTTCGCATTAGCCCCAAATCATTTTTCTTGAAGCCGTGTGTCAGGGGACATTTCTTAACCCTGTTAAGCTTTAGAAACCGTTCCATTTTCTTTGCTGTGCCTGAACCCAAGGGAGGAGCGTATTTGGCGGCAACTTCCCTGTCCTCCCTCCTGGAGTCTGAGCAGTTCAGGGAGTATTTGCCTTCTGAAGAGGTCCCCACTCCCCCACTTTAGAGGTGCTGCATCTCTGCTGGGAAAACGCAGATTGGGTTTTAAGCAGCATGTGGAAAAAAGGCTCTTCTGGACTAGTTCCAGAGCCAAGGCGACCTCTGAAACTTCTTAGAAAAGTCGGCAGCTCTTACTCTCTTTAAACTTGTTATCTGTGGGGTTCTCCCACCTGCTTAAGTTAGATGCATTCTCACAGCATATTTCCTGGGCACTACAGAATCTAAAAGGTGAGTCACCTTTTAGAAATCTTTTCTCTCTCTCCCAGAATGCCCCCATCCTCAGAACCAAACGAACTAACGAAGCAAAAGGAAAAAACCAGCACGCTCTCCGACATTTGCTTTGTTACCTACCGGATGACGCTGAGGAACTGGGTCATGGTCAGCTCCTGCGGGACCAGGAACTTGGTCTTGTCCAGCGGAGGCAGGAACTTCTCCCTGGGGTACCGTTCCACTATCACCTGTCAAGAGGGTCAATCCCTAAGAATGTGACCTCGAGCTCTCACTGTCTTAGAAACCCAAAACAGGGAGAGACAGTGGAGTTTTTTCCCCCCTTTTGGTTATTACTCTTTTTTTCCCCAAAGAACAGGGTATATTCCTTTTTAAAAAGCACAGTGGAGTCTTACCGGGATCTTGTTTGGGAACTTTGCCCGGATTCCAGCAACTTCCTCTTGTCTGGTTGCTGTGAATATTTCAAAGACAAAAGAATAAGTAAACAGCAAGAGAAGCCTGCTCTTCCCTCTCTCTCTCTGGTGACCCAGACAGCTGCTCTTAGAGTTTTACCTAAACTCTTCCTCTGCTTGAAGGATCTGAGGCTTTGGGTTTTCTGTGGAGTCTGCATTTTGCTCAACAGCTATGTCTGTGGCTGACTTAAAAAAAAAAAAATTCCCCACAACCAGGACCTAACTCATTCCTCCAGCTGCTTCCAAACCTCCCACAGGAGCCTGAAGGAGGCCCTTATGTAGGGCTGTGTGACATCAGGCCTCTCCAGCCCTCCCTCCCCTCCCCCTCCCCGGGCAGGAGGAGGTCAGTTCTGAGGATGGAGACCAGCCAGCCACCTGCTTGCCGCTCAGACAAAGTCACTTTGCTCATGACCAGTTCAAGATATTTCTTTGCTGGAGAAATGAGGGTTCACAATGAAATTGGTGGCTGGGTCGTCCATCCGACAGCCTACGTCTGGGCTAAGGAGTCTGGAGAGGCCGAACAGAGGTTTACTAGGAGCATTCTTGTGCTTCAGGAGGGAACCGTCTTGAAGGCGGGCCGGGCCGGGGCTACATGACTCCCACAGTGTCCTTGCCAGTTTTCACAGAGAGAAATTTACTGATCAGAAAAGTAAAGGGATTTGCCCAAAGTCACACAGCCAGTAAGAGAGGCGGTTGGGATTAAAACTCTGGTTCGGTACAAAGTGGGGGACACTCCAGCATAGGCTGCTATTTTATCTTCTCTGCCGTGGAGGGGGGAAGGAAGCCCAGTGACCCCCCGAGATCTCCCTTCGAGAAATAAGAAACAGAGGCCCATAGAGACTAACTGGTTTGCCTGGGATCCAGTGGTTGGTAAGAGGCGTGACGCAGATCTCCTAGGTCCCGGCGTCCAGGAGCTCATGCACGTCCAGGCGACCTCGGCATTCCGGGTGAGCAGAGGCTTTACGTTTCCCGCGCAGATTTCCCAGCAGAGTACCTCAGCCGTGGAGTCTTCAAATGCGCAGAGAGCGACCTAAAGGAAGGTGATGGCACGTTCCCCACATTTGCTTCGTGAATCCGAGTGTGAATCTCAGCGCTTTGGTTAATCCTCAGGAAGGGACATTGGGTGACTAAATGATGACGTCACTGTCAAGCGGCCTCATTCTCTGTCTTTAGGAAGGGCACATGCCCTCGTGGGGCTGAGAGAACAAGGGGCAAGTGTGGGTGGCACATCTGTAGCCAAGCAGCTTTCAGAGGCACAATCTCATTAAAATCTCAGTTGTTTTGGGGGTGGGAAGGGCGGGTCCATGCACCCCCAGCCGGGGCACACTGAGGTGGGGGCTCCCCCAGACCGTCCGGTTCCCAGGACCCACAAAGCTGGCTCCAGGCCTGGACCTCCCAGCTATCACCTCAATTTCTGATCGTAGATAAATCACTCCACTTTATGAACTGTGGTTTTCCTTCTTGCAAAATGATTATATTTACCTGATTAAAGTGGCCTGTTTTACCTAAGGTGGAGTGGTTGAGTGGGCGTTGGATGAACTCATGTATGCGAAGCAGCTAGCGCAGGGCCCGGCACCAGATCCCACCCTCTCCCCGCACCGGGATTCCCCAAAGGCCCCATGGTCCGGGAACGTGGACAGGCATGGAGGTCTGAAGCATGAAGGAAAGAGCTCTGGGTTGGGGCCAGGGGAAAATAAGTCCCAGCTGCAGTGTTTGGTCCTTCATTATTAGGGATTGAGAGATTTCCTAACTCAGGATATAATGGGGGTGTAAGGGGTAATAGAACAAGGGACTTGGGGAAAAAATAGAATAGGGCCATACTCCTGGAATGTCTTGTCATTCAGCAAGAGAGTGGGCTAGATCATTTTTTCTTTTGTGGAAAAGCTTCTTTTTTCGGGGAAGCAGGGGGTCCCTGGGTGTTGTGTGGCCCCATCATGCTCCTCTGGCCAAGGGGCAGGATCAGTCATCCAGAAGGTGACCAAAGCCAGAGAATGTAACATCGATGCTACAAGGACGGCAGGGAAGGAGATGGGAACAGCACCATGGTAAATGGCTGGAGCAGGGGCTCAGGCTTGATCCCGAGTCCTGGCTACTGATGTCTTAGTAAGCAAAGCCCAGCTTTATTCTTCTTAGAGCTTTACCTGTCCCACAGGCAAAGCCTGTGGAACCTGAGCTGGCGAAGGTCATGCTGATTCGCACCCACTGGGCTGGCCCTCCTCCGTCTCCTCTGACCTGGGGCCTGGGCGGGGGTCCTGGGACTAGAGAGAGCTGGTCAAATGAGATGTTGGGTGCCTGGAGGGGGGAGGTGGGTGCTAGCAATGGGGGATTAGGAAGACTCATTTCTCTCCACCTATAAACATGCATGTGTCCCACCTTCTTAAAATAGCAACCAATCAACCATCCCTTGACTCTACCGGACATGCAGAAGGTCATGGAAAGAACGACTTTCAAAACAGGCTCAGGTCCCAAATCTTGCTGACAAGTACATTACTTCTTTGAGCTTCACGTTATTCACTAGTGATGTGAGTATGCTTTCGCTCTTCTTCCTGGGGTTCTGTGACGGTGAAATGTGGGGAGCTCTGGGATGTCCGTGTGCACATAAGAAGGCACAGTGGGGGCTCGGGGAGCACGGATTCTCTCACTACTCACCTCCTGCATTGCCTGTAGCCTGGCCCGCTCAGCTCACACTTCCAGAACTTTCTGTAAGAGTGGCCCGAGCTCACTCTTTCCACTGAGCTCACTGCCCGTCTTCTCCTTCAGCCACGGATTGGAGTCTGTCCCAATACCAATGTGTGCTCTTGGGAGGTCAGCACGCACACACAAAAGCACCTCTCTTTGGCCCTTATTTTATGTGATCTTGGATCCTTCAGCGTGTGGAACTGTGCATTTTCTCCTTCTGAAAAGTTTCATCTTTTGGGTTCCAGGATCCCACTTTCTTGGGATTCTTCTCCCTTTTGTTCCCCCCATCCTCTACCCTCACTGAACCTGCCAGTTCTCCTTAAGGCTGCTAAGAGGATAACTGGACTACCCATTTATCCATAATAAACCCACATTTATTTATGTGAATAAAAACTTTCACAGAACATTTCTAGATTTCTTGATCTGTAGCTTTCTGTGGTTTGCATTGAGCTCATGGAAGCCCATAGAATGGCGGCATCCTTGCTGCGTGCATTGAGCTTAAGTGAGCCGCCCCCCCCCCCCCACCGCCCTGGGATAACCGTGCTTCCAACCCCCATTGCTTCCCTAAGCCCTTGCATAGCCACCAGAGCTCCTGCGCCTTGAACTTGGCATTCCTCCAGTCCAACCCCAGTCCTCATCTTGCTTTTGTATGCTTTCCTGGGATGACTTTAATCATTCCTGAGAAGGGCCCTCTGGTGATTCAGTTTCTTTAATGTAATGAAAAGTAGGCCCATCCCCTGCCCAATGTAGATGTGTAGGGGCTTACGGAGGGACTAGAACAAATCTAAGTTGCTTTCCCGTCCTATCCTATGGTGGTCACTGTCATTCATCTTTCCTGGCTACAAGCTTTTATTCTCGGGGACCAAGTGCGGAAAGTGAAGCGTGTACACCTCAGAGAAGTGGCCCGGGCAGGTGGGAGGGCTTGAGTGGAAGGAAGTCTCCATCAGGGTGTCTGTTTCTGAGAGGAGAGGTTCCGGAAGCCTGACCCCTGCAGGGAACTTTGCCTGCACTTTGTGGCTTCACAGCGGCCGTGGGGGGTGGGGGGGGGACAAGAGAGCTGTGCGTCAAAGAGGAGATGCTCCTGCTGCTGCAGACACCAGAGACTTCCCCTGCTAGATAAGACTCACTCAGGATGGGAAGGCAACGCTCACATCCGCAAGGTAGACAGCTGAAGTTCAAACTTTATTTCATTCTATTTTACTTTCTTCATCAAGTGACTTTTAAGATGCTGCTTACCAATGAGACTTGCTTATCTGATCAACATGGATGAAAACACTTTATTTTAAGTGAGACCATCAGTGAAAATAGAAGCTTTTGGTTCCCAGTCCCAAATTAGCCACGGAAGGATGATGTCACTTGAGCTCAGAATCTGCTTAGTTAGCCTGTGAGATCATTTTAATGCTGGAACATGGCTATCCTGTCCCCAGGACAAAAGGAACCATGTAACCATGTCCCCCAGTAACCATGAAACAACTGAGGGCAAGACCTTGCCTGTCTGTGCAGCCCCAGGACCTAGCACAGAGCCTGCCATAGAGTTCACGCTCTATAAAATCAAATGGATTTCTCTGCACGCAAACCGCCAACACAGAGCAGTGCCCAGGCTCGCGGTGGTGTTGTCTGAAAGCCTGCACGCAGGGAAGGCAAACTCCTATCCAGACCAGGTGTTGGTTATAGTCAGATGACTCGCAGCTTCTTCCAGCAGTGAAATGAGGCCAATGGCATCTATGGCTACTGGGTGACCAGTTGGCCACCCTGAGGGCTCTGTGGGATCAGGGCTCTGGCATCAGTCTTGGTCGGATGATTGGCCATTGGCCATAGTGCAGTGGGAACTGGACCTGGTGAGTTGGAATTCATGGGGCTGGGCCCATGCCTCGCCTCCATCCCATGGAATTGCCCCCATGGATATTCCTTCACATGTTCATCGTTCTAACCCTGGGGAAAGTGGGTGTTGGTGGTCAATGTCAACTGGCTAACTGGCCAATGATTCTGTGTTGTTGGCTGTTGAATGCCTCCTCGGGGGTAGTCTCTGGTGGCATTCACGTGTGTTACAAAGATATCCACACTTCACATCTACACCCATAGGTGGATCCTCATGTCTCTTTCCTAGACTCCCTTGTCCCCATTCTTCAGGTTTTCTTCCTACAGCCCCTGAACAATCAGCCAAGACATTCGCCACCGCCCAGAAGTCTCATTCCCCAGTAGAATGAGTGGGCATACTGCCTGAAGCTCTACCTGGAAGCAGGACTCCCCTCCTCCCCCCACTGACTTCAGGGCTATGTGGGTAGGGTTGTAGGGTAGGTCAGCTCCCACCATATCCTGAGCCTACACATCTGTGAATTAAGTGTAGCCTTCTCCTTCCTCTGTCAGCTGATGGTGAGTGGCCCTCCCCAACAACGGCCATCAGAGTGAATGAAAGAAGGACGTGGATACAACAATGGTGAATTACACGGGGGGCTGGGCTACCTGCTAATGGAGCTTACTGTGCCCTTGGCTCTGTGTATCTTTTTCTAAAATGTACCCTTCTGTTTCATTGATTTAACTTAATTAATTTATGTTGTTTGTTTGTTTAAAGATTTTATTTATTTACTTAAGGAGGGAGAGGGACAAGCTGACTCCATGTTGAATGCAGAGCCTGAAGCAGTTCTTGATCCCACGACCCTGAGATTGTGACCTGAACTGAAATCAAGAGGCAGACGCTCAGCTGACCGAGCCACCCAGGCGCCCCTCCCCCTTCAGTTTTATGATGGATTGCTGCTGCTTATAACTTTGTGGGTGAGACAAAATCTATCTCATAGTGGCCAGGTCTGGCCACGTTTCCTCTTAATGTCCATGGTCAGCTAATTTTAAAAGATGAATCATTCTCTGTTGCAGATGACATGACTATGCTGTGGGACCCTAGCAGTCTAAATGGTGACTCTTTGGGACTCACCATAAGTGACCCAACACAACATCTTTTTCCATCACAGATACCATAAGGTCTATGTGGTCAAATGGCCCAAGAGGCATGGCGACTGGTGACAAGAGTTCTTTCTTGCTATGGCTACACTCAAAGCTGGCAACATGTTATGTCTTCTTATATATTGTCATGTGCGGAATATGCGATCTTTAGAACCCAAAA
The DNA here is from genome assembly GCA_028534135.1 of Potos flavus. NCBI lineage: Eukaryota > Metazoa > Chordata > Mammalia > Carnivora > Procyonidae > Potos > Potos flavus. The sequence goes on along the minus strand of CM052893.1, from coordinate 6,002,682 downwards.
AGGCAATCAAGCATTGCCTTTCCTTCTTTGTAGTGGGAGGTGTGCTATGGAAGAATTTGTTCTTGACTATTGAGAGGATGTCGAAACATGCCCGGGCCACTGACTCCCTAAAAGCTTCAAGGATTAGGCAGTTCCCTGACTCATTGAAAGATTTACATCCCACCCCTGGAAAGCATGTGCCTCATAAAGGCTCCCAATGTATTCCCTACTTCTTGCTCATCTGATTGAATCAACATCCTATCATTGATATAGTGGACCTTTTACTTGGGATGTCTAGACAATCTGTTTCTCTTCAGTCAGTAATATGACAGGGTAGGAGAATTCACGTAGCCTTGCATTATCTGCTCCAAGTAAATGCAAAATGTTTTTAGTTCTTTTTAGTAGGGATGGAAAAGAATGCATTTGCAAGATCACGGGCCATATGTCATGTATCTGAGGCTATGTTAAGATTCTCCAGCGAATCTCTTACATCTGGCAGAGCAGCTATGGTGGGACTTCTATTTGGTTGAGTTTCCAAGAGCCACTCAAGCATCATGGTGGTGGCATCATTTTCTATGTTCCTTGCCAGGGTATCAAATCCTTGCTATAGGGAAATGCTCTGACATCAGTAACTTCTCCCTTATCTAATTGTATGTTCCATGTCTTCCTACCACATATACCTCCCATCCACCACATTTAGAATCAAGACCTATACTCGCTCTCCTGGCTGCAGGGGTACAATTTTCGAGGTCCTGCAGCTCTCCTCCTGGCCATCTTATGCTAATAACCAGGTTTAGGTCACAATTGAAACAGCTGAGTGATGTCATACCCTAAACCTCATCATTAGCATAATGGCCAGTGGGAAAGGTGTGGTATATGCTAAGCAGGGGCACCTGTTCCCTTGTAGGGTGAATGTCTGGGCATGATCTTCAGGTGAGGGGGAAGAACTAGCTTTTACCTGGAAAGAGCAGACCAGATCTTTCAAGGGAACCTGGGGGCTCAAGAGTTTCAAATTAATTAACCCGATGTACCTACCCCAAATCTCAGGTTCTAGTCCTTCCCTGCCAGGACACTGGCCTCAGCATAGCAAACATGACTACATTGAGAATTCATCCTTCTCTGCAGTTCTATTATTATTCTTGTAGTTATGCCGTGGCCCAGATCTTCAGCTTCCTCTGTCCTCCAGCGGAAGGAGAGGAGAGTCTCTTCCAGGGAGGCCCTCCAGATTTCATACTTCACTTTAAATTGATGATTAATCCACTTGAGCCTTTCTTTTACTTTCTGGACAGTATCAAAGACCCCAGCAATTGCTATGCAACTCCATAGTCTTTATAATTGCCCTTTGCTTTTTAGTTCTCAAATGCCTGATAACAGTGTCTCTCCAGCGCACCCCCTTCCCCTGCCTACCGCCCCAGTGCCTTAGCATCCCGGTGGCTGGAGTATAAGAGTCTGAGTCCTGGCCTCTCGCTCAGCATGCACCATAGGCTTCCTCTTTGCCACCTCACTTATGGGATTGTACCATGAGCATGTCCTTGGGCTGGGGGTGGAAACGAACATTACATATTCATGTCGGGTTAATCCATTGTCTTCGTTAATCCCTCTGAAAAGAGATCTAAAGACACCTGAAGGTTGGAAAGTTTAAGTAATTTGCTCAAGATCCTTCAGCTGGTGAGATTTGAGCCTATGACTATATTGCACCGAAACCCATGAAGATATGTCTGTCATTCTAGTATTTTAAAAGTTAGCTTAAAACAGAGCCATCGCCATCATAGGGGACATGCTCCTTGAAACTTCTCCCTAGCAGCTCCAAATTTAGGGCTTCCCATGCACAGAAGCTTGACTCTTCTGCTGCAGGCATCCCCAAGTTTTTTTTCTTCCATTATTATTGAGGTAGAATTAACATATAACATATCGGTCTCAGGTGTACAGCGTATCAATTTGAGATCTGTATACATTGCAAAACTGAAATAGTTACACTTTTTTTTTTTTACTTGTAATGCTCTCTTAGCAACTTCCCAAATATACACATCACACGGTATTTGTCTTTCTCCGATTTATTTCACTTAGCATAATGTCTTTAAGGCGAGGAATCTCCAGGTTGGGATTAAGATAGACCCTGTGCTGGAGATCTCTCCCCACGACAAATAAGCCAGGTCCCCACCGCTGTTCACGCGCGGACAGCCCCTGGAGATGCAGGCGGAGCCGCTCAGGCTGCGGCCCCACACGCAGGTTTTTTCTAGATCCTCTGGTGCCACAGGAAGGAGCCGTGGCCCCGCCTCCCCGCTCCCAGCCGGCACGTGGTTCCTCCTCCTTTGGACCACTTGGCAGGTGTTAGTGCTCACTCCCAACCCCACTTGGGGCGAGAGAGGATAGTCAGGCACCGGGGCAATCCGGGGGCTACTAAGCCCTCAGAAGCAGAAGAGGAGAAGGAGCAAGGAAGTCTAACGTGGAGCGGGAGGGAGCCCCGAAACTGGCGGGCAAGGACTGCAGGCCTTGCTGGGGGGGCAGCCGGGAAGGAGCGGGCGCTCTTGTTCCCAGGAGCCAGCGCCATCTGTTGCGCTCAGGGGCCGGTCCCCACTTCGGGCATCTTCAGGAGTTGGGGGAGGGTGTCACACGGCCTCCCCTGAAGGTCTGCGGCTCGGAGGCCTCAGAAGTCACCCAGCCGGAACCCGCCATCCCGAATCATCTGAGTCAGCTGAATCCCAGCCCCCGGATTCGGGAAAATTCCTTCTCGCTGAGCTTCAGCTTTGATCTTTATCTTGTTTTGTTTTATTTATTTATTTACCTACCTTAGATTTTATGTATTGATTTATGAGAGACGGAGAGAGAGGCAGAGGGAGAGGGAGACGCGGACTCCCCGCAGAGCAGGGAGCCCATGCGAGACTCGATCCCGGGACGCTGGGATCACGCCTGGGGCCGAAGGGCAGCCGCTTAACCGATTGAGGCCCCCAGGCGCCCCAGGTTGGATCTTTAAAAGTGGAGACAGTTATTTTGGCTTCACAGTATATTAGTTTTTTCATTCCAAAAATATTTATTGATGCCTCCCATGGGATGGGCACCCTCCACCCAGTCAGTCCCGGGGATGCTGCAGAAAAGTCAAAACAAACAAGGTCTCTGAGCTGGGGCAGTCTACGGCTTAGTGGGAGGCAGAGGATGACAGAGGAGCACTCATGCTATGAAGGGGGTCATGGTGCTCAGAGAGGACCGGTGTGTGGGGGGGGTCTGGGTTAGTGGGTGGAGAGGCAGGCTGGGGAAGGCTTCGTGAGGAAGCCATATTGGAGCGCGTATTTCAGGAATGAGTAGGCATGAGCCAGGCAAAGCGAGGCAGTGGTGGAGCTGGGGTGTGGGGGTTCCATATGTGTTCGAGGCAAAGGGAACAGCATGCCCCACGGCAGGATATGGCAAGGCGAAGGAAGGGCTGGAGGCTACAGTGACTGCAGCATTGACAGCCAGGAGGAAAACGGGGCTGCAGAAATGTCGTCCAGCCCACGGGCCCTGACATGTGATTCTTATCACAAGGGGACCTGCACCCATTTAAGCAGAATGTAACAGATTAAATTTGCAATTTGAAAAAATGGTTCAGGGGCAACCTGGGTGGCTCAGTCGGTTAAGCATCTGGCTCTTGATTTCAGCTCAGGTCGTGATCTCAGGGTCCTGGGATCAATCCCCTGGTTGGGCTCTGTGCTCAGTGGGGTGTCAGCTTGAGGGTTCTCTCTCTCCGTTTCTCTCTGTCCCTCCCCCTGCTCCTGCATTCTCCTTATCTCTCTCTAAAAATAAATACATAAATCTTAAAAAAAAATGGTTATGGAATGTGAAGAGTAGATTGGAGGCAGAACTATTGTAGCGGTTTAAAAACGGGAGAAAAGATGGAAATTTGGCTTAACATGGTCAAGGGGCTGATGTATAAATTGGACGCTTTGGGAACATTGCAAGTAGATACAATGAGGATTCCTGGGTTTACGGCTCAAGTAACCAGATGAATTGTCTTGTCGTCCACTAAAATGGGAAACCTGGCTTAGCGTCAGGTCGGCTTTGGGGTTTGGGGCACATTGAGGTTGGGGTGCCTTTGAGACATCCAACAGGAGCTGTAAAGGGGAATGTTGGTGTGTGGGTTTGGGCAGAGCTCTAGATTCATGAGTTAATGTCGAAGAACGTTTAAGCCAAAGGTGTGGCTGAGATGACGAGGGAGAAAACACAGAGGAGGAAAGAGGGCCCCGGGACTGAACCTGGAGCAGTTCTAGTGATCAAAGATGTACGTGCCCAGGAGGGTGAGCCTGCCAGAGAGATGGAGGTGAGCCGGTGATGGACGGGTAGAGTCAGGCTGGCATGATGGAAATGAGATGTGTTCTCCAGGGTACTTGTGTGCTCTGCGAAAGGACCCCGCTGCCTGGGACATTGCTCAGATGAGGACTGACCAACAGGGAAGTACCCTTTCTTGGGGTGCAGACGTGTGCTTGGAGTCCATGGTGGAGTGATGTTTTGCAGATTGAATGGAATAAGGCATGGCTTCTTAAACCCAATGTATCACCTCAAGGATATCTGCAATTGGCCCATAAGACTATTATTTACTTAAGATTTTTTTTGAAGTTACTCAATCTTTTTTTAAGATTTTATTTATTTATTTGAGAGAGAGAGAATGAGAGGGGAGAAGGTCTGAGGGAGAAGCAGACTCCCCATGGAGCTGGGAGCCCGATGTGGGACTCAATCCCGGGACTCCAGGATCACGACCTGAGCCGGAGGCAGTCGCTTAACCAACTGAGCCACCTAGGCGCCCAAAGTTACTCAATTTTTAAAAACATAGATACATGTATTTTGAAAGGAAAGTTTATATCATTGATGAAACTAACATAATTCACTATAAATGGTACATTTTCAAAAAGGGAATGCTAGGGGCATTCGATATAATGGCCTTAGCCCAGTAGACGAGGATCTAGGTGACCTGACCCCTAAGTCTCTTCTGTTCCTGTGTACCCTTTCTTAAAATGACAAGGAGTCTATGATGGGATGGGAGCTCTGGAATGGAAATAGGGGGAAGGGAGGAGAGGTTACAGAGGTTTTACTTTCAACTGGTGGCGTCATCTAATGCCGTCTGGACTTATCTGGTCCACTAGGAGCCTCCCAGATTCTCTCTAGAATGGGAGAGGATTGAATACAAGGAAGAGCCAAGTGAATGAGAGATACTCTCATCCTCGAAATATACACTGTTTACTCAGTCCTCACCATCCCTGGGGCATCCCTACCTATGCCTTCCCACCAGTGACTGCCCCGGAATTTTAAAAACCCTAAGTTCTCAGACTTTAGAGTCAAGTGCAAACCTCAGTCGAGACCCTTCATCATCTGACCCCAGTCTTTCCAACACCATGACTCATCCCCCCCAACAAACCCTCCAGTCCAGCTCCTCCCTACCCTTCTGGCACCCGATTCAATTTCCTTCCCCAAGCTTTGGACTTCTATCCCCATATTTTGAATGCTCTCAGTAGATTTCTTTTCAATCTTGCACAAACCCTGTTCAAGGGAATGTTTTTTTTTTTTCTCCTAAAACATTTCCTGTAATTACAATGTTGCCAAGGACATTTATATTTAATTTTGAATGTGTTCATGGCTCAGTAAGTGTGAATGGATTTGGTTTATTCTCAACTATCAATTAGTGAAAATTGTGGGAGCTACAAGGATTACTGGCTACAACATCTTCCCTCATTGGGAAGGTAAGAGTGGATCATTTCTTCTCTGTGTGTGTTCTCGAATGTGTACCCATAGGGCTGTTTGTGCCCGAATCTCAGGAACACCATTTAAGCCAAGAACGTAGCTGGGAATGTGTTCTTCCATATTCCTCTAGTGGGTGGAGAGCATTACGGAATGATTCAGGTCATGGGATCTGGTGAACTTAGATCCATCCAAGGGTTACTGGCCCATTTTTCCTCAATCTATCATTTTAAAGCCTTAGCATTGGTTTATATATATTTTTTATCATGTAAAATTACTAAACCAATCCACTTTGGAGTGATAGCTAAGACTAGAAATTTGAATTATCTTGAAAGTTGAAAATAAAAAAAAGAAAGTTGATGGCACCATTCGCTTCTTACTGAAGTATGTGAATATGTTAATCTTCCTCACAGGTGCTCACACCCAGCGAAGTGTGGCCACACAGAGGACCTTGTGCTCTTGGGCGCCCTCTGCTGTTCCTTGCGTTGGTCAGGTTCTTTTAAATTAGTCTGCGAGGCAATTCTCCACTTTTAGCAAATGACAAATTTCCACAGTGACCACGGTTCCTGATGGGCATTAACCCCGTTTTAAAACTGTGGCTTTACCAGCATTGACACAAACGTTCACTTTTTAGTTACCGAAAGTGAAATCGTGAATAGTGATTAAACCCCCAAATTGGTAAAAATGCTGAGCAGATACCAGTATGAAATCAAACATTTCCAGGACATTTCCCAACCTAAAATTTGGCACCCTGTGTGATGATATTAATTCTAGACATGAGGAATTTTTAAAATGCTATTTCTGTTTCTTTTCGGAACATAATTTTTGTATTGCCAATTTCTCAAATGGCATGTGAGGCTTATTTTTTTTTTAATTTTCCAGAAACACCAAGCTTAAAGTGAAATAAAATAATTATATCATATATAATAATTTTTCAAATGAAAATTTATAATGTATTATCCAGATAAAATTTTTAAATGCCTTTTAATTATTTTTAATTACATGAAATTGAAATGAATTAAACTTACATTTTTATTCAGAAGCATCCTAAGGAAATCAGAATTTAAAATCAGATTGAATTTAAATTTCAATTCAGTTAAAGTTAAATTCAAAATTATCAGTAAAACATCAGAAATTGCCCAAACTCTCACTAATAAAATTCTGAAATGTGATTTTGAACAAGAAGCATGTGAAATAGTCCAGCCTGGTCAGTTTACACAAAGAATTTAAGGAATCAGGGAAAAGCCTTCAGAGAAGCAGAAAGGAAAGGACTATAATAATAAATCAACGAGTCGTACCTCAAATTTGAAAAACTATAGCTACGCACATAAAACATGAGATGAACCCAAACATTAAGTGATTAAACCTGAAACACACAGACAACCTGCCTAAATATTGGCAAAGCAGAAATTAACATAGAGAACTGAGAAACACAACAAACTGAGACGTTTCCATCTAGAATACTGAGCTTAGAAACTATAATAAAAATTCAGGAAGAAAGACCTATCATTACCTGTAATCAAGACTGACAACAGATGAAGACATTTTTAGTAAACGGATACATTCCGCAAATTGACCATAATGATCTTTCCACACAGCCGGATCACCTGGGGTTATGATTTTAGGTCTTTCTGGATTTCCTTTGGACAAGTCACCAAATTTTAAATGAGTGTAGATATTTTAAATGAGTGTAATATTTTAGGGTTAAAATCTCTTTCCTACACATTATCTCAGTTGATCTGCATGGAATTTCTGTGAAGCGTTTCTTAAGCTTGTTTTACAGTTGGGCAAGCATCTCTGAGAAGAGGAGCAATTTCTCTGAAGGCGCCCAATTGATGATCAATGGGAAACACCTGAAGCTTACATTTCAGACCCAATAAAATGTGTGTTTGCTGGCATCTGTGATTTAACATTTCATCATTTTATCACACCCAGGGACTGGCATCCAGTGGTAGCTGGGACTCCTCTGATTCCCCTCTGGCCACCATGGCTTTTGGCAACTTTGATGAACTGTTATTTAATAGGAGTAAATATTTATCGAGCTATTACTCTGTGCCAGTCTCAGGGCTGAGGGCTCCTATTGATTGCCATGCTCTAGCCTCAGCAATCACTTGTTCACTTATGGGTCCCAAATCTGTCCCCGGCTGGGGTGTCCCCCATTTCTATCTGGTTGCCCACACTCCTGCTCGAAGGCAGGATAGTTACACAATGCTTGAGATCCGGAATTAGGATATGTACTACCCGTCTTTCTCCCACACGCTGTAACTGAACCTGCAAGCTCCAAGGAGAGCAGAGATAACACATTTTTCATCCCCTTTGGTCCTCTTCGCCTTTTACCCTCACGAGCTGCTTGGTGTTTACTGGCTTCAGTGTACATTTTGTCACTAGGGTGCCTACATCAAGCCAAGAAAGAAAAAGGAATTGGTAACTATGGCCACTAGATGTCACACCACATTTAAAGGTTAACAGAAGGTTCCCAACCTGATATTAACAAAATTTTACTTCAGTTTTAGTGTGAAAGCGAATCTTGTGTTACTGTTGTCTCTAATCTCAGTCATTTAAAGCAAAATATCGAACAGACTTGGTATTATTGGCGTCATCTTTTAATCATTCGTTTCTATGGGAGGAGAGGGTATTTGGGGGTAACGTACAAATAATTTGAATTGACTTTGGAATGTATCATGTAACATCTTCCCAGCCTTTTGGTATTTTGTGTTGTACCCAGTTAATATACATTTGTGCATCTGAGTAATAGTGGGTTGAGATAGGGGCCTAATCTGGAATTAGGCAACATTCTTGTGTTGTGTTCAGCAAAATTCTAACGATGCCATCTCGGCGTTGAGCCCTTCTTCAGTGGGTTCCCATTGTTTCTAGAAGGATCAGCATGCCGAAGGCTGCTGACCCAGTCCCTGCTTGATCACCTGTTGAGCTCATCCAATTCCCCTGACATCACACCCCCCTTGCTGCTCTAACCTCCTCTGTTAGGTCTGTTCTGACTCCTCCCTCTCCTGTTTACCCAAGTAGTCTGTGTGGTTTCTTCAGGTCTCATTCAAGAGTTACCACCTGATGGCAGATTTTCAGGACCTCCCACTGTATTAGTTTCTTATCTCTGCTGTAACAAATTGCCCCCAATTGCCACAAATCAGTGGCTTAAAACACCACACATTTATTAAGTTCTGGAGGTCAGAAGTCCGAAGTGGGTCTGACTGGACTAAAATCAAGATGGGGGTGCCTGGGTGGCACAGTGGATTAGGCGTCCGGTGCTCGGTTTTGGCTTAGGTCTTGATCTCGGGGTTGTAGGATTGGGTCCCACACCAGGCTCCACGCTCAGAGTGGCGTCTGCTTGGGTTTCCCTCTCCCTCTGCCCCCACCTCCTGTACTCATGCTCGCTCTCTAAAATAAATAAAAAATTCTTTAAAAAATAAAATAAGATCAAGATGGGTTGCATTCCTTTTTGAGGCTGTAGGAGAGAATCTGTTTTCTTAACAGCTTCTAGGAGCTGCCTTCATTCCATGGCTTATGTCCACTCCCCTCTTTGAGGCCACAGTTCCATCACTCAGACCTCCGACCTGGTCACATCTCCTTCCCTGACACTCCAGGCTCTTCCCACTTGAGGCCTTTGTCATTCCATGTGGCCCAGCAGCCAGCCAATCCAGGATCATCTCCTTTTTTTTTTTTTAAAGTGAGCTGTTTCACACTCTGAATTCTACCTAAACCCTCCATCCACCCCGCCCCCCTTTGCTGTGTAATGTCACATATTCACAGGTTTGGGGGTTAGGGTCTGAATGTCTTTGGGGGTCATTATTCTGCTGGCCACAGACATTTCAGTTACACAGTTCTGAGCTCTGATATCACTGGTTACAGTTAATTATATACACATATTTTTAGGTTTGAACAACGGTACTCTTGCCTCCTAGTCTGTGTGATCCACGAGGCTACAGATCCCATTCCTAGGAGGCTACTGGTCCCATCACTGGATCCTCACATTCTAGCACTGGGCTGAAATACAGGCCCAGCCTAGGGCTGGCCAGTGGGCATTCATGGTGTTTGTGGTAGCAGTTCCTGAAATAAATAAATTCAGTTTATTATCTTGGACTCCCACCAACCCTAATTCCCAGCTTAGCGAACTCCTAAAAATCCTCATGTTCCTGGAAACCGTGCATTTCCAACTTCTGGTCGGGTTCCTCGTGCTCTCCCCCAGCATCGCACATCGAAGTCAGGCAGGCCTGGCTCACTCGTATCTATGATACCACGAGAGGTAACCTGATCTTTGTGAGGCCTGGTTTTCTCCTCCACGATCTGGGGAAAACACACCTAACAGTATCGCAATGAGCAGATAGTACGTAAACTGTATGCCACCATACCAGGCACGTAACAAATGCTAGGGGATGTCCATAAATGTAATGTCCTTCCCTTGGATGATCTGTTAGTCATCTTTTCATTCTCAGACTCTAGTGTAGTTAAAGGGTAGACAGCGTCTGGAACTGTCGATCGCGTTAACAAAGTCTCCAAAAATCGTAGTTGGGATCATCTGGGAATTTAAGAGTTCAGTGTGAAAATGAGGAAGAAGTTAAGAGCGGCTCTACGTGGAGGGCTCCGGGTCCCCCAAAATGAGGAATGTCATGTCCCTGAGCACTGGGAGTGTGAGTCACCCATCTCGCCCTCGAACACCTGCACATTCGGTTAATAGGGAGCTTGAGTTCCTCTGTGTCCATTTCTTTTTTTTTTCCCCCAAATACTTTTATTTTATTTTTTCAGTATTACAAGATTGATTGTTCATGTACCACACCCAGTGTTCCATGAAATATATGCCCTCCTCAACACCCACCACCAGGCTCGCCCAACCCCCCACCCCCACCCCTCCAAAACCCTCGGTCTGTTGCTCAGAGTTCACAGTCTCTCATGGTTCATTATCCCTCCGATTTCCTCCAATTCACCCCTCCCATCCCTCTCACAATGTCTTCCATGTTTTTCCTTATGCTCCACATGTAAGTGAGACCATATGATAATTGACTCTCTCTGCTTGACTTATTTCAGTCAGCATAATCTCTTCCAGTCCAGTCCACATTGAAACAAAAGTTGGGTATTCATCCTTTCTGATGGAGGCATAATATTCCATTGCATATATGGACCAGGTCTTCTTTATCCATTCGTCTGTTGAAGGGCATCTTGCCTCTTTCCACAGTTTGGCGATTGTGGCCATTGCTGCTATGAACATTGGGGTACATGTGGCCCTTCTTTGTATTGCATCTGCATCTTGGGGGTAAATACCCAGTAGTGCAATAGCAGGGTCATAGGGTAGCTCTATTTTTAATTTCT
>CM052893.1:5975332-5991181 GCA_028534135.1 Potos flavus | reverse complement strand
TTGGAGAGGTTGTGGAGAAAGGGGAACCCTCTTCCACTGTTGGTGGGATTGCAAGTTGGTGCAGTCACTTTGGAAAACAGTGTGGAGATTCCTCAAGAAATTAAAAATAGAGCTACCCTATGACCCTGCTATTGCACTACTGTGTATTTACCCCCAAGATGCAGATGCAATACAAAGAGGGGCCACATGTACCTCAATGTTCATAGCAGCAACGGCCACAATCGCCAAACAGTGGAAAGAGTAAAGATGCCCTTCAACAAAGAATGGATCAAGAAGATATGGTCCATATATACAATGGAATATTATGCCTCCATCAGAAAGGATGAATACCCAACTTTTGTTTCAACATGGACTGGACTGGAAGAGTTTGTGCTGAGTGAAATAAGTCAAGCAGAGAGAGTCAATTATCATATGGTCTCACTTACGTGTGGAGCATAAGGAAAAACATGGAGGACATTGTGAAAGGGAAGTGAGGGGTGAATTGAGGAAATCGGAGGGGTGATGAACCATGAGAGACTATAGACTCTGAGCAACAGAGAGTTATGGAGGGGTGGAGGTGGGGGGATGGGCGAGCCTGGTGGTGGGTATTGAGGAGGGCACGTATTGCATGGAGCACTGGGTGTGGTACATGAACAATGAATCTCATAACACTGAAAAAATAAAAGTATTTGGGGAAAAAAATAATGAAGTAGGGGCGCTTGGGTGGCTTAGTTGGTTCAGTGTCCAACTCTTGATTTTGGTTCAGGTGATGATCACAGGGCTGTGAGATGGAGCCTCTCATTGGGCTCTGTGCTGGGCATGAAGCCTGCTTGAGATTGTCTCTCTCCCTCTGCCTCTGCCCCTCCCACCTCTCACTCTCTCTCTCTCTCAAAATTAAAAAAAGAAATTAAGTATATCGGATGATGGTACATGCTGTGATGAAGAATACAAAAGGAAAGGGAGGTCGGGTATGAAGAATGGGGCAATGTTTTTCCAAATACGGAGATGGGAGAAGGATTTGAGAGGGAAGAACAAATGGAAAAGTCCTAAGGCATGAATATGCTTGGCCTCTGAGAAACAGCAAAGAGTCCAGTAGGGGCCATGGAATGAACACAGAGTAAAGAGAAGGGTGGGAGGTGGCCACACAAGAGGTAAGGCCATTTGACCTTTACTCCAAGAGAGGTGATTGGAAAGAGGAAGTTAAAGCAACTGGCCTTTACCTTGTAGACCTGTTCTCCTGATTACTCAGGTGGGGATGAGGTGGGGATGCTCTCGGGGAAAGAAAGAAGGCAGGTCACCAGTTTAATCCCCTGGTAGACAGACATGCTGTTAACTGGATTTCCGGCTAAGTAGACTCCTGGTATTTGTTAAGAGGAGAGTCTTAGGATGTGGTCCATATATACAATGGAATATTACTCAGCCATCAGAAAGGATGAATATCCAGTTTTTGCATCAACACGGGCGGGACTGGAGGAGATTATGCTGAGTGAAATAAGTCAAGCAGAGAAAGACAATTATCATATAGTTTCACTCGTATGTGGAGCATAAGGAATAACATGGAGGACATTAGGAGAAGGAAAGGAAAAGTGAATTGGGGGAAATTGGAGGGGGAGACGAACCATGAGAGACCATGGACTCTGAGAAACAAACTGAGGGCTTTAGAGGGTTTTAGATGAGTGAGCTCGGTGATGGGTATTAAGGAGGGCACGTGTTGCATGGAGCACTAGGCGTTATACACAAACAATGAATCTTGGAACACTGTATCAAAAACTAATGATGTATTTTATGGTGACTAACATAACACAATTTAAAAAAAAGAGGAGAGTTTGTTATGGAAGGCTTATAGCAAGATATCCGCCCTGGTTTGGGCTGCTTACAGTAAAATACTTAGAATCTACGGATTTATGAAGCATGACTCTCTGGAAAATGTCACAAGCCCTATACTGATTGGAGACTAAAATAGAGGAATTTCACTACCCAAACACTTCCTACTCTGTGAGGTGACCCAGAAACCTTACTTTCACTTTGGGCCAGAGAGCATGTTTCTGATGCGGAAGGAGCCAGGAGCCACGTGGTGTCCCAGACCTCTCCCTGCTTTTCCTGTGTCTCTGAAATTATTAGTAAAGCTTGATACTGGATAAGATATTTAGTATGTGTTAGTTTGATTTGGGAATTCACTTTTTGGTGGTTTTGTTTGGATACAAGTAGTTAATTTTAGAGACGATCCCAGGAAACCCAAGTGAGGGAGTAGGGGAAGTGAGACAGGGAAGGGAAAAAAGCCAATGAAGGATGCAACGATGTGCAAACTATGCTGTGAGCAACTCTGTATAATCCTTTTGGAGATGCTCTGAGAAACAGGAATCTTTTTTTTTTTTAAGATTTTATTTATTTATTCATAAGAGACAGAGAAAGAGGGAGGCAGAGGGAGAAGCAGGCTCCCCAAGGAACCGGGAGCCCAGTCAGGACTCAATCCCAGGACCCTGGGATCACGACCTGAGCCGCAGGCAGATGCTTACCTGACTAGCCACCCAGGTGCCCAGAGAAACGGGAACCGAATAAAATCTGATGGGGTGCCATTGAAGAACTGAGTAGAATGTCATGTTCAAGCTGATGTTTTAAAAGGGTCATTTCGACTACTGTTTTAAAAACAAACTCTATAATGGCAAGAATAGAAGCAAGCCTCTATTTGAGGGCTCTTTCAGTAGTCCTAGTGAGGTTGATGATGATTTGGACCACTTGGGGGTGTTGAAAGTGGTCCAGAGGACTTTGGGAGGAGATTGGAATTTACTTTTGAATTGCTACCCTTAGATTACCTATCAGACAGGTGAGTGTGTGTGCTGCATAAGCAGGTGTGTAGTTCAATGGGGGAGGTCTGGTCAGAAGATGTGTGTTTGTTATCAGCTGCATATTCATGAATACTATAGACAAGTGAATATAGAGAGAAAAGAGAAGAGGTGAAGATCTAAGCTCCAGAGCCTTCTAAAAAATGAAGAGATTGGTGAGATGAGAAGGCACTCAGACTCCTTTGAGTCTGAGAAGGAGGAAAACCAAAGAAAGAGAAGTATCCAGAAGCCCATTGGTGGCAGTGTTTCCAGAAGGAGCAAGTGATGCACAGGAGTCAATGCTGCTTCAAGGTCATGTGAGATGTGCCTGAGAATGGCACATTGGCTCCAAGAGTGTGCAAGTCACTGGGGCCCTTGGCAAGGGCTGTCTGGTTGGAGCAGTGAGGGTGAAGCCTTGATTGAGGTGAGCTCTAGGGACCAAAGGAGAGAAAGTGGGGATGCAAAAGAAAATTCTGTTGAGTTTTGCTCTTAGTGGTGGCAGAGAAATGGGGGAGGTACTTGGCAGAGGGTGTGGGTGTGAGAGCGGGTCTTTTTGTTGTTGTCTGTTTTCCTAGGCTGGAAATATTACAGCATGTTTTAATACTAAAGGGAGTGTTATAGTCGGAGGGGGGGATGATGTGGGAAATGATGAGAGCAGGTCTTGGGGTGATGGTCCAGGGAGGGAGAGAGGGGGATGGGATCTATCTCCTAGTGGAGTGTCTGGTTTTAGATAAGAACATGGGTAATTTTCTATAGTAAAGGAGAGAACAGAACATACAGGCACAGTACAATTGGGTCGGGGGTAGACTCAGTGGTGGGAGCGAGTGGAAATTTCCTTTGGGTGTTTCTATTTTTCTCAGTGAAGTAGAAAGCAATTGTCTAGGATCAAGCTTTTCCAAGTGTAGTCCACAGAAGAGTAACACCAATGTCATGTGGGAGCTTATTGAAAATGTACAGTCTTAGGCTTTACCTTAGACCTCCTGAATTAGAATCTTTATTTTAATAGGAACCCGCAGGTGAGTCTTACAAACATTATAGTTTGAGAAGCACTAAACTAGTGCCCCTCAAAACATGGTCCACGCACCACAGCTAGTCTGCTAATAAGGTTTGCCACTGGTCTACAATACGACTTGTGAAGAAACTGAGAGTACTTGTTCAATAACTTTTGTAGAAATTTGACGTTGCAGTGACATTGAAGCATGTGATCACAGGACTCATCTTGTTGAACAACTGAAGAGCACTTTGGGTGGTGTGGCGCTCAAGAGGTCAATCACGTGGGATGCAAGGTATGTTCTCGATCTGGGCAGCAGGACCATGTTATAGTGTGTGGTTTTGAGAATTAATTTGCCCCTTATAAGGTTCATGAAATGTAGAATGCATTTCTTTAGTTGAAACATGATTTAAATTTAACAGTAACATATAGAATGAATTGTTAAAACTGATGATGGATTGAAGATGAATTTTGAAACAAATTCTTAGGCTGCACCATTTCTAGCACCAGGGGCACTGAGCTATGCCTCCTAGGACCTGCAGCTCTCTTCCCCCTCACTCTGTGCTCTGCCGAAGCCTCTTACTCCTTAGAGAAAAGGGGGGGCTCTCTGTTTGTTGTACAAATATGGCTATACGCGACTGGAAAGGGCTACTTCAGGTTTTGTACAAGGTGTTAGTGTGTGCATACATGTACTGAAATGAGTCTAATCATATTCCTTTGACGGAAGTATGTCATAAAGAATTTGGCATTGGCCAAAGAGAGGTCTGGCCTTTGCCCTTGGCTTCTGGGAAGTTATCTAAGTCATACCTGACAAGAGTGTCTTTGTTTGGGGCAGAGGTTGGCCACACTGATGTTTTAGGATAGAAACTGGTCATGCCAGAATGATTGAATATGTGATTTAGGGGTAGGGGTTGGTGGGGATCATGTGATATCAATCTACCTAGAAGTTAAATTCAAACACTTAAGAAATCAGTAACTCAGCCAGTCATGCCTACATAATAAAGCCCCAACAAAATCTCTAGGCTGAAGCTCAGACGAGAATCCTTGGGCAGCAGCACTCCATACATATTGTCACACGTCAATGCTAGGAGGGTAATGTCCTGAGGACAGTGGAAACATCGTGTTTGGAGCCCTTCTAGACTCTGCCCATATGTCTCTTCCTTTGGTTGATTTTAATTCATAGCCTTTCCCAGTAATAAACCATGTGAGTATAATAGCTTTAGTTAGGTGAGTTCATTGTGAGTCCTTCCAGCTAATTATGGAGCCTGCGGGTAGTTTTTGGAACCTCCTCAACTTGGCAGTTGGAATCGGAAGAGAAGATGGTCTTGTGTGGACTCTTCTCCCCAGTGGGTAGTTTGATATTGTCTTAGTTTGCTCAGGTTGCTGTAATAAAATACTATAGATTAGGTAACTTAAACAAGAGATTTATTTTCTCCTTGTTTTGGAGGCTGGTGAATGCTTATTTCCTGGTGGGAGCTCTCTGGTTTACAGACAACTACCTTCTCTCTGTGCTCACACGATGGAGAGAGATACCTCTGGCCACCAGATTTATCAGATCAGGGTATCTTTCATATTGACCCCATTTAACCTTAACCGTCTCCTCAAAGGCCCTATCTCCAATACAGTCTCATGGTGTATATGGGGGTTGGTTAGGGTTTCAATATAGGAACCTAGAGGGGGCACAATTCAGTCCACAGGAGACGCTAACTCCTCACAGTGGGGTCATAAATCCTGGACAGACTTGACAGTCCGGGGATTGTGCTCTTAACCTCACAGTTTGACTGCCTCTGGGAAGGAGGGATCAGGTAGCAAGAGGTTACTTAAAAGTGCATGTGAAACATTATGCTAAATGAAAGAAGCCAGGCATAAAAGGACAAAGATTACATGATTCTACCTATGTGAGCTACCTGGAATAGTCAAATTCATAGAAAGAGAGAGTACAACAGAAGAGCCTATGGCGTGGAATGAATGGGGAGTTATTGTTTAATGGCTAGAAAGGTTCAGTCTGGCCTGATGGAAAGGTTCTGGAGGTGGATGGTGACTATAGTTGCACAAAAACATGAAGGTACTTGATGCCACTGAACCATACACTTAAAGACGGTCAAAACGGCAAGTTTCATGTGATGTGTATTTTACCACAATTTTAAAAAGTACACACTATCCCTCGACGCATTATAATTGTTATCATTGCATGGAGTTGGAATTCAACCAACAGGCAGCTTGGACAGTCTAAAGCAGTGGGGGCAAGGCTGTTTTCCCCCTTCCAAATCTAGTTCACCCCTTTTGATTTATTGGTTCGTATTCAGCCATTACTGTTGTGCACTGAAACAGAGGCTGTTCATGTCCCCCAAAACCCACTTCCTCCCCTTCCTGGGCATATAGTTAGCCCGGGTTTCCAGGGTAGAAGAGGCCACACCACTGACTCTGGCCCACCTCCCCTGAGGGTGAACTTCTCTTAGTCTGTCTACCATGACACAAGAGAGGGTTCCAAGGACCCAGAAAAGGCTGGATTGTTGTTGGTCAAGAAATAAGTGTATACTAAGTAAAAGCCTGGGTTTTTTTCTGTTATGGGAGCCTAGGTTACTTTAATGCCTGTACCCACTCTTTGGGAAAGTTGTTTCCACTGGGATCGGCTGCAAGGAAAGAGCTAGATGTCCAGGTACTTTTACTATAGAAGCATTGCTGTAATAAGGAAATCTGTTCCCTCTCCAAGAAGCAAATAGAAATCTTTTTCTCGAAACACATTTCTAAAAAAAATTGACATCAGAACATATCCAGTAATAGATTTTAATATTATACAGTAGGCTACTAAAATGAAGTGTGAGATACTGGACCAGTTTCTGCATGGACACAAAAATAGTGTTATGGCTTGTCACATTGTAAAAAACATAGCCTACTTTAAAAGGCTAAGTTAAGGAAAAAAATACAGCATTTCAAAATCATATTACGTGTACTGCCTCAGCATTTGTATAAAGCTTTGTCATTGTGAAATATTTCAAATATATAAGAAAAACATGTGATTATTGAATCATATATTTCAGTGTGGGAGAAAACTCCAATTATAAAATAGGTATTAGAGGGCACCTGGGGTCTCAGTTGGTTAAGTGTCTACCTTCCGCTCAGGTCATGATCCTGGGGTCCTGGGATCGAGTCCCGCATCAGGCTCCATGCTCAGTGGGGAGTCTGCTCCTTCCTCTCCTTCTGTCTCTCCCTGCCATTCATGCTTTCTCTCTCTCTCTCAAACAAATAAAATCTTAAAAAAAAATTAGGTATTAGAAATTCAATATGATGAACCTGTTTTGTTTTTCTCCTCCCTATTTTGAATCTATTTGCGCCTCTTCCACATGGGAAAATTTCCCTGGTTCCTGAGCTTCTTGTACGTCCTAGCATCCTCTGGGCTAAGCCACACCACATTTCCAGTCTTTATATTCACCCAGGCCTCAGGGTGTGCACCACAGGAACTAGAGAGGATATTCTGGGAAAGAGGAAATGGTGTGTTTCCATACTCCTCTCTTTCCAGAGGAGACCCTGCTCTAGGTCAATATTCTGGAGTAGAATTCTTCTAGATTAGGATACTCGTGAGCGCTGGTTGACTGGGTCCAACATTTGCCGGGCCCAGTTTGAGTGGCCTGTGAAAAGTGGAATTCCTGGTTTTCCTGAGACTTACTGGAGATGGACAAGAGTTAGAGGGAAGAGAAGGGGGCTGAAAGGGAGCCCTTCCAGAAAGGACTTTCTTGCCCCTTTTTCCCCATACACTCCACTTGCAGAGGAAAGAAAGAAGAGGGAGGGTAAAAAGCTGAGGGAAACAGGATGGAGAATAAGGTAGTACTTAGAGAAAATTCTCTGGAGTGGCCACCACTCTCCTGTGGGAAGGAGGACAGGACGCGCCATGATGCTCCCACATTGCGAGCACTTGGAATGCAGGTTTGAGGTGCCCAATGAGACCAGGACTCTATCAGTGACACGGCCCTGAGGGGCAGAGGAGGCCTGCCCACAGCAGTTGCTACAGGAGCTGAGATTAAGGTGCCTTTGTGTATGTTTGTGAAAATGACATTCAAAATCGAATCAATCTCTGAGGTGAAGGACACACTTTGAGTTAAAACATTGGAGGTTAAAGTGAAATGATTAGCAATTACTTGAGAAAAAGTTATCTGTTGAAGAAGAAACTAGTAATGCTCTAGTTTATGTGTAGAATGTGTAGCTCTCCACCTATAGAAATCACTCAAGAGGTTGTTTATGAATAATAGTGGAGGAAACAAGAAAAAACACTCCATGACACCATGACTCTGACCTGGTTTCAGGACAGCACGACTGTTCCCTAAGAGCTTTCGGGAGCACAGACTGAATGTGGCCAAATTCAACTTAAAGTGAACCCAGTGCTGCCTGATGAGGCCCAGACACACTGCAAATGCTCAAAATTACTCTTATGATGCCTTATGTTTCGGATGACGAAATGGAGATTCAGAGATATTAAGATGCCTGTGATCACACAGCTAAGAAATCCCAAACCAATTTCAAATCCTTAGCTTCCTGATGCCACAGTTCTGGAATTCCTTCCACTGTAATCAACATGTTTATTTATTAATTTCCCCCATGGACATTATTGAGCCCCGGGCAAGGAGGGATAATATGACAGCACGGCTCTCAAAGCCCCACAGCGCGCCGGAATCCATGAGACACTACCGGTGCTCCTATGATGAGCTGTAGGGATGCATGCAGGTGTGATGGGCATCCAAGGGGCGTGACCGGTGGGCACCATGCTCCTCCTGCTGGAAAGAGGAGGTCAGGGAAGAGCAGCGGGTGCCTGGGACAAGTGATAAAGGCAAGTAGGAGAAGACGCAGGAAAATGGGGGTTTCAGCCTAGGAAACAGCCTGGAAGTGTCAGAAAGGGACATAAATCCAAGGACTGATCAGGAGCTGGGATGAGGGAGGAACAGCATAGGAGGCTGATGGGGAAGGGCAGGGACAAAGGTGAGAGGGGCAGGGGTCAGATCTGAGCTCTTCACATGGCAGATGAAGGAAATAAGATTTTATCCACAAAAAGTGGTGCACCAGCAAAATCTCTTAAGAGTCGTCAGTCTGTGGTCAAGGGGGCACATTAGGAAGAGCTGCCCATCAGGCTGGTTGCAGGTAATACTGGAGACAGGAATAGTTGTTTCCTATGCCGGAAATAAGATGATAGGCAAGGAAGGCTGCTACAGGGAGGCTGAGGATATACAGGAACAGCAGATTGGAAACAAGGTGGCGGGGGAAGTTAAAATTGCTAGTTGCCTAACTGATGGTAGGTAGGGGTGGGGGGGGCAAGGGTAACTCACAGGTTTTGGGTACAGGTGATTATCAGGTTTGAGTGGTGGTGCCCATCACTGTGACAGGAAGTGCAGTGTGGGTGGATGGTGGAGGTGTGGCTGAGGGCGCACGCAAGTGTGCGTGTGTGCGCGGGGGTGGGCATGGAGTAGGATTCTTTCCTCTGGACGCTGATACTGCCTGGAGTTCAGAAGAGCAGCCCTGCTCAACTCTTAAACTAAAGCAGTCTTCCCTGAAGGAAGGCAGTAGACATGGAACAAGAGGCCCGGCAAACAAAATCTTCTTAGTGTGTTTACACCACTATTCAGAAGTGGCAGGTAACCCTCAGGGAGCTAGCAGGGTTGTCCTGATTCCTTGGCAAGCATGTCCCTCCCTGTGTCCACATACGTCCCTTGACTTGGATTTCCACACACACCAAGCAAGCTTCTGATTATGGGAGGTTCTCCAGACAGTCTTCCCTCTGAGGAGACAATACACACAGGCTGAAGCTGGACGTTGGATTTCTCACCATAAGTTAGTTAGGTCTCTGAATTATTATACATTAGTCCCTTGAGTTTGGTGATCCTGGGTGAATCCTCAAACCCAGTCACTTCAGGGTGTCCTGACAGATTGGAGGGGAGCTTTGGTGACAGCCCAGTTAGAGCAGCCAGCTGGTCTTTCCGGGCCTCCAATCCAAGTGATTTTAACAACACTCACTGAGGCCAAGCCAATGGAGCCAGGAAATTCTGCAGCCAGCAGGTGCTATTGTGGAGACTGCCCATATCCCAGCAGAGGGCAGAGTGACCATCTGGAAGAGTGAGTCCCGATGTTTAACGAGGCCTGATGAGCAGCCCTGCTCTGGGGTTTCCAACCTTAGCTCATCGGGAATGCATAGAATCTTGAAAATGAGTACAGATGGGTTAGCTACAAAAACACATCATGGCTTCAAGGCAGCTTCGTTCATGAATAAATCACATATAGAGGCATTGCCCTTTAACGTGTGTGTAAGAAAATGCTCTCGAAAGCCACAAAGCCACCTCATTCATTTGTTCACTCATTCATTCAATTGCTTGTTAGGTGCCACCACGAACCTGTGTGTGCTGAGTGCTGGGGTTGCCACGGGGGGTGGGTCAGGGTTCCATCTGGCATGCAGCTCAGCGGGTGGCCCAGCACTCTGCCCCATACTCGGGATGGAAGGGAAGGCAGGTGATTGTGTGACCTAGCTACTGATTCCTTGGAAGACTCCGTCTGCATCTATCATTTACCCAGAAAGCTGTTTCCCTGTGAATGTCCTGGGAGTGAGACATTGATATTCCAGATTATAAGCTAGAATCATGGAGCCGTTCACTGCTATTTGCACCTTCATTTTTAGAAATGTCAGTTCAAGTTTACGTTTAAGCACAATCGTGTCTATGTGAGCGCCCCTGTGTAGCTGCTCAGTTCAGCTACTCAGAAACATTAGGCAGAAGAAAGGATGATCACTAGGTAAAAACAATCTTCCAAACCTGCTGATTTTTTTTTTTAATTTAGGACTTTTTTCTTTAGTATTATAAAGGAGTAAAAAGAGCAATCCAGATAGAACAGATATTTTTATTCAAAGACAAGCCTAGCTGGATTGACCACTTGCTCATCACATATGAAGGGACTGCGACTTGGGTTTGACTCAGCCATCCTCGTGTCCATAGTTCACAGCCTCTTCTGCCTCTTGGACAGTCCTTACCTATTTTCTTTTTCAAAATGCTCATTTTCCTTTCTCATACCTTAGTCACCCATGTACTCTTTACAGTTTTGTGGTGTTAAAATTTTTTCCAGGCTGAACTCCTCACCTTAGTGTCTATGGATAAGGCTGTAATTCACTGTTCTCCAGGATCCCAGGGGAATCAGTAAACAGTCAACACGGCCTTTCAGAAACTCCTAGAAAACAAATGAGAAAGATGCTTCAGTAAAAGTTATAATAATGAAAAACACTAGCAGCACAACAGTTCTCAAATAAATCATAGAAGTTCTGATGCATTTGAGAATCAAGTCCTCTTGGGGCACCTGGGTGGCTCAGTTGGTTGAGCGTCTGCCTTTGGTTTGGGTCATGATCCCAGGGTCCTGGGATGGAGTCCTGCATCAGGCTCTCTGCTCAGCGGGAGGCCTGCTTCTCCCTCTCCCTCTGCCTGCTGCTCTGCCTGCTTGTGCTCTCTCTGTCTCTTTGTCAAATAAATACATAAAATCTCAAAAAAAAAAAATCAGAGTCCTCTTATCAAAAAAAGGAGGAAGGACTCAAAGAAATAAAATCACAAATGAGAGAGGAGAAATACGAACCAACACCAGAGAAATACAAGCAACTCTAAGAGAATATTATGAAAAGCTACATGCCAACAAATTAGATAACGTAGAAGAAATGGATAAATTCCTAGAAACATATCACCTAGTAAAACTGAATCAAGAAGAATATTAATACACTTAGGAATAAACTTAACCAAGATGGTGAAAGACCTGTATTCTGAAAACTGTAAAACAATGATGAAAGAAATTGAAGATGCCACAAAGAAATGGAAAGATATTCCATGCTTGTGGATTGGAAGAACAAATATTATTAAAATATATGTATTACCCAAAGTAATCCACACATTTAATGCAATCCTTATTAAAATACCAATGGCCTGGTGGTGGGTATTGAGGAGGGCACATATGGCATGGAGCACCGGGTGTGGTACATAAACAATGAATCTTGTAACACTGAAAAAATGAAATAAAAGTATTTGGGGAAAAAAAAAAGAAATAAAAACATACCAATGGCATCTTTCACAGAACCAGGCCAAACAATCCTAAAATTTGTATGGAATCTCAAAAGACTTTGAATACCCAAAGCAATCTTGAAAAAGAAAAGCAAAGCTGGAGGCATCACAATTCTGGACTTCCAAGTTATATTACAAAGCCGTAGTAAAAATCAGTATGGTACTGGCAGAAAAATAGACACATAGATCAATGGAACAGAATAGAAAAACCAGAAATAGGGGCGCCTGGGTGGCTCAGTGGGTTAAAGCCTCTGCTTTCGGCTCGGGTCATGATCTCAGGGTCCTGGGATCGAGCCCCGCGTTGTACTCTCTGCTGAGCGGGGACCCTGCTTCCCCCTCTCTCTCTGCCTGCCTCTCTGCCTACTTGTGCTCTCTCTGTGTCAAATAAATAAATAAAATCTTAAAAAAAAAGAAAAACCAGAAATAAACCTACAATTACATGGTTAATTAATCTTTAACAAAGCAGTTAAGAATATCCAATGGGAAAAAGATAGTCTCTTCAACAGATGATGTTGGGAAACTGGATGGCTACATGGAAAAGAATAAAACCAGACCACAGTTTTCTGCCATACACAAAAATAAATTCAAAATAGATTAAAAACCTAAATGGGAGACCTGAAATTATAATAATCCTAGAAAAGAACACAGGCAACAATTTCTCTGACATTGGCCATAGCAACTTCTTTCTAGATAGTTCCCCTGAGGCAAGGGAAACAAAAGCAAAAATAAACTATTGGAAATACATCAAAATAAAAAGCTTCTGCACAGTGAAGAAAACAATCGACAAAACTAAAAGGCAACTTAATGTCACCCACCAAAAGAAACACTAAAAGTTCTTCCTCATGCAGAAGGCAGTGAACCCAGATGGAGGTTCTGAGACACGAGAAGAATGAAAAGTAACAGAGAGAGCTAATATGTGGGCCCATTTAAACAAATTTGAACCGGGTAAATAAACACTTATTTCTTACAGCAACACAACCTGGTTAGCATGGGGAAGTGAGAAGTAAATGGAGTTCAATTGTTCTAAAGGGCCTTGTATTGTCCAGGAAAGAATGAAGGCATTTATTTATTTCAGAGTTTAGTAAACCAAGAATGTACATTATAAGCTATAGGGTAGATATAAGAAGATACTTGCAAATGACATATCTGATAAAGGGTTAGTATCCAAAATATATAAAGAACTTATCAAACTCAATATCCCAAAAACAAATAATCCAATTAAAAAATGAGCAGAAGACATGAACAGACATTTCTCCAAAGAAGACATACAGGTGGCCAACAGACACATGAAAAGATGTTCACCATCACTTATGATCAGGGAAATGAATCAAAACTACAATATCACCTCACACCAGTCAGAATGGCTGAAATCAACAATGCGAAAAACAATAGGTGTTGGCGAGGATGCAGAGAAGGGGGAACCCTCTTGTACCGTTAGTGGAAATGCAAACTGGTGCAGACACTGTGGAAACCAGTATGGAGGTTCCTCAAAAAATTAAAAATGCAACTACCCTGCAATCCAGGAATCACACTACCGGGTATTTACCCAAAGAATATAAAGCCAGTAAATCGAAGGGATACAGGCACCGCTACGTTTATAGTAGTATTATAGCCAAACTGTGGAAGCAGCCCAGTGTCCATTGATAGATGAATGGATAAAGAAGAAGTGGTATGTATACACAATGGAATATTATTCAGCCATATAAAAATGAAATGTTGCCATTTGCAGCAACACGGGTGGAGCTAGAGAGTATAGAACAAAATAAGTCAGAGAAAGACAAATACCATATGATTTCACTCATATGCGGAATTTAAGAAACAAAACAAATGAGCAAAAGAAAACAAAGAGAAAGAGAGAGAGAGAGGCAAATCAAGAAACAGACCCTTAACTATAGAAAACGAACTGATTCCTACCAGAGGGGAGGTTGGTGGGGGGTGGGGGGAAGTAGGGGATGGGGATTAAAGAATGAAAAAAATTACATTAAGGTCATTATGAATAAATTTGGTTGAATCTATCTTTTTATTTTTGGCTTCTACTTGTCTGGACTCTTCTGCATTCTTTTGTCTCTCTATTCTTGCCTTCTAGTGAATCAATTATTTTTTAACTTGCTTCCCTTCCATTTACTAGCTTATTGGCTATTTATCATTTTATTACTCACTTAATGATTACCCTATAGCTTATAATGTACATTCTTGGTTTACTAAACTCTGAAATAAATAAATGCCTTCATTCTTTCCTGGACAATACAGGCCCTTTAGAACAATTGAACTCCATTTACTTCTCACTTCCCCATGCTTCTCCCTCTTATTCCATTTCCCTCTCCCACCCCCCACAACCCCTCACACTTCCTCTCGAATTCTTCATATCAGAGAGATCATATGATAATTGTCTTTCTCTGATTGACTTACTTCACTCAGCCATCATTTATACTGCTACTTCTTTGAAGATAACATGTATTTTTAAAAGATCTATCTAATTTCATTGTCGTTGGTAGTTAGCTGTTTTACTATGATGTGCCTAGGAGTGGTTTTCTTTGTATCCATCTTGCTCGGGGTTCATAAAATTTTTTAATCTTTGGGTTCCTATCTTTCATTGGTTTTGAAAATGAAGGTGGCTAAGCTGGAAGCAACAACAATCCCAAACCATCTGACTTCAGAGACAAAGACCACCTGCAAGCCCCCTTGATACAGTTGGGCTGTTTCCAATTCATCCGTACTCCTCATATACTCTCCTTCAGAGTCCCAACTGCAAGCCTGGGGCTCGTAAGGGCCCATCTCACTTAGTGGATCCAGTATTGTATTTCTAGTCCCTTGAGTCCAATGAAAACTCTGCTCAACATCTGTGCTTTTAGAATCAGCAGATGCCTCCAAGGAAAAGTGGCTGCAAATTCTTACCTCACTTCTCTCAGTTTTGTCTCTCAGATTTTGACCATGAAATTTTCCTCCCTCTCTACCTCTGATACATTCAAACAAATCTGGTATTCAATCTTTTCCCAGCTTTTTAAGTGGTTTTCTGTAATTGGATTGATCAGTATTACCTATTCAATCATTGTAGGAAGCAAAATATTCCTTAAGTTTAAAATACAGCATTCCACTTTTTTCTTTCTTTCTTTCTAAACTCTGAAGTCCCTGAGAGGAGAAATGATCTTATTCATTTTGGTATGGTTAGCACTCAACACAGAACTTGGAGTACAATACAGGATTATTAGATATTTGTTGAATAAATGAATACACACAAATTTTGCTTGGAAATGGTGGCAATTAATGCTAATCGTCTCTACCTTTAACAGAAATAGAAAAAGAGTGTCATTCATGAACAGTAGTATCTATACCAAGAGTAGGGCAGTGGGAGCTGCCCCACTAAATGTAGTCATTTAGTGAAAATTAGACCAACAAAAGATTTTTTCCCCTGAAGATGAGTATTTTGTCACTGACATCGTTTAGAATTGCTAATAGTGATCATCATAGTAAAAAGCACATGATTTTAGTTATTCTTTGTTTTAAAATTTCAATGTAAAAGATGCCCTATTATCTGCAATGTAGGGTGGACTGCTCCTACCACATAACCCTTATTGTGCCATGGCTCATGACAGTGGAGGCAAGTGAGATGGTTGTGGGGGACAGTCCAGCAGGGTTTATGGAGAGGGATGTGACCATGTAAGTGAGGGGGTCGGCTTGGACACAATTCATGTCTCCTGACTGTCCTGCCCTTTACTGGGACTCAGGGAAATATTTCCCTGGATTGTATTGTTTTTAACTATACTTTTTAAAAAAATTATTTTATTTTATTTTTTCGGCGTTCCAAGATTCATTGTTTATGCACCACACCCAGTGCAATATGTGCCCTCCCACCACCAGGCTCGCCCCTCCCCCCCAAAACCCTCAGTTTGTTTCTCAGAGTCCACAGTCTCTCATGCTTCGTCTCCCCCTCTGATTTCCCCCAATTCACTTTTCCTTCTCCTAATATCCTCCATGTTATTCCTTATGC
>CM052893.1:5949292-5975232 GCA_028534135.1 Potos flavus | reverse complement strand
GGACCACATCTTCTTTATCCATTGGCTGTTGAAGGGCATCTTTTTTTTTTTTTTTTGTTTTCCTTGGGCAAATACCCAATAATGGAATTATTGGGTCATATGGTTTTTTTTATTTTTAATTTTTTTGAGGAACCTCCATACTGTTTTCCACAGTGGCTGCACCTGTTTGCATTCCCACCAAGAGTGCATGAGGGTTTCTTTTTCTCCACATTCTTACCAATGCTCGTTGTTTCTTGTCTTCTCGATTTGAACCATTCTGACAGGTGTAAGGTGATAGGTGTAAAGGAATAGGTGGTAGCTACACTGGTGGTGGACAACTTGTCAAATCACTGAGTTGTACACTGAAACTAATGTAACATTGTGTGTCAACTGTTCTCAAAAAAAACGTGTTATATGCGACTAATGGATCATTGAACATGACGTCAAAAACTAATGATGTACTATACGTTGGCTACTTTAACTTAAAAAAAAAGAAAAAGAAAAAAATTACAAATTAAAAAAAAAAAACCTTGTGGTTTTAAGGCACTAAGATTTTGAGACTGCTTATTATTATGTATATCAGTCAGGGTTCTACCATGAAAATAGAACAAGTAGGGCAGAGGGAGAGAAAGGAAAGAGAGACAGACATTGATTTATTATGAAGGACTGGCTTCTCCTTTGTGGGGCTGGTGGGCAGCCAGGAACCCAGGCAAGTGCTGGTGGGATAGTCCACAGGTGGAATTTCTTCCTTGTCAGGATGCTTTTATTTCTGCTCCTGTGGCCCTCTACCTGACTGAATCAGGCACGGCTAGATTATCTAAAACAATCTCCCTTACTTAAACTGATGAAAGACTTTAATCACATCCACAAAATATCTTCCCAACAACTCCTAGGTTAATATTTACTGAGTACCTGGGGACTATCACCCACCCAAACTGACATATGCAACCAATCATCGCACTGTGTTGCGACATGATTAGGCTCCCCCGATGACATGAAAATATTAAATTAGCAAGATTTGACTGTCAGCAGACCTTACACTTAAATGATCTGCCTCACGCATCCTTTTCATATACTTGACCACAAACTGGCTGAGTGACAAACTTCAAAATAAGAACTTTGTTTTCGACCCATAACGAAATGGCAGTTTTTAGGGCATTCTTTTCACTTTTGAATGAGTGCCTCCAAAGGGGTTACACATGAAACAGAACACAAAAACCATTGACCTTCTTCTGATATTACTAACCCTTACCCAATTTTAAGAGGGAGAGACTCCAGGCTAAATATGTCTTGACTCTGCCCCACTTCCTCTGATCCCTCTCATGGCGACATGAAGACCCGTCTTCCCTCGTCAGACTGCTTAGGGACAGCGTGACTTCCATCTTCCACAGATCCCTATAAACTACCACTTGATCCAAATATTCAGCATATTATTAGCAATTTTTGCATTTATTAAGTCAATCAGAATATGTGGTTAAAATCAATTTCTAAATGTGTAACACATCTGCCCCTACTTAACTCAGTGTGTGTTCTCCGCCTCATTTTCCTCATACAGTTAAAAAAAAAAAAAAGATGGACTTGGGCTTCAGAGGTCCTCATCTTTCTTCCAGCTCCAAAAGTCTCTGTGTCTATGGAGTGTCCTCTCCCGAACGGATTTTCATCTGTGCCCTTAGTGCTTCCAGTTCCTCTTGCTGGGTCCAGGATACCTGGCAACAACTGATGTGATGTTCACACTCACAGAGGGGATCCAGGTGATTCACTGCGGAGATTGCCAGTGTGGCCCCACGTCTAATCAGGACACGGTTAACTACAGTGCTTGTTATTTCCTCTGAACCTTCTCCTGGTGATAGCCGTAGCTTTCCCAAGTGTGTTAGGCCCCTCTGGATGGCAAGGAACAGACTCACAGTGAGGTTATCTCAATGATTGTGAGTTTGTGTTGCTACACAAGAAAGTACGAAAGATAAGAAAGCAACCCGGTAACCACAAAGTCCAGCCTCATTGTTCAGGGATCAATCATTACTGGAGTAACCTAAAAGCAGACATGGTGAGCCAACAAGAGCTCTGGGTATCGCACCTCTGGGTATGTTACTCCTCTAAGGCAGCATCATTAGAGTGACTTCGTGCCTCTCTATTTTGGCTGCTCTTACTGCTGCCCATTTCCTTTCTATATCTCATATTCAGAGGGCTCGTAAAGGAGGGCTCTGGATGGTGGGGCGAGGTGCCATCCAACAAGAACAGCACTGCTGGGATCCTCTCTCTTTCTAGGCCACCCCACTAGCCCATAACTGAATTTTCTTTGAGTCGTGGTGCAGTTGGCTGTGGCCAGAGTGGAGTGTTCATGTGGCAGGAACATGGTCAGCTCATGTAGGAGCTATGGATGTGGTCTCTCCAGGACTCTAGGAAAACTATAGATCCACCCAGGAAATATGGATAGTAACACACAGCTTTACCACTGGGGACAGGTGAGTTTTTGTTTCTCAGTGACATTTTCTTATGGAGGATTTTCAAAGTGCTCTATCAATGCCGTAACTTCCCCTAAACTATGGTGTTTCTTTCTCTTACTACATTTTTTTGGGGGAGAATGTTGCCTTTAATAACCTGTACTTTCTAGAGCAGTTGATCATCTCCATTTTAAGCAAAAGGAAGAGGAATTGTAGATTAAGCTGTGAATCACATGTTGTTGGATCATATTTTCTGTGTTGTCTTTAAAGATCTTTTTCCTCCATAATACTAGAAAATCACAGATAATTTCAGTATTTTTAATCCTGGAAATTGAGGTCCTATTCCCAAGATCTGTTGTATACTTATGTGGGGGGAAACTCTAAATTAGAAACCAGGTTTGTCCATGTTTGTGTCTTACAAGGAGCTCAGTATTTCTCGACCATTCCTAAGATTTCTTTCACCCATGAAAGACAGTGGAGGAGTCCATAAAGGAACTAACAATTTTTCAACATGTCTGAGGCCAGACGGAATGGGTTTGGTAGCCACATATCCATTTTGTAAAAGGAGGAATTTTTTCCTTATTAATTTTTTTATGAAATAAAAGCAAATCATAAATAATCTTCACCCTTACTGTGATTTAATTGGATTCCTTGCACATGATCATCTCTCATTAGATTGTTAGGCCAATTTCTTTTTAAAACCTGAAATTGGAGGATTCAGAAACAGAGAAAATCAAATTATAATAGACTAGCAGATTCATCAAGTTGGTTATTAAGCCTTTGTTAAACTCTTGAATGATAGCTTTAAAAAACGTATGCCTCCTCAGCTTTCATCCCTGTATAAAAAGGGTACCCACCATGTACATTCTTTCAGAGGTAAGATGTTGTCTCAAATCCAAGTGACTCTAGCAAATCAATAAGGCCGGACTCTGTTCGGGTCTCGTGAAGGGGACTGTAGTAACCACTCCCAATGTGTTGGCTTGAGTAGGTCCTCAACTTCTGAGCGGCCAAATCAGAAGGGAATTTGTGCATTTGGAGTAGTTGCTTTGGATGGTTTTCAAGGAATGCTCCAGACCTGAGATTCAATTTGGGTCTGTCGCGCAGACACCAGGTGTATTTGATTATGGGTTGAAGCCTAGAAAGAGTAGAGTGTGGTGGGTAAGTGCATGAGGCAGCTGAGCCTATATCCACAAATTCCTTTCTGTCACCAGACCACAGTGTAGAGTCTGGAAGCTGAGGAGAAAAATAAATGCCTCATCTCACAGAATGAAAAAACCATATAATATTCACTTACAAAAAAATCGAGCATTTGGTTATACGAAAGGTTTGAGAATTTTAATGATGCCCCCAAATTCAGCCCTTTATCACACCGATTTATTTAGGGATCTCCAGGTTAATAGGATAGATATATCCAGGTACAACTTTATCCTATTTACATAAAGAAACATTAAAAATCTGAGATATCCGTTGTAACAGAATCAGAAGTTTAGTAGTTGAACGTAACAGAAGAAAATGCGGAATAGCTATTAAATCTCCCATTTCTTCTCAGCAAATCGCCAAAAGAAACAGAAGTGACCAGTGTCCTTTTTTTTAGAACTCTGTGGGTATAAGATGGCTGATGGGTCAAAAATAAGAAAATTCAGTTTTTACTATTTCTAGAAGCTTCCAAAGAATACCTATCTAGTCACCATAAAAAGCACTCTCTTCATAATTCAGCCACCGGAAGGGAGTCTCTCCAAGGAGAAAGGCAGGCAATGAACTGGGATTGACTTTGGGGCGATTAAAAAGCCTCCAGCAATTTAAATCGATCAGGTGGCAGCTTATGATGAATAGCTATTTGGTTACCAGCATATAAAAGAAAAAGAAAAAAAAAGCTAAGTCACAGCAAATGGGAAAATGCTGAATATGGATTCATTTATCCAACCTACCTTAGGCCAAATGGACATTATATGAATCTCCCCTTCAAAAGGCTTATAATAAAGTGCACCGGTTCACTAAGTACAGAAATCCAAAGATTCAAACATTTGCCCACAATGCATGGGGCTGTTCGTCAGGGACAGCATCTGAATAACCAATAGCAAAGTGTCTTTCATGGCGGAAGAGAACTAACCCATTGCAAGTGAAGGCAGCTCTTCACATCCCTTAAATGTTAAAAGACAATGAAATGAATTCCGGACAGAGAAACTCACACAAGTGATGATACATATGAAAAAAAGGCAGATTCTGGGATAGAATTCCTGAGACAGATGGACCCTTGGTCTGATCGTATCAAGAAATTCTGAGAGTCTTTTTATTTTGTGTTCCCCTGGAATTTAGTTCCATAAAAGCTTCTAAAAACAAACAGAAAACTCAGAATGAATCAAAGTCACTTGAGAACAGCCACAAGCTGGTGGGAGATGAGCTTCTGTCGGTCCCAGGTTCAGCGAGGCACTTTGAACAAACCAGTAACTGCAGTCACAGAACAGAGTTTTCAAAGGGTGAGATCAGCCAACAATGTGATCAGACTCGTCTCACGAAGAATCAGTTCAGCGGTGAGATAAACAGCACTGAGACATCCCAGATAGAAAAAGGAGCCCAGAGCTACGCTGATGTACTGTTTTCCACAGCTTCTCTTGTTTCCTTTACTGGGTCTGTTTTGACGTTGAGATACTAGTTTTCATGCTATGCTCCATGAGACTGTGGAGGTCCAGGAGCATCTCTCTACGAGATCCTTTAAAGACAGCGGGGACATTTTCAGTGTGCCTCGCTTCTGTCGTTTTCAGCTACCCGAAGCGTGGCATTCACGGAGCACGGATATCATCCAGAACATTCCATTTCCCCTCTGGTGGTTTGATAAGCTGTGATTTAATTAGCGGATACACTGGTGGGCGGTGGCAGTGCACAGGAGGCGAACAAGCAGTGTGGATGTTTGACAGTGTGTATCAACGACTTGGGGGCGCTCAGTGCTGTGAGGCTCGGGAGGAGGCTACCCGAAAGCCGTCGACACATGCACTTTG
Organism: Potos flavus; assembly: GCA_028534135.1. NCBI lineage: Eukaryota > Metazoa > Chordata > Mammalia > Carnivora > Procyonidae > Potos > Potos flavus. Next base: position 5,969,816 of record CM052893.1, on the reverse strand, counting down.
ACCGAAGGCCCATCAGAAGGCCTTACTGGACCCCACGGGAAGCAGAAGTATTCTCGTAGAGGGAATCACCATTTAAAATCAATGCTTGAGAAAAAATAAGGCACTAGGTTAATGGAAGTGACACAGAAATCTAAATTATGGTCTCAAATTGTGTTTGCATTCCTTTTCATATTCCCCTTTGGGAAATAACTCCTGGAATATTTATGGAGAAAAACAATGGAAGTTAGCAGTTAGCCTCTTGCTCCTAATTTCTGGCAAGGACATTGTCAGATTGTTTCAAATTCAAGTGTTTTTGCTTTGCCTTCTTTCCCTCTTGGGAAATAATTGGGGGGGTGTTTGTGGGAGGGGCGGGATGGAAGTTGCTCATCTATTTAGCAGAGACACGGAGTTGGAAAGAGAGAAAGGCCACTCCTAGAGGGGTAGATAAAGCATCCAAATGCAAAAGAAAGTTCTGCTGAATTAAATGCTCTCTTAGGAGATGTAGGCCCATTTATGACGCTCTGTGCAGGGGCTGTTTTCCCAGCTGCCTGGAGGCCAGCTCTGCCTCCTGAAGTCAGTGGCCTGGCTGAGGAGATGGGCCACTGGGCCAGGTGGGGCTCTGCTGCTGCTGGTCCTGGTGGCACGAAGTCCCAGGACACAGTTCCTGGTGCCACCTTACTGATGGGCTCAGCACAAAATGACAAAGATGGTCATTTTATAAAGGATACAGTTCTCTCCTATCACATGTGAAAGCGAGGGACAGTGAAAGGGGTCCCATTATGCCAAGCCAACGCTTGCCCCTCGGCTGTGACTCACACTCCAGGAGACAAGAGTGTCTTTCCCCTTTGGATGCCCTTTCGAACCTAGCCCTGGTTGCTCTTCTTTGCCCAGGACTGAACTTGGTATGTTTGTTTGTCTCCATGGTCACTCCGCTTGTTCTTTAGTCTTCTTTCCTTTTAAAATCATTTCCAAAACCACCTTTGCTTTACTGAGATGATTGGCAGTATAGCCCCCCTACTCAAATAAGGACTGGGGATATAGTAAATATTTAGAGTCTCATGGTCTAGCCACTAGTGGTAAAGAATTCCATTAAGGATCCCCTCATCTTGCCTGGCTGTCTTCACTGATGGGCCATATATCCAATAAAGCCTATCTTGGAAGCAACAAGAAAGAAGCTACGTGACCATTAGCTGACAGACAACAGCCCTTCTATGCCAGTGGAACCCACCGGTTGAGACTCGAAACTTCTAGAAAAGCAAGTCTCTAGATAGAAAAGATAATAATTGAGATTGCTTTTCCTTGCTCTGAAAACACACATATATACCGGTTCTCAAGAATGATCCCTAGCACAATGCCTCATTTTGGATGTTACTTATGCCAAAGTGACCTGACAAAATGTTCCATCACAATGATGACAATCCCAATCTCCAGCACGGTTTCTGGGTTCCTGTGTGCACTCACATTTACAGCTGGAGGCTGTGGATTTGTTTTCTCTTGTAGGCTTTCTGCGAGAACCCGGTATGGATTATTTCAGGGTACCACAAAGATTAGTTCAAGAAAAAGATTATACATCACAATGCTCAGCATTTATATAGGTTCTTTTGATTTCAAAACAAGTTATAAATATTTCCTACCGTGACAACATCTACGCGAGGTAGGTGAGTATGACCGTCCCTATATTACCAATAGAAACCTGCGGCCAAGGAGCGCAGGACTCTGATCCAGGCCCAAGAGGGTTAGGAGCGACCTTGAGACAGGCTAACTGATGGCCACCTGCTCTGGGCTCTAAAGAGGCCATGCCTGTCTCTAGGGGAACAATGGTCTCCATTAATATAGGGCTATATATTATATAGTTAGAAAACAGCGACATACAACGACATTATAGAACGATAATCCAATATTTTTGTTTCTTAGTAAAATATGTGAAGCACAGTATTTAAATTGCATTTCTCTGAAAAGCATTTGGTATATTAAATAGCTCTATAAAGGTTTGCTGGCATACCCTTAACAGCATAATGAATGATCCTAAAGAAATTAAAATCCACGGATGCATAGAGATCTTTCCGTTATATTACCATAAGCTAAACAAAAAAAAAGTGAAAAACTACTTTATTCTCATAATGCAGGCCTAATTGCTTGCTGGATTTTTGCAGGTAGCTACCTAATTTTTCTGAGCTTGAGGGAAAAGATACATATTGCTGGCCGTGGTTTTTAAACTCTTATTTTGAGGGGAAAATGCAGTTGGAAGGTAAAAATTAAAGACTGCTATTTCCATTTGGTATCCATTTGGAGGAATTCATACATTTCCAAAAGACGTCGCCATACTTGGAACTAGCATGGAGGCGAAGAGAGGGACGCTGATGTAAGAAGAACGTTCTCTGAGAAAAAAATGGTACCAAGTAAAAGGGACGGTATTCGAAGAAAATGAACAAGGAGGCCAAAGGGTGGTTTTCGAGATGGTTTACGGGGTAAATACTTGACTGGATCAGTCCCTTGGCTGTGGTGAAAGCCTCACTCACCTCTCTAAGAAGCAGATCTCAGAAGGGCGTGAAAGCATTTACCTCATGCTAAGCTTCGAAAGGACCGACCAGTCGGGTCAGCAGAAAAAGGTCTAAAACTAGGAAGGAAGAGGCATCAGAGTCTTAAAATCGGTATGCAAACGTAAGAACTAACTTCCAAGCTGAAATGACATTCTCTGTCAGGAGTAACAAATACAAAAGTCCTAAACTTCGTGTACACGCCGCTAGGATATTGTTAGATAAGATATTACATGGCGTGCGGAGAATATTTTTGTGGAAGTGTGCTTTTTCCCTAAAAAAAGACATATTAAATTGTGTTTGTTTTTTTTTCCCCCTCTCCTCAAGTCCTTTCTATATAAATAGGAAAGACAAGCTGTCCTGTCAGTTTGTTCCTTCACGTGACACTCTGGCGGGGTCCTTTGCACTGAGGGGGTACGTGGCAGTTTTGTTGGTGGGGGGTTTGAGTCTGGACAGGTTGGAGCAGTTGGGCTGTTTGGTCGGCTGCAGGGTCCTGGCGTAGGGTGAGTACCAGTCCCGCTCAAACACGTCCTTCAGCTGCTTGATGATGCTCCTGTTGTTCCTCACATCTGCCTGGTTGATAACGAGGCCCGTGCCGGCGTTCTGGGTAAAATCGTTCCCCACCCAGTCAAAATTGCCTGCAAACAAACAAAGGAGAGGACGGTGCCGATTTAAGAGCCACAGGGGGAACACTTTCCATTTAATGAAACACCGAGCAGATTCTATTAAAAAAAAAAAATAATAATAATGACAGGGAGATTGAATTGTGTTGACAGCTGAGGAAAAAAAATTTCCAAGAGGCCTTACATATGGCATGTTAATATTTGCATATTATTTTGGCATTTTCCTCAGCTTCGCTCAACTTGAAACTCAAAACAAGGAATCTGCTGGATTTTTTTTTTTTTTTTTGGTAAATGTTGTTTCTTATTGACATTCACAAGACACGCTAAATACAGCAACATTTAAAATATATAGGAATACACTTAAAAATCCTGTGAACAATTACTACCTTCTCAAAGAGACAACATCTGATACATACGTACAAGTGAGGGATTCGGATTACAATGTTCACAAGCTTGCCTGTCAAAGAAAAGGCTGAAGCCAGAGAAGGAGGATCAGTGCCTGTCTGAATAGATAAACCTCTCCTTGCTCGGGCTGTAGGTCATTTCTGGGTTCTGGGAGCTGGCTTCTTGGCCTGGGAACCAAGGCAGTTGCTAGGATAGTAGGTTCCCGGCACAGCTGCCTGGTGTTGGGCAGTGTATTAGTTTGCCAAGGCTGCCATAACAAAGGCCCACGGGCTGGGGGGTTAAACCAGAGAAACCCATTTTTTCATAGTTCTGGAGGCTAGAAGTCCAAAATCAACATATTGGCAGGGTTGGTTCCTCCTGGGACAGAGAATCTGTTCCGGGCCACTACGCCGGGCTTGTAAGATGGCCAGCTTCTCCCTGTATCTCTTCACATTCTCTTCCCTCTGTGCTTGTCCATGTCTGGGTCCAAATTTCCCCTTGTTAAAAGGGCACCAGTCAAATCGGATCGGGGCTCACCCTGATGACCTCATTCTAACTTGATGACCTCTGTATAGACCCTGACACCAAATAAAGTCATATTCTCAGGTACTGGGAGTTAGAACTTCCAACATACGAAATGGGGCAGGGGGAAAATTGGTTCAACCCACAGCAGGTAGTAAGGCCGGAATCTGTCCCAGAAGGGGCCAGTCGTATCTAGGTCACTCACATCTAGTCCATCTTCAAGGCTGGAGTAGGTAAAAGGAGAGACTACCCCAAAGTCCCACATGAATCTCCTGTTTTGGCATCCACTGGAGAGAAGGTTCTAGCAGGAGAACAAAGTTTTCTCCTCAGGAGGGCCCAGTACCATTCATTTCTTTGATCTTTTTGTCCTTCATTTAATGCACATTTCCTGGGTGTCTAATGTCTACCAGGTGGGTACCCGGGGCCAGACACAAACCAGAGAATGACAGTCCTTGACTTCAAGGCATCCAGGAAGGAAACACAATGATTATAACGCAGAGAGATGTATGAGTACAATGCCATAGGGGCAAGGGAAAAGGTTTCCAACTCTGGCTGCATGAGTCAGTAAAGCATTTTGTTGAGTCATAAGAGATATGCAGAAACATCAATTAGGAAGTTAGAGAGCCACACCCACAGAGGGATGTGGACAAAAATATGATTAGGACCTTGGAGTGTGAGGGGGAAGAGTTAGGGATGAAGTTGGGATATAATGGCCTGGGGTGGGGGGGAGAAACTGTCCTTTATTAAGTGCCTACTATGAGCAAAGCACTAGGCTTGGCATTTGTATCCATTATCTTTCATAGTTGGTAGGATTTACAACCACTCCACAGATGAGAGGCCTGAGGCACAAAGAGGTGAACGGATTTGATCAATGGTGGATCCAGGTCTCCACGGACAATTTATAATACCATAAAGGAAGCAGTGTTCTCACTAAAAAAGATTTCTTGAATTACTACTAGCCTGGGTCTGGTCTCAGCTCCCAGTTTTGTGCTCCTCTTTGGTTCAGAGCTGGTTTCATAAAGAAAACGGAAGGCGTGTTAAGGGTAGAGCTTGATTTCCAGGCCCTCAGTGGCTCTTCAGCCATCACTGCAGGAATATTTGCTGAATAAGACACTGGGCCTCCTTGACCCAAGGCCCTGAAGTCATTTGGGCAGGAAGAGACATCCACAGAGAGCTGATGTCTGTTCCTTCCTAGCATTCATCCTGTGGGCCCTCCTCTCCTCTCTGGAGGCCCCACACATGTCAACTCCCCTTTCCATCCGATACTTCCTGGAACAGCGGAAGTAGTTCCCTTGTCTCTCATTGTACTCCTTAACTTTATTCGTCAGGGCCTAATACCGGGTCCCTAAATAAAATATTATCAGCATAGAGAACAAACTCTTCTTTCTCTCTCTCTGTCCTCCATCTCATACTGTCTCCCACCACTCCCCAAACACCACACTGTTACCCCTGATGGGTTTCATGACAGACATGACGTTGGATGAATTTTACTGCTATAAACGAGGGAACCATTCACCAAAGGGTTCATGATACTGCATTGGAGTCTCTTCCAGTGCTGTGTTTCTTACCAGGTGCTCTCAGACACATGGCCATGCTCAGAGGCGGCGGCTTTGTGTGGCATTCAATGCTAGGGAAAGACGGGCTTGGACTTACTAAACTGGGGATTAGTAGCAACTGCAGGTTAAGAGTTATTTCGGAACACATGGGCAGGAAGCACCTTCGAGTCATCCCATAGACAGAAGACCCCTGTGCTCTTGCATGACTTTTGAGGACTTGTGGCTAAGACACTGAAGTCTCATCCACCACAGCTGAGTGCCAGGCAGCGAATTCATTATCTTATTACATGATCTCATTCAATATGCAGAGAGCATATTGAGAGCCTATGAGGTGATAATATTCCATTGTACTGATGGGGAAATTAAGGCACAGAAAGAATATCAGAGCTGAGTTTCAAAGCCAGGTCGGACCCTACAGCCCACAACTCAACTTCTGTTCCATGTCACCTCTGATCCTAAAGGCCTGCATGGTACCAACTGTGCATTTCCCCCCTGGACTTCAGGATCAGCCACTAGGGCTGGAGCATCAGGCCGCACTGAGCTCCTCTCCTCTAGGGACCACACTCTCCGAAGGACACAGAGACGGAAATATGCTTTGGGGTGCAGCATGAGAAGACGGAAAGATAAGGGGAGAGAAGTGACAAGATTCTGGAGCCTGATTTTGTGAGATTCAGCTTTTCCCTTCAATACAATGGATGGAGCCAAGATCCTGCACCCTTGATTCTCCAAAGCTTTAATTAGGTTCTTCTCTGGAATTCCAGCACTAGGCAGCTCTTTCTCAGGCCCACAGAGGCAATCTTCTACCACTGTGATCACGTTTTCCCACCTTTGACTTCCTCGTGTTTTGGCTCAACTTCAGAATCACGTACCTGCATCAGTATTTTCTCAACTGGGACATTGTTCCACCCAGTGCTGAGACTGCCATCCCAGCTTCCCAAATGCATGCGTGGGGCCAGGTGGCAGGAGAACTATGGGACCATCCCCCGGAACCATGGCGCAGGTATAGACAAACTCACTGGGAAGGTATATGTGCCTCAGTGAGCCTTCTGAGTGCCTCCGATTAACCCACCACCCCCTTGTCAGCCCTCAAACAATTCAAACCATCTTATGGACAAATGTGCCAAGCCAGACCCAAATATACTTCAGAGAATTCAAAATTAGAGAGTCGATACTGTTCGGGGAATCTTCTGTTAACTCTCGTGAAGATTTAATGAGCTATAATTCCATGCAAGGTCTAGTGTGGATTTTTCTTAATTCAGCATTCTCAGCCGGTTTCTGAGTGATGACTTAAGAGATTTCCAGAACATGCTGATAATTATTTAAATTATAATGAATTTTCCCTCTGGATGCTCTTTAAATATTTTTATACAAGAACTAGGCCTCGCTCTAGGGAATTAATGTTTTGCCAAAATGCTGTGTGTAAAATGAACTCATTTAGAAATGCATTATAATAGAGAGCCAGAAATAGACCCTTGTAAATATAGTCAACTGATCCTTACAGAGGAGCAAAGGCAATATGAGGGGGTAAGGCTAATCTTTTCAACAATGGTGCTGGAATAATGACATCCACCTGCATAAAAGGGAATCTAGACACAGACCCTACACCTTTAACAAAAAATAACTCTAAATGGATCAGAGAAAAATGTAAAATGCAAAACTATAAAACTCCTAGAAAATGACAAATAAGAAAATCGAGATGACCTTGGGTTTGGTGAGGACTTTTTACACATAACCCCAAAGGCATGATCCAGGAAAGAAATTATCGATAAGCTTGACTTCATTAGAATTTAAAATGTTTTCTCTGTGAAAGACACTGTCAAGAGAATGAAGAGATAAGCCACAGGCTGGGAACAAATATTTGTAGAAGACACACCTGATAAAAGACTGTTTATCCCAAGTACACAAAGAACTCTTAAAACTCAACAATAAGAAAATGAAAAGCCTGATGAAAAAAATGGGCCAAAGACACCTCATCCAAGAAGATACTCAGCTGGCAAAAAAACATATAAAGAATAAAACAATAAGGAGGTACCACTACACACCTACCAGAATGGCCAAAATCTGGAACACTGACAACACCAAATGCTGGCGAGGATGTGGAGCAACGGGAACTCTCAGTCACTGCTGGTGGGAACTCAAAATGGTAGAGCCACTTTGGAAGACAGTTTGGTAGTTTCTCACAAAACTCAACATCGTCGTACCATTCGATCGGGAAATCATGCTCCTTGCCATTACCCAATGGGGTTGAAAACATGTCCACACAAAAACGTGCATGTGAATGTTTATAGCAGCTTTATTCATAATTGCCAAAACTTGGAAGCAACCAAGATGTCTTGAAGGTAAATGGATAAACTGTGATCCCTCCAGACAGTGGGATATTATTCAGCGTGAAGAAGAAATGAGCTATCAAGCCACCCAAAGATACCGAGGAAGCTTAAATGCATATTGCTAAGTGAGAGAAGCCAACCTGGAAAGGATATACACTATATGATTCTAACCACGTGATATCTTGGAAAAGCCCAAACAATGGAGACAGTAAAAAGATCAGTGGTTGCCAGGAGCTGGCAGGGAGGGAAGGAGCACAGAGGACTGGTAGGACAGTGAAATGACTATGACACCATAATCGTGTATACCGTCATTACACATTTGTCAGGACCCACAGGACGTCACATCAATAGCGAACCCCTACTGGACATCAGTTTTGGCATAGGTCCACCCATTGTAGCCAATGTACCAATTTGCGGTGGGAGGCTGATAATGGGGTTGTGTGTATGTGTGTGAGGGAGCTGAGGGATGTGAGAATTCTGTATTTTCTGTTCAGTTTTGCTGTGAACCCAACTGCTCTAAAAAAAAAAAAAGGTCTATTTTAAAAATATATTATACGGGGAGAAGAAAAGAGAGAGCCAAAAATCCACATTTACTAAGGATTGAGACAGATGAGAGCCAGTGTTTAGAGCTTTTCCTATATTATCTCTTTTAATTCCCCTACCACCACTAAAGGGGGGATACTTTTATTCCCATTTTATAGATAAGAAAACAGAGGGACAGAGGCACCTGGGTGGCTCAATCAGATGAGCGGCTGCCTTCAGCTCAGGTCATGATCTCCTGGGTCCTGGGATCGAGCCCCGCATCAGGCTTCTGGCTTTGTGGGGAGTCTGCTTCTCCCTCTCCCTCTGCCTGCAGCTCTGCCTACTTGCGCTCCCTCTCTATCTCTCTGTCAAATAAATAAAATCTTAGAAAAAAAAATCAAATGAGATAAAGTGCTTTACAAAGCAAAAAGGCCATACTCTTCACTCACTGAATGGGGAGAGAAAAAAAAAAAACCCACCCATGTTCCATACTCCTTCATTCCACACACGTTTTCTGTTCTGCTTTGAGCCTGCCACGTCATCTGTACAATGTAATAGCCAGACAGCTGTTCTGGGATTCATGTCCCTTCTTATATAGATAACAATTTCCACCCTGCTGTTGATGGTACCAGTTAAGGGATTACCCTGGACCCATGCACACTGTAGGAAAGAAGGACAGACGGACACCTTAGTAATCCCACCAGTTGGTATGATTTCAGTGTCTGGAGTGTTATTACCTTAAAAATCACAGCTAACACGAATCAGGTATTATCTATGTGCTGGGGGTTCTAATTGTACAAGGTGCTCTGCGTATATCATTCTGCTTAAATTTCACTTGACGAAGTAGAAACTATTATTAGCCCCATTGTACAGAGGAGGATGTTGAGGTTTAGAGAGTGTAAGTTCTCCAAGGGCAGACATTTACAAAATGGCAGAGGTGGGACGGTTGTCCAGGTAGTGCTCCTTCTTGTGCTGAGCTGCCATCGGGTCGGCCTCATGTGACTCAGGACAGGCTGGCTGGGGTACGGTGGGTGGGAAGGGAGCACTGCGTTCATTTGACTCTCAAGATTCATTTTTTTAAAAAAATTCTATTTATTTGAGGGAGAGTCAGAGAGAGTGAGAGAGAGAACATTAGCAGGGTGAGGGGCGGAGGGAGAAGCAGACCCTACGCTGAGCAGAGAGCCTGATGCGGGGCTCGATTTCAGGACCCTGGAACCATGACCTGAGCTGAAGGCAGACGCCTAACTGACTGAGCCACCCAGGCGCCCCTGGGACTTGACTTTCATGAGCCACTCACGTCCTCACCTATAACATGAAGCAAGTGGACCAAAGAATTTCTGAAAACACTTATTAAAAGCATCTTCTATGGTGTCCTCATACTTGAACCAAGCCCTAGAGGAGATGTTCAGTTCAGGGGGCTGTTTGCCCTCCCCGTCCTGTTTCCTTCAGGGCCCCCCGGCGTACAGAAGAACACGGTGGGACCGCCCTTGACCTGCATGATCCCCCAAGGAGCCCGACAGTCCCGACACTTACCGATGTAAGCCGCGCCGTCCGTCACCATGTACTTGTTGCGATTTAATTTAGGAAAGGTGTGATCCTTTTGTTCTTTTGTTGCACACGCATTTTCTCTTTCCAGATCAAAAAATTTCTGTAAGACACAAAAATAAACAAATCAAGAAAGCAGGTGAATAGGGAACATTTTTGGTTTTGTTCAGGAGCACAAGAGGGTTTCTTATCCAAATATCCACAGCCGACCTCGGACTGGGTTATTAAAGCCACAATCTTGTTGCTTCATATAGATGACGCTATTTTTGTTCCCCCATCTATATGGGCAACAAGAGGAGAAATTAGCATGCTCAACTAGGTCTATAACTAACACTTTTAAGCTGCAAAATGAGCATAAAATTCATTCTTTTAACAGAGTGAGGGCCAGAAGGTTCTTTAATTCTCTGTTGTCTGACTCATCATGGTGCACTGGTATTTGAGGTCTGCCTCGGGGTGTTTTCTGTCACGCATGCCAATGAACTGAATGAATATTCCTGTGTTGCACGCATTATAAAAAGCAGTAGGCCCTGTGTCAATGACTAGCTGATCCAGCCAGGGATTTGCAAAGGTCAAAAGAGATTTTGCCAAGGGAACAAATGCTTTGTGTTTCAACACCTTTGTCTACAAGCTCTTTTATTTTATTTTAATTTTTTTCCAATTACTTTTATTTTATTTTTTCAGTGTTCCAAGATTCATTTTATTGTTCATGTACCACACCCAGTGCTCCATGCAATACGTGCCCTCCTCAATATCCACCACCAGGCTTGCCCAGTCCCCCACCTCCTCCCCTCCAAAACCTTCAGTTTGTTGCTCAGAGTCGACAGTCTCTCATGGTTCATCTCCTCCTCCAATTTCCCCCAACAAATTCTTTTAATAAGCAAGTCAAAAACAAATCACCACTTCAAACTGTGAATCCTGTATTTCAACTTTAATGTGACCCCAAAGGCATCTCTCAGGCCCGGGGCTGTGGGGGGGGGTAGGCTAAGAGAGGGGGCTGACAGTGGAGGTAGGTGGGCTGGTGTTTCCAGAATCTGCTGGAACTGGTAAATGTTCAGATGAGACCTGAACTGTGACCGAGCTCCCAGGATGACCCACCACCAAAGGTGAGCTCTTGACTAAGTGGAGAATACAGGGATGGATTCTACTTTCCTTCTAATTTCTTGCTCGTCTTAAATGAGAGCACTTAGTATTTTATGATGGAGATTTCAACGGGCAGTGTCTTGGAGAAGAGGTGGGAGCAAAGGCACCATGTGTGGTAGGGTCTAGCCTTTCTCCCCTCTGCTTCTGTTTGTATTAGTCATGTCTTCTTATTTTCTGTGCTCTCATGCTTTGACATCTGAGCCATGCTGAGCCTGGAGGGACTGCCCTTTCCAAAGGCTGGCTAATTCCTGGAGATAGTAAACAACTTGCCTGTGAGAACACTTCTCATTCGTAAACCAAACAGTCCACAGCCCATACCCTGAACCACCTCCTTCATAGAAGGGTTCACACTCTGGGCCACTATCCACTTTCCCTAATCATCCTGGGGTCAGGTACCAGACAATTAGGGACAGCCCCTGGACCCAAGAGTCCACCGAAATCATTCAAACTGGCCAGTCCTAAGGGAGCTTACCCTGCCTTGCCTCTTCTCCAACCCTGTAAACCAAAACAAAAGTTCTTGTCCATGCTTCCCTCACTCCTGCCTCCCAGATGACCCTGGGGCTTCCCCTCTTGTTCCCTTCTCTTGAGATCTGTGCATAAAACAATCTTTCCAATGGCCGTCATCTCCTGATCTGTTGGCATTGTCATATCTAAATCATAATCAGACCTGTATTTTACAACACTGCTAAACTTGGTAAATCTGACAATGGCACGCCTCTAACTGCAAGTATACTGAACTCTGAGTGAATGACCTTACCTGGCAGATTCTTTTTTTTTTTTTTAAAGATTTTATTTATTTATTTGACAGAGAGAGAGATCACAAGTAGGCAGAGAGGCAGGCAGAGAGAGAGGGGAAAGCAGGCTCCCTGCTGAGCAGAGAGCCCGATTTGGGACTCGATCCCAGGACCCTGAGATCATGACCTGAGCTGAAGGCAGAGACTTTAACCCACTGAGCCACCCAGGTGCCCCTACCTGGCAGATTCTTAACCCTTCTCCAGCACACCCTGGTTAGGGAAAATGGCTAAAATGACTCCACATCCACGACTGCTTCCTGCTCCCTTCACTCCCTAGTTCATAGATCCTTCCTAAACACTCTTCATCAGCTACCTTTTTTGATTTCATCCATCCATCCATCCATCCATCCATCCATTCAACACATACGTTTTGAATGCTTTGTGCTAGCATCCTCCTAGGCACTGGGAATACAGTGCTTCACTTGATTTTCCATGGTGTCCCATATGCCACTTCAATTATCTAGAAAATGCCATCCCTGAGCTGAAACGACCCCCAGGATTCTCTCGTCTATGGAAAGGTACTGAACACAAACTGACTCTATTCTCCTGGGTCTCTGCCTGGCTTTCTGAGGCCATACCAGTATTTCCTCTAATCCTTGATTATCTGATTCCAAACTGAGGTCGGTGCCCCGATCTCACTCCTGGTTATCCCATTCGCTTGCAAATCTGGTGTGGAAAACAGATCCATAGTAGTGATCATAGACCTGTTTCTTCTTTCCTAATTTTTACTGAGGAGTAATTGACATCTATCACTGTATAAATTTAAGTTGTACTGCATTATGCTTTGATTTATACATATCGTGACATGATAACCCACAATATGTCCAGCTAGCATCTATCTTCTCATATAGGTACAATAAAAAGATAAGAAAAGAATAAACAAAATTTCTCCTTGTGATGAGAACTCTTAGGATTTATTTTCTTAGCAACTCTCCTGCATATCATGTAGCAGTGTTAGCTGTAGTCGTCATGTTGTACGTTAAATCTCTAGTACTTATCTTGTAATTGGAAATTTGTACCCTTTGACTACCTCCCTCCAATTCCCCATCTCCCCTACCTTTACACACCCCTCTCTGGTAACCACAAGTCTGATCTCTTTTTCTATGATTTTGTGTTTTTTGTTTTTTTAATTTTAGATGACACATACAATGATATCATACAGTATTTGTCATTCTCTGACTTATTCCACTTAGAATAATGACTTTAGGGTCCATCCATGTTGTCGAAAATGGTAGTATTTCCTCACTTTTATGGCTGAATAGTATTCCACTGTATAGGTATACCACCACTTCTTAATCCATTCATCCACTGATGGGCACTCAAGTTGTTTCTATGTCTTGGCTACTGTGAATATTGCTGCTAAGAACACGAAGGTGCAGATACCTTTTTGAGTTAGTGTTTTAGTTTCCTTTGGATATATTCCCATAAATAGAATTGCTGAATCATACGGTAGGTCTATTTTTAATTTTTTGAGGATTCTCCATACTATTTTCCATAGTGACTGTGCCAATCTACATTCCTGCCAATGGTGCACACAGGCTCCCTTTTCTCCACATCCTCACCAGTATTTGTTATTTCTTGTCTTTTTGATGATGGCTGACCTAACATGCAAACCACTCATAGTGGTTTTGATTTGCATTTCAAAATTTCAAAATTGCATTTGACTAGCAATGTTGAGCATCTTTTCATGTACCTCTCGGCCTTCCGTATATCTTCTCTGGAGAGATGTCTATTTGGGTCCTTTGTCCATTTTTAAAATTATTTTTATTTTTATTTTTTAAAGATTTTATTTATTTATTTGTCAGAGAGAGAGAGAGAGAGAGCACAAGCAGGCAGAGTGGTAGGCAGAGGCAGAGGGAGAAGCAGGCTCCTTGTTGAACAAGGAGCCTGATGTGGGACTCGATCCCAGGACCCTGGGATCATGACCTGAGCCGAAGGCAGCTGCTTAACCAACTGAACCACCCAAGCGTCCCCTTTGTCCATTTTTCAATTGGGTTAATTGCTATCCAGTTGTATGAGTTTTTGATGTATTTTGGATATTAAGCCCTTATATGCTCCACAAATATCTTTCCCCTTCCATAGGTGGTCTTTTCACTTTCTTTTTGATTTTGTTGCTTGTATTTTAGGTGTCACATCCAAAAAATTATTATCCTAATCCATGTCAAGAAACTTCGTTCCTGTGTTTTCTTCTAGCAGTTTCATGGTTTCAGGTCTTATATTTAAGCCTTTAATCCATTTTGTGTTAATTTTTGTGAGTGGTGTATGATTTAGGTCCAGTTTCATTCTTTTACATGTGAATATCCACTTATCCCGACACCATTTATTGATGAGATTATTTTTTCTCCATTGAGTATTCTTGGCTCCCTCGTCAAATATTAGTTGGCTGCATATGCTTGGGTTTATTTCTGAGCTCTTGGTTCTATTCCATTGGTCTATTTGTCTGTTTTTATGCCAGTACCATATTTGATGACCACAGCTTTATAGTATAGCTTGAAATCGGGAAGTATGATACTTCCTTCTTTGTTCTTCTTTCTCAAGATTCCTTTGGCTATTTGGGGTCTTGTGCAGTTCCACATAAATTTTATAAGTGTTTTTTCTACTTTTGTAAAAATGCCATTGGAATCTCGATAACATTGATTGAACCTATGGATGGCTTTTGGTTGTATTGACATTTTAACAATATTCATTTTTCCAATCCATGAATGTGGGATACCTTTCCATTTTTTTGCATCGTTTTTGATTTCTTTCATCAATGTCTTATACTTTTCAGCATAGAGATTGTTCATCTCCTTAGTTAAGTTTATTCCTAAGTATTTTGTTGTTTTGATGCTAATATAAATGGGATCCATGTCTTTATTTCTTTTTCAGAAATTTCATTGTTAGTGTGGGGAAACACTACTGATATTTGTATTTTAATTTTGTATCCTGCAACTTTGCTGAATTCATTGATTAAACCCAACATTTTTTGGGTTGAATCTTTAGGATTTCCTATATATAAAATCATGTCATCTGCAAATAGAGACAATTTTGCTTCTTCCTTTTCAATTCTGATATTTTTTATTTCCTTTTCTTGCCTGATTGCTCTGGCTAGGACTTCCAGCACTATGTTGAATAGGAATGGTAAGAGCTGGAACCCTTGTCTTGTTTCTGATCTTAAAGGAAAAGCTTTCAGCTCTTCATCATTGAGTAAGATGTTAGCTGCAGGCTTCACAGATCTGTTTCTATTTCTAATACTGATTTGTGAACTCATACATGTGCATGGTTACAATAGTTTATAAAAACCAGTTAAATGGAGATAAAAATTTCTATTTTCCATCAGTATTAGCAGAATGTTAGGGAGATTAAAATGAAATCTACATGAGAAGCATAAGTTTTTGAAATCTAAACTGTAAATCCTAATTGTTGATAACTTCAACTTTAAAAAATTTTATATTTAATGGTATGAATGAGTTAAAGAACATTTTATCTATAGGGGTGCCTGGGTGGCTCAGTGGGTTAAAGCCTCTGCCTTCGGCTCAGGTCATGATCTCAGGGTCCTGGGATCGAGCCCCACATCAGGCTCTCTGCTCAGCAGGGAGCCTGCTTCCTCCTCTCTCTCAGCCTGCCTCTCTGCCTACTTGTGATCTCTCTCTCTGTCAAATAAATAACTAAAATCTTTAAAAAAAAAGAACATTTTATCTATATTTTTGCTGACCCCAGAAATATATAAGTTGGATGTGTAGCTTCTCAAGTCTTTACAATATAAATTTCTATGTCTTCACAATATGAATGTTCCAGCTTTATAGTGTAGTTGTGAATAGTAGGTAGTACATACAAAGTATGTAATTCAGCGCCTGTCCAACTGTATACACTCAGGAACTTAAGAAATTTCCTCATTTTTAAAAAAAAAATATTAAGTACTTACTACATCTAGGCAAAATGAAATGAGATGGTGCCATATAGCAATGATAAAAACTTACTAAAAGATGTAGCAACAGTTTACCCAATGAATGGGCAGCAGGCAACAAGGAAACTGGTATTGCAGGATGGAAAGAATGGAGAAAAAAGCAGTGGCAAAATATTTGGTAAAACCATAACCTGCATTAATTTGGAAGAACACCAAGCACCACCCCCCAACCCCCAACCCCCACCGCCAAAACAAAACAAAACAAAACAAAACAAAACAAGAAAAACCTCTAGCTACAGGGCAAGGGATGGGAAACAAATTGTTAGAAGTATATGTTGTTTGTTATTAGTGCTTTTAGGAAGTTATCAGAGGAGATGAATGAGCTCAGAGACAGATTTGCTGGCTTATAAGCAGATAGGAAAGAGAATAGATACACTAGAAATCTGGTATTTCAAAGGGTTGGAAAAACTGATTGTGCCAGGAGCCCAAGAGTAGAAAATTAGTTTGAAAAATGCTTTAAGTGACTGAGGCTAGTTAAGACTCAATCCTGCAGCAAAGATCTGATAACTGGCATAATCATAATTGGCATAATCTTCCCACCCAAGTCTGATGACCTGAATGAAGCCACCATAAAAGAGACCGGGGGAGGGGGGGAGGGGAAGGGTAAGGGGAGAGAAAGAAGGGAGGAGGGGAAGGAGGCAGAGGCAGAAGTATAGGGGCAAGGAAGCATATTGGTCCCGTTTGGGAATTATGTACAACAAAACCTTTGGCTGTGGCTACTACTGGTACATACATTTAACTGGCCTTCTCCTGTCCCTGTTATATGGGGAGGAGGTAACTTCAGCCTGGGTTTTGGGTCTCGTGGGTAATTGCTGTTTTATTTTTAGTTTCTGTTTATTGAACGATGAGGTCCAGAACTGCACGTCTCTAGGAGGTCCTGAACTTTGCTCTGTGCAGTACCCATGGGGGATAAGGGTTCTCTGTGCGGGTGCCCAGAATTGTAGACTGATGATCCACAGACCTGTTCCTTTGTGTTTTGGGGAACACGCCCCTCCCCTACCATTAGGTGTGGCCGGGTGAGTGACTTCTGAGCAGCAGAAGAAAGGCAAAAGGGATCTTTACCACCTCCAGGTCCACCCCATAAATGCGTCATGGGCAGTCCTCCATTGTCTCTCTCTCCTTCTGGCCTCGGGATGCTGAGGCTTGGGACTACCTTGGAAGCTATGTGTCAGAGTAGATGGTGGCACCCCTGTCATCTTGGTCCCTGAAGACTGCATGGAGCACAGACCCATCACCCAGAAGGGTGCCTGGCACACAGTAGGGCCTCAGGGTACATTTGCTGAATGACCGCAGTGGGGGTTGGAAAAGTTGAGCCCTAAAGGACTAGCGGGCCTTAGTTAGATAAGGCACAGAGGAGGGGAGTGCTGTAGGCAGAGGGAACGGTGGCATGTGCAAAGGCCCAGAGGGGAGGAAGAGGGCGTCACATGTGAGGACCCAGGAGGGTCAAAGATGAGCTAAGGCATAGCCACACTGGGAGTAAAACCCGTTCCCAATCTTGCCTCCCTCAAAGTATGTGGATTAGCGCATGGCCGGAGGGACTGGAGCTCAGGCTGGGGGGACTTTGGGGCTGGCGGGGCAGGGGGGCACTGGGGAGGACATGTGCTGCCACTCTGTTGGTCACAGACTTAGAATCAGGGATGGCGGAGTGGCAGGTGAATGAGTTCAAACAAAGCAGAGAGGACCCAATAGTCTGTGCAAACAGGGCGAGGCTGGGAGGGCTCCAGCAAACGTGGGTTCCAGGCTCTTTTTCTCGTCGGTTTGTCTTGGAAAAAAATACTTATCCTACTTTTGAAATATTTTCTCACTGTCAGAGACCGTTATCCTGGTTCATAATTGGCAGTTTACGCGAATGCACATGCCTACAGCTCTCACGGATGTGGGGAGGGAATCGGCGCTTTTTATGTAATAATACTGAAGTCAACATCATACTTACAACTTTCAAACTGCAGTTGGCTATTTCAGTGCAAATAGCTTTAAGAGATGAAATAAAGTTAAATGTAAGGGGGTCAGTTTCCTTCCAGAAGCTTATAAGGAGTCGAACTTTTACGCTTCGCAAAACTAGTGCTTCTCTTATTTTCCCATCCAAGTCTGGCCAGTAAGTCCTGTAGGAATAATATCCATGTGGATAAAAATAAAGAAAATAAGTTAGTTTCAGGAAAGAAATTTACTAGACTTCAAAGAACATTTATATTAACCCGATCATTACTTCGTTCTGCAATATAGACATAACCTGAATAAGATACATTTGAAAACATGCAGATCTCCTGGGTTGGGCACCTACAGAGGATGCTTTCCTGGGTCCTTCCCCTGCCTGAAATGAGTTCTCCCACCACGGGGGTCTCAGGGGATGTGAACAAACTACTTTCACCACCTGCTATCCTCACCACTCCTGCACCACCTGAGCTCACATGTGCGCCGAGAGTCAACTTTCCAACAGAATTCTTTGAGCACCCCATTAGTCCCCAAAGGCTGCGAGAACCCTTCTTCTTTGGAAACTGCCCCCCTAAATGAGCTTCTGCTCTGATTATCCAAGCTCCCCTATACTCTCATTTCCAGGCTGCCTTCTTCTTTGCTGACCAAGCCCGCAGCTACTCTGGCCCTTGGACTTCTCTACCAGGTCAACCGTGTCTCTCGGAGGCTCAGCCTCTGCCCTTAATCTGTAGCCTTTTGCCTTAACTAAATCCTGACTCTTCCTGAGGCCACAGCGTCTCCAGAAGTCCTGCCATGTTATTTGCTACCTCAATTTACCCACCTGGTTTAGGAGGTGGGGTCAGCCCCCCCTCCAACACACACAGTGTCACTTCCAGAACTGTCATTGATTTCTTATTTAAAAAGAAAAAACAAGAAACATTTCCATCTTCAAGACAAGCCCCAAATCTCTCTATCTCCCCTCAGCTCTGATGTGTGTAGACCTTCTGTTTTCTGGTTCAAATCTTTCCCTAATTCCAGGCCAATTCAGTTAGGACTAGTAAAGTATTATTCAAAACCTTAACCTACTGGTTTTGTAGTCAGTGCATCTCCAAAGTTCTCCTTTTTATATGGACCAGCCTGCAGTCCCGCAGTGTCCCACACCCTATGAAATCCCCACTGAGTGCTCTCTCGCCCTGCGTGACCCCTTCATTCTCCTGCTCCATCAGCTCCGGGTCCCCTTCCCGGCCCAGCCCAACCTCAGTGACCACCTGAAGGACACCTGCCCTGCTCCTTCCTCGAGCTCTTGGGTCAGAGCCACACCTCCCTTGGTCTATTCCTACGGCCACAAAGCCAAGGACTGCTGAACTAGGTGCACGGTCTCTTTTCCTTTTTGAACTAAAATCCTATCATCTATTTATTATCTATCTATCTATCTATCTATCTATCTATCTATCTATCATCTATCTATCTATCTATCTATCTATCTATCTATCTATCTATCATCTGTCTTTGAGTGTAGCTGACACACATTACGTTAGTCTCCTGCCCCTCCCCTCTGGCGAACATAACTTCTCGACAGTGTAATCTAGACCCTCTGACTTGACTTCATCGCCTCCACTCACTCCTCAGCCTACTGCCCCCTAGCCTCTAGCCCACCATTTTTGTGCAAACCTCCAAGTCAGCAGTGATGTCCCAACTGCCAAATCTAATGGACATCATTCCATTCTTATTTCATTGTTAGTTTAAGCTACATGTGGCTCTGTCCATGGTGCTTTTCTTCTTGAAAATGGATTCCACTGGCTTCTATGACCCTGTGGTTTGATGGTCTGTCCCTTATCTCTCTCAGTGTTCCTTTATCTGTTGTACGGTCCATGCTCCTTTAAGATTCCATCACCACCCCCTGTCCTCCTCTCTACAGGGCATCTCCTTGGTGCCTTCATCTACACGCTTGATCTCAACTGTCCTCTAGAGTCTGAAAAGCTCCCAATTCACATCACTAGGCTAACCATCTTCAGACTGCATTCTGGATATCTTTGTAAGATCTTTACCCATCTGGATCTTTACAAGGAACTGAAAGTCACAAATCTACTTATTTCATTCCACTTTGTATAGTCGCCTCTAATTGGTATAGCATTCATCACCTAATCACCCAAAGCAAAAACCTGGCAATCATTCTTGTGCCTGCTCTCCTTTTCACCATGTACTTCAAAGATATTCCTGAACATGTCTCCGAATGCAAAGGAAACAAAAGCGAAAATGAACTTCTGGGACTTCATCAAGATAAAAAGCTTCTGTACAGCAAAGGAAACAGTCAACAAAACAAACAGGCAAAGCACAGAATGGGAAAAGATATTCGCAAATGACACTACAGACAAAGGTCTGATATCCAAGATCTATAAAGAACTCCTCAAACTCAACTCTCAAAAAACAGATAATCACATCAGAAAATGGGCAGAAGACATGAACAGACACTTCTCCAAAGAAGACATACAAATGGCTAACAGACACATGAAAAAATGTTCATCATCATTAGCCATCAGGGACATTCGAATCAAAACCACACTGAGATACCACCTCACACCGGTTAGAATGGCCAAAATCAACAAGACAGTAAACAACAAATGTTGGAGAGGATGTGGAGAAAGGGGAACCCTCTTCCATTGTTGGTGGGAATGCGAGTTAGTGCAGCCACTTTGGAAAACAGTGTGGAGATTCCTCAAGAAATTAAAAATAGAGTT
>CM052893.1:5928479-5948792 GCA_028534135.1 Potos flavus | reverse complement strand
CCCTATGACCCTGCAATTGCACTACTGGGTATTTACCCCCAAGATGCAGATGCAGTACAAAGAAGGGCCGCATGTACCCCAATGTTCATAGCAGCAATGGCCACAATCGCCAAACTGTGGAAAGAGCCAAGATGCCCCTCAACAGATGAATGGATCAAGAAGATATGGTCCATATATACAATGGAATATTATGGCTTCATCAGAAAGGATGAATACCCAACTTTTATTTTAACATGGACTGGAGTGGAAGAGATTATGTTGAGTGAAATAAGTCAAGTGGAGAGAGTCAATTATCATATGGTCTCACTTACGTTTTAATAATGTTTTTTAATAATGTTTTTTTATCTTAACGCTTTACTGAAATTGTTAATCCCAACAGTTTTTTTTTTTTACTGATTTTTAAGGATTTTCTATATATAAGGTCATATCATCTGTAAATAATGATAATTTTACTTCTTTCTTCCCAATGTGTATGCTTTTTATTTCTTGCCTGATTGCTCTGGCTAGGGCTTCAAAGACTGTATTGGATAAGAGTGCTGAGAGTAGGCATCCTTGTTTTTTTCCTGATCTTGGGGGAAATACTTTTAATTTCTCTCCAATGAGTATAGTGTTAGCTGTTGGTATGTCATATATGGCCTTTATCATGCTGAGTTATAGTCCTTCTGTACCCATGTTAAAGGTTTTTTTTTAAATTATGAAAGGGCGTTGTATTTTGTCAAATGGTTTTTGTCTATTGAGATGATCATGTGATATTTATCGTTTTACTGATGTAATATATTTGCATTTGTTGACCTGCATATGTTGCAATATCCTTGTATCCCAGGGATAAAATCTCACTTGGTCATCGTGTAAAATCCTTTTAATGTGTTCCTGAATTCAGTGTGCTAATATTTTCTTGAGAATATTTGCATCTATAGTCATCAGGGGTACTGGTCTATAGTTTTCTCTCTTGTGGTTTCCTTACCTGATTTCGGTAGCAAAGTAATGCTGGCCTCACAGAATGAGTTTGAAAGTTTCTCCTTCTTGATATTTTGAAAATTTGGGGGAGGATTGGTGTTAATTCTTCTTTAAACGTTTGGAAGTCATCTGGTCCTGAGGTTTTTTGTGTTGGGAGTTTTTTGATTACTGATTCAATTTCTTTACTCACAATTGGTCTGTTCAGATTTTCTACTTCTTCCTGTCTCAGTCTTTTTTTTTTTTTTTTAAGATTTTTATTTATTTATTTATTTGTCAGAGAGAGAGAGAGGGAGAGCAAGCAGGCAGAGTGGCAGGCAGAGGCAGAGGGAGAAGCAGGCTCCCTGCCGAGCAAGGAGCCCGATGTGGGACTCGATCCCAGGACCCTGGGATCATGACCTGAGGCGAAGGCAGCCGCTTAACCAACTGAGCCACCCAGGTGTCCCCCTGTCTCAGTCTTGATAGGTCATGTGTTTCTAGAAATGTAGTCCTTTTAGTTTATGTAATTTCTTGACATGTAATTGTTCATAGTAGTCTCATAATTCTAGGTATTTCTGTGGTATCAGTTGTAATGTCTCCTCTTTCATGTTTATTTCTTTGAGGCTTCTCTCTTTTTTCCTTAAGTAGTCTAGCTAATGGCTTCGATTTTGTTTATCTTTTCAAAGAACCAGTTCTTGGTTCTGTTGATCCTTTCTATTGATTTTTTGGTCTCTATTTCATTTATTTCTGCTCTGATACTTATTATTTCCTTCCTTTTGCTAACTTCAGGCTTACTTTGTTTTTCTTTTTTAAGTTCCTTGAGGTGTAAAGTTAGGTTATTTAATCTTTCTAACTTCTCAGTGTATGTGTTTATAGTCATAAATTTTCTTCTTGGATCTGCTTTTATGCATCCCATAATATTCAATATGTTGTGCTTTAAAGACGATTTTTTATTTCCCTTTTGATTTCTTCTTTGACCCAACAGTTATTTAGAAGTGTGTTTAGTTTCCCCCAATTGAGGGAAATCGGAGGGGGAGATAACCATGAGAGACTGTGGACTCTGAGCAACAAACTGAGGGTTCTGGAGGGGAGGGGGGTGGGGGGATGGGTGAGCCTGGTGGTGGGTATTGAGGAGGGCACATACTGCATGGAGCACTGGGTGTGGTACATGAACAATGAATCTTGTGGTACATGAACAATGAACACTGAAAAAATAAAATTAAATTAATTGGAAAAAAAAGTGTGTTTAGTTTCACATATTTGTAGATCTTTTTACTTTCCTCTTGTTGATTTCCAGTTTCATACGATCTTGGTCAGAGAAGATAGCTGGTATGATTTCAGCTTTCTTAAATTTGCTAAGATTTGTTTTGTGGCCTAACATGTGATTTATCCTGGAGAATGTTCCATGTGCACTTGAGAAGAATGTGTGTTCTGCTGCTGTTGGGTGTAATGTTCTGTATATGTCTGCTAAGTTCATTTGTTCTAAAGCCAGGTTCAAGTGCAACTGTTTCTTGTTGACTTTCTGTCTGGGTGATTTATCCATTGCTGATGGTGGGGTATTAGAGTCCCCTACAATTATTGTATTATTGTCTATTTCTCCCTTATGATCCCTCATTAATTGCTTAATATGTTTTCCAGTGTTGGTAGGAAGCATATATATTTATGATTGCTCTATCTTCTTGATATACTGGCCCTTTTGTCATTATATAATGACCTTCTTTGTCTCTTGTGACCGTTTTGGCCTAAAGTCTATTTGTCCGATACAAGTATGGTTACACTTGCCTTCTTTTCATTTTTGTTTGCTTGGAATATCATCTTGCATTCCTTCACTTTGAGCCTGTATGTGTCCCTAGAGCTAAAATGAGTTCCCTGTAGGCAGCATATTTGCTTTTTTATCCAGCCAGCCACTCTGTGCCTTTTGATTGGTGAGTTCAATCCATTTTCACTGAGGGTGATTACTAATATGTAAGCATTTACTACTGGCCATTTTATCTTCTGCTTTCTGGTTATTTTGTCTTTCTATGTTTCTTTTTCTTTCTGTTTCTGACTATTTTTGCCAGTTGGTGGTTTTCCAGGATGATTTGCTCATTCTCCCTCCCTTTTTATGTTTCATGTCTCTGCTCTAGATTTTTGCCATGTAATTACAATGGGGTTTACATAAAGCATCTCATAGAAAAAAGTCTTTTCTCTACTGATAGCACTTTTTTCTTCACCTGTCATCCTTTTGCTCCTCTCCTCTTGTATTTTTGATGTCACGAATTACCTCTTTGTAAGCTATGATTTCATCCCAAGTTTTAGTAGCAGTAGTTATTTTAATGCTCTTTTCCTTTAACATTTAGGATATAGTTAAGAGTATAATATACTATTCCAAAAAAGAGTTATGATATTCTAATTCCAACTGGTTGTTTATCACCTTAATCAGAATTTTGTGTGCTTTCTTTTTTTTTTTTTTGATTGTTTGTTTGTATGTTTCAATTTGAAGAGCTCCTTTGAAATCCTCTTGTAAGGCAGGTTCCGTGGTAAACTCCCTCAGCTTTTGTTTTTCTGGGAAAGCCTTTATTTCTCCTTCACATCTGAAAGGTAACTTTGCCAGAGAGTGTTCTTGGCTGCCAGCCTACATTTTTATTGTTCCTTCACACCTTTACTGATTTCTTTCTGAAAGATGTATTTCATGTGGCTGAAGAAATAAATAATGAACAACCCCACACTGAGAACCAAATAAATAAGTGAATTGCTTAAAGAAACAGCACCTGATTGCTAAAACAGGAAGAAGTGAAATAGGACCTCTGATTTTTTAACTGCAGGATCTACTTAGCCACATACCATTGTTCTGTTCACTTCCTACTTCTTTGAAAAGTAGAAGTTACTTCTGACATTGCTGCTCAATGTGTTACCAGCCATTTCTACTTCGGGAGCATGTGAATTTTTCCTTTCATTTGGATGTTTAGCAGTGTGTAGACTAAAAGTTAAGTCTGTAGCATATTAACACACTGATACTGATAATATCTCTCTGTTTATTCAAGTTGAATTCACTCCTGAAAAATTTCTCTAGGACAATGTAAAAGATAAATTAGCCGGGCTGACTTTGGAATTTTTTTTTCATTCCTTTTTTTTTTTTTAGTGTAATGAAAAGGAAGTTTAATATACAGAAACAAAACAAAAAAATTTTTGCATAGACTGCCTAGTGGTAATATTATTCAAATATTATTCAATTCAAAAGTTGTCTTTCAAACCTGACAGACCCAGCTTGCTTTATTATTCTTTTTTATACTACCAAAAAAGAATGTTTTGCCACAAATGAAAAATGGACAGAGACATGTCATTGGCATGTTTATAATTAGGAAATATCTAAAACCCACTCACACGAGAGAAAAAATAGTTAAAGGTAATTAGAGTATTTTTATTTTAAAGTAAGGCAAAAGCTCATCTGGTTATAGTTGAGATTTTAATGGTCGTATTTTCAGATTTATGAGCAGGGGCATTAAATGCTTAAAGCAGGTTGTTGCTTTCATTTGGTAAGACTATAAAAGAAAGAAAAAGTGTGGCTCTATGCAGCTATGTTATTATTGGAGCACAAATAATGAAGCCATGTCCCCACTCACAGAAATGAAACGCACCAAAACAAACAAAAAACAAACCAAATAGACGTTCTTAGCTGACACAAACTTCAGTGTCTTTTCTCAGGGGTTTTCCAATTTTTTTTTCATTCTTACGTATTTAATTATAACCTGATGTTTGAATTATTTCTTATGTCTCTGATGACTTTTCATCAGAATCCTTGACAGCAGTGGCAGGTCTGACATACCATAAGTATGAGAAAAGAACTGTTCTTTGACTAACAGCTGAAATGGGAGATTAATAACCCAAACACAGTATTTCATGTGAGTTTTCCATTATCATTCTTTTAGTTTTCTCTACCTTTTGCATTTCCAAGATATTTTAGATTCTCCATGCTAACTACCCCCCTCCAACGCCCCCAGCCACAAAGGAGCTTAATTTTGTTTGTGGTACTTCATGGAATGAAGGTTTTGTCAATCCTAAGAAATCACCTCCCATACTAACATAAGTCCATAAACTTGACCTTACTCTCCTTCCCAATAATGGAAAAATCAGGCAAAACCTAGCTATTAGGTTTCAAAATCTTCCCCAAGTGGAGTTGACATCTAAAACGAAATCTCAAACCAAATACACAATAAACAGGAGAAAAATAAAAAGGAGGGCTAGAAAAACATGCAAAAGTAGATGGGTAAAAACCCATGAATATTCAAGGGATGTACCATATTTTAAAGTAAAAGTATTTTAATAGTGTCTCCTACAGTTCTGGGAGAAACATGCTTTCTCAATCCTACAGCCATTTGCATAAGGAAGCACATTATGCCTATGTGGGATTGGCAACTTAAAAAACATTCAAGCAATAGAGAGCACGCGTAATCATTTCACCTCAGCAAATGGCTATTTTGAAATTGTAATTTTCCAAATTAAAAAGGTCTCAGGTGGTACTCCCAGAAATGTGCCCTTTGAAAACTTTTCCTGGATGAAATGAGTTATTCAGAACCCCAGCACCCAAATCTCTGCACTCCCAGCAAGAAAGCAAAAGCAGGTAACATTTGGGTGCCTGTATACATGTAACTATTCAGGGGCATACATTCTGCCCCTACATTTATTTCAAGCATTTCTGCCCCAAACAGTGATGAATTATTGAAAAAAATCCCTTTATTTTTAAAATGCTTTCTTCCTCATAGAGAGGAATGGACTCACCGAGAACATACACATCCTGAGGCTCCTTCTTCTTGAAGTTGAAAGCATACGTTAGCATTTAATAAGACTGACATGGACACAACAAAATGACGCCTCCTTGACGTCAGCGTGTCCTTCAGGGACACCTGCGAACGCATAATCTTCAAGACGTTGTGTTTCCCGAATCATTTTGATTATTCCATTTATTTTATTTCTCAAATAATGCTCAGGTTGACAACATCCTGAGCTTCACTCTAAAGTTGTTCCCGTGCCTGTAAGGTAGAGCACTGAGGAGCTCTGGCAGGAGAAGACGGACCCGCAGACGGACCGAGGGAGAAGGTGAATCACGGGTAAGGTGCGAATGCAGACCAAGGAGGTCCGAGCGGGGAGACCCCCGAGGGGAACAGAGAACATCTCCGTGTCCAGGCTGGTTCCCCGCAGTCCCCCATGTGTGCCTGGCCCTGGAGACTGGGTTCAAGGACGAGGCACTGCGCGCACTGACCTTTTGGTGCTGGTGCTGGAGATGGGCAGGTAGTCCGTGACGGCGATGTAGACATACTGCTTGGCGTCGTCGATCACGCTGTAGATGGCGTCGATGTCGAAGCTTCTGTTCTTAGGGCAAAAGAGCTTGGGAGAGTTCTGCGAAGACACGGAAACCAAGTGTTGAGAGGATTACTTTTTCTTGGCTGGGACTTTCTCCTTTTTGTTGCTGTTCTGTATGTGTTCTAATGGAGCCTGGCTTTTAGGGCAAGTTTTGCAAACCAGCTTTCTGGTTCTCGATGAGATTGGACAAATAGGTACGCGATCCTAGCAGAGCGGAGGCATGTTCAGATCAGGGGATGGTAGGATGGGTCTCGAGGCTGTCCTTTACATCTGTTTTGGGAGGGAATTCTAGCTTTTGATACCCACACCCCTGATTTAGGGAGGAGTACTCTAGCTCTAAACTTAGGGGGCTCTGGCGGACACCCTGTCAGGCAGAGCTGCGAATTTTCTCAGGCATTACCGTGTGGTACATATCCTATACAGACCGCAAGCAGTTTACTTGAGAAGTCGTTTCATTAGAAAGGTGATGCAGCCACGAAGATGTTGTCTTACCCTGATCAGCAGTTGGTAGTGGCAAGTGGAGGGGCGCGCATAATGCGAGGGGTGCTTTATACCGGAAGTCTGAATACGTGATTTCTGGGGCTCCCTGCCCTCGGGGTTTTGGGTTCCTCAGCCAACGCTCAGGGGCTCCCCGCACTGCGCTGTTGGGAATCCCCAACCTGGCTTAGACAGAGGGAAGACGAAGTGGGTGTTCTAGATCCCAACCCAGACTAACGTGGGGCGTGGGGGCCAGGAACAGAGCCTGGTCAAGGCCACACACCCTCCAGGCGTCCCTGCTCAGATAGTCACCTTGGCAGCTGACTATCAGATAGGAGTTTTTGATCATTTAAATGATTTTTCTCTTGGAATGAGGGTGAGCTTCCAAGTCTTTGAAAAAGACTAATGCCAAAAAGACAACACAAAAACCCTCATGAATGAACATAAAAGAATAGAAACAAACAAACAAAACACACATGAAAGCAACAAAAAATGAAACAAACGAGACCCAGGGCTGTCTGACACTGTTTGCCCAGCACACACATGGCAGTCACTCCAGCTGTCCCCGGGACAGGGGCTCCTGCTTCTACAGCGTCTCCTGTGTCTCCTGCTCCCTTCTGACTGCCGTTCCTCCCATCCAGATCCTAGCACTCTTTGCTGGGACTTTTACACATCCTTTCCTTGTCTCTGTGTTGTAAACACACACACACACACACACACACACGCGCGCGCGCGCACACACATGCACTCACGTGTCCAGCTCAGCATTCCTGGTGTCTGAGAATCCCTCCTGAACTCATCAGAGGGGTGTATCCATGGCCCTCTGCACCCTGGCCTTCCGTGTTTCTCTGCCTCCCTCCTGGGCCAGCCACCATGAGCTCCGTGCCCCAGAAAGAAGGAATGGCCTGGCTCCCGTCTGTCTGCCCCGTGCGTTTGCTCCCGCCGGCATTTCTGGCCCATGTCTCCCTATTCTTGCCCATCAGAGTTCTGTGCTTTCTCCAAGTTCCAGCTCAAGGACGAGCCCCTCCGTGAAACTTATTTCCCTGCCCAGAGGCTCCTTCTCCTTTCTCTGTCCTCTCATAATATGATTTATCTGTGATATTAGTTAGCCTATGGCCCTTGCCTCATCTCCCTGCCGAGACGGTCACTGCCTGGGTTTTAGGGATTGTATGTAACTCATTTTTCTATCTCCATCCATACGGTTAATATCGAAATTACTTAATTCCCTCAGCCTGTTGGGTCTGCTTCAAATGTTAGCTCCAGACGAGGGCCTGCGCCAGCCCTGATACATGGCCAAAGGCCTGTGTTTTTGTTTCCAGAGTCTCCTGGACTTCCTTGTGTGTTCCCAAAACTAGTTTCGGTTTCAGCGAGGAGGCGAAGAGTCGTTGGTCTCTTCACATTTGCTCTTATCCTGCAAGCCCGGACCCTGTGCCTTCCGGTGATCCAGGCCCGGCTCCGGCATTTATAACCTGCAGGGCCTCGGCGGCGTCCCTTCCACCTGCCGAGCCTCGTGGCCTAAGGAGGGGGGTGGGTAATAACGGACACACCTGTTGCACGGTCTGGGCTTGGAGCCTCTCTCCTGTGCTTGCTCCTCATTCATTCCGCCGATACCACTAAGTGCCTGCCGCGCTCTAGCTCTGGTCTAGCCACTTGGCATACAACAGTGGCCCAAATAAGCTGCTCGCTTTGTGATGCTTCATTCCAGCACCTGTTACATGGGGTTGCCTTCATCCGTCTGGGTGCTTCTGCACTGGCGTGGGCCCCGCTGGGTTGCTCATCTCCAGCACCCCGTTATCTCCATGCCACTCCTAGCACCTGTTATGTATCAGTATCTGTGGACCGAACCGGAGAGGGCTTCTTAAATTAATCAGTGTCACAGGTCGAAGGGGCTCCCCGACCTCCACTCCCAATGGAGTTGCTTCACCCTAGGTATTTCCATCCACGTGGCAACAGCTCTGTATTTGCACTGGCCCGCTACATTGCTTCCCACTGTCCCATCGCCGAACCCGTGCCTGGAGTAGGGCAGGTGTCCCGCATGTGTATTAGGGGAAATGCGTGACTGTTTGTGTCAGTCCACCCCAGCCCTAGGGGCATGGCGGTGCTTGATGGTGTGTTCCGGAGTCCGCTACCTCTGAAAATAGTGTCTGGATATACTAGTGGCTTTGAGATTGCTTAAGGTTTAAGTGAATGAAAAACAACCCAAAGAATGATCTACTGGTCTGGCAGAGGAAGTTAACTAGTTCCAATAATTTAATTAGAAGGCCATTAAGTTTCCCTCTTATTGATCCTGAATTAATTTTTTTTTAAAGAATTTACTCATTTATTTGACAGTGAGAGAGAGAGAACGAGCTGGGGGAGCAGCAGAGGGAGAGAAGCAGGCTTCTTGCTGAGCAGAGAGCCCAATGTAGGGCTTGATCCTAGGACCCTGGGATCATGACCTGAGCAGAAAGCCAGAAAGCAGACACTTAACTGACTGAGCCACCCAGGCAGCCCGTAAATTAATTTTCTGAGCCTCGCACTGTGTACTCCTTTTTTATGGGAAGGAGCAGGAAAACAGATTCTTCTCTTTGTTTCGGCTCTGTGATGACCTTTTACCACTCAAGTTCTCTCCTGCACCTGCATCTAGGCAGTATGTTTCTCTCTTAGATCAATTAGTGCCTTAAACATGCACATAACTTGTTTCATACTCATTAAGTACTTGCCTTAGCAGGCTTCTGATTTATTTCACAACAGTTTCCTGGTTTGTAAAAAGTCCATACTCCATCCCAAGAATATATAATTAAAATATATTCAACACAAAAATCTGGCCCCATGGAAGGGAGAAAATATTTGCAAATTGTGTATCTGATAAAGGACTTCTTCTAAAGAACACTTACAACTCAATAATAAAAATCCAAGTAAACTAACTTGAAAAGTGGGCAAAGGACTGGAGAGACATGTCTCAAAAAAGATGAACAATGAATACATTATACAAATACAATACAAATGGCCGATGAATACATTAAAATATACCAGTGAAAACCACAGTGACATACCATTTCACACCCACACACCCACCGGGAGGGTGAAATAAAATCGAAACTAACAAGCACTGGCAAAGATGTGGGGAAACCGGAGCTGTCATTGCTGGTGGAACCGTAAACTGGGGCAGCCAGTTTGGAGGATGGTTTGTCTCTCCAAGTGTTCAGGACAGAGTTAGCACATTACCCACATTGCCTCTCCTGAGTCTATACCCCCAAACACTGGACACGGGTGTTCAAATACAACCTTGTACGTGAAGGTCACACAGCCCTATTCACAGGAGCCAGAAGATAGATACACCTACATGTTCATCAACCGATGGGCGAATAAACCAAATGTGATACCTGGACTATTCTTTGACCATAAAAAAGGAATGATGTACTGATTCATGTTGTAACATTAATAGACTTTGAGAATATTACACTAAGTAAAAGGAGTCAATTACAAAAGACGACATACTATTTATTGGGGTGCCTGGGTGGCTCAGTCAGTGAAGCATCTGACTCTTGATTCCGGCTCAGGTCATGATCTCGAGCCCCATGTCGGGCTCCGGGCTCAGTGGGGAGTCTGCCTGAGATTCTCTCTCTCCCTTTACCTCTGCTCTTTCCTGTGCTCTCTCTCTCAAACAAATAAATCTTTACAAATAAAAGACTATACACTGTCTTATTCCACTTACATGAAATGGTAGAGAAAGGAGAACCCTAAGAGACAGACAGGAGAGGAGTGGTTGCAAGGGACTGGGGGAAGGGGAATATGGAGAGTGACCCCTAATGGGTGTGGTGATAACAATATTCAAAATTAGACAGTGGAGATATCTGCACAGCTCTGGCTACACTAACACCCACTGAATCATAGACTTCATGAGGGTGAATTTCATGGAATGTAAAGTACCTCTCAACAAAGCTATTCAAATGTAATTAATAATACGTAGGGGAATAGAACAGAGTATTTTTCACAGCACCTTGTTCTGCTTAATGTCTGCGCTCACTCACTAAATGCATCTCAGCATACAGGGCCGGATGGGTGAATGAAACAGTAACGAGAAATGAGAGCTGTCTAGCACCCAGATTGTTAAGAACAGACCTTGAGGGTGCCTGGGTGGTTCCATCCGTTAAGCGTCTGCCTTGGGCTCAGGTCATGATTCCAGGGTCCTGGGATGGAGTCCCACATTGGGCTCCCTGCTCAGTGGGGAGTCTGCCTTTCTCTCTGCTCCCTGCTCATGCTCTCTCTCTCTCAAATAAATAAAATCTTAAAAAAAAAAAAAAGAAGAGACCTTGAACCAATGAGTCTTGATCTTAGAAAGCAAATTTATAATCTCAAGGGCTCTAAAGAGAAATCTACAAGGTAAGACAAAAACTCGGTCAACTATGGTTCCTGTTTCTGATTTCAATGGGAAATGTAAGCAAATCAAAACCACGTGGCTCCAAGTGATTAGAGATCACAGAGTTAAATCTCACCAAGCCTCTCTTTGTGTTCCACGAGAAAATTAGGAATAATCCATGTTTAAATCATAACTTAAAATTTATATGTAACCATGCTAAGTTATTAATCATCCCAAATCTAATTTGGGGAATGGTAATTCTTAAGGTCTTCAATAATATTTTTGTGCATGTGTGTTAATTTAGTCTTGGGACTGTGAGATTATAAAAATATACTACTTTAAGATATTTTACAACCAATACTTTGAATTTCAATAAATTTGTCTTGACATTTGTTTGGCATGTATAACTCAGAAAATTATATGCATCCTAGAACTTTTTATTAAAATTACTGCTAATAAAACCAATCCCACATTTATTGCTGCTTTTAGGGAGCTGTCAGTAACGTGCTGGGAATACCAACGATGAAGATGGTCCTGTATATGGCCTTTGGAGCCTTTTAAGTGGGAGCGACGATCAATAAACAAACAGTTATGAGAATGTGATAAATACTACAACAGGAGTGAGATCAAGCAGCTTTGGGCAAATGATACCAATTCGAACGGTGTGGGGGGGTCTGATTTTGTTTTATACCTGCAAGATTTTATGCCTCTGAAAAAGTGGTGTTCAATTAATATCTGTTGAGTTGGAATTCAAAGGTAGGCTTGATATTAATAGAAGATAAAATAATATGAAAAATAAAAAATAAAAATAGAAAACAGAGGCATTGTACAGCTTAAAAGGCTATACCTGAAGGCGTGTTTCAGAACTCTATTTTGTGGCAAATCGTTTAATAAAAAGTAACTACTAAATCTGCGCTAGAATACAACAAAGGCTTGTGTTTTAGATTTTATTAACGGTCTGGCCTTCTCTCTGGGGTAGGTATGGTAACTTTGGGATCAAAGTTACCATAAGGGTAACTTTGGGGGACTCCCCCAGCTTTTTAAGAGTCAGAATGTAAATGTATGCAAAACTCATATTCACCAAGCTCTAAGACTCCAACCATGAATTCAAAATCCAGCAATTGTCTGAAATCTGCTGATAATTCATCTATTCCTTTCTGCTTCCCATCTGCTCTACTGGCTGAGCAACTGTCCCTTGGGGTGTCATGTCACCCTGTCAACTTCTGGATTAAGGGTTCCTTGGCCAATTTCCTATTGCTAGTCATCTACAAATTCCGATTCAGAGCTGGCCTTCCCGTCTTGAGAGGAAACAAGATTGAATACACAAAATAATTTTGCTCGTAAAATGCCCGATACAATATGCTACTTGCTACTGCATTGAGGACCTTCGCATATTAAAAAAAAAAAAAAGTTTTTTTTTAGCTTGGTTTGATGACAATCTTTCAGTCTGTGTTCTGCTATTTGCATTTATATGAATTTGTTGAGACAAACACCTTAAGACAAAAAAAACCTCTTCTGTCTCAATTGCTACCTGGTTAAATTTTCAGACTGTGCTTTCATTTTAATCGGCAAAAAGAACGACCAGCGTTTTGAATTGGGAGCATGGTTTTGAGAAGTTTATCTGAGCACTAGGATCAGGTTTTGTTTTTTTTTTTTAAGATTTTTATTCATTTATTTGACAGAGAGGAGAGAGATCACGAGTAGGCAGAGAGGCAGGCAGAGAAACAGGGGGAAGCAGGCTCACCGCTGAGTAGAGAGCCTGATGCGGGGCTCGATCCCAGGACCCTGAGATCATGACCTGAGCCGAAGGCAGAGGCTTAACCCACTGAGCCACCCAGGCGCCCCACTAGGATCAGTTTTGAAGCCTGCTTCAAAACAAAATAATTCTAAGGTCTCACCCCAGTCCAGTGTTTCAGATCCTGGGTAAGGGGGTGGGGGTGGGGTTCTAAATCTGCACTTTAAACAGGCTCCCCAGCCATTTTTTTTTTTTTAAGGTTTTTATGTGACAAAGAGACACAGCGAGAGAGGGAACACAAGTAGGGGGAGTGGAGAGGGAGAAGCAGGTTTCCCACCGAGCAGGGAGCCCGATGCGGGACTCGATCCCAGGACCCTGAGATCATGACCTGAGCCCTAAGGCAGATGCTTAACTGACTGAGCCCCTGAGGTGCCCCTATCCCAGCCAGTTCTTAATTCAAGATTGGGGACCAGGGCTGTAGGCACAGATATTCACACTGTCCATTCCCAGTGACACTGTAGGACAGCTGGGGTGTGTGGGGAGTGATAGGGTGGATGCGAGGGGATAGGCGGTGGTTTTCAGTGCAGTCCGGGCCGAGGCTGTGCCCTGCCCTTGGCCTCAGTGAAGTACTAACAGCTTTCCTTTTCCTTTTATCTGTTTTACACACCAGGGTTCCCTCAGGTTCCTTTCATCAAAGGAGGATTCCGTGGCTAAAACGGAAGGACCTTTGATCAAAGGAGGACCCTGGCGATCAAAGCAGGTAACGCAAAGTAGCAGGAGCTAGGAAAGAATATTAACATTCATTATATTGTTCTCCCTGGGGACAGCCGAACCTAAGAGTGGGCGTATCTTACCTCTTCAAGGGATAGGACAGAACTGATCTCAAGAATTCGGGTTAGCCCGGCCCCGGATCGTACTCGAACATTCCAACTTGGGAGGAAGGAGGAGCAGGAGGGCAAGGACTCACCGACACAAAGGCTTGAGATTTGGTTTCGTTCAACTGAAGCTGCAACTTCTTCTCGTTGTCGTAGACGCCATAGAGCCTCTTGGACCAGGTCTGAGGCACTCTGTTCTTGAATTTTAAAGAGCTGTACAGAGCGAATATCCTCTGTAGGTCCAGGACCAGGCAGCTGCAGTTGTAGAAGATGACACCGAGCTCTTTCATCTATGGAATTAAAATAGAGAGCATCGATGCCGTGTACAACTGATGGTGTCAGTTTCAGAGGAAAAGGATGGGCAAGAATGCAGTCGTGGGGACTTCGTCTCTTGCAGCTGTTACACAGAAGCGTGGAGATATAGTCACAGCCTGGGATATAGCAGCAATGCCATATAAAAGTGCAATATTTAAGGAGAACTGTGGCTTGCCATTTTGCATTGGGGATCTTATAGATAAAAATGGAAGTGAATATGGAAAAATTATTTCAGAGAGAGAGAGAGTGTGTGCAAGCATGAGCAGGGGGAGGGGGAGAGGAGCAGCAGACTTCCCACCGAGCAAGGAGCCTGATACAGGGCTTGATCCCAGGACCCTGGGATCATGACCTAAGCCGAAGGCAGGTGCTTAACCATCTGAGCCACCCAGATGCCCCCACCTCCAATTTTCATATCAGCTCTTCAGGTTCATTTCCTTACAATATTTTTTCCTATGAATCCTTAAATCATGTGGCAATATAAAGGTAGGGTTTTAAGGGCAGCTTCATAGAATGGTTTAGATCACGGATTCTGAAGTCATGATAAGGAAAATCTGTGTTTGGAGGTGGCTGACCCATCCAGCAGGGGAATCCCAGTCCCGGCTCCAGAGCCATTCCAGGTTTTCCCCAGCCCCACCGGCAAGAGTAGCACAGATAGGGAAGTAAAAGTGTATAAAATACACCCTTTGTTTGTGCTCAGGGCTCAGACCTTGATAGATTACTCTCTTCTGGGCCCCCTAGCGTGAAATAAACCTCTGATCTGCCAAGGTGTCTGAGGGTCGCTTGGTTCTTCCTTCAGGATTCAGTCCATGTCCCATAACATTTGGTTCCCACACCGGGAGACCCAACCGCGCTGGCCCAGTGTTGCCACCGGTTTGTGACAATGGCCGGGTGGTGACTGAACAGGGGGCGCTAAAGGAGAAGGCGCCCTGCCTGATTTTCGGCAGTCTCCCGCCGGTCGCCTCGGATCGGCCCGCCCTGCTGTTCCCGCCGGACTCAAGGAGACCCGGCAGGTGAGGACCTGGTCCTGACATCAGATTCTGGTAAGGCCGGGGGCCCCAGGACCCAGTTGGGCCCCCTGTCAGGGTGGAAGGGGAGACTGACCACCTCCCGGAGCCCTCTTAGAGGTCTCACAGCTAGGGACTCCTGGGGGGGGGTCCCTCAGGTCAGGAGCCCCCAGAAAGGGGGGACAGGAAGGAATTTCTGAAAGGAATTCCGCAGGGCAGGGCCTCCTGGGGGGGAGGAACTGTAACAACTTCTGGGGTGAATGCACGAGTGAATGTGCAGTTTGACCTGGTTTGTCAGGAGGACAAACCTCCTGATTCTGTGGCTCCACGGGCAGTCACCCTTAGGGTCCCCAGAAGCCTACGGAGCCCGAGTGGGCCCTGACCTGTTTCCGTGGTGACCTCATAGGGTCTAAGGTGAGCCCTTCAGGGCACCAGTCTGGGGTTTATATGGACTCGCTACAGCTAAGAGGCACCCAAGTCTCCTCCAGGAGGGTGGACAGGCAGGCATCTGACTTGACTGGTCTCTCCTCTGGAGGGACACCCACCCTTTGTCTCTGCACCACCGCACATGGGAACGTCATGATGGGATCAGGGCGGAGCAAACCTATGGTCCTAGACTGTATGGTCAAAATTTCAGGAAGGGATTTTTCAGGAAGGGGTTTTTCAGAAGACTATGGAATTAAAATGCATCCCGGCAAATTGAGAACCCTCTGTGAGTTAGAATGGCCCACTTTAATGTCAGATGGCCTTCAGACGGGCCATTGGATGTCCCAACAGTTTGTTGTGTGCGACGAGTTCTAACAGGGGATCCAGGACCCCCTGACCAGTTTCTGTACATTGACTCCTGGCTAGGAATTGCCCAGACCCTGCCCCCCAGGTGCGATTCGCTTAAAATAGGTAGGGACAGACCAGGGTCTTAATCATCTCATCCAAGCAGCCCCAAAAAACCAACAGAAGCCCCAGCCTCCACGGATCCTAGCCAGAGATCCCAAGGCTAAACCAATCCTGCTCCCTCCGTACGCCCCCCAAAGGCCATTTACACCTGGGCCCCCTCCAGTTCCAGACTGCCATCAGTCTCCCCAGTGCCCCAGGCCCAAAGGATCCACTTTCTCCGGGACCAGAAGCCAGGCTGCGCCCCAAGCTGGGCCAAGTGCCCTCCAAATGCTGGCACGAGAGATGCAAGAACCCCAGAGGCACAGTAAAGACAAACATTTCTCCACCGCTGACCCCTCAACTGGACACACACTCCCACTTGCTCATTCTGGGAAAGGGTTTTCAGAGTGGCCCTGTTGGCAGGTCTATAAGGCAGAGAGGCCCCAACCACCAAAAGGGGGGAACCCAGAACTCCCTTGGCCAGGGATCAATGTGCCTACTGTAAAGAAAAGGGGCATTAAAAAAAACTTATGTCCTAACCAGGGAAAGGCTCAGAAGCCTAGCCGCTACAAGAAGGAACCCCGAGAAGGGGGACCTCACAGGCCTTGCGGAAATAGACTCAGACTGAGGGGCACCAGGTTCCCTTCTCCTTGGCCTCCATGAGCCCACGGTCAGAATAAAAATAGGGGGCCAACCAGTGACTTTCATGGTTCATACTGGGGCCGAGCACTCTGTTGTCACCTCCCCAGTGGCCCCTTTCAGCAAGAGGACTGCTACCTTTGGCCAGGCTTGTCAGTGTAAACTCAGGGGCCACAGGGTCTGACATGAATTCCTTTATCTACCTGATTGCCCCATCCCCTTCCTGGGCCGAGATATACTCTCTAAGCTTGGGGCTCAAATAACCTTTGAGCCCACTGGGCACACCAGCCTCCAACTGAACCCAGGGCAAGAGGATATGGAGTCTCTGGTACTAGCAATTACCATACCAAGGGAAAAACAATGGAGGCTATGCTGTGCCCAGGCCCAGCCGACTGGCCCGCCAGAGTTCAGGCTCACCTTCCCTTCCGTATGCGCTAAAGACAACCCACCTGGACTAGCCCAGAATCGGGCTCCTATCATTGTTGAACTGATCCCAGGAGCCCAACCCCAGAGGCAACCCCACTCCCGCAAGAAGCTAAGATTGGCATTCAAGAACACTGGCCAGACTTAAAGAAGCAGGTATCCTAATCGAGTGCCAGTCGGGCTGGAATACCCCACTCCTGGCAGTCAGGAAGCCAAGAGGGGAATATCGACCAGCCCAAGACCTGCGGGCCATCAACCAGGTAGCTGTCTCCCTGCACCCAGTGGCCCCAAATCCATGCACCCTCCTCCAGTATGTGGATGATCTCCTCCTCGCCAGTGACACACAAGAAGACTGCATAAAAGGCACAAAGGTCCTCCTACACCTCCTGTCAGACTCGGGATACCGAGTCTCATGGAAGAAGGCACAAATCTGCCAAGGACAGGTCGATTATCTCAGTTTCCTCCCTACCCAAGGGAAAAAAAAAAAAAAACTAGGGCCAGAGGAAAAAAAAGCCATCATCTCCTTGCCACAGCCCCAGACGAAAAGGGGCCTATGAGAATTCCAGGGGGCTATAGGATTCTGCCGCATCTAGATTCCTGGGTTCTCAGCAATAGCAAGACCCCTCTATGATCTCTTAGAGGGACCAAACAGGGAATCCCCTGCCTGGACTAAGGAAGCAGAAGCCACCTTCACAGAGATAAAGGCTGCCCTGGGGTGGGCTCCAGCCCTGGGCTACCAAACATAGAAAAACGCTTCCATCTCTTTATACATAAAAAAAGGTGGCGCCCAGGGTATTCACCCAGACTGTGGGGCCCTGACAATGGCCAGTTGCATATCTGTCAAAGAGACTGGAGCCCACGGCAGCAGGATGGCTCCCGTGTCTCAGGGCCTAGCAGCCACACTTCTACTCATTAAGGAGGCAGACAAGCTCACTCCGGGACAAGAACTTAACATCCAGGTCCCTCACGCAGTTGCAACCCTCACGAACACACGGGGGCACTGCTTTCTTTCCAACTCCCGGCTAGCACGATACCAAGGGCTCCTCTGTGAGAATCCATGGGTCATCCTTGAAACAGTAAGGACATTAAACCCAGCAACCTTTCTCCCCACGGAAGAGGGGGGACCAGACCATGACTGCTCTGAAGTAACTGATAAAGTCTATGCAAGCCGTCAAGGCTGACGGGATCAAGCCATGAAGAATCCCGAGCTCACGCTGGTCAGTGACGGCAGCAGTTACCTACGAGGAGGTGCCTGGAAAGCAGGTTACGCAGTGACCACGACCACTGAGGTCCTAGAGGCTAAGGCATTACCAGCTAGACGGTCAGCACAACGGGCTGAACTATACGCCTTAGTCCGAGCCCTCCCTCTCAGTAATGGCAAGCGGGTCAGCATCCACACTGACTCTCTGTACGCCTTTGCTCCTGTGCATATACAGGGGGCCATCTACAAGGAGAGGCGCCTCCTCGCTGCTGCAGAAAAAACTATCAAAACCAAGGA
This sequence comes from Potos flavus, assembly GCA_028534135.1. NCBI lineage: Eukaryota > Metazoa > Chordata > Mammalia > Carnivora > Procyonidae > Potos > Potos flavus. Next base: position 5,930,338 of record CM052893.1, on the reverse strand, counting down.
AGAGATACTGAAACTCCTCAAAGCCATCTGGCTTCCAAGAGAAGTAGCAATCCCGCACGGTAAGGGACGCCAGAAAGGAGATGACCCTATAGTGCGGGGAAATCGTTTGGCCGATGAGGCTGCCAAGACTGCAGCCAGTAAGGACACAGACAGAGCCCCTTCCCTCACCGTGGCCCTGACACCCCTGGAAGAAGTATCTCCGCCCAGTGACCCTAAGAAGAAAAAAATGGGCCATGGCTGAGGGGGCCACCCTGACAAAAAGGGGTGATGGGTGATGCTAGATGGGCACGTCTTCATCCCAATAGCAACAGGAGGTTGCTCACCCACCTGGGAAAACTGCATTAGAGGCCCTCCTCCAGAAGCACTCCTGCATCAGCCAGCAGCCAGCACTGTGCTGAGTGACCAGTGAGCGATGCGTAACCTATGCTAAATATAACACTCGACCTGCCCCGTGGCCCCTGCTGGGTGTCCAGAGGATGAGAGCAACCCCTTTCAAAGAGCTAAAAACAGACTTCACAGATGTGCAGCTGAGCAGGGGGTAATAGTAGTAGTTTACACATTCCTGATTAAAACTCTTCAAAGTATAGGGATAGAGGGAACATTCCTCAACTTCATAAAATCTATGAAAAACCCACAGCGATTTATCATTCTCAATGGGGAAAAACTGACAGCCTTCCCACTGAGATGAGGAACATGACAAGGATGCCCATTGTCACCACTCTTGTTCAACATAGTACTAGAAGTCCTAGCAACAGCAATCAGACAACAAAAAGAAATAAAAGGTATTCAAATTGGCAAAGAAGAAGTCAAACTCTCTCTCTTCACAGATGACATGATACTCTATATGGAAAACCCCAAAGACTCCACCTCCAAACTACTAGAACTCATATAGCAATTCAGTAATGTGGCAGGATTCAAAACCAATGCACGGAAATCAGGTGCTTTCTTATACACTAACAATGAAAATATGAAAAGAGAAATTAGAGAATCCATTCCATTTACTATAGCACCAAGAGCTATAAGATACCTTGGAATAAACTGAACCAAAGAGGTAAAGGATCTGTACTCGAGGAACTACAGAACACTCATGAAAGAAGTTGAAGAAGACACAAAAAGATGGAAAAACATTTCATGCTCACGAATCGGAAGAATAAACGTTGTTAAAATGTCTCTACTGCCCAGAGCAATCTATACTTTCGATGCCATCCTGATCAAAATTCCACCGGCATTTTTCAAAGTGCTGGAACTAACAATCCTAAAATTTGTATGGAACCAGAAAAGACCCTGAATTGCTAAGGAAATGTTGAAAAAGAAAAACAGACCTGGGGCATCACGTTGCCTGATTTCAAGCTCTATTACAAAGCTGTGATCACCAAGATAGCATGGTACTGGCACAAAAATAGACACATGGACCAGTAGAACAGAGCAGAGAGCCCAGAGACGGACCCACAACACTATGGTCAAATAATCTTTGACAAAGCAGGAAAAAATATCCAGTGGAAAAAAGACAGTTTCTTCAATAAATGGTGCTGGGAAAATTGGACAGCTATGTATAGAAGAATGAAACTCGACCATTCTCTTATACCATACACAAAGATAAACTCGAAATGGGTGAAAGACCACAATGTGAGGCAGGAATCTATCAAAATCCTAGAGCAGAACATAGGCAGTAACCTCTTCGACATCAGCCACAGCAACTTCTTTCAGGACATGTCTCCAAAGGCAAAGGAAACAAAAGCCAAAATGAACTTTTGGGACTTCATCAAGATAAAAAGCTTCTGCACAGCAAAGGAAACAGTCAACAAAACAAACAGGCAACCCACGGAATGGGAGAAGATATTCACAAATGACACTACAGA
>CM052893.1:5894395-5927979 GCA_028534135.1 Potos flavus | reverse complement strand
TCATCATCATTAGCCATCAGGGACATTCGAATCAAAACCACACTGAGATACCAACTCACACCGGTTAGAATAGCCAAAATCAACAAGACAGTAAACAACAAATGTTGGAGAGGATGTGGAGAAAGGGGAACCCTCTTCCACTGTTGGTGGGAATGCAAGTTGGGGCAGTCACTTTGGAAAACAGTGTGGAGATTCCTCAAGAAACTAAAAATAGAGTTACCCTATGACCCTGCAATTGCACTACTGGGTATTTACCCCAAAGGTACAGATGTAGTAAAAAGAAAGGCCACATGTACCCCAATGTTCATAGCAGCAATGGCCACAATCGCCAAACTGTGGAAAGAGTCAAGATACCCTTCAACAGATGAATGGATAAATATGATATGGTCCATATACACAATGGAATATTATTCAGCCATCAGAAAGGACGAATACCCAACTTTGGCATCAACATGGATGGGCCTGGAGGAGATTATGTTGAGTGAAATAAGACAACCAGAGAAAGTCAATTATCATATGGTTTCACTTACTTGTGGAGCATAAGGAATAACATGGAGGACATCAGGAGAAGGAAAAGAAAAGTGAATTGGGATAAACTGGAGGGTGAGATGAAGCATGAGAGACTGGACTCTGAGAAACAAACCGAGGGTTTGGGAGGGGAGGGGGGTAGGGGGTTAGGTGAGCCTGGTGGTGGGTATTAAGGAGGGCACATATTGCATGGAGCACATGGTGGCCTGGGGAGCCTTCCAGGAAACTTACATCAGATTGGAGATAAAATAAAACAACTTCAGGCCTGGGGGCCACCCTCAATAAATTACAAAGGTACACCATGGAGAGGGCCCTAATTTCCTCAGGGTCCCAGGTGCACTCCTTCTAGGAAGGAGACAGTCTGGGTCCAATATTGGAAAAGGGACCCCCTCGAAGCACAGCAGACAGGGCCTCACACTGTTGTTCCAACCACCCCTACTGCCCTCAAAGTCAGGGTGCTTTACTATAGTTACGTGTCCACAGGTTGTATCTGCTGTCAGGCGAGCCATGATGGCTCCCTCTAACTAAGGTCGTGCACCCCACTTTTGTTGGCTCTCTGCTGTCTACTCCTAAGGGCATTTCACTATGGTCTTTCTGACCCCAGTCAGTCCTGGTGTTTTGCTCCCTGATGTGCTTCTCTCCTCACTGCCTTTAGCTGGTCTGACCCGGCAGGGGGGCAAACTTGCGCGTTACCGTTACTGGCAATGGTTCCCTTGGTTTGCCCCCCATCATCGGCCCCCTCCTCACAGTAGCATTTGGTCCTCGTAGTTTTAACGCCCTCCCCAGGTTTATCACTGCTCAAATTGCCAAGATCAGACTCCAGTTGCTCCTTACTCACTATCGCCCCGTGGATAATGAAGATGTTCTCTAAACCAGGTGTTTAAAGGGGCATCAAAGGGGAGAATGATAAGGAAAATCTATGTTCTGAGGTGGCCGACCAATCCAGCAGGGGAATCCCAGTCCCGGCCTCAGGGCCATTCCAGGTTTTCCCCTTGCCCCACCGGCCGCAGCCGCAAAGCAGCACAGATACGGAAGTAAAAATGTACAAACTACCCCCTCTGTTTATGCTCGGGGCTCAGACCTTGAGAGATTACTCTCCTCTGGGCCCGCTGGTGTGAAATAAACCTCTGATCCACCAAGGTCTCCGAGTGCTGCTTGTTTTTTTTGGCCAGGATCCAGTCCAGGTTCTGTAACAGCTAGATTGCCTGAAATTATGCTCAGTTCTATGGCTTTCTATCTGCGCGACTTTGTTGGGCAAGACACATGATCTCTGGGCCTCATTCTCCTCCTTCTACAAAATGGAGTTAAGAGTATTTACCCCACACAGATGCTAGCTGCTTTTAAAATGGTCAGGACATTTAAAAGTCTCAGAACAGTGCCTATGACTTGGCACACACAAATAATTTGTTAACAATACAAAGTAAGTGACTCATTTGAACACGGCACAGGCGTCAAGAGGAATGAACCAATACACTCGTGCAATGAAGAGACCACAGAAGGGATTCCTTCCGCCTCCCACGATGCACGGATGAAGGAGGGAAAGCTCAGGCACACAGGCAAAGATACTTGCCCCAAGTGGGAGACCTAGCCAGCAACAGACTGCGAGTCTGAATGCGGGTTTCTGACCTTCCATCGAATACACCCAGGAGCATAGCACCGACTTCATCTGAGTCCGGGATCGCTTTGTGAAAGTTACAGATGCTTTCTCGTTTGGTCAATGAGAGCGACATAGTAACAAATGGATCGTCAAACGACAGCCCAAGGATACACACTCTGTGATCTGAATACCCAGGGATGGGGGTGCTAGGGACACCCGAGTTGGCCGATGTTAAACTCCCCTCTGACCTCTTCTTCCAGCTCCCCACTGAAGACTCTACTCAAGAATACAGAAGACGTCACCTGCTGTAGAGGACCCCCTAGGACTCCCTAATACAGTGTGTCCTGGAGGTCTTTCCCCCTGCATCTACACTCGCCTGGCACCCTTCTTCCAGCCCACGGTGACTACACAATAGAGGCATACACGCTACTTCATGTGCTGATGGACTTGCCCTATTTTTCTCTAACTCAAGAAATAAAGCAATGAGCATCCTTGTGCATATATCTGTGTGCATCTGTGCAAGTACTTCTTTAGTTTAGCTTCCTACCACTGGATGAACAAACGCATTAAGGACAATCAGAAGTTATAAAGTGGGTGGAGGCAGAGCAGAAGGGGCGTGCCAGGCACGTGCAAAGGCACTGTGGCTGGTGGGGGGGATAAGATCAGAGCTGGGAGGCTAAAGTGGAGTGAGCTAGGGAGAACACGTGTGAGTATGTAAATATGTTTTTCTGGGTAAAACTGTAGGGACAGGGATGGCAGCTCCTCAGTGGCTTCGAGCGGGGATAAACAGCTTTAACATTTATGCTGAAGGTCATGGGGAAGTAGGCAATGAGGGAAGGGGCGTGACCAGGCTGTGAAGTGGAAAGGTCCCCTGGGCTGTGGTGTGGAGACAGAAGGCAGGGTGAGGGAACTGGGGCGTTCAGCCTCCAGGCCTTGGCAGGGCCAGGTGCAAGACTTACATGTTCCTATGTGGTTGCCAATCTCAGAGATTTCCAAAAATTGTCTAGGGTGACTGCTGGTGATTGCTAATCTTCTTTAACGTTGAAGACAGAGCCTGCCCCGCTGTTTGCTGACAGGGTCTCAGGAACATTCAGCTCTGCATCTGACCTTCATGCTTTTGTACCTTTTTGCAGGTTGAATCAACACTGCCCCGATATCTTCTCCAGGGAAGCCTTGAGCATTTCACGGTTTCTCAACTTTTATACTGGTTCAGCAGGTATAAAACCAGGCTTTTGGTCTGGGGTGGGGGTGGGGGGCGGAGAAGCTGAGCTCTGTTTCCCATGTGGGTAAGGAGGTATCCCCAACATCAGGGCCTCTTGACATCCAGGGGGCCCGTGTTCTCTGGCCTTGCCTGGGGTCACCATCAGGAAGGAAGGAAGGGAGGGAGGGAAGTGGGGAGGTGGGAGAAAGGGAGGGAGGGAGTGGATGGAGAGGGGGGAAGAAAACAGCAGTGCTGGACCTGAGGCCAAAGATGGTGGATAGAAATCTAAATCTTGCATCAACCAGACACAGGGCCTTAGGGGAATCATCCCATTTCTCAGTCTTTGTCTACTCTCCTGAGCAATGAGGGGGTTAGTCTACAAGGGTCTTCCAGCCTTGCCCTCCAGGGGTTCAGAACATCAATGTCCTGCCCACCTTCATCCCCTTTTCTATGCCCGATCAACCCAGTTAGTGCTTGTTTGTATGACAGGATGAATTCCTCTTGGTTCCTGAAAGACTGTGGCTGGTGACCCTCTGGTTTTATCTTTTTTCTTTTTTTTAATAGATTTATTTATTTATTTGAGAGAGAGCAAGAGTGTGAGTGGCGGGAGGGGCAGAGGGAGAGAGAGAATCTCAAGCAGACTCCCCGCTGAGCACACAGCACAACAAGGGGCGGGATCTCACAACCCTGAGATCATGACCTGAGCTGAAACCAAGGGTAGGACCCTTCACTGACTGAGCCACCCAGGCGCCCCATCCCTCCTTGATTTTAAATTCAGACAAGGCACATTTGAATCTTAATCCTGCAATTTGCTTCGGTAAATTACCTAATTCTTACATTTCAGTTTATTGTTCGATGAGGACAATACTGATCACTAAGGTTTGCTGTCAGGATTTAATAATAATCATAATTTTGACAACTGGCATTGATGGAGTGTTGAGTGGACATGCATACCGGGTTGAATAGTGCCCCCTCTCCCCAAATGCATATCCCCCCGGAGTCCATGAATGTGACCTTGAGAAATACGGTCTTTGCAGATGCAATCCGATGAAGTCATACTGAATTATGATGGGTCCTAAATCTAATATGACTGGCGTCCTTATACGAAAAGGAAAACTTGTGCAGACACACAGGGGAGATGGCTATGTGAAGACAGATTGGAGCGACACCCTACAAGCCAAGGAATGCTATGGACTGCTGGCAACAACCCGGAAGCTAGGAGGAGGTGAGGAAAGATTCCCCCGCTAGAGCCTTCAGGGAGAGCATAGCTCTGCGACACCTTGATTTCACACTTCTAGCCTCCGGAAGTATGACTGGGTAAGGAAGTTCCTGCTCTTCTAAACCACCAAGTATGTGATTCATTCTGGCAGCACGACGTGTTCAACACACAGGGGGCCTCTCTGACTTTCACCTTGATGGTGGGTCGGGTAGACAGTGTTCATCCCAACTCTACACAGGGGAAACTGAGGCTGGGAGAGTTATTTGCTCATTAGTAAATGACATAGCTGAGATTTGAAGTTGGGTCTAACTCAGAAGCCCTCAGGCCTAACCACTATGCTAATACCCCATTTAGCACATAGCTAGAATTCAATCCACAGTACCTATTGTTATTAATTATGTGATGCCTTTTCTGGTCGGCCTGTTTCCTGCTTTGTCTAGTACCCTACCTGGTCCCTATTTCTGATGGGGTGTGTTTTACACTGTATCATAATTAAAAAAAAAAGTATATGTCTGTCTGTTTCCCCTAAGTGACTTTATAGTCTCTGAAGACACTGTATCAGGTTCATATTTTTTTTCCAGTGCTGGATTATGGTACTTGCCTGGAAAATGTTTATTGAATGAATGCCTGGCCTTAGAAATGAGTAAATGGTGTGAGAGATGAAAACAAGTTCCCTTCTGAATTCGGGAGCCCTAGCTCTAGGTCAGCCTCATGCCCTGTGATCATCAGTACATGAATTTAACACGAATCTCTCTTCTGGTGCTAAGGGAGCAGAAAACCTGGGTACGGCCACGCCCAGAGACCCACCCGGAAGATTTCACAAGCATGGTTCTCCGTGATCAATATCAGTGGCAGGCCTTACACTGGTCAGTGGGCTAACTGTCCTCTAGACGTGCCTCCCACACCTGCCAGCACTGGGGCGCAGAGACCAAGATGAGCTCATCTTTTGAATGCGGACTGTCTTAAAAGACTCCACACTATCCAAGCCCCAGTGGAGTCAGAGATAGAATACCACTGAAAGTAGAAATCCAGAGAATCGTTTGAATTTTGTCACCAAAAAGCGAACTCATCGACCATTATTCACTTTTACTATGCTTGGACCTTGTTGGTGTCCTTTGTTTTTGGTTTTTTTTTTTTTCCACATCAGACCTGTAGTGTTTTTCAGTTACTTGTTCACACATGGCAAACACATAACGTTTGGAGATCTCTGATCAAACGTTGAATGTGAACGTCATGCTTCCGTGTCCACATTTTTACTCAGGAATAGATGTCCCCTAGTTTTCAGGTGGAGGTTATGTCCTCCCTGCTGTGGTTGGGGGTAGATCAAAGCTAACAGTAGTTGTTGGGGGAACAAAGCCACTTCCCCCCCACCCCCCGTCATTCTCCACTGACTCCTACCTGATATGGAGAATGATATTAAATGCAGTCACAACACTACTTTAGGCACCTCGTACTTGTGAAGGAAGACAACCACTCTTTAATACAATAGGACATGACTAATATGGGTAAGCATTAATGTGAAATTTGACATCTAGAAGGGTGCCCGGATGGTAATTCTGATAGTCTTTTCCTGCAAATGAATGAGAGAGGCCTCTTAATACAACCTAATTGGGACAAGGCAGGTCATCTTCTAGAACAAGCTCGGAAGACAGACTAGCTCTACCCTGGGCTTTGCACTGAACCTCATCTGTAAATGGGTGAACATCAAAGGATTGCTATGAAGAACAAATGGAACAAAATGCACGTAAAACATTTATCTCAGTGCCTGGCTCAAACAGCTATACCAAGATCCGGCTCTCTTCTGCTGAGAAGAGATGAGAAGGATGTTTCTGCTATACTCTTGCTTGAAAGCGTCACAAATTTGTTTGAATCAAAGAAGAGAGGTGGCAAAATTCTTTATATGTGAACAATTGTGCTTTAACCACCGACAGATTCTAGACACTTTAGTCACAAGTGTGAGGGCATGAAGTCATTCCTCAGAGACCATTGGTGGTGGGTAGTTGGTGCCAGAAAGGTCACAACAGAGTGGCTATTTCAAATGTATGAAATACAACATTTGCACTTGCTTCTCGAGGTCAGCCCTTGCTGGTCTTAAACTTAAGCCTTCATCAGATGATGCTGGGGGTGGCGGAAGCAGAGCCTAATAGCTGGAAAGAATGGGCAATAATGAAACAAGGAGGTGCCACTGGATATAGCTGAAGCAGGATCCCACAGGAAAAGGAGTCCACTGAGGTGAGACCATCAGGGGACAACTTAAATGGTTGGGGAAGCGTCTCCATGGGGGCAGGAGAATGACTAAAGGTTTGGGGCAAGGCAGTGACAAAGTAGAGTGGTCGTATGAGCTTTATGTGGACTTCTCCACTGAAGTCTCAAATCTGGACATTCAGGGGGTTTTTGAAAGTGTCCAGCCTGTAGATGAAGGAGGGCCTAGCAGAGGGAACGGTGACCTTCCTTGGACCTCCTCTGCATTACCTGAGTCTGTGGAACTCAGTGCTCACACCTTTGAAGCTGACAGCCTCTAGAAGTCACCCTAATAAGGAGCCAGATTTAGAGTAACAATTAAAAGCTCTGATCATTGGGTTTCCAGGGAATTTTATCATTTTCAATAAGTTTTTTAAGAAAGAATTTATCTAATGTTCAAATTACCGACTAGGTCTCAACAAAGTGGAGGAAACATGCCTCCACATAATAAAGGCCATATATGAAAAACCCAAAGCTAACATTGAACTCAGTGGTGAAAAACTGAGAGCTTTTCCTCTAAGGTCAAGAACATGACAAGGATACGCACTCTTGCCACTTTTATTCAACATAGGACTAGAAGTCCTAGCCACAGCACTTAGATAAGAAAAAGAAATAAAAGGCATCCATATTGGTAAAGAAGAGTTAAACTTCATTATTTGCAGATGACATGATACTATACATAGAAAACCCTAGACTCCACCAAAAACGAATAGAATAAATGAATTCAGTAAAGTTGCAGAATGCAAAATTAATACCCAGCATTTCTATACACTAATAAGACTAGTAAGAAAGTAGCAGAAAAAGAAATTAATAAAACAACACCATTTGTAAGTGCACCAAAAAGAATAAACTTTATACCTAGGGATAAACTTAACCAAGGAGGTGAAGACCTGTACTCTGAAAATTATAAAACACCAATGAAAGAAATTTGAAGATGACACAAATAAATGGAAAGACATTCATGCTCACAGACTGGAAGGAATTAACGAATTTTGTTTAAATGTTCATACTACCCAAAGCAATGTACCGATTCAATACAATCCCTATCAAAATGCAAACAGCATTTTTCACAGAACAAGAATAAATAATACTAAAATTTGCATGGAACACAAAAGACCCTGAAGAGCCAAAGCAGTCTTGAAATAGAAGAACAAAGCTAGAGATATCACAAGCCCAGACTTCAAGATATACTACAAAGCTGTGGTATCAAAACAGTATGGTATAGGCACAAAAATAGACACATAGGTCAATGGAACAGAAGAGAGCATCCAGAAATAAATCCACACTTCTGTGGTCAATTAACTCATGACAAAGGAGGCAAGAATATACAATGGGGAAAAGACAGTCTCTTCACTAAATGGTGCTGGGAAAGCTGGGGAGCTACATGCAAAAGAATGAAACTGGGCCATTTTCTTTCACCATACACAAAAATAAACTCAGAATGCATGAAAAACCTAAATGTGAGACCTGAATCCATAAGACTCCTAGAAGAGAACCCAGGCGGCAATCTCCCTGACATTGGTTATAGCAACTTAAGGCAAGAGAAACAAATGCAAAAAATAAACTAGTGGGACCTCATCAAGATAAACAGCTTTTGTACAGTGAAAGAAGACATCTATAAAACAAAAACACAACCTACTGAATGGGAGAAGACATTTTCAAATAATATATCCTACAAGGGTTTGGTATCCAAAATATATAAAGAACTTACACAACTCAATACCAAAAAACCCAAACAATCCAATTAAAAATGGGACAGAGGAACTGAATAGATATTCTTCTAAGGAAGATATACAGATGGCCGACAGACACATAAAGAGAGGCTCCACATCACTATTCATCAAGGAAATGCAAACCAAAAGCACAAGATGGTATCACCTTACACCTGTCAGAATGGCTAAGATAAAAAAAGAAAAGAAAAGATAAATGTTGGTGAGGATGAGGGGGAAAAGGAACACTCATGCACTACTGGTGGGAATGTAAATTGGGGCAGCTACTGTGGAAAACAGTATAGAGGTTCTTCCAAAACTTAAGAATAGAACTACCATAGGACCCAGTAATTCCACTATTTGCTACTTACCCAAAGAAAATTAAAACACTAATATGAAAAGGTACATGCATCCCTGTTTATTGCAGCATTATGTACAATAGCTCAGATATGCAAGCAACCTGTGTCCACTGATAGATGATGGATAAGGAAGATGTGATTAGATATACATACATATACATACGTATATCCTTCCATATATGTATATCCATACATATGTATATGTATGTATGTATGTATAATGGAATAGTACACAGCCATAAAAAGGGATGAGACTGTGTCATTTGACACCTAGAGGGTATTATGCTAAGTGAAATAAATAAAATACTTTTCTAATATGTAGCAGAGCTCACATGTGACCCAGTTTGTTTGGACTCCTTAATCTGTTTCTTTCCATTGCATCTCCTGCTGTAGGCTGTCTGCACCCCTATATCCTTGGGGGGAAATGTCCCTGGCACTTTCTTCCACTTAAAAAGAACACCTTATTTAAAGAGAAGTTCACTTGCTCTGTTAACCTCAGGACACTCCTATCAAACTGGGCATCTGGAGCTAGAGGCTGGAGATCACCAACTAGAGATGTTTCTAAATGTAAACCCGAATACCTGAACACAATCTGATGCTTGACCGAGGCATGGAAGGTGGAGGGAAACAGGCTGTAATTGCAGCAGAGTGTCATCCCAGGCTTGGATTCTTGCAGAAATCAACGGACAATGTCATTTTCAAGATTCAATCCAATTTTCCACAGAATATGACAGGAAACTTGGCTGGATTACCCTGGGAAATCCAGGAGGATGAAAACAGATGTTTCATGAAAGCCAAATGAGAGCAAATCTTTGTCAAATGTTTGGGCTTAGGGACCAGATATAGCATTAACATTGTGGTTCTTTAACTCATGAGCCGTAGGACTCTGGACTAGCTCATCAACTTCTTTATGCCCCCGAGAAAGACAAAAGCAGCTCTTGACATCTGGAAGCTGGCACATGACTGCCAACTTGGCCTTGATATTTTCGGGAGGCTTGGCACTCACAGCTGTGGCTTGGTGTTCTCCCATTGAACATGAGCCATTTCTAGTGCGCTAACATCAAAACAAAAACAAGACCACCCCGTGATCATGTCTAGACACCAACAAAAACATGAGCGCTGGCCAAACCATAAAAATGACCAAAGATCCCCCCATACGAGTGACTGCTGTTTCTTTACCAACTACAGTTTTAGCCTCACTAGAGGCCCTCTCTCATATAGATGAATCTCACGAAGATACCCAATCATATAATTCCCCCTACGTCCTGACAGCATTCAATCCTGCGCCAAGCCCTGCTTCCTAAAACCTTCCCACAAATCACCTAAGCCCTAATCCCATAAGTCCTAGGACCTGCTTATTGAGACACCCCATGTTTCGCCAGAGCGTGTGCTCTTCCTTGTAACAAGAAACTCATTCAACTTCACTTGGCTGGTCTTTGGGTGGAGGGCAATGCCACCACCTTATTCCCATGACAACTACCTCATAGGATTGTTAAGGACGGACAGCCATCAGTGACTTCAAGCAGCAAAGAACTCAGTATGTGTTGACTATCGTTTTTCTATTCTAAGTCACACTACAGAGGGAAGTGTTAGGTAGTCAATACTGTTTCACTTTAAACAGTAAGCTGCCCAGGTAGCAGAGCAACAGGTATTTAGGGGCAAGGAGTGCATGAAGTCACTGATGGCTCTTAAGGGAAGGCATAAAGAAGGACTGATCTTTGGGAAGGAGCTATGCCCTTCAGAACCTAAGGCCAACTAGAGCTCCCGAGACATTTTTAGTGTTGCTCTGTCTTCTCGTCTGTGCATGTATTATATACCATGTTTTGGAATGTCTATTGCTACACATTTTAATTCGGAAACTAGTGAGCTAATTCTTTAAAACCTAATTGGTAAAATTGGTTTCGCATTTAAGTCTTTAATCCATTTTGACTTTATTTTTGCGTGTAGGTAAGAAAATGGTCCAGTTTCGTTCTTTGGCATGTAGCTGTCCAGTTTTCCCAGTACCTATTATTGAAGAGACTCTCTCTTCTCCACTGTATGTTCTTGCTTCCTTTGTCATATAGTAATTGGCCACATAATCATGGGTTTCTTTCTGGGCTCTCTATTTCATGTGTCTATTTTTGTGCCAGTACCATATTGTTTTGATTACTACAGCTTTGTAGTACATCTTGAAGTCTGGAATTGTGATACCTCTAGTTTTGTTCTTCTTTTCAAGACTGCCTTTTTTATTCAAGGTCTTGTGGTTGCATACAAATTTTAGTATTATTTGTTCTTGTTCTGTGAAAAATGCTGTTTGCATTTCGATAGGGATTGCATTAAATCTACCCAAAGAAATCTTTGGGTATGGGTAAAACATATGAACATTTTAACAATATTGGTTCTTCCAATCCATGATAATGAACTATCTTCCCATTTATTTGTATCTTCTTCAATTTCTTTCATGACCTAAATGTGAGACCTGAAACCATAAAACTCTTACAAGAAAACCTAGGCCATAATCTCTTTGACTTCGGCTGTAGAAACATTTTTTTAGATATGTGTCTTAAAGGCAAGGAAAACGAAAGCAAAAATAAACTGTTGGGACTTCTTGAAAATAAAAACCTTTTGCACAACAAAGGAAAGCATAAAAAAACCCTGCAAAAAGATTGTCTGCTGAGCGAGTGAAAAGATTTGCAAATGATATATCCAGTAAGGAGTCAATATCCAAGATCCATAATGAACTTATAAAACTCAACCCCATTTACCTGTCGAAGTGCATCTCGGCTCTTTCCACAGTTTGGCTATTGTGGACACTGCTGCTATGAACACTGGGGTACATGTGGCACTTCTTTTCACTACATCTGTACCTTTGGGGTAAATACCCAGTAGTGCAATTGCTGGGTCATAGGGTAACTCTATTTTTAATTTTTTGAGAGATCTCAAAAAATTTTTTTCCAAAGTGGCTGCACCAACTTGCATTCCCACCAACAGTGTAAGAAGATGTGGTCCATATATACAGTGGAATATTACTCAGCCATCAGAAAGGTTGAATACCCAGCTTTTGCATCAACATGGATGGGAGTGGAGGAGATTATGCTGAGTGAAATAAGTCAAGCAGAGAAAGTCAATTATCATATGGTTTCACTTACTTGTGGAACATAAGGAATAACATGGAGGACATTAGGAGAAAGAAAGGAAAAGTGAAGGGGGGGAAATTGAAGGGGGAGACGAACCATGAGAGACTGTGGACTCTGAGAAACAAACTGAGGGTTTTAGAGGGGAGGGGAGTGGGGGGCTGGGTGATCCTAGTGGTGGGTATTAAGGAGGGCACATATTGCAAGGAGCACTGGGTGTTGTACATAAACAATGAATCTTGGAACAGTGCATCAAAAACTAATGATGTATTTTATGGTGACTAACATAACACAATAATTTTTATGGTGACTAACATAACACAATAATTAAATTAAAAAAAAAAAAACCCAAAGAAACAAATAATCCAATTAAAAGTGGGTAGAGAACCTGACCATTTTTCCAAAGAAGACATACACATGGGAAACAGATACATGAAATGATGCTCAGTATCACTAATCATTAGGGAAACGTAAATCAAAAGCACAAGATATTACCTTACATCTCTCAGAATGGCTAAAATCAAAACCACAAGAAATAATAAGTGTTGGCAAAGGTGTGGAGAAAAGGGAACACTTGTGCATTTTTGGTGGAAATGTAAATTGGTGCACCTACTATGGAAAACGGTATGGAGGTTCCTCCGAAAGTTAAAAACAGAAATCCCATATGATCCACTAATTCCATTAATGAGCATAAAGAAAACAAAAACACGAATTCAAAAAATATGTGCACCGCTATGTTTACTGCAGCATTAACTACAATACCAAGATATGGAAGCAACCCAAATGTCCACTGATAGATGAATAGATGAAGAAGATGTGATGGACTATTACTTAGCCATAAAAAAGAATGAGATCTGACCATTTGCAACAACATGGATGGACCTAGAGGGTTTAATGCCAACTGAAATAAGTCAGATAGAGAAAGACAAATACCATGTGATTTAATTCATATGTGGAATTTAAGAAACAAAATAAATGAACAAAGAAAGAGAAAAACAAACAAACAAACAAAAAACCAGACCCTTAAATACAGAGAACAAACTGGTAGCTATCCGAGGGAAGGTGGATAGGGGGATGGGTGAAACAGAGAAAGGGGATTAAGGGGTACAAACTTCCAGTTACAAAATAAATAACAGAGATGGAAAGTACAGCACAGGGAATATGGTCAGTAAGACTGGAAACACAGTGTTTGGTGACAGATGCTAACTACACTTATCACGATGAGCATGGAAGGACATATGCATTGTTGTAACGTACTGGAGTAACATATATATTGTTGAGTCATTATATTGTACACCTGAAACTAATATAACACTGTATGTTACTTACACTTAAAAAAAACCTAATGGAAAAACTAGAAGTATAAAAATAAAAATTCTTATTTAATGGCACCCTAATTATGAGTGATGTTTGTCCCTTTAGGTACGATTAGATGGATGAAAGCATGTTTATGAACACTCTCAGCCTTTACTATCCCCGGGACTCTCCTTATATACCATTCATCATCAGCAGGACACAAGTGGGCACTCTCTCTCTGCACTCTATCCAGATGTTCTCCAGCTACTAGTATTGCTAATGACTCTCTTCTAAACAAAGATGTAGTGTTTTTTTGTTTTTTTGGTTTTTTTTCGTGAGCTTTTCTCTGCAACTCCTGACATCAGTCTGCTCGGTGACTACATCACAGCTTCAGAATCTGAAGGTGAAGAAAGAAGCCCAGCCTGGCCCTCTAGAGATATAAAAGGAATTATACTTCCTCTGAGTATCGTCCTCTCAACCTTAGGATGACTCAAACCCATTTCTAATTATATATATTTGGTTCAGGCTGGTGTTGATTGAAGATTGAAAAAAAAAAAATAAGACACTGGCTCTCATTTTGCAGATTTTTCAGCTAGAGCAAAAATCCAGGACGGGTTTGTGAACCAATCTTAAAATGATGGCCACGAGAAAAATAACAGATTTGGGTTTCTGAAAAGCTTCCATGTCTAGATCATGAAAGTAATAAAAAGTTAAAACGATTGATCGATTGGCTGAGGTTCTCTTAATGTCGTCATACTGATAAGACAAGCCTTACCTATCAGGGATCAGCCCTCTGCCTTCTGAGGGCGCCTCAGCTCAGCATGACCACATGCCCACCATACACTGGCCACACGCTGGTCACATGCCTGCCACATGCTTGCTGAGCTTCCTGAGGGGCCACCCTGACTTTTTAGTTCAATCACACAGTTGCCAGTTGATTGAATGGTCCAACTGTTTGAATAAAATAATCTTGAAAAAGTTGGAGATTTATCAGCTAATGATTCTTTGGAAGAGAATTACGCTCAACAAAAGACAAATTGTGTTTTCTACAAAATGGCTGCCATGTTGGTGACCAGCCCATGGGGCTAAGGCGGCTTGGAGCCTCGAGCAATCTGGAGTAAGTGTAGGACTTCACTTAAAGCTCCAGTTCTACTCATGGTTCCATCTGCCCCTTGTACTAGGATGTTAACCTGAGAATTTTTGGAGTGTGGGTTTGACATAATCCAGGAGATGGTACCATCCTACCACTTAGGGAGAAATAAGAGCAGCAAGACTAATTCTCCCAGAGCTTCCTGGGCCCCATGCACTGCTGTAGATGCTCTACAAGCCTGTGTTCGTTTAAACCTCACAACAACTCATCTTACAGGGAAGGAAACAGCAAAGGAGAGGACTTGCCCAAATGCAGCTAGTGAGCCAGGAAGCTGAGTGTCACAGATACACAGAGACGAGCTTAATATTTCATGTTTGGGAAGAATTATTCACAAGATCAGTCCTCTCAGTTTCACAACAAAATAAGGATTAGGGGAAATGTACGATTACACCAGAAAAACATTTTTCTTTGTTTTCTCAACATCAGTGAAAGGCAGTTATGAAAGGAAATGCGGTGAGTCAAAAATCATCCCCTTTCTGCTCAGGGCCTGAGTGGCGCGGAGGAAGACTGGCTGGGGTTGGCGTCTCCTGCAGAAACCGCAGCAGGCGTCTGATGGATGCTTCTGTCAGCAGAATGTGAAGAGAGAGGCATGCACATCATTCCTCATTGTAACTCAGAATAATTAATACAAGTTAGCTTAGCCACAGCTCAATTTATCATTTACAGATGTCCAGTTTGCTCTTTTCATGATTTCATAGGAATGTGAACAAGCATTTCTTTAATTCTCTTGACAAAGACAAAAGAAGCGGTCCTGTAAGCAGTTATATGCATCCTGTTGGCTCCTGGTTTATATTCTGAGTTACTGCAGGTAATTTAATTAGTAGGAGCTCTAACTTGATTTGGTTTCTGCCCTCAAGGTGAAATTTTTGTTCCCGGGGATAGAAAATAGAGAACTTAATCTCAGCATCTCAAAGACAGCCTCCCACTCAGACATGTGCTCTCTGACCTCTCCTTTCTGGCAGCTGGGGGGTCCACACAACTTCACATCTTGGTGTCTTATTCTCCCTGTTACCAAGCGGGAATAATAAGGACGGCCACAAAGAACATGACTCATTGAAGAGACAGCACAGCGTAAGCACCTTGGAGAGCACCTGGTTCAGCCTTATCTCAAAAGTGAGGAAACTGAGGCCCCCAAAGGGGACTGACTCGCAAGATTACAAAATAATCAACGTCCTATGATTTCCGGTCCCGGACTCCTTTGCCCAATAAGGCTGTGCAAACACCACACAGGGTCCGCCTGCAGGATGAAGAGGGCTGGCGCTTGCTGGCTCCCTCCCTCCTTTTCACACAAACCAATGCTGCTGCTTTTTTTTTTTTTTTTTTAAATAAGGATATCACAACTCTCCAAAGTACCACTTATTCACCTGGCATCTTTGACTGCTGGCTGTAAGGAATTCACACGTCGGTTGCTTGGCTTTATCTCATCAAAGGGAAATCAATAGATGAAACCTTGGGTGACCGGAGAATGTTAATGGAAGGAGTCCTGAAGGAGTAGGGCCGAGAGGGGAGCAGGATGAAACACATCGAGATCACAGCTCGGTTATTTCTGAGTACTTGAATTTCATCCTGCATCTTCTGGAGAGTTGAAAATGATTTCAGAGCGCTGCTGCAGCCCCGGCCATGCCTACTTTCTGTCTTCTCTCGTTAATAATGAGCATTAAGGAAGCTGAGATCATCCTTTTCAACTCACTATGTTGGATCCCCTTTCCAACCCCCTCCAAGGCTCGATTCTTGACAAAATGTTGGGCCAGACCTGGGTGACTATGTCTGCCTTCTGGGTTTGCAAAATAAAACACCCACCCCACTTCGGTACCAGGATATTAACAGTAATGTGAATATTTCCCATTTAGCTTCTTACTCATGCAAAGATGAAATAATTAAGGAAACCAGGAAGGTAGAGAAAATCTTTTCTGAAAGAAAATACAAAATTATAATTTCATGCTACTCTTCTTTGAAGCCAAGTCATCTGATAGTGGGAAACAGGGGCGAGTGGATAGAATTTAGGGAGGGTTCATTTGTAGATTCTAATTCATAAAACTAATTTAGTACTCAGGGTTTTCTTTGAGACCCTGAAGTACAGAAAGGCTCTAAAAATTTTCAGGAAAAAAAAAAGTCTTCCTTTTGTCCCAGATAAATGTTTTGACCTCAGTCTATTCCATTCCTCTTGATTCATTCCTTTGTAATTCAGAGCGTGGGCTCACTACCCTTCCCCTCCTCAGTGATGCTGTCTTGAGTGGTACTGAGTTCCCTTCACTCATGTCACTGGACCAGGGACAATAATAAGAGCTGGAGATACCTCGCTTTTTAAGAAGAAATGTTACACCTACACTCCCAACTCACTGGTTCTCATCTCCTCTGTGTCCACCAAGAAACATCTCAGAATGGTAAAAGGAGACAGTGCTTCTCCTCTGGGCTGGGCCACCACTGGGCTAGCCTACAATCCTGACTGTAATTGCTGGCCACCCCAGGAGTTTATCTGCCTTAGTGGGTAAAGCATGGACTCAGGCTTGAATTCTAGCTCTGCTGCCTTCTCCACTGTGACTTTGGCCAAGTTCTTTTTGTGCCTGAAGCTGACAAGTTCCATAATCTCTCTGCAAAGTGGGGGTAATATTAACACCCATAGGGCTGTTGAGATGATTAAACAAATACATAGAATCTACTTAGGACAGGTCTGTAGAATAACAATTGTTTTGTGTTACTATTATTATTATTGTTATTGTCATTACATCTAACCATGTATCAGAAGGAATTATATGCACATTTCTGCCACACCTACACTCTTCAGGAGAAGGTTCTTGGCCACCCAGTGATCCACTGCATCTCACGTATGGGCATCATGAATGCACTTGCCATGCTCTCTGCTGCCTGGCTCAAACAGATTTCCTGTCCTCCTTTCCTTATGGCAAGCCGGATACTTGCCCATCCACATATTTTCCATTTCTCAGCTTATCAGTATCGCGTGCTTATAAAGTGAGAAACTCAGGGAGGAGCCATAAGATTATTAAAGGACAGATGCTGGAGGTGCAAAGTTATCTGTTTGCATTAGATGAGCCACTGACCTAAAAATAGCTCACGAGACTGTCCAAAATACAAAGTCACCACTGAATCCAATGGGCTCCACATCATAACCTGGTCTTCCCTGCATCCATCATGACATCAAGAGCCATCTTCTTCCTCTCCTGGGGTTCCTACCTTGGCCTAAGGCTTTGGTCCGAAGAGTTAGCTCTTCAACCCTTTTGAAGTATTGAGAAGGATAACTTCTACTTTCTTTCTACATCTTGCTCACTCACTCAGTTTTGGCCCAGTTTTGGCCACACATTCAAAATGGACTCTCCATTCTGGTTTCATCAGTGATGAAGCTCATAGTTTGATCACCGTCTGTCTGATTCCTGGTGGTGGTTTTAAAAATGGCTTGAAGCTCAGGAGGGTGAGAAAGGGATATTATTTATTGGATTCCTACAACCCCAGGAACAAATTGCCACATCTAATGATCTCAACTTCATTCTCCTTCGGCCATTTCTATGGGTTTGAATTAGATATGAGTGCTCCAAACAACATCCATCCTGATTTTAAAGTGATACTATTTCTTTATTTCTTTTAAATAAATTCTTATTTTTTTATTTGAGTACAATTGATACACAATGTTACATTACACTCAGGTGTATAACATAGTATTTCAATACCTCTATATGTTATACTATGCTCATTCCAAGTGTAGTGGCCTCTGTCACTGTCCATCGGTATTACAATGCCATCGATTATATTCCCTCTGCTGTGCCTTTTATTTGCAGGACTGATTCATTTCGTAACTGGAACCCTGCATCTCCCACTCCCCTTTACCCACTTTGCCCATCCCCTTACCCTGAAACCATCAATTTGTTCCCTGTATTTATAGGTCTGATTCTGATTTTGGTTTGCTCTTTCATTTGTTTTGTTTTTTAGATTCCACATACACATGAAATCCTTGGGTATTTGTCTTTCTCTCTCAGGCTGATTTCACTCAGTATAATACCCTCTAGGTCCATCCATGTTGTCTCAAATGGCATGATCACAACCTTCTTTATGGCTGTCTATATTCCATGGTCCATATATACCACACTCCCTTATCTGTCTGTTTGCTGATGGACACTTGGGTTACTTCCGTACCTTGACTATTTTAAGTAATGCTGCAATAAACATCCAGGTGCATCTATCCTTTTGAATTGGGGTAAAATTTTTGAATGTGTTTCTCTGGGTAAATGCCCAGTAGTGGAATTCCTGGATCATGTGGTTAGTTCTATTTTGAATTTTTGGAGGACCCTCCATACGGTTTTCCACAGTGGCTGCACCACTTTACATTCCCACCAATTGTGCACAAGGGTCTCCTTTTTCTTCATATCTTCACCAACACTTCTTACTTCTTCTTGTCTTTTTAATTCCAGCCATTCTCACAGTTTTGAGGTGATATCACATCATGGTTTTGAATTTGCATTTCCCCGATGATGAGTGATGTTGAGCATCTTTCTGTGTATATCTTGGCCATCTGTAGGTCTTCTTTAGAAAAATGTCTATTCAGGTCCTCTGCCCATATTTTAATCTGACTTTTTTTTGGTGTTGAGCTATAGGAGTTCTTTATGTAGCTTAGATATTAACCCTTTACCAGATAGGTCATTAGCAAATATTTTCTCCCATTTAGTAGGTTGCCTTTTTGCTTTGTAGATGGTTTTCTTTGCTGTGAAAAGCTTATTTTGATGTAGTCCCCATAGTTTATTTTTGGTTTTGGTTCCTTTGTCTTTGGAGATGTATCTAGAAAAATATTGCTACAGCTGATGTCAAAGAAACCGCCTGTAAGGTACCATTTCTTTTTGTGCTGTGTTATGCTGTACTCAGGACTTATCTGTGTCGCTCACAGATACACTGTATTTTTCATCTCAGCTCTCAGCACACCTTTCCCATCATAGTGTTTTGAAAAGGTGGCTGACATTGTTTAATCCACTGGTATCTTAACCTCAAAGAGAAAGCATGGCTACACCATGAAAATACAATCAAGATGAAACAAATCCTCTTCTGATTCTTCAGTTAGTTCCTAGACCCTAACTCCAACAAAATACCCAAAGCACCACTCTCTTGATGCTGTGGTGTCATGTTTTTGCCCTTTTGGTGCTTCTGGTTCTTTTCATTACATATCCAACCGATATCTCTCTTGTGAGATGGGATGCTCTAGGAAATGTCAATATTCAAAAACAGAGTAAAACTGAAATCTGTGAATCTCATCATGTAACAGTTTCACACTCATGATATCAATTTATTTGCAGGTATTTAGCTGTAACCAATCTTTCGGCTCACGAGAAGTCACCTTTTAAAGGATCTGGAGTGGGACAAGCCCTTCCTAAGAAGTGGGATGAAGTTCAACAGTTGTTCAGTAACTGGCTAGTCAAAACTATAAAATAGAGACCCCTGCTTTGGGCTTGCATTGGGATAGCTGTGTGGAAGGGAGAAACTGGCTGCAAATAACATCGTTCCCTCTGAATATAACCAACATGGACTTGAAAACAGCCTCAATAAAAGCAGGCTTAGGTTATCTTATTTAGAACCAGATTGGCAATTGTACGGGGCAGAAATGTTCCCAACAATCTTACAGGTGGAAATGTCTTGAGGATTATCTATTACCCACTCCAGTGTGGTCTGAACTGCAGGATCCTCTGAAATTGAAAACCATCACACAAAGTGTAGCCAAATCTAACATGGGAGAGCAGTAGGATCTGATCAACCACAGATCTGGACTGTGAGCATCTTTAAAATGTATTAGAGCCACAGAAATACCAAATACGCATGGCAGAGAAAACTGGTCAAGAAGTATGACCTGCTGGAAAGAAATGAAAGCAATAGCACTGAATGCAGAAATAAGTAAAGTAAGACATCAAAGACCAGATGCTTTGTTTGCCAACTTCAACTTCTCCTTTGAACTTAAAATGAAAGATTTGAATTATTCAAATCTTTCCACATGTTTACGGGTTGCAGAGACATGGCTGTCATCAATAATTCAATGAGCTGGATGCCCTGGAAGTTACAGCACACAAAACAGTTGGCAACCAAGCATTTTATGTCCCATGTATAATTATAAAGCGATAATTTCTCCAATCTCATAAGCAATGCAATTATTATGAAATGGTCAACTGCTTAGTCAATTCACAGGCTGGTTTCCAGGGTTTATAAATATTAGATTAAATTCAATAATTAAATACCAAGCATGTCTGATGTACAAGGCATTGTAGTAGGCAAGCAAGGAAAGATTATGGGCAAGAAATGGTCTCTGATGAATAATTATGTGTGTACGTAGGCCTGGGTGTGAACGGGTGGTGGCAATTGGGAAAGAAGAACAAAAATGAGCTATAAAACAAGGCAGAATCTGATAAGCATCTTGAGGAAAACATCAGCAACGTTCTGTAGGATACTGCATCAGATTAGAAGAGTTTCTTAACCTGTGGACCATGCATGGAGTTCAGTGAGCATACATAGTGTGTATCTGCAGGTTTTTTTTCCTTTTCTTCTCTCTCTCTTTTTTTAAGATGAGTTCTTTTCACCATGACAATGCTTTCTTTTTTTTTTTTTTAAGATTTTATTTATTCATTTGACAGAGAGAGAGAGAACACAAGTAGGCAGAGAGACAGGCAGAGAGAGAGGGGGAAGTAGGGTCCCCACTGAGCAGAGAGCCTGATGCGGGGCTCGATCCCAGGACCCTGAGATCATGACCTGAGCTGAAGGCAGAGGCTTTAACCCACTGAGCCATCCAAGCACCCCTATCTGCAGGTTCCTAAGAAGACCCTTAGGTTTTTGCCAAATACTCTGTGATTAAAACAGCAAGAGCTTGACTGGCAGATACCTGAAAATTAGGTGGGTATGAAACAGCTTCATGGAGGTGGTGAAATCCGAAAAAGATCTTAAAGGATCTTGAAACTCTATAGTTGTAACAACAGAGTTGGGAGGACATGCCCAAGAGAAGAAGGGGCTTGAACAAAGGCAAGGAGGTGAGAAATACCAGGAGCGTATGAAAGAATGAAGGGATTGAGGGGTAACCCTGGTGAGTGGTAGGAGCTACTTGAAAGGCTGATATTTTAAGGAGTGGGCCCATTGCCTTTTGTGTTAGAGGTTGAAAGCTCAACTTGGAGACAAGAAAAACTTATGATATAAATGTGGGTGAAAATTGATGGCTTTCCTCTAAGATCAGGAACAAGACAAAGATGTCTACTCTCACAACTTTTATTCAAAATAGTATCGGAAGTCCTAGACACACAATTAGACAAGAAAAAGAAATAAGAAGCATCCATATTGGTAAAGAAGAAGTTAAACTGTCACTATTTGCAAATGACATGATACTATACATGGAAAACCTTAAAGACTCCTAAAAATAACCTACTAGAGGTAATAAATGAATTCATTAAAGTTGTAGGATACAAAATTAATACCCAGAAATCAGTAGCATTTCTGTACATTGAGACTGGAGTAGCAGAAGGAGAAATTAAGAAAATAACACCATTTACATTTTCACTGAAAGGAATAAAGTACCTAGAAATAAACTTAACCTAAGAGGTGAAAGACCTGTATTCTGAAAACTATAAAGAATTGATGAAAGAAACTGAAGCTGATACAAACAAAAATAAATAGTCTATGATCCTGGATTGGAAGAATTAATATTGTTAAGATGTCCGAACTATCCAAAGCAGTCTACAGCTTTAATGCAATCCATATCAAAATAACAGCAGCATTTTTCACAGAATGAGAACAAATAACACTGAAATTTTATGGAACCACGAAAGACCCCAAAGAGCCAGGGCAGCCTTGAAAAAGAACAGACCTAGAGGCATCACAAACCCAGATTTTAAGATACACTACAAAGCTGTAGTAATCAAAACAGTGTAATTGAAACAGAATAGAGAGCCCAGAAATAAACCCATGGTTTTGTGGTCAATTAATCTATAACGAAGGGGGCAAGAATATACATGGGGAAAAGACAGTGTCTTCAATAAATGGTGCTGTAAAAACTGGGCAGCTACATGCAAAAGAATGTAACTGGACCATTTTTTTTAAAAAGATTTTATTTATTTATTCATGTGGGGGGTGGGCAGAGAGAGAAGCAAGCTCCCCGCTGAGCAGGGAGCCCAATGCAGGACTCGATCCCAGGATCCTGGGGTCATGACCTAAGCCAAAGGCAGACATTTAACCGAGTGATCTACCTAGGTGCCCTAGGCCATCTTTTAACCCCATCACAAAAATAAACTCAAAATGGATTAAAGACCTAATTGTGAGACCCGAAACCATAAAACTCCTAGACAATAGGCAATATTTTCTCTGATATTAGTTAAAGCAACATTTTTCTAGATATGTCTCCAAAGACAAAGGAAATAAAAGCAAAAATAAACTATGGGAACTACATCAAAATAAGCTTTCCACAGCAAAGAAAACCATCTACAAAACAAAAAGGCAACCTACTGAACAGAAGAAGATATTTGCCAATGACATATCTGGTAAAGGGTTAATAGCTAAGCTATATAAAGAACTCATACAGCTCAACACCAAAAAAAGTCAGATTAAAATATGGGCAGAGGACCTGAATAGACATTTTTCTAAAGAAGACTTACAGATGGCCACGAGATACACAAAAAGATACTCAACATCACTCATCATTAGGGAAATGCAAATTAAAATACAAGAAGAAGTAAGAAGTGTTGGTGAGGATGTGGCGAAAAAGGAGACCCTCGTGCACTGTTGGTGGGAATGTAATTTGGTGCAGCCACTGTGGAAAACTGTATGGAGGGTCTTCCAAAAATTCAAAAATTCAAAATAGAACTAACCACATGATCCAGGAATTCCACTACTGGGCATTTACCCAGAGAAACACATTCAAAAATTTTACCCCAATTCAAAAGGATAGATGCACCTGGATGTTTATTGCAGCATTACTTAAAATAGTCAAGGTACGGAAGTAACCCAAGTGTCCATCAGCAAACAGACAGATAAGGGAATGTGGTATATATGGGCCATGGAATATAGACAGCCATAAAGAAGGATGTGATCGTGCCATTTGAGACAACATGGATGGACCTAGAGGATATTATACTAAGTGAAATAAGCCTGAGAGAGAAAGACAAATACCCAAGGATTTCATGTGTATGTGGAATCTAAAAAACAAAACAAATGGAAAAGCAAACAAACCAAAATCAGAATCAGACCTATAAATACAGAGAACAAACGGACAGCTGCCAGAAGGGTAGGGGTAGGGGGCTGGGCAAAGCAGGTGAAGGGGAGTGGGAGTTAGAGCTTCTAGTGACAGAATGAGTAAGTAACAGGAATAAAAGCCACATCGTAGGGAATACAATCAATCATACTGTAATAGCCACACATCAGGACAGATGGTAGATATGCTTGTGGTGAACTTAGCAATAATGTAGAAATTTGTCCAATCGGTATGTTGCATACCTGAAACTAATATAACATTGTGTATCAACTATACTCAAAGTTAAAAAAAAAGGGGGGGCTTTCAAGAAGAAAGAGATCAACATGGACCATGCAGCTGAGAATTCCGCAAGACGAGTAAGTGAAGAGCCCATATTGTTGTTTTTGCTGGCAATTGGGAAATCTCTGCTCTCAGACCTTTGCAAATTTTCTCAAGTGTGTCTAGAAAAGCTTTTTTTTTCTCTTTCTGAGAAAGCTTTCCGTTCTCTGTCTTCCTTTTTGAAGGTAGTTGAGCAGGTGATAGAGATAGAAGTGGGGAGGTCAGGTGAATTCCTAAGTTAGGCTGGGTCCTATCATCATTCTCAGTGTTGCTTACCAAGACCACGTGAACACAAAGCCCAGAAGGGAAGGGAAGTAAGAAAAGAAATAGCTTATTTTGTTTGTTTTTTAGCTTCCATGTATACATGAAATCATATGGTATTTGTCTCTCTCTGTCTGATTTATTTCACTCAACATAATACCCTCTAAGTTCATCTATGTTGTCACAAATGGCTGGATTTCATCATTTTTGTTTTTTTATTTTTGGCTGAGTAGTATTCATATATATATACATATATATATGCACACACACACACACACACACATCATATATATATACCACCTCTTTTTTATGGATTCATCTACTGAGGGACACTTGAGTTACTTCCATATTTTGGCTATTGTAAATAATGCTGCAATAAGCACAGAGGTGCATATGTCTTTTTGAATTTTCATTTTTGTTTTCTTTGGGTAAATACCCAGTAGTTAAATTACAGATCAGATGGTATTTCTATTTTTTAAAAAATATTTATTTACTATTTTAGAGAGGGAGCACGAGTGGGAGGGCAAAGGGAGAGGGACAGAGAATCTCAAGCAGGCTCCTTGCTAAGAATGGAGCCCAAGGCGGGGCTGGATCTTACAATCCTGAGATCACGACCTGAGCCAAAACTGAAGAGTCCCATGCTTGACTGACTTCACCATGCAAGCACTTTGGTATTTCTATTTTTAATAACAAATGGACAAACAACCAAAGAAATAAAAATGCAGTCTCTTAATACAGAGAACAAACCGGTAGTTGCAGAGAGGACGTGAGTGTGGAGACGAGCAAGATAGACAAGGGAAATTAAGAGGTAAAAACTTCCAATTAGAAAATAAATAAGTCAAAGAGATAAAAATTACAGCATATGAATTAGAGTTAATATTGTAATAATGTTTGGTGACAGATGGTGACTACATTTAGCGTGATGAGCACTGAGTAATGTATATAATTGGTGTATCAATATGTTACACACCTGAAACTAATGGAACATTGCATGTTAATTACACTTCAATAAAAAAAAGAACCAGCTTCTTGTTTGTGGGTTCTCCTTCCCCACAGTTCACTTTCTTTTCTTCTTCCTGCCATTAAATATTTCTCTTCACTAAGTTTTTATAGTTCAACAGATTTTACTTTTTGATTCTAAATGACCTTTCTATTTGTAAATTAGAGTTGAAATTAATAAAAAGGTAATACAACTAGTATACGCCTGGACATTGAGATGGAAGGACAGAATAATTTTTCTGTTTTTGATACATTGTATTTATGCAAATACAGGTAATATAATAGGGAATAAAGCACAGGTCTCCATTTATAAAAAAAAGTCCCACTTTGGTTTTTACAGGAGAGAGGCCTCAGTTTCTCCTCAGATAATTTCAGATTCTTAAAAAAGATTTATTTATTTGAGAGAGAGAGAGAGAGAAGAAGTGCAAGTAGGGGGAGTAGCAGAGGGAGAGAAAGTGAATCTCAAGCAGACTCCCTGCTGAGTGTGGAGCACAATCTCAAAACCCTGAGATCATGACCTGAACCGAAATCAAGAGTCAGACACTTAACCGACTGAGTCGCTCAGGCACCCCAGATTTTTTCTTTTTTACAACATGCCATACACTTAAAAAAAATTATAGAATACAGTAATTTTATAAGCACTAAAAGAACACTGCAGATCTTTTTTCTCTATCTTTATGACACGGAAGAACAATGATCCTATATATTAAACAGTTCTTATGTTAAAATGACAGCAAGAGTTATGTATAAAAATCACGGAGGGTAATTTATACCAGCAGCTCCTCGATAGGCACCAAGGTGACTCAAACTCAGGACACACTTACAACAGAATGTTGAAAACTAGCCACATCTTATCCTAGTACGGGTTGTGTTTTCGCCATAGGAATCACAGACCCCCTCAGGAAGCTTTTTCTAAAATCCTGTGCTAGATAATCCAAAACTAATACTGAGTTTGGTGACAGTGTTTGAAGCCAATACCATTATAAAAGCACAGGTTTGAAAGATGTTTTCCATTTTTATTAACGGACACTTGACAGATGGTAAAAGTCACCCTTTGTAGCATAGAGCTGAGAGTTTTGATAAGCACTTTGCTGCCACCAGCACAATCTAGATATTGAACATGCCATCACCCACCCCAATATTCCCCCTGCCACCTTGGCAGTCACCTCCTCTTCGAACCCCAGCCTTTGGCAACCATTGATCATTTTTTTTGTCTCTATATTTACGCTTTTGTAAGAATGTCCTATAAATCAAACTATACAATACGTAGCCCTTTGAATCTGACTTCTTTCCTTTAGAAGGACGCACTCTAGATTCATTTGTGTTGTTGTGTAGAACACTAGTTTGTTCCTTTCGAAGATAGATTTTAAAATTTAAATTCAATTTAATTAACATATACTGTATTATCAGTTTCAGGGGTAGAATTTAGTGATTCATCAGTTGCATAGAACACCCAATGCTCGTTCTGTCAAGTGCCTTCCTTAATGCCCACCACCCAGCTACCCCATCCCCTAACCCCTCCCTGCCAGCAACCCTCACTTTGCTTCCTAGAGTTGAGTCTCTTATGGTTTGCCTCCCCTTCTGTTTTTGTCTTACTCTACTTTTCCTTCTCTTTCCCTATGTTCATCTGTTCTGTTTCTTAAATTCCACAAAGCAGTAAAATCATATGGTCTTTGTCTTTCCCAGACTGACTAATTTCACTTAGCCTAATACCCTCTAGTTTCATCCACATTGTTGAAAATGGCAAGAGTTTGTTCCTTTTTATTACTAAGTACTATCTCACTGGATGGGATATACCACAGGAATTGTCTTTACTCATTGGTGATTACAAATAAAGCTTCTGTAAACATTTACATATACATTTTTGTTAGAATGTATATTTCATTTCACTTGAGTAAGTATGTAGGAGTGAGATTGTTGTGTCACATGGTTTAACTTAAGAAACCACCAGACTGTTTTCCAAAGTGACTGTGCCATTTTGAATTTCCACTAACAATGTATGTTAGCCTCGGTTGCTCTCTATCCTTGCTGGAACATGGTTAATTTTAATATTCTTTATTTTTAAAAATTTTATTCTAATAGCTGTGTAATGGTATCACATTGTAGTTTAATTTGCATTTCCTCAAAGACCAATGATATTGAATATATTTACGTGCTTATTTTTCATCCACATGGGAAGTGCTTATTCACATATTTTTGTGCATTAAAAAAACAGGGTTGTTATTTTTTATATTGAATATTGAGTGTTTTACTGAGTTTGAGAATATTATATGTTCTGGATACAAATTCTTTATCAGATGTGTGATTTGCAAATATTTTTTTCTCATTTTGTGGCCTGTATTTCATCTTCTTAACAGTGTCTTTCAAAGAGCAGAAGTTCTTAATTTTGATGAAATTCAATTTATCCACTTTCTTCCAACAGATCATGTTTTAAACTCAGATGAATTCAGAGAGGGAGAAAAACCATAAGAGACTCTTAACTCTACGAAACAAAGTGAGGGTTGCTGGAGGGGAGATGGGTGGGGGGATGGCATAACTGGGTGATGGGCATTAAGGAGGCACATGACATAATGGGCACTGGGTGTTATAGAAGACTGATGAGTCACTGACCTTTACCTCTGAAACTAATAATACACTATATGCTAATTAATTAAATTTGAATAAAAAAAATATTTTGGCTTAGAAATCTTTGCCTAACTTGGGCATAGTGATTTTATTCTGGGCATGGGTGTCATAGTGATTTTCTTCTGTTTTCTTCTGAAAATTTTTTGTAGTTTTAACTCTTCTATTTAGGTCTATGGTCCATTTTGTGTTAATTTTTGTGTAGGTGTGAAGTATGGATCAAGGTTCATTTGTTGAAAATGAAGCGTCCTTGCATCTTTGTTAAAAAACAATTGGCCAGGGAAGCCTAGGTGGCTTGGTTGGTTGAGCGTCCAACTCTTGATTTTGGCTCAGGTCATGGTCTCAGGGTCGTGAGATCAAGTCCTGTGCTGGGCATGAAGCCTGCTTGAGATTCTCTCTCCCCCGCTGCCCCTTCCCCCCTAAAAAATCAATTGACCATATATGTATGGGTCTATTTCTGCACTCTCTATTATGTTTTATTGATCGAGATATCTATCCTTTCTCTAGTAGGATACTTTCTGACACTTAGTAGGTCAGAAATTAGGCAGTGTTGACCTTCCAACATGTTCTTATATTTTTAAAATTGTTTTAGCTATTCTAATTACTTGGAAATTTATTTATAAGAAACCACCAAGTAAAATTTCTAAATACATTTTGTTTTTTTAAATTTTTTTCTCCAAATACTTTTATTTTTTCAGTGTTACAGGATTCATTGTTCATGTACCACACCCAGTGGGGCACCTGGGTGGCTCAGTCCTTAAGCGTCTGCCTTCGGCTCAGGTCATGACCCCAGGGTTCTGGGATCGAGCCCTGCATTGGGCTCCCTGCTCAGTGGGAAGCCTGCTTCTCCCTCTCCCACTCCCCTTGCTTATGTTCCCCCCAACTCTCTCTGTAAAATAAAGAAATAAAATCTAAATAAATTTTAGAATCAGGGTGCCTGGGTGGCTCACCCAGTTAAGTGTCCAACTCTTGATTTTGGCTCAGTTCATGATCTTGGAGTCATGAGATTGAGCCCCATGTTGGGCTCCATGCTTAGCATGGAATCTGCTTGTCTTCTCCCTCTGCTCCTCCTTTCTCTCTCTCTCTAAAATAAATAAATAAAATCTTTTAAAAAAAGAATCACTTTGTCAATTTCTATAGAAGTCTTGAAGGGATTTTGATTGGAATTGCATTGAATCTATAGCTCGGTTTGGGGAAAAATGAAATAAAAATATTGCATAATCCAAACCATAAATAAGTATAGTATGTTTTCGAGGTCTTTTCTTAGTTCTTTAAATGGTGCTTTGTAATTTTCAGCATAAAGATCTTTCACATATTTTGTAAGATTTATACCTAAATATATCATGGCTTTGGTAAATAGTATAGTCTTTTTATTTTACTAATTGTTCTTGCTATTATATAAGAACACTGTTTTTGTATATAGAAACACTGTATATAGAAAACATGTTTCTATAGATAGACAACATTCATTTTGGTCTACTGACCTTATATTATGCAAGTATTCTAAACTTACAGTTTTTATAACTATTTATAGTTATAAACTCTTTGGGAATTTTTTTTTGAATGATTCACTTTTATTTTTCCCATTTATTTATTTATTTACTTATTTATTATGTTCAGTTAGCCAGCATATAGTACATCATTAGTTTTTGATGTCATGTTCAACGATTCATTAGTTGTGTGTAACACCCAGTGCTCATGGAACAGAAGGAACAGCACAGGGAATTTTTGCATAATTTTGTCATCTACAAATAGAGACAGCTTTATTCCATCCTTTCCAGTTTATATGTCTGTTATTTATTTTCCTTATCATACTGCCTTGGCTATAACCTTTAGTACAATATGCATCAAGACTGATGAGAATGGATATCCTTGCCTTGTTGCTGACCTTAGGGGGAAAGCATTCAGTCTTTCAGCATTAATTATGTTAGCTGTAGGGTTTGTTTTTGGGGTTTTTTTGCAGGGAGCATAGATATTCTTTATTAGATTAACAGAGTTTCTTTTTATTTCAACTTTTCTGAGAAATGGATGTTGAATTCTGTTAAAGGTCTTATGCGTATGCATTTTAAAGTTATAATGCATTACATTGTGTATTACACTATGTATACATATAGTGTTACATCGGCAGATTTTTGAATATTGAACCAGCCTTGCATTCCTGGGTGAACTCTACTTGGTTATGATGTTCTTTTTATGTATTTGATTTGCTAGCATGTTGTTGAGAAATTCACATTTATGTTCATAACAGATACTAGTCTTTTTTCTTAAATGTATTTGTTTCATTTGATATTTGGGAAATGCTGGCCTCATGAGATGAGCTGGGAGATGTTTTTTCCTCTTTTACATTCTGGAAGAGTTTGTAAAGAATTGCCATTTTTCCTTCCTTAAATATTTAGTAAAATTCTTCAATGAAGCCATCTGGGCTTAAAGTTTTCTTTGTGGGAAGTATTTACTATATATTCAACCCTTTTAAAAAATAAAATATCATTATCTTTTTCTTTTTGACTGAGCTTTGGTAGTTGGTGTCTTTAAAGTAATTTAACCATTTCATCTAAGTCATCAAAATTATGTCCATAGAGTTAATCATGGTATTCCTTTATTATCCTTTTAATGTCTATAGAGTCTGTAGGGATCTTGTATTCCTGATATTTATAATTTGTCCTTTCTCCTTGTCTCTTGGTTAGTCTGGCTAGATGTTTATCAGCTTTAGTAATTTGTTCAAAGAACCAACTTTGATTTCATTCATCTTTCTAACATAAGCATAAATTATTATATAAATATAAACACAAATAAACCTTAAGGCACTGCTTTACCTGCATCTACATAGTGTGATGTGTCATAGTTTCATTTTCATTCAATTAAAATATTACTCAATTTCCCTTGTGATTTCCCCAGTACCTAGCAATGTATGGGATATTTTTTATTGATTTCTACTTTTTCATTCATAGATTTAATTATAATATGAGAACGTATTTTATATAATTTTAATTTTGAAAGATGTAAGTTTTGTTTTATTTCTGATGATGTGGGATATCCTGATAAATGTTCAATGTGTACTTGTAAATGATATCTATTCTACTCTTTTGGGATGAAATGTCCTAGAAGCATCAATTGGGTCAAGTTATATGGTGGTTTTCCAAGTTTTCCATATCCTCACTGATTTTTTCCCTACTCATTCAATCAATTATTGGAAGGTGAATATTGAAGTCTTCAACTTTGATTGTAGATTTGCTTATTTCTCCTTATGATTTTATTTATTTATTTATTTACTGCTTTCCACATTTGAAAACTCTCTTGTTAACAACATATACATTCAGGATTATTGTGGCTTCTAGAAGAATCAGCCCTTTACCATTATCTGTAATATCTGTCTTTATTCCTGGTAATATTACTTTTCTGAAGGTGACTTTGATGTCCTTATGCCCACTTCAGCTGTCTTCCAACTAGTGCTAGTGAGGTAAATATTTTTCCATCCTGTTCTTTTTATTCTTTTTTTTTTAAAAGATTTTATTTATTTATTTGACAGAGAGGAGAGAGATCACAAGTAGGCAGAGAGGCAGGCAGAGAGAGAGGGGGAAGCAGGCTCCCTGCTGAGCAAAGAGCCCGATGAAGGGCTCGATCCCAGGACCCTGAGATTATGACCTGAGCCGAAGGCAGAGGCTTTAACCCACTGAGCCACCCAGGCACCCCTTGTTCTTTTTATTCTATTATATATTTAAGTTTAAAGTAGATTTCTTTTTTTTTTAAG
This sequence comes from Potos flavus, assembly GCA_028534135.1. Taxonomy (NCBI): domain Eukaryota; kingdom Metazoa; phylum Chordata; class Mammalia; order Carnivora; family Procyonidae; genus Potos; species Potos flavus. Next base: position 5,896,404 of record CM052893.1, on the reverse strand, counting down.
ATTTTATTTATTTATTAGAGAGAGAGAGAGTGCAAAAGAGCACAAGCAGGGGGAGCTACAGAGGGAGAGGGAGAAGCAGGCTCCCTGCTGAGCAAGGAACCTGATGTGGGTTTCATCCCAGGGCTCTGAGATCATGACCTGATCCAAAGGCAAATGCTTAACTGACTGAGCCACTGAGGTGCCCCTAAAGTAGATTCTTGTAGATAATATATAGGTGAACCTTGCCTTTTTATTTTTGGTTTCTTTAAAGTTTTTTCCTCTTTCTTTCAGATTGAGTCTCATTCAATATTTCATTTTTATTTCCATGCTGAGTTCATTATTTGTGCACTATTTTAAATATTTTTAGTGGTTTTCGTTGTCCTAGACTTTAAAATATATATTTTAATTAATTAGTCAACTTCAAAAAATATACTACTTTATATATAAAATAAAGACCTTATCTCCTTTTCTCTTGGTCAGGTGAGCAAGTGCTGATGTCCTCTCTCTCTTTGTCTTCCTTCCTTAGGTTTTAGGTTTGTTGTCTGCCCTAAAATTTAAACTCTATGGTGTATTCAAGAAAAGCTATGAATTTGTGGATTACCTTTTTTTCTTTCCTTTTTCCCCCTGTGTTAGAGCAATGCTCTTTCTAGCTTTCCTCCATCCTAAGCAGATTTTTAAAACCAGAAGTTTCCTTATAAATAACTATTGGAGTGTGGTACATGAACAATGAATCCTGTAACACTGAAAAAATAAAATAAAAGTATTTGGGGAAAAAAATAAAATAAAAAAATAAATAACTATTGGAAACCTGTCATTTAAAAAATTAAGATGGTAGAGACTGGTTGGTTGGGAAGATGGTGGAGTAGGAGGATCCTACGTTTACCTTGTCCCTTAGATACAACTAGATAACACCCATATCGATGTATATAACCCAAGAAATGACCCAAAGACTTGCAGAACAAACTCCACAACTAAAGGCAGAGAAGAGGCCACATCAAAGAAGGTAGGAAGGGTAAAGCCTTGGTCTGGGAGGGAAACGAACTGTGGGAGGGAGCTAGTGGTGCAGACAAGGGCAGAAAACAGACCTTCACACCAGGGAGCCCATGAATGGGGGAGGATGAGTCTCTGTAACATTTGCCTTTGAAAGTGAGAGGGGCCCAATTTCCTGAGTTCTTAAAACCTGCAGCACTTAAAGCTTGGAATTTAAAAAAATGGCAGGCTTGGCTCTGGAAGAACCCCAAAGGCATTAGAAAGTGGAGCCACTTCCCCCCCTCCCCCGGCTTTAAAGAGATAACATGACAAACAGCCCATGCAGATACAGCCTAGAAGCAGCAGTTTGAAAAACTCTGGGGGCAGATGGAAGGCAAAGTGATGTGCTCATCTCGGAGCTTGGCCCAGAGAGATCCCTCTAGGAACAAAGAAGAGGGCAGGTACCATTTCCAGCTTCCACCCCATACCTGAGCATAAACAACTGCTAACTATGGGAACTAGTGCACACCAACATTCCTTACCTAACTTGCTTGCACCAAGCTCTGACACCCTGCACTTGGGTGGATTCACCCTTCCCACTCACCTGAGTCCCACGCTGTGGATCCCTCCCCCAGAAGACCTGTGCCAACCTTGCCAACACCACGTCTCCTGAACTATGTGTGACAGAGAATTTAGAGTAATGATCAAAAAGATAGTGACTGGACTGGAGAAAAGAGTGGAGGACATCAGCGACATCCTTACCACAGAGATAAAAAAGAATCACTCAAGAACACAATAAATGAAATTAAAAATATACTTGAATAAATAGCAGGCTAGATGGAGAGGAATGAATTAAAGAACTGGAAGACAGAATAATAGAAAGTAACCAAGCTGAGAAAAGGACAGGAAAGAAAATTATGCAAATTGAGATCAGTCTTAAGGAACTCAGTGACTCCATCAAGTGAAATAACAATGAAATTATAGAAATCTCAGAAAACAAGAGAGAGATAAGGGGACAGAAAATTTATTTGAAAAAATAATAGTTGCAAAAAAAAAAAAAA
>CM052893.1:5860855-5893895 GCA_028534135.1 Potos flavus | reverse complement strand
TTTTTCAGCAGAAACTTTTCAGACCAGAAGAGAGTGGTGAAAGGGAAAAGTGCTGAAAGGGAAAAATCTGTAGCCTCAAGGCAAAAAACAGTGATAGATATGCAAAGTACAAAGAGAAAGAAATGCAAGTTACTAAAAAAAATCCAAGAAATCTATGTTACTAAAGAAAGCCACAGGGTGCCTGGGTGGCTCAGTCCTTAAGCCTCTGCCTTGGGCTTAGGTCATGATCCCAGGGTCCTGGGATGGAGCCCCTCATTGGCCTCCCTGCTCAGCAGGAAGCCTGCTTCTTCCTCTCCCTCTCCCCTGGCTTGTGTTTCCTCTCTCGTTGTCTCTCTGTTAAATAAATAAATAGAATCTTTAAAACAAAAAGTTATTAAAAAGAAAATAAAAGAAAGCCACTAAACCAGGAAAGAGAGCAAGAGGAGAAAGGATCTGAGAAAATCTATAGAAACAACCACAAACGGGGGGAAAAATGGCAATAAATAGATGTTTATCAATTATTAGTTTGAATGTAAATGGACTAAATGCTCCAATCAAAAGACACAAGGTGCCAGAGTGGATTAAAAAAAACAAGACCCATCTATATGCTGACTAAAAGAGATTCATTTCAGACTGAAAGGCACCTGAAGATTGTAAGTGAGAGGGTAGAGTAACATTTATCATGCAAATGGGTACTAAAAGAAGGCTGGGGCAGCAGTACTTACACCAGACAAAATAGACTTGAAAACAAAAACTGTAACAAGAGACAAAGAAGGACACTATATACCAATAAAAGGGAGACTCCAACGAGAGGATATAACAACTGTACATATTTATGCACCAAAATACATAAAACAGTTAATAACCACCATAAAGAAAGTAGTTGATAGTAATACAAAAATAGTAGGGGACTTTAACACTCCACTTACATTGATGGACACATCATCCAAACAGAAAATCAACTAGGAAACAGTGGTTTCAAATGACACAGTGGACCAGACAGATTTCATAGATATATTCAGAACAGTCCATCCTAAAACAGCAGAATACACACTCTTGTCAAGTGTATACAGAACATTTTCCAGAATAGGTCGCATATTAGGCCATAAAACAAATCTCAACAAATTCAAAAAGACTGAAATTATGCCACACATCTTTTCTGACCACAATGCTATGAAACCAGAAATCAATCACAGGGAAAAAATCTAGAAAGGCCACAAAGATATGGAGTTTAAATAACATGCTATTAAACAATGCATGAGTCAAACAAGAAATCTAAGAAGAAATAAAAAACTACATGGAACAAATGAAAATGAAAACACAATGCTCCAAAATCTTTGAGATGCAGCAAAAGTGGTTCTAAGAGGGAAGTTTTATAGCAACACAGGCCTACCTCAAGAGGCAAGAAAAATCTCAAAGAAACGACCTAAATTTACACCTAAGGAGCTAGATAAAGAAGAACAAGCAAAACCCAAACCCAGTAAAAATTCATTCCATGAGGCCAATATTACCCTAATACCTAAACCAGATAAAGTCTCTACAGAAAAAAGAGAACTAGAGGCCAATATCCCTGATGAATATAGATGCAAAAATCCTCAAAAAAGTATTATCAAACCAAATCTAACAACATATTAAAAAAATCATACACCATGACCAAGTGGGATTTATTCCTGGGATGCAAGGGCAGTTTAATATTTGCAAAACAGTCAACGAGATAGGTCCCATCAATAAGAGAAAGGATAAAAACCATATCGTCATTTCAATAGAAGCAGAAAAAGCATTTGACAAAGTACAATATCTATTCATGAAAAAAACCTTCCGCAAAGTAGGTATAGAGGAAACATATCACAACATAATAGTGTCTTTATATAAAAATCCACAGCTAACATCATACTCAATGTAAAAAATGGAGAGATTTTCCCCTAAGGTGAGGAACAAGACAAGGATGTCTAACTCTCACCACTTTTATTCAACATAGTACTGGAAGTTCTAGCCACAGAAATTAGATAACATAAAGAAATAAAAGTAAATACCACAATGGTAAGGAAGAAGCAAAACTTTGACTATTTGTAGACCACAAGATACTATATATAGAAACCCTTAAGACCCCACCAAAACACTATTAGAATTGATAAATGAATTCAGTTAACTCACAGGATACAAAAGCAATGTACAGAAATCTGTTATATTTCTATACACCAACAATGAAGCCGCAGAAAGAGAAATTAAGAAAATAATCTCATCTGCAATGCATCAAAACCAATAAAATATCTAGGAATAAACTTAACCAAGGAGGTGAGGAAGACCTGTACCCTGAAAACCATAAAACACTGATGAAAGAAATTGAAGATAATACAAAAAAATGGAAAGACATTCTAGCGCATGGCTTGGAAGAAGAAATATTGTTAAAGTATTTATACTATGCAAAGCAATCTACGTATTTAATGCAACCCTTATCAAAATACCAACGGCCTTTTTCACAGAACTAGAACAAATAATCCTAAAATTTGTATGGGATAAAAAAAGCCCTTGAATAGCCAAAACAATCTTGAAAAAGAAAAGCAAAATTGAAGATATCATAATTCCATATTTCAAGTTATATTACAAAGCTGTAGCAACAAAATCACTATGGTACTGGCATAAAAACAGACACATTGATCAAGAGAATAGAACAGAAAAACCAGAAATAAACCCACAATTATATGGTCAATTAATCTTTGGCAAAGCAGGAAAGAATATCCATTGGGATAAAGACAGTCTCTTAAACAAATGGTGTCAGGAAAACCGAGCAGCCACATGTAAAAGAATGAAACGACCATTTTTTTTTTCACCATTCACAAAAATAAACTCAAAAGGATTAAAGACCTGAATGTGATATGTGAAATCATAAAAATTCTTGACGAGAGCACAGACAGTAATCTCTCTGACATGAGCCTTAGCAACATTTCTCTAAATATGTCTCCTGAGGCCATGGAAATAAATGCAAAAATAAACTATTGAGACTACATCAAAATAAAAAGTTTCTCCACAGTGAAGGAAATAATCAAGAAAACTAAAAGGGAACCTACTCAGTGGGAGAAGATATTTGCAACTGACATATCCAATAAAGGGTTAGTATCCAAAATATATAAGGAACTGATACAACTCAATACCCCCAAACAGAATAATCCAATTAAAAATGAGAAGATGGGAACAGACATTTCTCCAAAGAAGACATACAGATGACCAAAAGACACATGAAAAGATGTTCATCATCACTTATTTTTAGGGAAATGCAAATCAAAACTACAAGGAGATAGCACCTCACACCTATCAGAATGGCTAAAATCAACAACACAAGAAACAACAGGTGTTGGTGAGGATGTGGAGACAATGGAACCCTTGTGCACTGTTGGTAGAAATGCAAATGGTACAGCCATTGTGGAAAACAGAATGGAGTTTCCCCAAAAAGTTAAGAATAGAACTACCCTCTGATCCAGCAATCGCACTACTAGGTATTTACCCAAAGAACACAAAAACACTAATTCAAAGGGGGTACATATACCTCTATGTTCATAGCCGCATTATTTATAATAGTCAAGATATGGAAGCAGTCCAAGTTTCTTTCAATAGATGAATGCATAAAGAAGCTATGGTATATATATACAATGGACTATTACTCAGCCATAAAAAGAATGAAATCTTGCCATTTGCAACAACATGGATGGAACTAGAGAGTATTACGCTAAGTGAAGTAAGTCAGAAAAAAACAAATGCCCTGTGATTTCATTCATATGTGGAATTTAAGAAACAAAACAAACAAAGGGAAAGAGTAAGAGAGAAACAAACCAAGAAACAGATTCTTAACTCTAGAGAACAAACTGTTGGTTACTAGAGGGGAGGTGGGTGGGAGATGGGGGAAATAGGGGGAGGTGATTAAAGATTACAATTATCATGATGAAAAATAAAATAAAATTATAAAAGAGTCGAGATTAAGTTGAAAACAGAGAAAAGATAGGAACAAATCTCAAGAGCTGGTACTTAAAAGCAAAAAAGGCCAATAAAACTTTATCTAACAAAGCAAGGGGAAAAGAGAAATCTTGAATACACCAAATAAATGAAGTAATGTACATCAAGAAAGAAGAGATTACAAATTTCTAGCAAGGGCTGTTGGAAATCTATTTGGTGCCCTTGGTAATTTCTCAATCAAGACAAAAAACATGGATGTGCAACCACTTGGAGAGTCAGCTACCCCAGGAAAGGGGAAAGAGAAATTGTCTCCTGGTTTACGCCTTCGGCCCTTTCAAGCTGCACATCTCAGGACAATATGCACAGTCACTCACCCATGGCACTGTCATCATTTGCATATTTCAAAGAAACAAATATTTGGCATAATTAAAAAATATATAGATATCATGAATTTGGTCAAGAAGGTGAGGACAACATTTATTCAACTGGAAGCTAAATTCTCCTCTGAAACTTACACAGCATTAAATTTCCAATTAAGAGTTTCCAAATATGGAGGTCACTGAATGAAAGAATGGGGAACACTGAAAGTAGGTATCTTTGGTTCTTATTCCATAGGAAAAAACATTTCTCTCTCTCTCTGAATAAACTGGAAGGTTTTGACTGAGTGCTATCACTGTTCTACTCCATCAGTCGTTTTTTTAAGGCAGGGCACTCACTTCTCAGTTGAAAGAAAACAGTCTAGCCCCAAATTCCCAGGAATTCAGTGTGAGTTTATTCCTCTGGCTTTCTTTTTCTCAGTCCTGTAGACAACTCTAAAGTATTAAAAAATAGCTCAGGAATGAGACCTTAGCAAGGTCAGACTCTGACTGTATGTTCATCTGAATATTTCTAATATTTAGTTCCACCTTCTCTTTTGGGATCAAGGTTGCGATACCAAAGAGCTACAGCTGAGCTTTGCTCTGGCTCCCTTAAGATAATAAGGCTTGCAATAGAAGTTTCCATTAAATTAGAAAAAAATGAATGGCATAAGTCTTTCGTGAATCATAAAGTATATGCATTATTTTTCGGTTAGAAATATTTGCAGGTGGGAAACAGATGGCGGCATGGTGGCAAAATTACCCTCCAACATGGCAAGATGAAGAAGGGGACTCAGGGCCACCCATTTATGTCCTGAACACAAAAGAAGAAATCTAGTAAGTGCAAAAAAAAAAAAAAAAATCGTGTTAGCAATAATCAATACCATCTTCCCCCAAAAGAGTTGGCAGGGACCCTGGAGCTTTCTGCTGAGTCCATCCTAATCCTTCTATCCAGTGCTGTTCATCAAATGTGTGTTGGCTCTGGATGCCACAGACATCTTAGGGCTGTGCAAAGAATTAAGGAATCCATGGAAATAGAAGCAAAGCAAAGGACAGAGAGAAGAATTTTCCTCAAGTTCTAATTGTCATTGAAAGGGTAGATAATTTTTATTTTTGTTCTGTGTGTGTGTTAGTGAGAGAGAAAAAGAGAGTGTGTGCACATGAGTTGGGGGGGTGGGGGCACAAGGAGAGGGAGAGAATCTCAGGAAGGCTCCACACCCAGCGCGGAGCCTAACGCGGGGCTCGATCTCACAACCTGAGATCATGACCTGAGCCAAAATCAAGTGTCAGACACCTAACTAATTGAGCTACCCAGGAGCCCCTCTTTGTTTTTTAAATAACAGCTTTATTGAGATATAGTTCACGTGCCATGAAATTTACTCTTTTAAATCTACTCTTTTAAATTGTACAATTCAGTAGCTTTTAGCACACTTCATACCATCACCATCACCTGTCTGTGAAATGTTCCAGCATTCCCAAAGGAAACCTCATCTTGGTCAGCAGTCACGCTCAACCCCCACGGCCTCGAAACCCCAGCTACCGACAGTCTGCTCTGCCTCTGTTTATTTTCCTAATTTGGAGAGTCTGCATAAATGGGATTACGTAGTCTGCATAAATGGGATTATGTAATATGTGATTCCCCCCTCCCTTGGCTTCTTTCACTTAGAGTAATGTTTCAAGTTTCATCCAGATGGTAGCATGTTATCAGTATTTCACTATTTTTTTTATGGCTAAATAATACTCTTTTGTATAGAAATACTACACATTTTTTTCTATTCATCAGATAAGGGATATTTGGGTTATTTCCATTTTTTTCCCATTATGAATAATGCTGTTACCAACATTTACATAAAGCATTTTTGTAGACATAGGTTTGCAGTTAAGTTGAGGTATGCCTAACAGTTAAATTGCTGGGTCATTTGTTAACCATTTTTAGGAACTGTCGAACTGTTTTCCAAAGTGGTTAAATTTCCAATTTCTCCATGGCCTTGCCAACATTTGTTATTGGCTTTTTATTTTTAGTCATCCCAGTAAGTATGAAGCATATCTTAGTGTATTTATGATTTATGTTTCCCTAAAAATGAATGATGCTGAGTACCTTTGCCTATGCTTATTGGTCATCTGTCCATCTTTGGAGAAATCTCCATTCAGATTCTTTTCCATTTGCCAACTGCATTGTCTTTTTATTGTTGAATTATAAGTATTCTTTATATATTCTGGATATATGTCCCTTATCGGACATATGATTTGTAAGTTTTTTTTTTCTTATTCTGTGGGGTTTCTTTTGATTTCCCTGATGGTCTGTGTGGATTTTCTGAATTGAATTAGAATTCAAACAAACAAAACAACAACAAAAAAGGATGGAAATAGGGGCTAAGATGCTTGATCAACATGTCAGAAAAGTAAGGAAATTTTCTCATGAATTTGAACTTGGACAGTTATATCACTTGGTAAGCACATAATGTGAGATCTACTGTCTTCCCTCGCCCTCCCCCCCCAGGCATTTTCCTTTCTTTTTGTGCCTCAATATTTGGCCTGGATTGGTTGAATTTACCAAAAGAGGAGAGAAAAAAGGGGAAAGAAGATGAGATGGGAGGGAGAGGAAGGAAACAGAAAAGAAAATGAGCAAAGGGGGGAGGGAAGAAGGTCAGCAAGAGACTACTCTCTTCATCTGAGAAAAGAAATAATATCTTCTATTTTGGGTGGACCCTCTGAAGAGAACTATAATTCATAAATTATGACAATTAATTATATATGTATTTTATAGTTTATACATATTTCACATGTCTCTATTTTGGAAAAGTATAAATTAAAAAATATAAAAATTCCAGCAGGTGTGAGTAAGTCTCCAGCTGTCTACAGGTAATTTCATCACTCAGATTTCCTCGATGTTGGCAAAGGTTGAGGCTTTTTGGGGAGCTGATTTAGAAAACCAAATAAATGCAGGGGATAAGTAATGTCTGTGAAAGCCATTATTGTTATTATATTTTAAAGAGATACTTGGGTAAAGGAGGTAAAAAAACAAAACAAAACCTCAATGCCCAGCCACTGGTCATGCATCTGAAAACAGATAAAAAGAACTGCACACATTTACATGCAATTATGGAAGGTATAGAAAAATCATGTTCCTAGAAATCAAATTTCCCTTTACCCCACTAATGTCAAAAACCCAAGTGAAGGTGGGGGAAGTAGCGTCAAGACTACTTTGGTATGTGAAAAATGACCATACTTGACGCAAGTGAAACTGTATATACCCCGGGAAGGTTGGATCAATTTTTTTCCAGTGGGTTGCCAAATGCTTTTGAAATTAAAAAGCATTCTCCAGCAGGGTTCTCGAGGCATGTCTACTTTCCAGATTCACTGACATCTTGCAAACACTGAGCCATGTCAATTACCAATCCATCAGGATACTCCATTTGTAAATATAATTTGGGGCAAGAGAAAGACAGCAGAAACAAAGAAAGGGAGTTTTCGATACGGCCTCCTTAAATTCATAACATCTGCTTTTATATGTGGAAACAAATCACACACTGGATACACTAACGTCAATTTGATAGATACCATGGGTGTATGGCGGGTGTGGACAAAAAGGGACCTCACCTCTACATGACTCTGGGAACCTTTTCACTTTCAAAACCTTCACTTCCTGACTTCGGGGAAGCCCCACCTACGTGATGTCACTCAAGTGTCCGATTCCTTCTGCAACTTATTACACAGCTTAGCATTTCTATACTTGGTTTAGACACAATGCATCTACAAGGATTTCTATATTGGCTTTTAGATCTTTGAAGGCACTTTTCTTCTGTGGGTTTTGTGCTGCTCTGACTAGCCCACTAATTCTCCTTCCACCCTTCCACAGACTTCCACCGTCTGACTGTTTCCTCCCCGGCCAATCTCAGCTTAGCCTTCGCAGAAACAATTCATCATCCTGCAAAGGGCTTTTTCCTAAGGAAGAGGACAAGTGATAGGGAGCACATACTAGGGGAGAGGGGTTTTCCCAGTTAGAATAGCTTCCCACCCTCCTCTTTCCAGTCCTGCCTTTCCTTACATTCTTTTTCCCACAAGCAAAATGTTCGTTTTTGAGAGGGAGCAAGAACAGAACTCAGTACTTTGAAATAAGGAAATTAAGTGATTACAGCCTGAATCGTGTTTACCACATGTAGCAATATTTCTAGGACAAGCCGCCTTCACGGTCTTGAGGTTTCGATGCCCCTTTGCAAGAGGGCATCTTCTCCAGGACACGTTGTAACTTTTATTTATGGAAAATTAATCCAAGCCGTTTTACTTCCTCAGTCTGATACATAGCCTGTCTGTGGCTCGAAGGAAACAGATGCCCTCCAGCCTCCAGCTGGAAGTGAAAAGTAGACTATGCAAAAAAGCTTTTATCAAATCTTCACCACCATAAACACATGGGAACCAACGAGAAGCCTTTAGATCCTTACCGGAGTGATGTGTGTAATTAAGGAATGGTGAAAGCTGATGCCCTTCTAGAACACACTCACATCTGCCTACACAAGCCCATGCACATGAGTGGGGCTGAATACCACCAGCCTCTTCTCTGTGGCCCAGAAGCAGCATTCCACGCTCAAGCTCCCCACCAATCCCAAGACCTACTCAAAGTGGGGAGCATGTCAAGAGACACGGATTTCATTCAGCAAGTGATCTTCCACCCCTGCAGTTACTAAAGGTTTTTTGAAATCCTTCCCCATTTTCTTTTCCAGTGGAGAGAGACAATCTTTAATAAGGTTCTTTCAAATAATTAACTGAATGTTACTCAAAATTATTCACTAACTAGGTGTTGGCTGACACTGATAAGTTGTTCAGGAAGAAAGCCAACTTGGGGAAAATAGCAGAATTTTCCCTTCTTTACAATCCACAGACTCCTGATCCATTTACGGGCTACCGTGGCCCATGTTAGGATGTGTTTGCGTGTCCTGAGGTGTGAGTTGTATGCAAAACCGTGTTACGGATGAAAAGAGAAGAACCAAAAAACCTGAAACATATTTTGGCTTCGCAAATGAGAGTGGACTTCAGCTCACTCTTATTGTAAGGTCCCTGTCACTCACTTGCTTTCTAGTAGCTTCTGTGGAGGAGGACGCAAGTCGGCTACAGCAGGATCCTGGAGACAGCAGTGACAGTAAGAGCTCCCGGGGATGATGGTAATCATGAACACTTACACCATCTTTAATAACTGCCTGAGTTCTAAGTATTATCTCATTTAATCTTACAACAACACGATGAGGTCAAGACTGTTTTAATCCTCAATTTACAGGTCAGGAAACCAAGCCCAGGAGAGGGACAGGGACTTACCCCAAATGACCCATCTAGTAAATACATCCACGGGCGTGTATTGCTTATGTGAAAGCAGTCTGAAGTAGATCATGGCAGAGTTAATGATCATTAAACACCTGTTTCTCCAAAGATTTAGAAAGGCCACTTGTTCATGCTTTTTTGGATGAACTGCCATTTGCCTTTTTTTTTTTTTTATAAAGATTTTATTTATTTATTTGACAGAGAGAGAGATCACAAGTAGGCAGAGAGGCAGGCAGAGAGAGAGAGGGGGAAGCAGGCTCCCTGCTGAGCAGAGAGCCTGATGCGGGGCTCGATTCCAGGGCCCTGGGATCATGACCTGAGCCGAAGGCAGAGGCTTTAACCCACTGAGCCACCCAGGCGCCCCTGCCATTTGCCTTTGAAATATTTCAGCAATTTTTACTCAATCAGAGGATAAGGAGGGAAAGTTCCCATCAGTGTAGGGTGGGAAATGTCAGCTTGAGGAGAAGGTGGCTCTTCGCCAGGTTCCCAATATACACTTTGGGAAAGCATTTTCCAAGTGCATATGTAAGGGTGCAACCCCAAACCTATGGATCAGAGTCTCCAGCCCTTTTTAAAAACAATCACATAAACAAACAAAAAGCAAGTGGTAATGACACACGGTCCTTAATTAAGAATAAAAATTAAGATAAAATTAAGATAAAAATAAGATAAAAAATTAAAATAAAATTAAGAATTAATAACCTTATAGACATTTGTTTATCCATTTTATTATTGTGGATGATGGAATAGTTGTAGCGCTTAGAGTAAGCTTTGGCTGGACACAAGAAGAGATGACTTGGGCCAACAAATGAAATATGCATGTCTTGAATATCAGAATAATAGAAACATGCTACTGATGAGAAGAAGTTTCCAACTTTAGTTTTTGACTTAATGACTTCTTTTTTCTTTTTTGCTGAAAATACAGTCTGGTAAGTATAAACCTGTCAAAGATGATGGACAAAGAAGCACCTGGAAACTAACAACTCCAAGGTGGTCTAGACAGAGGGGAGATGGCAAATTGTTCTTTAAAATAGTTTCGGGATGAGAGCTTTTCTTATGTACAAATTTATACGAGAAGTGCAATATATACAATACCTCCTTGATCAATTGAAACAACCACATTTAAGATTGTAATGGGGCTGGGACGACAGTATACTTTTGCATTATTTATGAGGTGAGAGGATTTTAAAGGTTTTTCGGAGCACATCTTTAACCTGCTTAAATATGCCAACTTATTTTGAGCACCACTGAGCAAACCAAGCTAGTTAAAGGTAATTTATCTGCTCACTAAAGTAACAACTGTTGCTAAACATCGGCACGTATAGCTGGTTTGATGTGTTACATTAGCCATGAACTTGAAAATAATGAAACAGCACTCCTTCTAGCCAGATTTCACTCATTTGCACTGAGTTTATCTGTAGTCATGTCGAACGAGTAAGTTTTATAGATGAGCTTCTGGGACTCTGCTACTTATTATAAAGCCAAAGAAAAGAGAGAAGGGAAGAAGTTCCAATGAATTTAGGCCCACCAGGTAGGTAATAATTTAAAACCATTCCAGATGTCTAAGAGTGCTTTAGTTTCCTCATAAACAGTGTCGATTAATAGTGGATTAATATACTAAGGCTCCCTTCCTTGTCCATCCATGAGTAGCTCCCCAAACACAGGAAACAATTCCAACCAAATGGTTTTAAATTAGTGCAGATCAACCTAATTGCTTTCCTTCTTCAGAATGGGAACTCTCGAGAATCTCGTAATTGTCCACAAAATCTGTGAATAAATATTCTCTTTCAAGAATAGGCCAGGACCCTCATTGCTAGGCTCAAGATTCTAGTTGCTAATGAGGTCTTAAAACAGAGGATTCCAACGGAAGGCCAACTGATGGATTTCCATTAATCCCTTATCACTACGACGCCAAGGAGTGCTTGGGGAGATCATTATCACAGGACCTTCCCTGTGGGGAAGGACATCTCTGGACCCTGGACTGGGTCTACAGACCAGTCCAGAGGACAAGACAGGACCAACAGGAAGAGGCTGGAGCAAATGAAGATTAAGGCTCTGAGACTGGGGACTTGGACAAGACATTAAGAACCTAGCCCTTCACCACTGAGCTTTTGCTCACTCCTTGAAATAGGTGTCAATCACTGTGTGCATCTAGATAAAACGGGTTAACTGAGTGTTCTTGAGTTCTCCTTGGTTCTCACCAATGCTTTGAACCAGGCTTCCAGGTTAAAGCCTGTCCAGCTTCTAGAATCAGCTCTTCCTCCAGTCCCTATGGACTGAAATGCTACCATGATTGCCCACATCACAGACCTGCTAAATATATTCACTGCTGAACGCCCAACTGTTCTTTGTGTAAGTATTACCAGCCCTAGCCTTGCCTACATTCCAACTCTCGATTGATGTCTAGCCCAAGTCAGAATAGACCCCAACCCCTTCCCATTCATCACAACTCTGTAAGTCATAACACAACACCACAATGCTTCTGAGCATTGTGCTTGGGAATACACACTTCATCTAACATTTTTCTTATCTGTAAAATCTGTCACTCTGTCCCGGAGAGAAATCAACCTGGAAAATTTTCTTCGTGAACCTCTTCTAGGGCCCTCTTTCTCTTCCCAGATCCTTTCCAATTACTATTCTGGTGCTGAATTTCCCCGACTATTTTCAAACAGGTTTTCAAGCAAGACAAGATGTCATTTCAATGATTCTCTCGGCTTCGAGAGGAAGATGTTCACATATGCTGCCAGCTACGAATGCATTAATTAACACTCAGACCACAATGTAACTTCCACCAAATTACAAGCTGCTGTCATGCCGCAGCATCTGTGCTATTGTAGAACAGAAAAAAAAATAATTGACTTCAGAAAAATACGTACTAAATCTGACCCCATCAAGAAGCCACTGATCTCTCCACTTGCGTAGAAAGGACACACACATTTTATAATTCAGGAAATGGCTTGCTTTGAGTCTTTCACATTCTACTTCGGTGCAAAGACGCTTTGCTGTGAGACTGAAAATCTGAGACTAATTGCTAGAGTTTTCTTTGGTACTACGATACATCGAGAAATTACCCAGGAAACATGCAAACAGCTTCTGAGGGTGAGCTGGATATTCCCGGGACCCTTAAGAAAATACACGAATTGCTGTATGTAATTGTTGACATAAACATTTTATTTTATGTTATTTTTAAAGATTTTATGTATTAATTTGACAGAGAGAGAGAGATCACAAGTAGGCAGAGAGACAGGCAGAGAGAGAGGGGGAAGCAGGCTCCCTGCTGAGCAGAGAGCCCGATGCGGGGCTCGATCCCAGGACCCTGAGATCATGACCTGAGCCGAAGGCAGAGGCTTTAACCCACTGAGCCACCCAGGCGCCCCTCTCTTTTGAAGGTTTTTACAGAGCTGATTTCTTAGGTGCCAATCAGCGGAACATTCCAGACCCTGGGAAAGAATCAGGAATGCCTCATACTGTCTGAGGTGGGAGAACAGCAAGGTGGAGCGAACAGGGGGAGGCCATCGGGCAATAGGGGAGGCACCATTGGCAGAGAATTCAAAAACGGTACAAAGACTCACAAAAAGCCAGTTTGGTTCACCTGGTGCCAAGGATTCTAAATCGGTTCAGTGACCATTCCTCAAGAAATGGCGGGTTTCATCTCTACCCTTCCGGTTCCAGTTTGTTCCTTAGGCCCCCACTCTGCACTGCTGTGAGGGTACAGGAAGCTGGGTCACTAGTCTGGGTCTGCCTATGCCTGGGCTGCTCTGGACTGTGGTTCTAGAATAGTTCCTGGCTCTATTACCGACCACAGACAGACCCTGGAAGACCAGGGCCCTCATCTGTGAGACGCAGATATTCATGCCTACTTTGCAGAGAGTCGGGAGGGGATCCGAGAAAACACGTGTAAAATATCTACTATATAGCCTAAGACATGAGCAGTGCTCAGCAAATGATCGCTTTTACTGCATACCAACCAAAGTCTTTGACACTGATTTTAATATATGTATTTCAACATATATTTAATGAGATCAGATGCTTAACATCCCAGTGGGTTTCCATCCCCCTTCCTTTGACGTCAGTGAAGAGGTCTCTATCTGAGTCACGACAGTGGGAAACACACTGGTTCCTTAACAAGTGGAGTTGATTAGAAAAAAAATTCTCTCAAAATAGGAGGCCCGTGGGGAAAACCATAGTGCTATCTTTGCCGGGGAAAGATGTTCTGGTAAACTGGTCCCGAATGTGCGTGTGTGTCAGAACCATCTGGAAATCTTGTTAGAACTCAGATTTCTGGCACTGGTGTTACTGATTCAATGGGTTTGTGCTGGGGCCCACGGATTCCCAAGAGGTGCTGCTGCTATTGGTACGGATGCAAAGATCCCATACTGTGAGCCACTGTTCTAGAAGGCAGGGATTCTCAGACTTAAACACAGGCTCCAATTACATGGGGCGTCTTACTAAGATGGAGACTCCGATTCCACAGGTTGGGGATGAGGCATGAGAATTCTGCATTTCTACCAAGCTCCCAAATAGTGTTGATTCTGCTGGTCTGCAGACCTAGTGTGGTGTCGGCAAGGTGTGGGAGCTGCCTCATGCAGGACGGTAGCTAAAAGCCACGTGTGGCTATCGAGCACTTAAAATACAGCCTGAATTCGGAAGTGCTTAAAAGGAAGGGTAAAACACTGGATTTAGAAGACTTGATATACACAGAAGTAAAATATCTCAATTTTCCATATCGATTGCATACTGAAATGCTGACATTTTATTTTAGCTGGATAGTGTTAAATAAAATACTGATGATTTTTACCTTTTTAAAAACTTGTTTTTTAACGTGTAAAAAATTTAAAATAATGTGTGTGTCCCATTATACTTCTATCAGGATAGCACTGCTGGAGAGAATGGGAAAATGCCCTCTGCCTCCTGAGCCCAACACGAATCTTGAAGCAGCTCCATGGGAGGATTTCAAATTAGAGCCTTGCTGCTTTCATGCCTCCTTGATGCTGCTTTCATCTCTCTAAAATACTTCTTTGATTAAGTTAAGGTAAAAAATCTTCAATGGCCCTCCACTGTTTAAAAGATAGACGTTTGGGGCACCTGGGTGGCTCAGTGGGTTGGGGCCTCTGCCTTCGGCTCAGGTCATGATCTCAGGGTCCTGGGATCGAGCCCCGCATCGGGCTCTCTGCTCGGCGGGGAGCCTGCTTCCCCCTCTCTCTCTGCCTGCCTCTCTGTCTACTTGTGATCTCTCTCTGTCAAATAAATAAATAAAAAATCTTAAAAAATAAATAAATAAATAAAAGATAGACATTGGTCGGTTAAGTGCTTGATTCAAAGGCTCAGTCAGTTAAGCACCTGACTCTTGGTTTTGGCTCAGGTCGTGATCTCAGGGTCCTGATCTCAAGGTCATGAGATCCAGCCCCAGGTTGGACTCTGCACTCACTGGGGAGTCTGCTTGAGATTCTCTCCCTCATCCCCTCCCCCCACTCACATTCTCCCTCTCTCTCTGTAAAATAAATAAATATATTTAAAAAAGACAGACCTCGATCTCTTAAATTTAGCATCCCAGGCCATCCATAGTCTTTCCAATCTCCTTTTCCAATTTGTGTACAATTAACTTCCCTAAAGCCCAAGGCATAGAAGTTACTTGCTGATTGGTGGATTCATGATTTTGACCAGTATCAAAAAAGTGGATTTCTAAACCAGCCTTGCCTCACATCGGTCCTTCAGGGTAAATGCTTTGATCTCTACTCACTGGTAAAAGTTGAGATTATAATTTCTACCTTCAAAGATTGACATGAGGTCTCAACGTCATTTTATAGATATATAAAGACCTGGTGAGTTTCCATTCCCCTCCCTGCATATTAATGAAGACAAATGCAGGACCGATTTTTTTTATGTCAGCTGCTCTTCGTAAGTGATGGCTGGTCTGCCTTCGCTCTTACCCAACTGTCCCCTAGAGGTCAGGAAGCCCTGTGATTCAGGGAACTAGGGAATCCTCCGCCAATGGCATGTAACTCGCAGCTGCTCTGTCATGTCAATTAAACCCAGCAAAGTGTGATTCTGACACCGGGAACCGGGTATCCTAAGACTCTACAGACACTTACAGAGGTTCCCCAAAGGAATTCTCCAAATGGGTGTGAGTTTTAAGTGTTTCGGTAAAAGTGTTGATGTTTTTACTATGCTGAGATGGTTATATCTACTTCTCTATCTATATCCACATCCACATCCATGTCTACACCATCATGGCCAAGACTCGCTCCTACCTCTTCTTCCATCCCTCGATCACGTCATTTCACTCTGTGATAGTCTCTGTTCCCAGATTCTCAAATACAGTCAAGGGCTGATAGAAAGCCACCACAGTAGGGAAGGGGTAATGGGGGTTTTATTTTATTTTATCTTAATTTGGATAGGAGAAACAGCAAAAGGAATGTTAAATATTAACATAATGCCCACTAACTCCCTCCCTAACTCAAGTATTCACTTTTTAACATAATTTGTAATTTCCCCTAATGAGGGCAGCTGGTTATAAACTACAGTATGTTTTTGCTGTACTGCAATTTAAATGTTTTATTAAAGCACCATTCCTTGTTAAATATTTGTAATGTCATCAAATGGGTGTCTAGACTAATGGGACTAGCGGATCTCCAAGACAGAGGTCCCCAAACTTGCTCCAATCACGGCACTCCTGGTGTCTCAATAACTTAGGGGGGCCAGACCCCTCAGGCCAAAAGAAAACCTAAGAATTTGATTTATTGAGTAATGAGGCCCAAATGACTTCATTTGAGGATATGTCCTAACAACGTACTAGTTGTTTTTTTTTAAATGCACACAAAAATTAAGAGAAAATATTTTTTCAATTCCAAAAAATCACAATTACTCATTAATGGAATGTGTGCACCTATCTGACCCAACCTCTCAGACCTTGGAACCAGCTGAGACCCTGGCTCATGTCTTGATTTACAGAGTTTTTTGCCTAGGATGCAGTTTCTATCACAGTAATCACGGAAACGAAGATTCACAAAGAACGCTGAAATTATGAACTATTTTGAGATAGTAACTTATGCAGTGACCAGACCAACAGATTTTGCTGTGTTTTCCCTAAATGTAAAGCATCCTCCGGCACCTCTGTGAACGGGCTAGTGACTCAGGGTGCCTCAGGACCCAGTTTGGAAACCACCGCTCTGCCATCTTCTGCCTCTGCAAAGTTGTGATTCAAAGGATCTTAAAACTTGAAGCGAGTTTGAGTACCACTTGAGTAAGTGCCTTCTTCTCCCCTGTTGGAACTCAAATCCCATGGTGCTGTTGGAAAAAAACCAAGGGTCGGGAAAGCGCGAGACCCGTGGACAGAGGGGCGGGAGGCACGTAAGTACTTGGCTATTTTTCCCATAGGATCGGACAAATGGGGTCCTGAGATGAAAGGCAATCAGCAGATGTGATCCAAAAGTCAGAGCCTAGGTGGATGGCAGAACTTCCCTACTAAGCCAGGGGCACCCCTCTCCCAATCCCCATATTTGCTTTTTAAGTGAAGTAGCATGCCATGCGAAGCAATGATGAAAGACCTGAGTGATGGATGCCCACTGTGACAGCTGGTGGCCTCTGCTCTGTCATTTGGAATCCACCCGGGAACACACACATCTGTCACAGTGTGCTCCTTTCAACAAATGAACGAGGCTGTGTCCTAACCAGCTTGACCAGCCCCACGGCGCTTACCATAATGAATGAGGCTTCCTTTGCCAAACGCAGTGGAAACCTACCACGGGCCAGAAGCTTCTGAAAAATGAGGAACTACACACAGGGAGAGAGGAAGAAGCTGGCTAAAAGCAATTATCAATATATCAGGCTGTAAGCTAAAACTGAATAGTAGATACATGTATTATTTAGGAGAATTATAGCCAGGAATATTAATAAAGCAAACTCTGAGTACTGCATGTTCTTTTCATAGTTCTGATTTTTATTTTGGGGGGGAAGGAGAGCAAAAAATAACTGTAGCTATTTTCTCGATGGCCATAAACAAGATTGTTTTATTTTCAGAGAAGACAAGAACAAGGATAAGACAGCTCCAAGAGGCTCGCCTGGGGCATAGAGATATTACAGAAGGGAAATTTTATGTGGCAGAATCATTCTCATGATTCCCTTAAGGGTCTCTTGACGCCCCCGACTGCAGCTTTCATGGGCGTCTTTTACATTTTCCTAAGCTACG
This sequence comes from Potos flavus, assembly GCA_028534135.1. Taxonomy (NCBI): domain Eukaryota; kingdom Metazoa; phylum Chordata; class Mammalia; order Carnivora; family Procyonidae; genus Potos; species Potos flavus. The sequence continues at coordinate 5,876,111 of CM052893.1, read as the reverse complement.
CTGGCTAGGTCACTTAAATAAAATTAAAAGAATATGCCTCTCCACTTTTTTTTTATTTTTAAGGATGGCATTTTAAATTTAACTTGAGATGCTTATCCTTTTTTTTATCCCCCCCTTGGAAAGAATGGAAAAGCCTCACAGCTTGGGGTGTTGACCGTATTCCGGAGACCCTAGACCCCTGTGGCTTCTTGATGACGATCATAGGGCCAGCATCTGTCAGTGCGACTCAGAGTGATTACCCATAAAAAAGTGCTTGGCGACAATGCCAATTCATTATCCACATTACAGCCCAGAGTGTGGAGGAAGAAACGATAGGGTCAGTTTCCTGGCAGTCGTGCTCCGATGCATAAGTGAAGTATTTTTAAGACAATATGAATGCAATTTTAATACCCTGGCTGGTCACAGGCTATGTGCTAGGCACTACTCTATATTCTGTCAAGAATATGTATTTTTAAAGGTGTCCGAGAAAAGAAAAACTATGCAAACAGCTAACCTAGGAGTTGCAAAACAGAGGTAGTGCGAGAAAGATACATTTTAGCGCAAGAAAGATACATTTTATGAATTTTCAGAAGGAGAAAGACAATCAGTTATTGAAAAGCTACTCCGTCCTTTCTCTATTTTCTCATTTAACTTTGTGTCATCTTTGCCAAAGTCCCGTAAAAGAGTAGGATCACCAATTTACAGACCAGGAAACTGAGGTTTTCAAAGTTGACGCAATTTAGTCATGAACGGCACGAGGGATTGGAATGCACGTTTTTCCAACTCTAGAATTGATCTCTGTTCGGCATGCTACTTGAGGTAAACACACGAATAAGCATATTATCCATGTATTACAATGAAGACTTTAAAGAGATGATACCTGTGATGAAATATGAAGGGTAAAGTTTCTTATTAAAAACTTTAATTTTTCACTCAAGTCGAAGTAACATGTATATCATTCTAGTATCCAAGGAGAATAAAATCAACATTTAAATTAATCCCCCGGGACATATCCACTACGGCAAATACTTGTGGGTTGGCTGACCCAACAACTAGCCACAACCCCTTCTCCCGAGCTGGGTGTGGCCATGGGGAACCAAGAAGATGCAATAGAAAGGCCTGGGGAGCACCCCCTACCCAAATAAAGACTCAAACTCTTGGCGAGAGAAACCCTTTTGCCCTCTGCCTTCGTACACTGTCTTCCCCACTAGCAGCTTTCCGGAATGCAGATGAGAGAACTACAGGTTTCTGCTACCTTTTGACCATGATCCCTCCAACATGAGAATAAAGGCTGAGAGAGAGAATCAGGTACCTGATGGCATCACTGAGGCACCACGTCAGCCCTGAACTCATGGCCTTTTTGTTGCGTGAAACACCCAAGCTGGGATCTCTTCCAGCCAGCCTGAGTTTTTACTGCTGTTTGCAGCTGAACGTGTTCGTAACTGATTTATACCCCATTGATACGCCATGTATAGGTACACACACTATTTACATAGGCACATACTCTCTCTCTCTCTCTCTCTCTCTACATATATATATATATATATATATATATATATATGTACTTCTGCATATAGAATTCGAAACTCGCTTTTTTTTTCATTAAATATTAAATGCCTTCCTGGTGTTTCATTAAGTGCATGGAGCTAATTTATCTTACCGTGTTCCATTATTACATTCCTGTTTACTCCCCTTTTTCTTTCCTTCTTAGCCACCATAAATATGAGTCTGTACAAATCTCAAGGTTTATATCTCTGATCACCCAATGGGTAGAAACGCCCCCAGGCAGCATGAGAGGGGAAAGTGATCCCTCTTCCCAAGGGAAGAGTGTGTGCAGAGACACAGAGAAGAGAAATGCGGATCCTGCCCAGGGAACAGTCATGTTGTGCGGCTGGTGTGCGGCTAGTGTGTGGTGTGATGGAAGTTGTGGTTTAGAAAGATGGGCGGGAATGAGAGTTGAGAAGAGTTTCAACTGTCTGAGGAGATTCCCTGGGGGTGTCTGAGTGCGGGAGGGGTATGATTAATTTAGGAAGATGAACCTGGGGTAGAGGTCAGGATTAATGGCATTGGGGAGAAGCCAGAAGCAGAAAGAGGCCACTGTGGGTTGATGAGTCCCAGCACAGACCACTGAGCGCTTGCTCCAGAGTCCCTGTCAACGGAAGGATGACGATGTGGGAGGCATGCGTGGTGAAGCCCATCTCTTCATCCCTTAGCAATCAGCTGGCTGCGCGCCAAGGGAAGAGGGAGAGAAGTTACAGGTGGCTGCAGCTTGAGGTGAAGTGGGCAGACAGCAAAGCACCACGAAGCAGTGGTAGGATCGGGAACGGGGGCTAGGAAAGGAGAGCGTGCAGCCATGTTGTGCTTGAAGTCCGAGATAAGGCTTCATGGTGGCATGTGCACAGGGTAGAGATGTGCGCTTGCAGATCAAATCTCAGTCAGGGAGGGAGCTGAAGCTGGAGGCACTTAGCTGTAAGCAGCATTGTCCAGAGCCAAGATGACAGCCGAGGCAGCGAGAGTGACGTCCCAGCCGAGGCAGGTGGCCGAGGGCAGAGAAACTCTAGGCTATGAGATGGAGGCAGGCCAGTGGGTTGCTTGCAATACTGAAGATGCAGAAGCCCTTGAGCAGGAAGGAGGGATGCGAGGAGGACCACGGAATCTCAAGGAGGTAAAAGAATCCAGAAGAGGGAGTGCTCTGGGTCCCTCCTGCACCTCAGCCTCTGTGTGGGGTCTAGTCCCTGGCTCTTCCATAAGCCCAGCCAGGAAAGTTCTCCAGGCTTCCCGCCAGTCACGGATGCTTCCAGGAATTCTCTGTCCCCGACACCTTCCTCCCATCATCATCTGTCCCAACACCCTCTTTGTTGCACTCGGCATCCTTCACTGCACTGATTTTATTTCTTTGCTTACTTGATCTGTAGGCTGAGTCTCCCATCAGACTGTAAGCTCACTAAAGGCAGGGTTTGTTTGCTTTTCTTGGTCTATTTTTATTTCCAATGTCTGGTAGGGTCTAGATGAAATGAGGGAGCAAATCAACTAAGGTAATGGAGAGAATCATTGTTTACTCTTCTCTCCTCTGGAAGGTCTCATAAAACATCCCATTGCTCTGGGAGAGTCTGAGAATTCAAGAGGCTCTTGCGGCTGGGTCCCTAGCTGCTGGCGAGTGAGAAAAACCTCAATGAAGGAGGACAGCCACGGGCAGGGCTGTGTCCCCCCGAGGTGCCCGCCTTGCAGACAGACACAGCTGGGGTCACTACACATCACCGGCTTCTGGGACTGGGACCAAGGGAAGCATTTGCTTCATTGCTCATTCACAGTCGACAATGTTCGATAATCATTATTCTCAGGGCCGTTCATCAAGGTGTCGCCTGGGTGAGGAACACCAGGGTCCTTCCGGAGGAGACACAGGAGAGCAGAGCAGCCGCCTCCAGGGACCCACTTCCCAGGACGTCCTCAGGCTCATCACCTGCGGCAAGTTTCCTCCAAGCGCAATGTTGATTGGGCGCCGGTAGCAGGGAATGAAAGCTCCTTTGTCTGCCTCACGCCCCAGAGCCCCTGGCAATGCCTGGCCCCAAGGATGTGGGTTCTCACACTCTGTTCTCAGACGGAATGGGTGCTCTCACGAGATTTGTAGTGTATACTGTCAGGATGTTTCCTAAGGCCTGTGAGAATGTCTGTTCTAGAACTTGGAATGATGAATGGTCAGTTTGAGGGCAGATTTGGGGTCACATTTAGGAAGACTCTTCTAAGGAAAAGAGAAATTCATCCATAAAGTCAGCTTAGGCAGGAGTGAGCCTCCCGTCATAGGGGGTGTGCAAGTGGAGGCTGGTCACTGGTGAGGAACACTGCCCAGCAGAGTTGTTTCGTTTTTCCCTTCCCTACCTGGGCGAGTACTAGGTGCGATTTCTGGTGTAAGAAAGCGCTGAGAGGAGAGCCCCACAAAATGAACTTAGTTCTCTCAGAAAATGTCCCAAGGCCTTCCTTGCTGGTTCCTGAGCCTCTTCTACTTTGGTGCTTATGTTTCAGTGGGTGAGGCATGTCTTCTCTCAGCAACTTCTGTCTCTTTTTTCTTGGTTCTGGGTGTAAATGCCAAGTGACACCAAGAAACTGACAATGCCAACTAAAAATAACTTGAAAATAAAAACATTACGGCTGCATTAAATATGGTGTTTTCCATCTGTTATAGACTCAATCTCTCACATTGTCTGGCAGGCATTTCAGAGACTGAGAGGCATCCAGGGCCAGCTTCCCAGCCCCTTCCATGAGAGCGTGCCTCTGCATTTCACGAGGCCTCCGTCTGGGGACCTTGACCTGGAGAGAGGCCCAGGCAAGATTCAGGAGGGATCTGCCTTCTTCCTCCCCAAGGAAAGTGCCTTCCGAGATTAGTCACTGAATAGAAAGTAAAGAGAAAAGGACAAACCCTCTTGTTTTAAATCCTATGTTTTGCTCAGAATTTAAGTTTAGAAATGGGTAAATAAGACTTCAAAGGCCAGACAGAGTTAACACTGGGTTGAGACCCAAGTGAACGAGGCCAGGGGCCAAGAGAGAGGAAGGGGAATGGGAATTGATGTCGTGTGAAGGTGAAGGGCAGAAATAAGTTAAAGGAGAACCACACAAGCACTGAGGTAGAGGATAATATGCAGTATTATTGAATTACAATTCTAATATTACATTATTATTTTTTAGGCGGGAGGGACAGAAGGAGAGGGAGAGAGAATCTTAAGTAGGCTCCACGCCCCATGCGGAGCCCGACATGGGGCTCGATCTCAGGACCCTGAGATCATGACCTGAGCTGAAATCAAGGGTCGGATGCTTAATGGACTGAGCCACCCAGGTGCTTCATATTATTAAAATTATAAAGTGGTTTGAGCCATTTTTTTGTGGTTGTTTGAGTATTCATGTTAATCTGTCCTGCACACTTTAAAAATAAGAGGAGACAGGGGTGCCTGGGTGGCTCAGCTGTTAAGCATCTGCCTTCGGCTCAGGTCATGATCCCACAATCCTGGGATCGAGCCCCACATCCGACTTCCTGCTCAGTGGGGAGCCTGCTTCTCCCTCTCCCTCTGCCTGCTGCTCCCCCTATGTGTGCTCTTTGTCAAATAAATAAATAAAATCTTTAATAAAAAGAAATCATAGGAGACAAATACAATCTTTGAAATCTTCTTAAGTGAACAAGTCTGAAAAAAAAATTATGTCTGTGTTTATACATGTTGAAAGCATCACAGAAACTCCGGACTCTCATGCCACCCACTGTTAATGGTGCTGGAAGCCCGGGGAGGTGGGCAGCTCCAAGTCATTCACGACCCACATCCCCCAGGGGCAGGCCCAGCCAGCAGGGTGGGGCACTTACAGTCCAGGGACTTGGGAAATTGGAAAGTTCTGTTCTAGCTTTACTGAAATGTAATTGACAATACAACACTCTGTAAGCTCAAGGCATATGGCGCGAAGGTGTAATACCTGTATATATTAAGAAACGATCACCCTAATGAGGTTAATTAACATATCCATCACCTCACACACTTACGTTTTGTTGTTGCAAGATCCCCTCTCTTAGCAACTTCCAAGTATGTATTATTGTTAATTACAGTCACCATGCGGTACATTCCATCCCCGGAACTCACTCATCTTCTAACCGGAAGCAAGGAAGGTCTTTGATGATGGACCCTAGGTGCAGGATCAAGGGCCTAAATACTTCCCCTTGCTGGATGATTATAGCTCTATGTGACATATGTCACACTATGATAGAACTATAATCTCTATAAACTTTCTCTCCACACACACACATACACACACACACATAGTAAATGCTAATTATGACATATGCAATTACTATTGAATTAAAATTAAATCTATTTTAAAATGTCACTCAATTTAAATATGCATGTTTACTCAACACGAAGGAGTACTTTGGAGCAGTGTGGATGTATCTAGAGAGTGAGCAGAAGCCCTTCCTCCTCTATGTCTGCTCCCTCTGCAGAGGTCATCACTGTGACCTTTGGCTCATATATGTACCTAATATTAAGGGCTTTCTCTGTTTACAGAAATGGAATAATGTTGCACCCCTCTAAGTAGTCACACGGGCTGATCTGACTTATGACCCCCGACTCAACCTCAGGCTTTTCTCGGGGGACCGTGACAACAGGGAGCCTAATGTGGAGACTAGTGGTGAGAGCCAGGGGCCCCTCCGGCCCCTCCTGATTGCCAAGGACTTGGTTCAGGAGTGCACTTTCTCCAGCGCCCCTCCTGCCCGCCTCCCAGTCCATCTGCAGCATCCTCCCCATTGGGGTCCTTGATAGACTCCAGTCTCCAAGCCTCCCATCCATGTTTCTGCAGATGTCGCTCTTCTGCCTAAAAACTCTTTGAAGCTCTCCTGCAAAACTTTAGGCTGAGCCCACCCTTCTCCGCGTGACCCCGGAGGCCCTTCTCACCTCCCTCCACTCAAGGCGGCATCCAAATAGCTACGTGGTCGAGTGCCTCTTCTCTGAACCAGCAGGGTCACTCCTCTCCACGTACCCTTCAGGCCCAGCCCAAGTGTCACCTCCGCCAGGGAACCATCCCTGACCCCTCCCCCAGGCTGAGTTAATTAAACGCACATCAAACTGTATTAGAAATATTTTCTCACTTGCTTATCTTCTTAGTATAATGTGAGCTCCTTAAGGAAAGGGACCGGCTTCAACTTCAACGTCCTGACTTTCTTGGGGGGTCCTGGGCCCTCTGACTCTCCAGGTGGCTGCGGTTGGTTCGTTTGGCTGATACAAAACTAGCTTTTCAGAGTGAACACCTTAGCCCCTTAGGCTTGTGATTAACTTAGAAAAAGTCTTCTTCCTAATTAAAGAGAGAGAGATACTCTAGACCCAGGCTCACTGCCCAGATTGCCAGGAGTGCCCTATGGTTATCGGGCATTTGAGATCTGGACGGGGCGAGCTGAGATGTGCTCTGAATGTAAAGTGCCCACTGGATCCCGAAGACTCATGACATAAGAAGGTAAAAATATCTCATTTTTAAATATTTCATACAAATGACATGTTGAAATCATCATATTTAGGGCATTTGAGATTCTATAAAATATATTAACGTCAATTTGACTTTTCTTTTACTAGAAAATTTTAAATTACCCCCGTGGCTCTCATTAGTGGCTTGCGGGATAGATCTATGGGTCAGCTCTGCTCTCGAGATCCAAGCTGCCCCTAGCTGGGCGCCGAATGCTCTGGGGATGAAGCCTTCCACCATCTTGATAGACGGCCCCCCCAAAGTTGAAGCGTACTTCTTATGTCTGGAATGGGAACCTATGAGTGGCCAGTTCTCCCTTCTTAAAGGGAAAGTTGTGGTCATCCTGAAAGCCCAGGGCCACCGGAGCCCTCTGGGAGGCACGCGCGGCTGGCTTAGACTGGTCCATGAGGACTAGGAATTTCGAATCGATGTGTTGCTTTTATTTTTATTTATTTACAGATTTTATTATCATTTTTAAAAGGTATTTATTTATTTATTTGAGAGAGAGAGAACACGCGTGAGTTGGGGGGAGGTGGAGAGGCGGAGGGAGAGGGACAATCGGACTCTGTGCCTAACGTGGAGCCCAATGCATGGCTTGATCTCACAACCCTGAGATCGTGACCTGAGCTGAAACCAAGAGTGCAGCTTAACTGACTGACAGGTGCCCTGTGTGTTGCTTTTAATGGTCAGTGTTCACTCCTGCCCCAAGGACAGTTGTCACTTGTCTGAGCTGTCAGTGTTCTTCTCAGACTTGTGACTTCTCATTGGCCACAGCTTGGACATTAATCAGACCTGTGGTGAACCTAAGAATAAACAGATCTGCCATAAGGCCGAGGGGGTGTTCTAGTAAGGAAAAGGCTGTGCAGGGGCTTTATGTATGCTCCTAAGGTCTTGGTTGTATTCCAGTTAGAGAAGGCATCGAGTTTCTAGGTCTTTGGGATATGACCGTAAATGTGGGATGTTGCTGTATGTTCGGACCACTGACTCAGACAACTATTAAGAAAGAAAAAAAGCATGCCATGGGAAAAAGAGTGTTCCAGAAACCAGAGGTTTGGGTTCCAGTCCTAACTCTTATGTTAACTGATAGAATAATTCCAGGACATTTTTTAACTGGCCTCTCGGAAACAGTTTCCTGATCTGGAAATGAAGTTTCTAAAATGGTCCTATGTAGCTCACAGCACGCCCATGAGGAGTGAAGAAATCAATGGGAAATTTTTAAAAGGTATAAAGCTCTGGGGGCACCTGGGTGGTTCAGTCAGTTAAGTGTTCGACTTTTGATTTCAGCTCAGGTCCTGATCTCAGGGTCTCGGGATCGAGCCCCGTATCCGCGCCTGTTTGAGACGCTCTCTCTCCCTCTGCCCCTCCACCGCGCTTTCTCTCTCTCTTTAATAAAAACAAAAAAAAAACCCAGAAAGTTCCTGTTGAAAACTGGAAAGCTATTAACATTTGAATCTATGGGTTTGGTTGATCTTAATCTTGCTTTACTGTGAAGCATGAGTTCTCCCACAGGCCTCTGAGAATGACATTCAGACCCACCATTTCTAGAACAAACATACCCCGTACCATAGGTAATTAATTCAGAAGTGGAGGAGTATTTTGAGGCTGTTCTTAAGGTCCAAATATGGTACATTCAACTCTGGCTCTGACAAGAGAGAAGTAGTTTCGCAGTGTGGGGGTGAGGGGTTAAGAAGGCCATTGCACAAGGCAATGGAGCTAATTTTCTACATGCAGTTTCCAGGGGCAATTAAACTTCAGGAAAGGTTTTTAAGAATATGACAGTTATATTTTGGTGAATTCAACAATAAAGGACTGAAGTGACAGCTCATGATAATAAAAGATGCTTGAACTGTAAGAGTTGAAGTATGCAGAATGATTTATGGGTATGAGTAGTATTCTCAAAAGTCATTGTATCAAGATAATACATTCCAATTTCTTCCAATTAAAATATGAACGCCATGAAGTAAAAAAAAAGGGGACAATAAAATTCACCTAAATGAGCCTTTTTAAATATAGTTGTTAAAATCAATGCATTTCTTAGGTCTGACTAAGCCCTTGAAGAAATCCAGTGAAACGTTTTAATCAACTTTTGCTAACGGAAACAGAATCTGTGGGTATGTATTTGACGAGCTTTGCCAGTTAGAGTTTTACCTCAATATTAAAAACAGAACAAAACTCCACAGTTTAAAGTGGTATTTTCCTGCATATAAAGATTGTCATAATACGTAGTGTATTTTTACCCATCCTGAGGGGCAATGTCAGAAATGTGACTGAGTTGTTGTGGGCCAGCTTTTGGGGGGAGGACACTGTTCAGTCACCAAGTGTGACAGGCAGAGTGGGGGTGTGGCCAGGCCCCTGGGGGTACACACACCTGCGTTGGGGGCCTGAAGTCAAATGGGCAAGCAGAGGCATCATGTGTCGTGAGAAGTGATGATGATGACGATGACAGTGTTCGCTCACACTTCCTGAGCTCACGACGTGTCAGTTGTGGTGAAGAGACCAGAGCCATGCTAACCCTCGCCATCTCCTCCTGCCCTTAAACACATGGTCCGGGGATGCCTCACCATTCTCAGCTGCCAGAACATTCCCTCCGCTGAATCTCGGAGAGGGTACCATTTAGCCCCTGCCCATGACAAGGAGCTCACTCTCTCACGGGGCTGGCCTGTCGCTGGAAAGCCCCAGCATGAGAAGCTTCTTGCTCACACACCGATAGAAGCCCTTTCCTAGTCTTGGATCCTAGTTCCCACATGAAGCGGCTTTAAGCCTCGTGTGATTACTGAACACGCTCTCATTTGTTAATTCATGCATTAATTGGACAAAACAGTTTTTAGCATTTGATATGTGCCAGGCACTGACGTCGGTGCTGGGATTTCCTGTATTACCCCATGGTCGGGTGACCTCCATCCTGGTCCTCAGAACTGGCTCCCAGACACCTATCCAGGATCTAAAAATTGTCTGCAGGGAGGCGGAGGGCGTTTTCAGAGACTGAGCATACAAATGGACATCTGCACAGCCCATATATAAAACAACAGATCTCTGACACACGACCTGCAGCAACCAGCCCAAAAGTCAAACCCTAACTCCTGGAGCAGTCGGCTCCAAAATGGCCAGGACTTGATTAATAACGTTCCAATTGTCCTCATTTTGCCCGCTCTCAATTCAGGATCAAGGGGAGGAAGCCAAATATGCATCCCTAACCAATCAAGAGCACAGTATACCCTAGTTCTGTTACCGCCCCTGCAGCCAGGCACACCTGCTGCCTTTCCCTTCCCATCATAAAGTCCCCCCCCCCCCCCCCGCCCCGCGTCTCTAAGTCTCTACCAAATGCCTACCATAGTGACTGGCTCCCTCGCCATAGCTCACTCTGAATAAACAGCTTCTGCTTATTTTCACTGGGTGGCCTGCATTTATTTTCACGCCCCTGCTCAATGTCGCCTCATTAGCACCAATCTGATTAACTAGTTAAAATCTCTTTTAAGTCTGGTTTCTGAAAAACCACAGTTTTAGCTCCATCTCCCAGGTATGCGCTACGTGTGAATCTGGCTGATTGCCCTCTGTGTATTTTACCACTAGTGAAAACTCTGAGCAGCACAGGATATAGAACGAAAGCCCCTCGTCTCTGCCCCTCGTCCGTGCTCCTTGGGACTCACTCCCCACGTCACTGTACTGTTAATGAGGCCACACACTTTGGATATTTATGAAATCTTTGCTGTAAATAAACACCAGTGCCTCTGACTTTCCCTTGACCTTGATCTAGGTAACTTACAAGGAAGGAAAAAGGTTTCCTTGTCCTGAGCTCCAAGGCTGCAATGTATTAAGCCGGTTCCATGCTGGGGGTGTCAGAACATCCCATTCCCTCCCTAACAATTACATGAGATTCGTTTATTGGTCTAATTGTAGAGATACAGAAATTAAAGCTCAGGGAAACAAACAAACAAACAAACAAAAAAACAAGGGTCATCTAATGGTAAAAGGTAGAGAGAAAATTCAGTGTCAGTCACATCTGACTCCAACCACTATGCTGTCTTGTGAAGCATGGAACTTGTAACCACAAAAATAACAAATCCTGCAAATGAGTGAATCTAGATTTAGCCTGTTTTCAGAGGGAAAGTGCTCATATGACTATAAGCCAAAGTCCACATGGGGAGGTGACTTTTGAAGTATTGTGCTGAATTCTGGCCATCATATTTTAAGAGCGACTTTAACCAAATGAGATTCTATCTAAAAAAAAAAAAAGTGGCCAGGATAAAGACCTTGAGACATGTCATGTAAGGGGCCATGATGGAGATCTCAGATTATCATGCCAGTTAGAACACATTTATTCAGGGGCACCTGGGGTGGGGCACAGTCGGTTAAGCATCCGACTCTCAGTTTCCACTCAGGTCATGATCTTGGGGTCCCGAGATCAAGCCCTGCATTGAGCTCCCCCCTCAGTGTGGAGTCTGCTTGAGATTCTCTCTCCCTTTCCTTCTACCCCTCCTGCTTATGCTCTCTCTCAAATAAATAATTTTTTAAAGATTTTATTTATTATTTGACAGAGAGAGACACAGTGAGAGAGGGAATACAAGCAGGGGGAGTGGAAGAGGGAGAAGCAGGTTCCCCGCTGAGCAGGGAGCCTGATGTGGGGCTCGATCCCAGGACCCCAGGATCATGACCTGAGCCAAAGGCAGACGATTAATGACTGAGCCACCCAGGCACCCCTAAATAAATAAGTTTTTAAGAAAAAAAAATATTTATTCAGGAAGTAGGGGCTGGAGGGACATAGGAGGGACAATTTTGGAAATAAGTAAGTTTCATTTGGGAAAGACTTACTAAGCCCCATCTTGGCAAAGGCAAACTGGAGAGGTTAAAGGATGCTCTTATTTCTTCACGTCATCGCACAAATGGAGACCATTTTGTCACAGACAAAAGACTGGTTTTGTGAGGATGTCTCCCAAGGGAGACTAGGGAAGAGATTTCCTACTTATGCCTCCTTGAAACAATATCAGCTGCCAAACTGATACTTGAAAACCTCTAGGAAATAAACACAACTTTGTCGCTGCAGTCGTGGTCCGCTAATACGGTTCCTTGGTAACAACCTGGGCCTCCCACTTTCTCATTTGCTTCAGAACGCATCTGCACCCAAAACTGACCTTTCTGAGCAGCCCCGATAATCTTCTGAATCAACACCGGGGGGATTAATCCTTTGTTTGCCTCCAATGCTCGTTGCCGAAGGAGTATTAATTATTCTCTGCCGCGTTTCCACTTGAGTTGCCTTCTGCTTTCGTTCATTTTCATTTTGCCTCTGACATCTTGTTACCTGCATTACCAGTGCACCACTTCTCTGGGAGCGAAACATGTCCTTAGAAACTCATAAATTCCGGGGAAGGTGCAGAGCAGAGCCCTCCCCCAGCCCACTGGCACACACCCCGGGTCTTCAAGGTCCGCCTCCGTCCTCTGTCCTTTTAAAAAGGAAAGGGGACAGAAGCCAGAACCAAACACACTTTAAAGTGCTCTGTCTCATTCTTAATGTCAGGACACAATGTTCACCTTATGGAGACTTGAAAAGAGTGACTCGGCTTGGTGCGGAGAGGGAGTGTGACTCTCGTCAATATCCCACCTGACCGACGGTCATTGTCAGGAAACTGCAGCTGCAGATGAGATCAGTAGATTTGGGGCAGTAAAGAAGCATCACTATTAGATAAAAAGCATCAATATCAGCCAACCTCTTTGCTGTTTTTCCAAATGCCCACTGGACATCAGAACTGCCCCTTTCTCCCGATGTCCCCCATTTTCGTCGACAGGTTGGTCCTTCTCTGGTGGGCCCAGCTCCAGGGGCTGGAAACATGCCCGCTGTTCCTTCTGGCTCATTCCTCATGGCCTGTCAGTCACTATGATGCAGCTTTGCCAGGTCTCTTTGTTCCATTTCCTTCTAGCTCTCAGAGTCACCGTCTGTACTCTTCAGTGCGCTCCAGAGAAACAAAACCAACAGGAGACATATAAATAAATACACACACACACACACACGCACACACATTTATTTTCAGGAATTGGCTTGCGATTGTAGGGGCTGGTGAGTCCGCCATCCACAGGGCAAGCTGGCAGGCTGGGAACTCTGCCACGGTGTCTATGTTGCTGTCTTGGGACCAAATTCCTTTCTTCTGGACACCTCAGTCTTTGCTCTTCAGATCTGCAGCTGGTTGGATGAGGCCAACCCTCAGGATGGAGAGTAAGCTGCTTTGCTCAAGTCTATGGATTTAAATGTTAACCATACCTCAAAAATACCTTCACAGCAATATCCAGGCTGTTTGAAGAAACAACTGGGCATCAAGTTGACACAGTCGACCTCCCGCCATCATTACCCGATCTGTCTCTCCTCTCTTTCCTCTTGGCCACAGGCTCTTGGTCTCCCCGCTCTCCTCCTCCCTCAGCACCAGGGTTCCTGGCATCTAGCCTTGGAAGGCAGAGGACCCTGACTTAGAAGGACCCCACGCTCTGCTCTTGCCATCTTGAGGTTCTTGCTCATGTTTTAACACGAGGCCTCCCATTTTCATTTAGTACTGGGTCCCACGAATTACGCTGTTGGCCCCACTTGGCAAATACCCTGGGTGGTCATTTTCCCTTGAAGACTGATGAAATATTTTGGTTGTCAAGCTGGATTATAGACTTTTTGCCAGTTTATGTGATTAGTGCGGTTCTCTGAATAGACGTGGGACAATTCTGGTCGATTATCTTTCCCACATGTAAGCCTTGCCAATTGTCCAGTCGTTCTGTTGCTAAGGAGACAGAACTCTACAATTACCAGCTCTGGAATCACATACATTTCTTAAGGTAGCACTCATGCTGAAAAGAACGTTTGCCCGAGAGTCCTAAAACCTGACATAAGGGATGAGAGGGGTCGCGGGCAGGTGACTAGCACCTGTGCTCCCCAACCCAGCCCTTCACCTCAGTGTTCTCATCTGTGAAGGGGGTACTGCTTTAGAGCAGCATTTATGGAACGCAGAAGCTTCAAGGAATATTTGCTCCACAAAATTATGTGGAAAGCAGTTCATGGCCAAATGGGTTTGACGATTGTTCGTCCTCACCCACCCTTGTGAAGATTCCCAGAGCGCGCTGGCATATTAAGGGCTCTGAGAAGTCCCACAGTAAGGAAATTGATTGACTGATTTTTTATTTTTTTAAAGCCTTTTTTAAAAAAAGATTTTATTTATTTATTTGACAGAGAGAGAGAGCACAAGCAGGCAGAGTGGCAGGCAGAGGCAGAGGGAGAGGGAGAAGCAGGCTCCCTGCTGAGCAAGGAGCTTGATGTGGGGCTTGATCCCAGGACCCTGGGGTCATGACCTAAGCCAAAGGCAGACGCTCAACCAATTGAGCCACCCAGGCACTCAGGAAACCATTTAAAAGAAACCCATAGGGACGCCTGGGTGGCTCAGTTGGTTGGGTGTCTGCCTTCAGCTCAGGTCGTGATCCCAGGGTCCTGCGATCTAGTCCTGCATCGGGCTCTCTGCTTAGCGGGGAGCCTGCTTCTCCCTTTGCCTGCTCCTCCCCCTGCTTGTGCTCTCTCTCTCTCACTCTCTCTGAGAAATAAGTAAACAAATAAAAATCTTAAAAAAAAACAACCCATAGTTTCTCCCTATTAGAGCCCACCTCTCTGTGAATAGCATTTCCTAAGACACATCTTGGGAAACACTAGACTCATTCTTCTCTAACCGCTAGTTCCAAGATTAATAGCTACAGTGATCCAGTGATCCTGGATCCTAGGCAGAGCCTGGGCCGGGTCCATTCTCCCACCCGAGCTCTGGGAAAGGGACAGGTCTGGGCGTGCTGCGGTGCTGGGCCACCACCCCCGGGCGGATCAGTGACGGTCTCATAACCAGCAGGGTCATGGTCATGGGGCTTGTGCCCCCCACGAGAGCCAGCCCGTGTCAACATACTCCTATTTAGGCCTTCTCGGAACAAAGGTGGACTAAGATTAGAAAACATATTAACAGAGTTTAAACAGGCCTATTCCTGTTTGCTCTAATTACGTTTGGAAATATATATTTTTGAAAACTTTATTTGTCAGAGAGAGAGTGTTGTGCACAAGCAGGGGGAGCGGCAGGCAGAGGGAGAAGCAGGCTCCCCGCTGGGCAAGGAGCCGGATGCCGGACTCGATCCCAGGACCCCGAGATCATGACCTGAGCCGAAGGCAGATGTTTCACCCACTGAGCCACCCAGGCGCCCTATATTTGCAAGTATTATTTAAAAATCTCCCCCCTCCAGAGTTGCCGGATTCTTGCGACCCACGAACCTACGGAACCCTGCTTTGAACTCCAGG
>CM052893.1:5835988-5860755 GCA_028534135.1 Potos flavus | reverse complement strand
CCCCCCCCCCCCCCCCCCCGGCCCATGGCGGTGGTTTTAGGCGCTTCTGAGACTCACAAATCCAGACCCCTATGTCGAAAAGCCTGTGGTGTTGCTCTCTTTACTCTTACAGGATTCCCTGTGGCGGCAGATTCTAGGGGAGCACCTGGAACCTCGGGAGGAGACGAACAGAGACGCATTCATATGGACTCCCTAGTCTTGGAATTCCAACTCAGAGGTTAAGAGAGTTTGCAGAATGCAGGTACCAAGCAACATCTGTCTGTCTGTCTGTGCCCGTCATGTCATTGTGGGTGTGCAATCAGAAAGATGCGAGTGAGGGGAGGGTTTCTCGATGAACAGTGTTGTTAGCTCTTCTGAAAGAAAAGAGCAAGTGAGATGAAATCTATAGCTTAGCATCCCGGCTAGAGCATGGAAGAAAATGATTTTTCGTCAACGCGATATTATTTTTTTAAAATTTTTAGCAGTGAAATAAGAGTGAGGGATTTAAAGAAAGATTGCCTGGATATGAATTCTGGCTTTACTACCTCCTGGAAGGAGTAAATCACTTATTTGTGTCTCAGTTTCTGCCTTTGTAAAACAAAGCGATAATCGTATTATTTGCAGTGAAGGGTTACTGTGAAAATTAAGTAAGTTCATGTTCTTTAAATGCTGAGAAGAATGCCTAGTGCAGAGCAAACCCTCAAGACACTGAAGCTTTTATTAGTATTGTTATTTCTCCTACTTAACCACATATCGAAGTAACAATCTGATTGCAGTAGGAAACTTCACAACACAGAAAATTGATGAAATAGGTTGAAACTGACACTTGGAAAATGTGTTATAATTCTTCCCGTAATTGTATGCCTCACACACAACTCTGCTCAAATGAAAATTTGTTCTAATGCACGGGTCCCGCTGAGCAGGGTTTTATGCCACACTGAGGAAGACTGAGAAAAATCCCACACGGTCAAGCACAGTTGAAAGACAAACTGATCCCAGGTGGATGTTAAGTGCAGTAGCGTGATCCCGGGTACTGAGTGCTATGGGGAAGGGTGGATAAGGTAGGAGACCTTGTGCGTCAGGGTGTCAGCGTGAAGAGGACAGAAAGAGGGGGTGGGTGTTGAAGGAGAAGTCTCTGGTTCAGTTCGCAGCCGACACACAGATGCCGGGGAGCTGAAGGGATGCTAAATGTTCTTGCAGAAGAGTTTTAAACCCCGTCCCCTCCCCAGCTCTGGCGCCTCTCCACCCCCATCAAAGAATATAGTCTTGTCCTAGAGGAACATGGGAAAGATTGTTAAGAAAAGAGGAATGGGATTTATTTCAATTTTTAAGCGTTTGGTTTGGCAGCAAATGGCAACTCTGTGTTGATGCTCACCTGCGTCCCAAATTGCGAGGAATACGGTGAAAGATACAGACTCGACCAACTTGACCATCCATCTACAGAACAGGAGACCCATCTCCAACTGCCTAATTCCTACACAGGTTAGAGACTGTTTTCCTATGTTACAAGAGAGATGAGCAGCAGAATAAAATCGGTCTGTTTTTGTTTTTCCAGTATTATCTTCGTTTGGAAGATGGTGCTCATAGGCGCCCTTAAGTTGCCATGACAACTGAAGACAGCCATACGAAGCTATTACCACAGTGCCTAGCACACACACAGGAGCCTTTTGGGAAAAACGACACAAAGAATTCTTCTGTTCAGCTCCTCCTGATTCCCTGATCCCGATGGAGCTTAACCTGTTATTAAATTTACAACCAGCCAAAGAACGTGGATTTCTGAAGAAGTCCATGTGCCCTGAAATCACCGATGGCTTAAACATTTGTCACCAATGTGTACATTTTATTCCAGGCTGCAGCCTTTTCTCCAGCCTAACCCAAGGGGCTCTTCTCCAAGGCCTGTTTCCACGGACAGTGGGCAAGCATGACCCTTTACCTGCCCTCTTTTTATGGGCATGTTTGGAATTGTTAAAAAGGAGGCAGCAGGCCCAAAATGGAGTCACTTAGGTTAAATCCCATGTTAGTGAACCAAGACTTAATATCAAACCTAATTGCAGTTTCAACCACCCTGGAAGGTAACATTTAACTAGTCACCATGGAATTACCTGGTCCGCACTCAGTGAAATAATCCACTGGATAGCTCTCTCCTGTTTCCCTTAGGAAGGCGACCTTGCCCACAACAATTCATTCTTTGCCCATAATTACCTTTTCCGCCCCCTTTCCACCTTTAAAAGCCTTTCCTTTTCTTCAGCCTGGCAGAGCTCCTTTCTATTGCTAGGTGGGAAGCCGCCCGATTTGTGAACTGTTGAATAAAGTCAATTTGATCTTTGAATTGACTCAGTTGAATTTCTGTTATTTAACAGAGTGCTGAGTATTTTTGCATGCTTCCTCTCTGAATTGGGGATGGGTCGTAAAATAAGTTTCTTTTTTAATCCTGCTTTACACTTACTCCATACTGAAGAAGCATCGTGCTATATATTTATGTTTTCAAAAGGAAACTTTGCTGCTCTATCTTGCCTGGTCTTTTGAAGGAGAGAAATCGGAGGAGAATGTTTATTCTCCCTCATTCTGTGGCTTACGATCTGAGAACAAAGCAGCCATGGGATGGGGTCGGAGGGACAGATCTGGAGGCCCAGCTCACACACGGCGTAATGGAGAGGAGGTAATTCTCCTTCCAGAGAAGGACATTAAATGAATTGCAAGGAGCTGGTTGATCCTTAGCAAAGGAGCCTGACCAGCTGTGAAATGGAGCCAGGTCCTGACACTTCTGTGCTTGGCCCTCTGACTCGTGGGCAACTCTGGCCTTCCACACTGGTGAAGGGAAACTAGCTACCACGTCAGAATGTGTAAGCAAGCAGAAATCTAGATGGTTTCAAGTCTTCTCTGGACTCATGCAGCCCCTCCTTCATCTGCGTTTACCGTTTTTTTTTTTTTAAGTTTAGTTTTTTTTTTTTTAATTTTATTTATTTATTTGACAGAGAGAGAGAGAGAACAAGCAGGCAGAGGGAGAGGGAGAAGCAGGCTTCCTGCTGAGTAAGGAGCCTGACACGTGACTCGATCCCAGGACCCTGGGCTCATGACCTGAGCCGAAGGCAGTTGCTTAACCAACTGAGCCACACAGGCGCCCCTGAGTTTACCATGTTTAAAGCAGGGAAAATGTCACATTTCACAACGAGGATCTATGTCTAAATGTCGACACGGGTAAGAAGTGGACATTTCAAAAATCGACCTATTTTCCTACAAAACAAACAGTGAAAATCAGGGACAAAGGAGCAAGCCACAAGCAGGGAAGCCGACATGCCTGAGGAAATTATAAAAATAATTTGCTCAAAAATTTGGAGAAAGATGTCATTAAACCTCAGTAATTCAAACCCCATTCAAATGGAATTCACAGAACTTTAAATCCTATCAGTTAATAATATCACTTAATGACAAAGGAAATACAATTTGGTGGTGGGGAAGTGCATTTTGGGAAAAAAAAAAAGCAATGATTCTCAAGTTAAAAACCGCTTAGCAGCAGAATTTACATGTAATCAATATTGTTACAGAACCAATTTTATCTATTTGTTATAAAAGGCTCAGTTGAAAATTTCTGGGCAAATGATGCTTAGCAAAAGATGAACTCAGATATTTCTATAAATTAGACTATAATACTGTCCTTGCCTTACTTCTTGTTTCTGAGGTAAGCCAAAATTGCTACAATCCATATTTTAAATTCTAATTAATTAATTAATATATTTTTAGAGACACAGAGAGAGGGTGTGTGCACACACATGGGAGGTAGTAAGTAGGGGTGGAGGGAGAGTGAATCCCAAGCAGACTCCAACCTCAGCATCTAGCCCGATGCAGGGCTGGATCTCAGGACCCTGAGATCATGACCTGAGCCAATATCAAGAGTCAGACCCTTAACCAACTGAGCCATCCAGATGCCCCTAATCCATATTTTTTCCATCCATGTTTGAAGGGCCATCAGACATGAGAACTACTAAATCAAAATTTATATTTTTCATATCAGAATTCATACTCAAAGGAATCAGTCTAAAAATTTTAATACCAAAATTCAATTCCAGGCGCAAGTCTACTTATCTTTGAAATAAGTAGAGACAGAAACAGAGACAAGAATACTTTTTCCATCATAGGATCACCATGAGACTTAAATAATCTACTGAAATGGCTTAGAACAGCACCTGGTGTGTAATATTCGCTAATTATTATTGTCACGATTGCTAATCGATACTATTATTTTGTTTGGAATCATTTTTATATTGGTAGAAAGCACCTTCAAATTCCTGAGCAAATATAAAATAAAGGATATTTTGTCAACCTTGGATGGTGACTTCTCCCAAAACTGACTGGGAAAATTTCAGTGTTCCTTCTTGCTGGGGTGAGAATGTCTTCTTAGAAACAATAGTTGTTTGAGCTTTGGGACTGGATGACCCTATCCATTAAATACAAAACTAGGAAAAACCACCTTAGATCAGTTGTACTTGGGCTCTACACTGTCTGTTCCCCGGAGAGGGAAGTATTAGTACTTAATTTCAGTATTTAGTTTGCCCACTGTCTATTTCTTTTACAGCTGCCTCCACTGGAAAAGTGGAAGAACAGAATTTGTGGGCATGGAGAGTGGCATTTTAAGAAGAATAACAGTGGAAATTGGGAGGCAAATGGCGAATCGGCCAAAGTCAACAGTACAAAATCCTGCTACCCCTCTCTCAGGTTTATCTTATGTAGTGATGTCTTTCTTTACAAGTTTTGGCCCTTGTGTCTGTCTACACATCCATGCTCTTTCCCATAAGAAACGCACTATAATTCACTTGGTAATTTCAGGAATCTGAATATTAAAAGAGTTCAACCAAAAGCGAGTATGGGCTGTGTGGCATGTGTGGTTGACCCTCCCGCCCTCTTATGTCCCCAAGGATCGAGAACTTCCAGCCACCAGCTGACTAGTGGAAAGAAGCTGGTTTGCCATCCTCCGGGGATCATCCTGACACAAATAAATACCTGAAAATTACAGATGGTTCAAATGTATCTTCAAGACATCTGAAGTGATTTATTTGCCAAGATGAGGTAACACCATCAGGTGAAGATTTATTCAAGGAATAACACAAAAGATTACTGTTCTGAAACATACTATCTACACTGGATTGATGTTTTGTGCCGTCTCACAGGTTACGTGCTCTCATGCTGAACAGTTTGGTCTGGATAATATAAACCACACACCAACCTGCTCCACAGATTCTGGGCGTAGCATCTGAATTCCAAGCGCCCCAGAACAATGGCAGTGTTTGGGGGAAGGAGACTCTGTCGAGGAAAGGGCTCTCATTCTCTATTAAAAGGAGGAGAGGCTATTAAAACTGCACAGTTAAAAATAATCGGTGCTGTAGGTTTTATTTCCCGCAGCCGCGGCGGGGCAGCCCATGCGCATTAGGGAGTGGGGAGCTTTGATGGCGACGTGACTCTGAGTTTACGTGACATAGAAAGCTTACCTGTCCCAGCGATTGCCAGTCCAAGCCAGCGCTGCCGATGTAGACATGCTGCTTGTCCACGATCCAGAAGGAGGACTGCAGCCGGCCCTTGTTGTAGGCGGTCATGTTCATGTATGTCACCTCCGCTCCTGGGAAGTTCAAGGACATCCTGGTCAGCCTCAGGGTCAAGGCCTTGAACTTGCAACCAGACATCTACCAGCGACAATGCTCATGATTTGCAATGATCACAACTGGCATTCGGGCCGGCCCAATATTTATATTAGTTGGGTGCACAGAAGGCCCTGGAAGACTGACTTTGTTCTCAAAAGAAAACAAAAGGAAAATAAGAGCCAGAAGTACAGGGACGCCTGGGCAGAGGAGGCTGGAGTCAAGAGGCAAGGACATGACCTCTCCAGTCAGATGGGATGCAAGTCCCAGCTCCACTGTCGACCACCTGGATGGTGAAATCCGTGCACTAAGCTCTTTTAGTTTTGGGGTCACTTTCATACAAATGTGCAATCAATCAAAGGATCATCCTGTTTAGTATCACAGCTCTCCTCAGCAAGAAACTGACTTTCTTATACTTTTCTATATGCTATTTTCTTTTCTTTTTTTTTTTTTAAGGATTTTATTTATTTATTTGACAGAGTGGAGAGAGATCACAAGTAGGCAGAAAGGCAGGCAGAGAGAGAGGGGGAAGCAGGCTCCCCGCTGAGCAGAGAGCCCAATGCGGGGCTCGATCCCAGGACCCTGAGATCATGACCTGAGCTGAAGGCAGAGGCTTTAACCCACTGAGCCACCCAGCCGCCCCTCTGTATGCTATTTTCATCCTTGACCCTGCAGTGGCTTTTCCTTCTTCGTTTTTCCTCTTTGTGACTTAATTTGGACTTGGCCTCCTCCTGGCCTTTCTTTATCTGATGGTTCTTAAGCAACGATTATTCAAGCCTTGCAAAAATCAATTGTCATGCTGTTACCTATTCTTGCCTCCGGACAATGCATTTACCACTTCTCAAAAAGAGCATATCGTCCACTGAATGCAATTAAATCTATTTATTGGTTGTTTTTTTATTTGAGCAGAGTTGACACAATGTTAGTTTCAGGCGTACAACATAGTGACCCAGCAGGTCTGAACCTGATGCTCTGCTCCCCACAGGTCAACTGTCACCACGAAATGCTGTTCCAACACCGCTGATTGTGTTCCCTCTGCTGGGCCTTTTATTCCCGTGACTTAGTCATTCCATAATGGGAAGCCGGAATGCAGTTAAACTTAAAGAAATGTAATCCAGTTTAAATGAATTCTTCTTGCTCTTTTTTTTTTACGAGAGGGAGAGAAGTGGTGGGAAGGGACAGAGGGAGAGGGAGAGAATCTTAAGCAGGTACCACGCCCAGCATGAGGCCCAACGTGGGGCTCGATCTCACAACCCTGAGACCACCACCTGAGCCGCAATCAAGAGTCAGGCACTTGGCCAACTGAGCCACCCAGGCGCCCCTTAAAGAAATTCTCAATGTCCACGTCTTTGAAAGAACAGACCTATATGCATATTTTTAATGAAGCAAGCTATTTAGTTTTTGGACACTGAATATTAATGAAGCAGATGTATTCTGGTGGCCTACTTCATCTTCAGAATCTTCATTGGCAGGGGAACATGGAACATCGTATGCGTAAAGATATATTCCAGAATGCCAGAAAGGAAGAGTGGGGTATACTCTGAGCTTAAGCTGTTCCTCTTGGGAAAAGGAAGGTAAAGCGTGCACCCGGCCCCCGGCAGGGGGATGGCAACAGAGGCTGCGGGGCGGGAGCAGGAGGGAGGGGAGGCGAGCATGCAGGCAGGTTGCCTCAGCCTCCAGCCCCGCGGGCATCGTCTCATCCAAGGAATGGTTACGGGGCGGAGGAGCAGCTGGGGAGAGCAGAGTCTGAATGGCCACAGTGGGTGGTTGCCATGGCAATTATGGAGAGACCCACGTCTGCACGGATACTGTGGTATCCCCTGGGGACCCAAGGACACAGCTGCTGGTGCTTGTGAGTGGATGGAGAAGAGCATGTGTCTTGGGACGTGTCATTTCCCATGGCCGCTCTAACAAAGCATCACAGACTGAATAGCTTAGAACAATAGAACCCAATTGTCTCTCAGTCCTGGAGGTTGGAAGTCCACAATCAAGGTGTTGGCAAGGGCCATCCGTCCCCCAAAACCTGCAAGGGGGACTCCCTCCTGTGTCTCCCCAGCTTCCGGTCAATCTCTGCTGTCCCCTTGCTGGCGGCTACTTTCCTGCTGCCTCCACCCATTTTCCCATGGAGTCGTCCCCTGTGTCTCTGTTTTTTCCTGTGCTTCCAAGGACACTAGTCCTGTTGGATTAAGGGCCCACCCCACTGATTATATCTCCAAAAACCCTGTTTCCAAATAAGGTCACATTCTGAGGGACTAGGGGTTAAGCATTCAGCACGTCTTTCTTGGGGGGACACAATTCAATCCATCAACAGAGTGCAAGGCCACGTTCGCTGGCCGTGGCCTTCAGCCCACTAGGCTGAGAGGCACTGAAGGAAGCGTCTTCTCGTCTCTAGAAGGAAGAGAATGAAGGCGACCTTGGGGTGTGCCTCGGATTCTACCTACGGCAGGTGTCTCCGGGCAAGCCTTCGCCTGCCTTCACATTCGGACTAGAAACAACTTTATCCCTCTGCGATGCTGGCTGGCTCTCACCTCCTGGCCTGGGACTCTGGGCCTGAAATATGACCCACAACCAGTTACTACGTGGCATTGGATTGTGTTTTAGTTCTTCGATCCCTATCTGTTCTCGTTCTGGTCCACTGCAGCCGCAGCCCGCTGGTCCCCCGGAGGGAACACTGAGCCTATCTGAGGGGCCCACGGACACTGTCCCTTCTGACGTCTCCATGCCACACAGCACAGCCATGGCCCTAAGAGTACTGTGCCCATTTACTTGGCAGTTTAGCCTCAAGAGTGTGGTTTCAGGGACCACGGGGCTTACGTAATGCTCTAGCCAGAGCCTCTGCGGTTACTTATTGATGCCTACAATTATGCTACAAAGGAACAGAAGCTTTCCTTCTGCAAACCTGTACTAACTATCCACTATATACCAGCTACTATGTTCTGTGAAATTAGGAACATAAGACCTCAAGTGGCTGAGTCGAGTTCAGGCACACAGATAATGTGTAATTTTTAAAGATTTTATGTATTTATTTGAGAGAGAGAGAGAGAGACAGAGAGAGAGACAGAGATAATGAGAGAGAGAGAGAGCGTAAGCACACAAGCAGGGAGGAGAGGGAGAAGCAGGCTCCCTGCTCAGCAGGGAGCCTGATGCGGAGCTCGATCTCAGAACCCTGGGATCATGACCTGAGCCAAAGGGAGACACTTAACCGATTAAGCCACCCAGGCGCCCCTAAAGTGTAATATTTACAATGACCAGGATTGTTGGGGCACCTGGGTGCCTCAGTCAGTTAAGCAACTGACTCTTGGTTTTGTCTCCAGTCATGATCCCAGGGTCATGAGATTGAGCCCTGCATCGCGCTCCACGCTGGGCATGGATCCTGCTCAGGATTATCTCTCTCTCTCCCTCTCCCTCTGTCCCTGCCCCAGTCTCCCCCTCTTAGAAAAAAAAAAAGATTGGGATTGTTCAGACAGTAAGGGGGCACTGAGTATCTGAAAGGTCAGGAGGGGACTTCAAGGGGAGGCCAAGGGCACGAAAGACACAAATGGCTTCCCAGTTCCGCCTGGGCCAGGGCCAGCTGCCGGAAGGCCTGCGGAGCTGTGTGCAGAGATTACTAAACAGCATGTAGTGATAGTAACAACCCTTCACTCAACACCATGTGCATCCAGCACCAACAGCACTGTGCTGGGCCAATCCCACAGGGGATGCTGTATTTTCCCCATTTCAATGTACAAACTGCTGGACGTGGTGCCATCAATCAACTGAAAGTATCTGATGATGCAGCCGGAAAAATGCTTGCCTGCATATGGTTTGTGGAATATCACTTTCCCATTAAGAATGCTCTGTTTTTCTATCAATCTATCCCCTATCTATCTCTGAAGACATATGCTTTTATCTTAATTTCTGCCTAACAGATTTGTCATCATAGCCCACATGTCTCTGTTTATTACATGCATATTATCTAATGTTTAGCTTAAAATAATTTATTTTACAGGTACTTAAAAATATTTTTGTTGATTGGTCGCAGAGATTAGCCTCGTCCTACTCTCTTTTTATACGTTTTAGAAGATACGGTTAAAATCCAATGTTTCTGAAAAAATAAAATAAAATAAAATAAAAATCCAATGTTTCCTGACTATAAAATATATTTAATCACTCAAGTTTTTAATGTACCACTTGTGCGGGAGCAGTATTATGGGCACAAACTAAATTTGAGTTTATTCCCTAGTGCTATGCTAGAGAATTCTAATTCTACAGATTTAAATTTAATTCTAATTTTAAAGATTTATTTATTTGAGAGAGAGAGAGAGTGCTCAAGTGGGGGGGAGGGACAGGAGTAGAGAATCATCAAGCAATCAAGCAGACTCCCCTCTGAGTGCACAACCCAATGCGGGGTCCACAATCCATGAGAAATCATGACCTGAGCCGAAACCAAGGCCTCCGACACTCAACCGACTGAACCACCCAGGTGCCCCATTGCTAGAATAATTAGCAAAGATGGTCATGTACATTTTTATGAAGCTGCCCTTTAAATACTACTGATGTACAAGATCACAAAATAACTCTAAAAGCTAACTTGACTCAAAGAAATACATCTTTTTCAAAAGTGTCGAAAATGTAATGAGTCAAGTTGGGTTAACCAATTTTTGTTTTCCTAGATTCGATTGTTAATAGGGCAGACTACTCCTTCAGCCTGTTTGTAGTCCATGCAGTGGCCCCAGGATGCCCGAGATGCTCATCACAGAAGCATGGCCCACGAGGACCACTGGCTCGTGGCTGCGAGGTGGGTAGTGGTGGGGGTTCTGAATCTCTGAGACCCTCCCATTTCAGGTCCGTCACCTATTTTTTAACCGATGGTTAGCAGGACTTATTAGCAACTCCGAATGGTGTTTCCAGATGCCCAAAGTGATGAATCAAGAATATGCACTTGTTTTTATAACTATAAAAATACTTATATTTTACTTATATTTTAACTATATTTTAAAATATTTAACTATATTTTAAAATACTTACATTTTAACTATAAAAATCCTTATAAGTCGGTAGCTTATAAAATACTTTCCCGATATCTAAGAGGTCCAACTAAGTCTTAAAAAAAAGCTACCAACACATTACCGTGGTGGTGGTGGGCCAGGTCCTAACTGGTTGCATGATGAAGATAAAGTGGTACAGATAATCCCCATGTTTTATATCCTTCATGGAAAGTAGAACATCAAAAAAAACAAAAATCAAGAAATTCCAAACTGCTAATTACAACCACTTTCAGCTTTCACAGAGATGTTCTGTTGAAATATAAGAGCACGCTCTTGCTTTCAGGGAGGTCTGTTTCTTTACAATTTTACCAAAATTGTTATTCTTAAAATTGTTATTCTTATTCAGTTAGCAAGATAATCCTGTGCTTTGTTTTGTGCATAATTTCAATAAACAAAACATGCCACTGAAAGCTATTCATGGAGAAAATGAAAATAGGGACTAAAAATTTATTAGTAAAAATTTATTAGTTAAAATTTATTTGAAGTAAAAGGTATAATATCACAATGAATTAGAAATTAATATTATTACTTTGGAGAATCAAGCTGTCATAAACATACATTTAAAAATGTGTGTATTCTCAAAAAAATAAAAATTAAAAAAATAAAAATGTTTGTATTCTCAAAAGCCTTCCTGTAAGAAGACTGGACAGCATTAAATTTGCTTATCAGAGATCTGTCCCATATTCCATTTAGTGGAATGGATAGCGATCTCACCTTAGCATTGTTCTTTTTCGGAGACCCTAATTTGCTTTATTGTCAGATTTGAGAGTACCTCGTTGTTCTTTATGTGTCATGCAGCTGTGGATGACAATACATGAGTGAAACTCAAGGTCACCGCTACCTTCCTATACTGCAGATCCCTGGGGACCATCCTTCCAACTGTGCCTATTACATGATTTTGAGGACATGACTATGTTAGTAATTCTGCACCGTTATCATCAGCTTAAAAATCTGCATACTCAGATTTTGATCAGAGTTTCACAAAGGGCTCCTGGGTGGCTCAGTCAATGGTTAAGTGACTGACTCTTGATTTCAGCTCAGGTCATGATCTCAGGGTTGTGAGATCAAGGGCCGTGTCAGGCTCTGCTCTGGGCATGGAGCCTGCTTGAGATTCTCTCTCTCTCTTTCCCCCTGCCCCATCCCCCCACCCACAACTGCCTGCCCTCTCTTTCTCCTTCTCTAAAAAAAAAAAATAGTTTCACAAATAATTTTAGACATTTGTTAATTCGTCATCTCAGAATTAGACCAAGGGGGGTGACACCTAACCTATGCTGAGCCAATATCATTTCCTCAATCTTGAGTCACAAAATGAGTCAGTGGGGAAGATAGTAACTGGGAGTCCCAAGCCCCGAACCAAGCATCACTTCTAACCCTGAGCTCCTCTCAATCCTTAGAATAAGTTCCTTGTTATTTAAGCTGCTTTTCCAAGGGTTCTGTTTCCCAACTAACTTATTCTTATGGTATTAATCAGATAAGATCATACATTATTCTGTGCGCACATAACCTGACGTCTTGCACCCTTCATACGTGTATTTTTAATATTTGACTGAAATATTCACTTCTGGCCTAAAAGCTGTGCAATTTTTAGAAAGAGCCTGTTGCCCAAATTGCATGATTAAATGTTTCAGACTTTGAAGATTTAAAATAAACATCCTGTCAAAATACTCATCATAATGACACAAGAGGAAATATGCTGGTACACTGTGGTTGAAAAGTGAAAAATAAAGTTCTACACTCTCCATGAATCATCATGACGGAGATCAAACAGAATCTATCTCCAAGTTGATTTCCAGAAAGTCACCTGCTGCAGGAAGATTATCTACAGCTTTAGGAAATTTTAGGATATAACATTTAGGCACACTCAGGAGAATGTATGTAACTTCTAAACAAATTACAAAGCACCATATACAAATGGACACCTGTGAACCTTCCACTTTACTACAAACCAGAGCATTACCACCGATTAAAGCACTATTTCCCAATCAGTGGTGATTCTCTTTCCCTGCCCTCGGGAACATACAGCCATATCTAGAGGCATTTTTGGTTGTCACGATTAACAAGAGAAGTGCTAGTAGCATCCCGTGGGTAGAGTTCAAGGATGCTGAACATCCTGTAATATATAAAGGACAATCCCCCAGGACAGAGACTTACCCTGCCCCAAACAACAGTCCCAAGGGGGAAGAAATCCTGCATTAACGTTAGCATGTTTATGCTTAATCCCAGATCCCTGCCACTTTCCTCAGATGCAATGACCCCCCTGAAATTAGTGTTTACTGCTGTCTTGTTCTTCAATATTTTATGGTACGTGTACTTATCCTTAAAGCATTATAAACAATGAGTTTACCACCAGCTTTTGGACAGATTATTAACGAGCTTCGAGTGTGCATCAAAAGGAAATGCACTAGTATCAATAAGTATAGATTTCTGGAAAGGTTTGCAGATGTATCCTGAAAGCAAAATTTGTAGCAGAAATTTGTCTTATTGATCAAGCACTTCTAAATATATTACTTCATGTGAGCAATGAAAAAGGTCATAGTTAGCTCATATTGGGAGCTTTAATAAAACCAGCACAGTTTAATTGGTTTAATGAGCAACATTTTGGAATCCATTGGGCTTAAAGGCTACAGGGAACACCAGAGGGTAAAAATCAGCTGTCGTGACATATGCTCAGCTCTCAGATCATTCAGCGAGTGATGTTCAGAAAAATTGTAAGATAATCAGTTACATGTTCTGCTTGCAGAAAAAGTGAAACTTCAGTGCATGTTTCATTTTTAGTTCTAATGTCTCTATTCAAATATTGTCAAACTATGTTGTAGAATTTTTCAGAGGTTGCGCCTGATATTTTCCTTCTTTAGTCCACAGGTTCAGACTCAGCAGGGGAATTTCTACATGTTGTCTCTTCCCTCCCCCATATTTTTCTTACAGTTAGAATATTCTGCTTCCAGGGAAATTCTGCATGTTGATTATTGCCTTAGAGTCCAACAGGCAAGCTATCTACAGGAATGGTTGATTTAAGGAACCATTAGGCTTAAGATGAAAAATTATGCTTAAAAATAAAACTTGCTTAAATTATACTTCCTCGATTATGCATCAAAGTGAAAAATTCCACACTCAAAGCAGATAAGCAAACACATGATCTACAATGACACATCACTTCTCCTAAAACGTGGTAAGTTCTGGAGGTTGACATCTAGAGCAAGTGCTTCGGCTTCCTCTCTCTTACTCCTCCATGTGGAGTTCATGTGACTAATTACATGGACACCAACATGGAGAGGAGGGAATGAGGGTTACTCCTGAGGATTCTGTTTTGGTGCCGGTGCTCACCGGAAGGAGGAGGCCCATCGGAGTTGTTGCAATGCCAGGGAAGATGGTGACCTGGGAGCTTTGGAGGAAGCTTGTTTTCTTGGCAAAGCTCGAATCACTCTATTTACTTTATCTGGCTGTTCTAGTAGTGACAGAAGATCCAGAGCCCAATCTGTCAGGCTTCTGAGGTAACAAGCCTGCTGATGTTGAACATGGCACTTCCTTTAACACAAGTCGGCAGCTTAGAGGAGGCATGTCAAGTAGAAAAAGCATATGGCTATCATTGAGACCAATCAAATGAAGAAACAGAGGTTCTCAAGGACATTTTAGAAGAGATTTCAAAGGAATAATCCAAGAACAAGGAAATTTTCTTGGAAATCCAAAATATGAATTTCATGAAGGCAATGTAATACGGGATTGGCAAAGCTGAAAACTGAAACAGTCATCTACAAGTTCAAATGCGGTAGCTTATGACACAGAATGAACCTAAAGAAACTGAAATGATCACCAAAAAGTTGATGCATGAAGGATATAACGCGGGAGCTAATATCTCAAAGTCTCAGAAGGGAGGAAATGGGATGTCTCTCCAAGTAGAACAAAAAGCATGATAAATGTGAGCAGAAAAAGTATGAAGTTAGAGGATTTGTCCAAGATACTCAAAATCCAATTATGAGAGTTCCAGAGAGAACCAAAATCAGACAGGAAGAAGTTATACATTAGCTTATGAAGCAAAATTTCCAGGAACTAAAGGGCATACATGTTATTTCATTTTGTTTTATTTGCTTATTTTCAAAGGGCATACATTTCTAAATGATGAAAGCCTACCAGTCTCTGGGAAAGAAAAAAAAAAAAAGACCCAAACACACATCAAAACTTTTCAGAACACTGGAAATAAACAAGATCCTAAAAGCTGTCAAAGAAAGTAAACTTACAGAAATGATAACATACAAAGATCAGTAAATATGATTTATACCAGATAGTTTAACAGTAACAACGAAGGCTAGGAAATAGTCTGAGGGGAAATAAATTTGGGTATCTAATGAAGACTGGTAAATGGCCTCCAACATAATGAGGAAAAGAAAAAAGGAAAATAAATGTAGAAGATCCTGCATAAGACAGAAACAAACTAAATTCCCAGCAGGATGATGAGGATGAGTCTCTGTGCAATAGACCCAGAGAAGCTGGGGGAGAGTTTCTAGGCTGGAACATGAGGGAGGGATCCATGAAGGGTATCTCTAAGAAACAGTAAATAAGATGGAGAGAAAACCTGATTTGTCAGACTATTGTAAAGTTATATGTTAGAGTGTTTTGAGGTGATTTAATACAAGGTACATAGAATCATGAACTAGAATGGAAAAAAAAGGATTGCACAAGAGGAAATGGGATTGTTTTACATAGCTCAGTGGTTAATAAAATTCAGTGTGAACAATAAATACCGATTTAACAACAGCAAAAGATGATAGACCTCTCCTGGGAGGCTCAGGAGAGAGGAACATGCTTATAGTGGGGAGGGAATGGTAGAGAGGAGAAGGGGAGAGAGGAGAGAGGTAATACTTCATATTTTACAAGAGTAATTAAACAGGTAATATTTGAAACCAGAAAATCAAGAAATAGCAATGTAAATAGGTTACATTAAAAAATGAAAGGAATGCTAGAAGATACAGATAAAAGAAAGAAAGATGGCTCCCTTCAGGGAGTAAGAATTGGAAGTAGGTTGACCTAGCTCAGAGAACTCCTTTCTTTCTTTTTATTTTTTTTTAAGATTTTATTTATTTATTTGACAGAGGGAGAGAGAGAGATCACAAGTAGGCAGAGAGGCAGGCAGAGAGAGAGGGGGAAGCAGGCTCACCACTGAGCAAAGAGCCCGATGTGGGGCTCGATCCTTGCACCCTGAGATCATGATCTGAGCTGAAGGCAGAGGCTTTAACCCACTGAGCCACCCAGGTGCCCGAGAACTCCTTTCTTTAATAGAAACATTTTGGCCATTTTTTATTTTGCATCTTTCTGTATTACTTTGATCAATATATAAATAAAAAGGATATATAGATGAAAAAGCTACCCCAATATAATATGAACTATTTACCAAAATTCCAAACAAATTCCATTTTACTGGTGAAATTATAAAGCTATTTCCATTATAAGTAGAAATAGTAATTATATAATGATTCCAAAAATACATTAAAAATGGGAAAAAAAACTATAAAGAAACAGAAGAGACAAAATTCTCTCTTTTGCCAGTGGTTTGAATGTTATATATCTGAAAAACCCAACAGACTGTAGCAAAAACCTTCTTGAATTAAAAAAAGATAAGGTGTCTAGATAAAAGATATATAAAAAGGATAACTTTTCTCTGCAGTATCAATAATCAGTTAGAAATTGGAATTTTAAAAATCCATTTACATTATCAAAAAAGTATAAGTATGTAAAAATTATTACAAAATCTTACTGAAGAATTTACAAATCTAGACAAATAGAAAAATATTCCAAGGGGTGTGTGTGTGTGTGTGTGTGTGTGTGTGTGTGTGTATGAAAATCCGTGAAAGACTTTTCACTCTAATGTTAAAGGGACTTATTTCTGGAGTGAAAATTGGGATATTATCATTATTTTTTTTAAGATTTTTTTTTAATTTGAGAGAGAGAGAGAACGAGAGAGAGAGAGCACGAGAAGGGGGAGGGTCAGAGGGAGAAGCAGACTCCCTGCTGAGCAGGGACTCAATTCCGGGACTCCAGGATCACGACCTGAGCCGAAGGCAGTTGCTTAACCAACTGAGCCACCCAGGCACCTGGGATATCATTATTTTTATGTTTATACTTTTCGGATTTTCCAGTTTGCAGAAAGTAAACATGCTATTTCTATAATCACAAAACTAAGAAAGCATATAAATACCTTTTTAAATTAAAACAATATATATATGTATCATTCTCTCTATAGTTCGATATGAAATACTATTGTGAAACATGCTTGAACTCTGTGAAAGGGCCCTGCCTCTTCGTGTCACTCTGTAGCCCAGTCTCCCTCCAGCCCCATGAAATTGGATTGAGATCTCTTTCCCTTCTAAAGCCCCCCAACATGACCATTCAGGTTAATACAGATATTTTCTTACTCTTGTCAAGGTATCATGATGTTTGCCCAACCAAAATACAAATTCCTCCAGGAAATGATCAATTTTTAAGATACTCTTTATAAATTGGAGGGATATACATATATAATTATGGATGTTATGTATCTTGAAGGGAAAAAGTATGAATCAAGAGCATAAAATATATATTGCCATTATGTTTTTTCCATACTTGTGCGTGTGTATGGATGTGTGTGTAACATATGTATTTTAAAGGAAAAAAAACTCGAGAGCTTAGTATTTTTTAAGGGCTTGTTCAAGCTAGTTCAAGAAAAGATAAGTCCTCAGCTAAGACACTAAATGAGAAAAAATGGGGTAATACTAGTCAACATGATTAGCAACAATGCTAATCATGTACTAATCATGTAATCAATGTACTTTACACACTAGTGCAAAGAATGATGGAGTTACAGGGTATTAGGTTATTCTGCGGTATGATACCGTGAGGATCTTGAGAGACAGGTAAAAGAGGCGAAAGGGATTAAATCTTGGGAAAGTGGAATGACTTGCCTGAATGCCCATGGCTAGAAAGCAAGCTGAGACTCAAAGTTTTTCCTTCAAATTCGGGGCTCTACCTGTCCTCCTGCTCAGAACTACCCAACAGTCTGAGTTATCCTGACACTGTCTAGAGACGTGACTCTTGCCAATGGTGATGTTTGACGTGAGTCCATCAAAAGGAGCCTGTCTTCTAATGAGGTCCCTACTCAATTTTCTTCTTAAAGAGAAACTAAAGGGAAAAAAGAGAAAGAAAATGGAATGTGGGAGCTGCCTGAGAGGCTAAATCTTATTCATTTCTCTAAGTCTGGAAAGTAGCACAGTGCCAGGCATGGTTTAGGGGTTCAAAAAACATGGAAAAACAACTGAATAAATGAATGAGTGAATGTGTTTGTGAGCACCTGTCCTAGAAAAGCTCCCCTCCCCCAATAACCGACGGAAGGGAATCTGTGGGGATTTGCAGTGCAAATTCTGAGTAAATGTATTAGGGCAGCAAAGAACCCAGCAATGTGAAGAAAATTCGCTAGAAACATGCTTTTTATAGGTGGGAGATATGGTGATAGGAAACCTTAATAGTTATGTGGAACTCAGGTTCCATTCTAGGTCAGATTTAAAACGAAGGAAAACTGAGGCAGTTTGACATAGGACTTAGTAGTATAAATTAAAACTCCCCAAACTTCAGTTGTTTCTTCCTTGGGAAGCAAGGGTTTTAACGTTTATTCTTCCTTTTCCAAAAAAAGAAATTATAATGTTGTCTTCCATTCTCCATCACACAGTAGTTTCTTTATATCTCAAATTATCACAGAAGTCAGAAGGGGGAAAGAAGACAGAGGTTGTTTTTTTTTAAATAAGTTTTTAATTTAAATTCTAGGTAGTTAACCTTAGTGTACTATTGGTTTCAGGAGAATTTGGTGATTCATCACTTACATAAAACACCCAGTGCTCATCACAAGTGCTCTCCTTAATACCCATTACTCATTTAGCCCATTTCCTGCTCACCTCCTGTCCATCAACCCTCAGTTTGTTCTCTATAGTTAAGAGTCTCTTATGGTTTGCCTCCTGCTTTTTTTTTTCTTTCCCTATGTTCATCTGTTTTGATTCTTAAATTCCATATATGAGTGAAATCATACAGTATCTGTCTTTCTCTGGCTGACTCATTATGCTTAGCATAATACAGTCTAGTTCCATCCACATCACTGCAAATGGCAAGATTTCATTCTCTTTGATGGCTGAGTAATTTTCCTTTGGATATATGTACCACCTCTTCTTTATCCACTCATCAGTTGAAGCACATTTGGGCTCTTTCCATAGTTTGGCTATCGTTGATAATGCTGCGATAAACATTGGGGTGCATGTGTCTCTCCAAATCTCTGTTTTTGTACCATTTGGGTAAATACCTAGTAGTGCAACTGCTGAGTTGTAGGGTAGCTCTATTTTTAACTTTTTGAGAACCCTCCATACTGTTTTCCAGAGTGGCTGCACCAGTTTGCATTCCCACCAACAGTGTATGAGGGTTCCCCTTTCTCAGCATCCTCACCAAATCCATTGTTTCCTGTGTTGTTAATTTTAGCCATTCTGACTGGTGTGAGGTGGTGTCTCATCGTGGTTTTGATTTGTATTTCCCTGATGCTAAGTGATGTTGGACATCTTTTCACGTGTCCTGATAGCCATCTGGATGTCTTCTTTGGAAAAACGTCTATTCATGTCTTCTGCCCATTTCTTAACTGAATTATTTGGCCTGGGGTGTTGAGTTTGATATATTCTTTATAGATTTTGGGTACTAACTCTTTATTAGATATGTCATTTACAAATATCTTCTCCCATTTCAGTTTTGTTGATTGTTTCCTTCACCATGCAGAAGCTTTTTATCTTGGTGAAGTCCCACTAGTTCATTTTTGCTTGTTTCTCTTGCCTCCAGAATGCATCTAGTAAGAAGTTTCTGAGGCTGAGGTCAAAGAGGTTGCTGCCTGTGTTCTCCACTAAGATTCTGATGGCTTCCTGTCTCACATTTGGGTCTTTCATCTATTTTGAATTTATTTTTGTGTGTGGTGTAAGAAAGTGGTCCACTTTCATTCTTCTGCATGTTGCTGTCCAGTTTTCCCAGCACCATCAGTTGAAGAGACCATCTGTTTTCCATAGGATATTCTTTGCTTTGTTGAAGATTAGTTGATCATATAGTTGTGGGCCCATTTCTTTCATAGGATACTCTTTAACCTCCATGTATTTGAGGTTTTTCCAATTTTTTTCTTGTGGTTGACTTCAAGTTTCATAGCGTTGTGGTCAGAAAATATGTATGGTATGATCTCAATCTTTTTCTTTTTGTATTTGTTGAGGTCTGACTTGTTACCCATACTGGAGAATGTTCCATGTGCACTCTAAAAGAATGTGTATTCTGATGCTAGGATAAAATGTTCTGAATATATCTGTTAAGTCCATCTGGTCCAGTGTGTCATTCAAAGCAATTGTTTCCTTGTTGACTTTCTGCTTTGATGATCTGTCCATTGCTGTCCTTCCAGGACGTTCAAGTCCTTTACTATTATGGTATTATTATCAATGAGTTCCTTTACATTTGTTATTAATTGATTTATATATTTGGCTGTTCCCAAGTTAGGGGCACAAATATTTACAATTGTTAGATCTTATTTTGGATAGACCCCTTAATTATGATATAATGCCCCTTTTCATCTCCTGTTACAGTCTTTGGTTTAAAATCTAGTTTGTCTGATATAAGTATGGTTACTCCAGCTTTCTTTTGACATCCATTAGCATGATAAATGTTTCTCTATCCCCTCACTTTCAGTCTGTAGGTGTCTTTAGGTCTAAAGTAAGTCTCTTGTAGGCAGCACATGGATAGATGGATCTTGTTTTTTTTATTCATTCTGTTACTTGCTATTTTTTAAAGTAGGCTCCATGCCCAGCATGGCTTAAACTCATGACCCTCAGATCAAGACTTTAGCTGAGATCGAGAGTTGGATGCTTAACCGACTGAATCACCCAGGCACCCCGATACCTTATGTATTTTGACTGGAGAATGTAGTTAATTTTTATTCAGAATGATTATTGGTACATATGAATTCAGTACCATTGTGTTACCTGTAAAGTCATTGTTTCTGGAGATTTTCTCTGTTTCTTTCTAGTCTTTGCTGTTTTGGATCTCACTTTTCGACTCAAAGAGTTGCCTTTAATATTTCTTGCAGGGCTGGTGTAGTTGTCACAAAGTCCTTTAGTTTTGTTCGTCTGGGAAACTCGCTATCTCTCCTTCTATTCTGAATGACAGCCTCGTGGATAAAGTATTCTTGGCTGCATATTTTTTCCCATTCAGCACATTGAATATTTGGCCTGCCAAGTTTCTGTGAACAGATTGGCTGTAAACCTGATTTACTTTCCCTTGTAAGTTAGGGATTTCTTTTCCTTTACAGCTTTTAGGATTTTTTCCTTATCTCTGTATTTTGCAAATTTTACTATGATATATTTTGGTGTTGGCCTGCTTTTGTTGATTTTGATAGGAGTTCTCTATGCCTCTTGGATTTGGATGTCTGTTTCCTTACCCAGATTAGGGATGTTCTCAGCTATAATTTGCTCAGATAAACCTTCTGTCCCTTCCCCCTCGCCTTCTTCATCTGGGACTCCTATGATATGAATGTTATTATGCTTTATGGAGTTGTTGTGTTCCCTAAGTCTACAATCATGATCCAATATTTTTCTTTCCCTCTTCTTTTCAGCTTCATTATTTTCCATAATTTTATTTTCTATATCACTTATTCATTCCTCCCACTTCTTCCATCCTTGTGGTCATTACATCCAATCAGTTTCACATCTTGATTATAGTATTTTTTATTTAGGCCTGACTAGGTCTTTCATCTCTGTAGTAGGAGACTCCCTGATATCTTTTGTGATTTTCTCAAGCCCAGATAGTATCCTTATGATTTTTTTAAATTCTGGCTCACGCATATTGCTTATATCTCTTTCGATTAGATCCCTGGCTGTGACCTTTTCTTGTTCTTTCTTTTGGGATGAATTCCTCAGTCTTGGCGTTTCATCTAGGTCTCCGTCTTCTGTGTGTTAGGAAAGCCTGTTAAAATTCCTGTTCCTGAGAGTAATTAAGAAGAGGTCATATATTGGCCAGGGGTTGGCACTGCCAGAAGTGTCTCTGATGTGTGTGGCATGCACCATGCTGTTGTGTTTTGGCTGCTCTTTCCCTCAGGTCAGTCCACTGCAGAGTTTCTCCTTGCCTGCTGTGGGAACTGTTTGGACCTTGCCCAGCGTATGGCAAGTTTTAACTAGGTGTGCTTTGGTCTGCTTGTTAAAAGAGGCTAGATCTTGTTTCCATTGGAGCTGAAGATTTCCAGCAGTCAATTGTCAGCAGACTTCGTACGTGCAGTGGGTTTGTGCTGTTCTTCTGTGGGGTGGAAAGGCTGCTGCAGCTCCGGCTCTCAGGCACAAAAAAAAGCACCTGCAGAGCACAGGAGAGCGAGGCTTGGTGTAAGTGGCTCAAGTCTCCACTGTGGGCACTGTGCTGCTCACTGAAGTCCATCTGTGCTGATGGGTGGGGGTCAAAATGGTGTCAGCCAGCTCTCTTGTCCCCAGAGGTAGGAGCTCATGCCCACCGCTGTCCAGGAAGCCCTCAGAGAAGAGTAAACAATCTCCCCTTGAGTGTTCAAACCGTCTCTTGGATCCCTGCCTTCACCCTGTCCGTTTCCAAGCTACCTTCCCACCCAGTGGTGCAGTGCTCCTGTGTTTTATCTCAGGCCCATTCTCAAAACTACAAATTTTAGGGACTCAGCGTGGGCCAGACCTACTCTCATCCTTTGGGGGTCTTGCTGCCCTGTAGCTGGTGTGGTTTGTCCCAGAAGGGCAGTCATATGAACATGCTGGGGCTTAGAGTTTATGGTAAAGCATAGCAAAAAGCCAACATCCATGTTAGCTGCCCCCAGCAGGTGTCTCTGCTCCCATGCTAATCAACAGGGGAGCTCAATGGTTCCTACCGCTGGCTCTTTTGTCCCCAGAGAGGCAGTGCCACCTCTCCCAAATGCACGCCAAGAAGGGGAACCGTCTGTCTCAGTGGGACCCAGGGGACCCTCAGACCACACTGTCGGCTCCGGGCCTCTGCCCTCCTTCTCCACAGGAGCATTGCTACTCATGCCAGTCTCTACCCCGGCAGCGGCATGGACTTCTAGAACTTCAGACTTTGAGCTCTGCTGCTGGTACAAACTTGTGGTAACCAGCCCCTCTCATTTTGCCTGTCAGTGGTTTTGGGGAAGTGCTTTTCTTCTTCAGTCTCCTGCACACTGTGCACCCTCTCTCTCTCTCCCTTTCCCCTCTCTTTCTCTCCCTCTCTCCTCTCTCCCTGGCTCCCTCACACCTCCTTACTACTCGTGGTTCTTTTCTCCCCCAAATCATGTCTCCACACCCCTTACCTTGCACGATGTGGCTTCTTATCTCACTCTAGCTGTGCAGTTTGTTCCCTCAGTCCTCAGATCAAATAAACACCCAACAATCCAATTAAAAATATGGGTGGAGGATCCGAATAGACATTTTTCCAAAGAAGACATACACATAGTCACCATGTACATGCAAAGATGTTCAACATCACTAATCATCAAGGAGATGCAAATGAAAACCCCAATGAGAGATCGTGTCACGCCTGTTGCAATGACTAGAAGACAAGAGCCAAGTGCTAGGACATGGAGAAAAGTCAACCCTGTATATTGTTGGTGGGAATGCAAACTGGTGCAGCCATTATGGAAAACAGTATGGAGGACCCTCAGAAAATTAAAAATAGAACTACCACATAATCCAGCAATTCCATTTCTGGGTATGTACCTGAAGAAAACAAAAACACTAACTCGAGAAAATATATGTGCTCCATGTTCAGTACAGCATTGTTTACAAGACAAGATATGGAAACCATTTAAGCATCCATCGATGGATGAATGAATAAAGAAGATGTGATACAGCTATACAATGGAATATTATTCAGCCATAAAAAAAGAATGAAATCTTGCCATTGGTGACAACATGGATGGAACTGGAGGGTATTATACCAAGTGAAATATGTCAGACAGAGAAAGACAAATACCACATGATCTCATTGATATATGGAATCTAAAAACAACAGCAACCCAAAAGTCAGGTTCATAGGTAAAGAGAACAGATTGGTAGGGGGTAAAGAAGGTCAAAAAGTACAAACGTCTAGTTATAAAATGAATAAGTCACAGGGATGTAATGTAGAGCATGGTGACTGTGGTTAATAATACTGTAGTGCATATCTGAAAGTTGCTAAGAGAGTAAACTGTAGAAGTTCTCATCACAAAAAGTAAAAACTGTGTAACTATATATAGTGATGACTATTAACCTTATTGTGGTGATCATTTCACAATATATACAAATATTGAATCCTGTACACCTGAAACCAACAAAATATAGTCTATGACATAGAATTATGTCAATTATACTGCCATAAAAATAACTTAATTAAAAGAAACATTCAAAGGGAAATCTTTTGTCCTACAGCAAAACAGCTTCTGAATAAACTTTCCTAACTCTTCTACCACAAACATGCAGTATCTGGGAGAGAAAACATTACTTGCTTATAAAAAAAATCTGGCTTCAAAATTACCAATTGGTAGGGGGCAGTGTTAACCTATACATATGTTCTAATGACCATTCCTTTTTCAACTTGAGAATATCTCCATTTTCAACTTTTTATCAAAAAATGTAATCACAAGAGGAGGAGCAAGATGGCGGAGAAGTAGGAGGCGGAGATAGTGACTGATCCCAGAAGTTATCAAACCACTCTAAACAACTACAAACTTAGCAGGAGATAGAAGAGA
Source organism: Potos flavus (assembly GCA_028534135.1). NCBI lineage: Eukaryota > Metazoa > Chordata > Mammalia > Carnivora > Procyonidae > Potos > Potos flavus. The sequence continues at coordinate 5,836,369 of CM052893.1, read as the reverse complement.
AGAAGAACAGCAACTCTAGGAACAGAAAATCGACCACTTTCCGGAAGGTAGGACGTGCGGAAAAGTGAATCCAAAGCGACGGGAAGACGACCGCGGGGGGAGGGGCCGGCTCCTGGCAAGCCGCAGAGCAGCGGAGCACAAAATCGGAACTTTTAGAAATCTGCTGCACGGCCTCGAGGCTGCCAGAGTGCGGCGTCAGGGCCTCCAGACACAAAGAGCGGCGGGCAGGACGAGTGGTGGGTTCTCCGCCCGCGTTAGCGCCCTGTGGCTTGCGCCCTGTGCCCCGCGCGAGGGGGAGAGAACCGGAGGCGCCCTCCGCCCAGAGGCCGGAGAGAACGCGGCCGCTTGGGGCAGGAATCTGAGCGCACCCGCGCGGACCGG
>CM052893.1:5793580-5827022 GCA_028534135.1 Potos flavus | reverse complement strand
GTGGACTCTGAGAAACAAGCTGAAGGTTTTGGAGGGGAGGGGGTGGAGGGTTGGGTGAGCCTGGTGGTGGGTATTGAAGAGGGCACGTATTGCATGGAGCACTGGGTGTGGTGCATGAACAATGAATCTTGGAACACTGAAAAAATAAAATTAAATTTAAAAAAAGAGAGAGATTCTCCATCTGCCCCCCCTACTCTCTCTCTCTCTCTCAAATAAGTAAATAAAATCTAAAAGAAATAAAGAACAGAGTCACTCAGCCAAGTGTTGGTTGTAAACGAGGGCAGATATACATAAGTCTCTCACGGAATCATAGGCTTAGAGACGACCGAGGGAAGAGGATGACCGGGGTGTGACTTCTATCGGCCATTAGGGAGTAAGATGTTGGAAGAGTGTCACTTCCTTCCGGAGAATGGCTACCAGTATTTCCACATAGTTCATGATTGCTTCAAGATGGTGGGGGTCAAGACCTCAACTTCTCATTACTCCTCAGTAGGTAGTCAACCACTTGTTGGATCCATCTACACTTCTGAGCCGTGAAGCCCCCTGAACAAAGACGTCTTTTCCCAAGTGCGACCTCAGTAACAACCCAACAGAAGATAAAGCTCTAGCTGAATTTCTAAATCAGAATAATACGACTACCAAGCTCGGAAACTCCAACGGAACTCAGAAACTTAATCAACCCCTTATTAATTCCCAAACATAACTGAGTCATTATAGTCTTAAACAAATCACGTGAAAGGCCAGTCAGCTGATGAACAAGTTCTGTCATTACCGAAAAAAAAAAAGGAAGTTTTTAGAGAAGGTTAATTTGAAAGATCAGCAGAATTTGCACTCAAGGAAATGAACACTGGAGTAAAGGTGCTACAGAAAGTCTTTCCACAATGCCTTCCCCAAACTTCGGCCTGAGCGGTCTTTCCTCAGGCATAATTACAGGAAACTCACTGAGGGGATCACAGCCACACAGACTCTCCAAGCTCCTGGGCTGGCATCGGCCTTCTCATCAGCTTTGCTCCATGAATAATTAGATCCCTTCCTCAGCCTCTTCATTGACTGGAACAGCCTCCAGTGAGGGGAGGCCTGGTCGGCACGTGGGTGGGGCTCAGTGGCGAGGGTTCCTTGGGGAAAGGTAGGCCGGGCTTCGTGGGGGAGCAGAAACCCATGACCAAGCCTGTCAGGACGAGTTAAAGCCCATCTCTGCCACCTCCTCCTCAGATCCGCAGGAAAGAGTTAGCCCCCACTGGTAGTTTTAACTCATTCTCATCCATTATTTATAAAGTGTTGGCATTTTCAGCTGAGAGGCCCTGTAGGCTATAAATGAGGGAATTTCCCTGGGAGACGAGGCGGTGGGATTGGGGGAGAAGTCCTTTGGGGCACCTGCTTCTTGCTGAAGGTCTGTCCCAACCTGAGTGGGCCACAGCCCCTCACCCTGCAGGCCCCTCACCCCTGTTGGCTTGTCTCTCAGTCCCACACCCCACAAGCCCCTCACCCCTGTTGGCTTGTATCTCAGCCTCACACCCCATAGGCCCCCACACCCCACAGGCCCCTCACCCCACACCCCTGTTAGCTTGTCTCTCAGCCTCTCACTCCTGCTGGCTTGTCTCTCAGGGAAGCATCTACAGAAGTGAACTAACTCCCCCTCTTCTTACCTCCCTCCTTCCTTTCCTTCCTTGAGAATGTTTCTCCCTTCGTACAATGTGCTCAGTTTCTTGGAAAAATGCTTTTCGCTACCTCTGTGTGCCCTGTACTGGGTAAAACACTTCATAAAGGATTATCTCATTAATGTTCGGAACAACCCTATATAGTAGTTACTATCATCAGCCTGCTGTCGAAGTCAGGAGACAGGTTTGAAGGGGTTAAATAATTCACAGAAGGCACCTGGGTGGCAGAGCCTAGGCCATATTCCCAGCCCTGGAATCTGGGCTTTTAGCCTTTACCCCACACCTCAGAGCAAAATCACCTATAATCCCACCACCCACAGGTAACCTGTATGAATACCTCAGAGGAGATCTTTTCACATGTAAAATATCAGATTATCTCTGAATGAAAATGAAAGAATACAGGAGCTTCTGTTTCCTAGAGAGCAGCTTTTCACTTAGCATTCTATTCTCACCGGTCTGACCCAGGTCAGTGGCTCTTTGCCCTCAACATGATTTTTAGAGGATGAGTGATACTCCATCATGTGGATGTCCCATTGCTTAGTCACCTGATCGGTTTCTAATCTCAGGAATTGGCCTGCGCTGTACATATTTGCCCATCATCTCTGGGAACCTAACTGATCGGCCGCCGCCGGGGAGGAGGGGGACAGGTCTGGACAATAATGAGCAGGCTGAAGCAAGACTCCATCCCAGCTGTGTCCTGTCTCTGGCAAGGCTAAGGCACAATCCCGCCATGACGCCCAGGACCTCTGGTCTTGCTGTTTTCTCAAGTTGTTGTAACTACTCTCCAGGCGGTTATTAAACCATTATTTTGGTTCTACATAGTTATGCGATAGTTATGTAGTTACTTTACCTTTATTAGTTATTCTACATTTTGTTATATAATTATTTTGCATATACCCTTTCTTTAAGGGGAACCATAATTTATTAGTTTCCTTAATAATTGGACAAGATTATGTATCTCTGCATATCCTCAAACCCTCTTCCAAGGAGGGCTAACAAGAGTCTGCAAAACCCTACATGCAGGGTGGTCTTCTCAACCTTTGGTTGAGAAGGAAATCACATAATGCCTTTGCCTGTTTGCATTAATTAGCCTCATTGGGGTGGACGAAAAACCTGGAACATCTCAGCGAACCACACATGCTCTTTGAGGTATGATGAGCCCCTACCCCACCCTCCAACTGGGCAAATGACCGTGGGAAGAAGAACGTACAAAAGAGTGTTCCTGTATCTGATTTCCACGGGAGCTTATTTAAAGAACAGAAATGCACACCAAAATAGTTCAAATTGCCCTTCAAGTCCATTTTACCGTTTTCCATCAGAAGAAAGGTACTATGTAAGTTTCTATAGAAATTAGCATTTCTATAGCATTTTATATTTTCAAAATGCTTGTACCAGCATTTACTAATTAACATAACATTTGAGAACCATCATCTGCTTTAAATATAGGGAAATTCTTTTTAACACGGTTCTTTTAGTACAGAGAAAGTCATCCCCTCACCCCCTCCTCCAGATCTTTGTCATGTCAGACAAAATGGTTCAGCCTCCTCTAAATCTTCTGATTTTACATTTAGCAACTTAGCACAAGGCCTAGTCTCTTCCACAGAAAAACAGAGTAAGAAATCCAAGACTTCAGGGCGCCTGCGTGGCTCAGTGGGTTAAAGCTTCTGCCTTCGGCTCAGGTCATCATCTCAGGGTCCTGGGATCGAGCCCCGCATCGGGCTCTCTGCTAGGCGGGGAGCCTGCTTCTCCCTCTCCCTCTGCCTGCCTCTCTGCCTATGTGTGATCTCTCTCTCTCTCTCTCTCTCTCTCTCTCTCTGTCAAATAAATAAATAAATAATCTTAAAAAAAAAAAAAAAGAAATCCAGGACTTCATGTGAAATCTGGACAATCCAAAAGCTGAGCTATGGGATGCTCCCCACAGCCAAAGCCTGGGCTGTTTACCCCACAAACACTGACTTATTGCCTACATGGGCCTCGAGTCTCTATCTTGCCCTCACTGGCGGTGACGTCTAGAAGTAGAAATGGGCCTGGCAGTGCCCTGGGAGCTAATGGGAGTGGGCATGACTCAGACCGGAGGTCTACGGGATAGGCCTTTGGAGATACTGTGATGAAGGGATGTCTTTTCTAAGCTGTCATTTGAATTCTAGATTGTCCTTTTAACCAAGACTGTGTCTCACCTGAGCTATCATTTACTTAATTATATTTAAATGAAATTTCATTGTCATTATTCTTTTAACCTAGCTATGCCCTAAGCATTTAATATCCACAAAATAATGGGTCTAATGTGCTAGCTATTTTATTCCAACATGTGTTAAAGGAATACATTTTAAAAAGCCAGGAAGACCTAAAATCACCTCACACACCATCGGTGGCATATGAACCCTGTGGACTACATTACGATGGATGACGGCTAGCCGCCAACAAATGTCAAGGCAAGGAAAGGCCGGGGGAATCTGTTGATTTGTAGGAGCATCATTCTGTTAAATTGACTACACAAAGAGGCCATTGGACTGGAGTGACTCTGATGACTGGGCAGTCTACATAAACCAAAACCCAAGCCTGTAAATGCCTTATGTTTAAGAAATTGAAACTTTGGGGGCGCCTGGGTGGCTCAGTTGGTTAAGCATCTGCCTTCGGCTCAGGTCATGATCCCAGAGTCCTGGGATCGAGCCCCATGTCTGGCTCCATGCTCAGCGGGGAGCTTGCTTTTCCCTCTCCTTCTACCCTCTCCCCCCTGCTCTTTCTCTCTCTCTCTCTTGCTCGCTCTATCAAATAAATAAAATCTTAAAAAAAAAAGAAATTGAAACCTCAGGGCAACCAGAAACAAAGAGACAAGTAGGTTTAAACTACTACCAATCAAATAATTTCCTTCCTTTGCTTTGGCTCCTTTTCTGGACAAGTCTCAGCTTCTGTCTGAGGAGCGCTGCTAGCCATTTCCGGGTTTCCCCTGCCTGATTTAAAATGACTTTTGCTCAAATAAAATCTTAGAATGTATACTATGCCTCAGTTTATCTTTTAACAATTCGGTGTGGAGAAGAGTAGACAGGAAGACCGGAGGCAGGAAAAACCGTTAGCGTGTCTTCAGCGATCATTCCAGAGGGAAACTATAAAGGCCTAAGCTAAGTGGTGGTGGTAGACAGGAAAAAGTGACCTGCGAATGTGTACCTGTGAGAACCGCCGTCCAGTCTGGTTTCAGAGGTCAGGGAAAGGGAGGGGTTGAGGATAACCCTAGGGCTCCTTTCAGGACCGGCGGAAGGACAGTCCTTCCATTTTCTGAGATACAACATGAAGGAAGAAGAACATGGAGGGGAAGGGTAGGGGTCGCGGCAGCAGCTTAATCTCAGATGAGTCACTTCCGAAGTATTTCGAGAATATCCAAGTAGAAATATAAATTTGATGTTGAATGTTGTGAGCCTCCACGCATTGTTGTTCAGAAGCCACCACGCATGGACCATCACCTGTGGGTGACCAATGGGGATGCAGGCTCGAGAGCAATCAGCATGGAAGGGGTGTGGAGAGTGGGAAGGGAGAGGAAAAGGAGGAGGAGAGGAGAGGAGACCAAATCTTAAGGAGCAGAGAGAGTACTGAAAATCAGCAGAGGAGACTGGGGAGGAAGAGCCAGGGACAGGAGGGAAGTGCAGGGTGAATGGGGCCATAAAACCAAGGGACAGAGAAGGTCTAAATGTCTCCAGTGAGTTCAGTGTCAAGGTGGTTTCTGTGGAGTGGGGACAGAAGTCAGACTGTGGCTGAAGGGCCGCATAGGGGTGGGGACGAGGGACAGAATGCACAAAGGAATACAGAGGAAAGGGGAGGAGGGAAGAGGGCAGCAGGCAGAGGGTGATCTGGGTGTATTGGGTTCTTTTTCCTTTTTTGCCCAGTTGACTTGAGCATGTTTCTATAAGGCAGAGCATAACTAAAGATCTCGGGAAGAGGGAAAAATCTGGTTGGGGGACCTGAAGGAAACTGTGAATATCTACAACAACCTACTGTGGGTGTGGGGAGAGAAAACTAGAATCACTGAGGCATGGTGATCCCTTGCCATGGGAAAAGGTAGTTCAAAAAAGAAAAGGATGGAATACGATAGAGAAGAAGGGGGCACAGAAATTCTAGGAAACTGCGTACTTTTGTGTGGTGCAGCGTGCCGGAAACAATAGAAAGGGCTTTGCAACTTAACCCGCATGAGCTTTTACGGCGTTGATTTCAAAAGCAGGTGTAACCAGGAGACTGAACTTGAGGACAGACGCAAAGTCCCAGAAGTAGGAGATCTCAGTCACTAGGGCTTGCAGGGACTCCTCCCTACGTGGAAGCTTCCAGGTCAGAGTCAGTGGGTAGCAGACCAAAGAGGAAAGCCAACACAATCGCCTTCAGAGCACGTATGTGTGAAGCCCCATGCAGCTTCATGGGCACCCCCAAACAGGAAACTAGTTGCTAAAAATGATGGGCATGGGGTCCCCAGGAATCACGAGGCTCTCGGGAACATTTTTATTTATTCCTTTATTTATATGTATGCCTGTATTCCTCCTAAAGGACTCCCTCTCCAAATTCTAGTATCACTAGGATAGAAATGCATAAAGTCATCACTAGATTGAACTGATAAAACTCTCCTTACTTCTATAATGTCACACGGCTGAATATGCATATAATTTCCCTTAAAAATGCCACGCCTGCCAAAGTTCTTATGTATTAAGGATAAAAATAAAGCCTCTGGCCCAAGATCCTACATTTTAGAGCAAATGGATGACATCCTATATTCTCTGTGCCAGATGAACCCGTCTGAAAGTTTAAACACACTGAACTGCAACCTAATCTGGGTGGATCCTAGAACAGCGACGGAAAATACAGATGGAGTGTCATTGGTGTTGCCAGCTGGAGAAGTCTTATCCCAAACTGAAGCCAGCCCGAGTTATTGCAAAAACCAGAAAGGCAAATGAATAAGCTGCATTCCCAGAGATGATTTGTACTGTTCAGAAGCAGGCCCTCCTTTCATTGCAAATCACAGGGCTGGGTGTGGGCTTTTGGGGTAGACACGAATTCGATCTGGACTAAGAGCGGCTGATGGACCGAACACGAAAATAACACACCCGACTAGAGACAGTGGCTATACGTGGAGGTCACTTACTACTAACAGGTCATTGTGAGTTAGGTATTTGCATCGGTTGCTTTTTATACATTACCCAATCAGATTCTCATAACCCTCAAAGGGTTATTATTATTCCCATTTTACTAAAGAAGATACCGAGGGTCAGAGTAACTTGCCGATACTTGCATCCCACCATACATGACAGGTCCAGATTTTTAGCACAGGTCTATGTGACAGCAGAGTATGGGCTCCTAAATGCTGTCCTTATTACTATGCTAATGATCATTAAAGCATAATGTGTATGAGGAAGAAGCTCCTGCCTTGCTGCCAAGTTATTTGGTATTCTGTAAAGCAAGGTAGAAGACAGAAAGCCTTGCAATGAATAGAGAACAAAGGCGCCAGGCTTCAGGCACTGAGTATGAGCCTAAGCGGCATCTGCTTTGAGAAGGCGTGAAAACAGAGCAGAGCCTGATGACAAGCATGTCTGGATGGCAACAAAGGGCACCTTGACTTTTGTCCAGGCCACTCCCGGAGCAGACTCCTGCCCAAAGGAGGACCCTCCCCTTGTGAGAGTCACCAGGATAAGCCTTCACTGGGAAAACAAAAGACCTTATCTTTAACAATGGCAACCTCTTCAACGGTGGGCAGAAAAGCCAGAATAATATAAAGTTTACTCTGCTAAAATTGCTAAAATTGCTAATGTTACCTTAGATTAACCCATACGACCTGACATTAACACATAGGACCATACCTACTTGTGGAGTTAGATTTGGGGAAAATTCTAAATCCAGAAGACCAAAGTAAAAAAGCCTTGACAAGCATAAAATTCCCAAATTATGCCACACGTATTTGGAACAAGCAGTTCAAAAAAACCACCTTGGAAAAATTCCAACTTGGAAACTGGGGCACCTTGTGTTCCATTTAAAATTTACACAAGCCCTTGTTCTCAGATTTAGGAATATATATTTCCATTAGGTTCTGTTCAGCCTAATCCATAAGTGTGAGAATTATACAGACTACTAATGTGAGCATAGCTTTCTTGAATTCAAATAAGCAACAGTGAGGATCACATTTAGAATTTGACAGAATGAGGGGAGCCTGGGTGGCTCAGCGGGTTAAGCTTCTGCCTTTGGCTCAGGTCATGATCTCAGGGTCCTGGGATGGAGCCCCGCATCAGGCTCTCTGCTCAGCAGGGAGCCTCCTTCACCCCCTACCCTGCCTGCCTCTCTGCCTACTTGTGATCTCTCTCTCTGTCAAATAAATAAATAAAATCTTAAAAAAAAAAGAATTTGACAGAATGAACACAGCATTCCCTCCTCCTGTTTTTAATAATGTGGCCAAAATAAATATAATAATTAAAAATAGAATATTATCAAAAGAATGAAACTGAACCTCTATCTTTGCTTACACTACTCAAAAATGAGCTCAAAATGGATTAAAGACTTAAATGTAAGACCTGGCACCATAAAACTCCAGGAAGAAAACATAGGAAGAAGACCTCCTTAACAATGGCCTGGGCAATGAGATTTTGGATATGACACCAAAAACCCAGGCGACAAAAACAAAAATAATCAAGTGGGACTACATCAAACTAAAAAGCTCTGTGCCAAAAAGGAAAAATCAACTAAATGAAACGGCAACCTATAGAATGGCAGAAAATATTTGCAAGGCATCTATGGCAAGGGGCTAATATCTAAACATATATAAAGACCTTATACAGCTCAACTGTAGAAAAACAACCCAATTAAAAAAAAAGACAAAGACCTGATTAGACATTTTCCTAAAATGTCTAATGTCTTCCTAAAAGACATACAAATGGCCAACAGGTATACACCAAAAAGGTTCTTAACATCACTAATTATCAGGGAAATGCAAATCAAAACCGTAGGGAGATAACACCAAACACCATCAGAATGGCTTTTATCAAAAAGACAAGAAATAATGAGCGTTGGCACAGACGTGAAGAAAAGGGACCCTTTTGCACTCTTGTAAACTGGTGCAGCCCCTATGGAAAACATCATGGAGATCCCCAAAAAAAATAAAAAAAGAACTACCATATGATCCAGTCAATTCCACATCTGGGTATATATATCCAAAGAAACAAAAGGAGTATCTCAAAGATAGGATGCCCATGTTCATTGCAGGATTACTCACAATGATGAAGATATGGAAACAATCAGTCTGTCAATAAATCAGTCTGAATAAAGATCAGTCTGAATAAATAACAAAAAATAAATAAATCAGTCTGAATAAAGATGTGATGTGTAAGCGCACGTGCGCGCGCACACACACAAATCATTTAGCCAAGACAAAGGAAATCTTGGTATTTGCAACAACATGGATGGCCCTAGAGGGCTCTATTCTAAGTGAACCAAGCCGAAGACAAAACTCTTGTGTTATCTCACTCACATGTGGGATCTAAGAAAAGTTTAAAAGTCAAAGTTACAGAAACAGAGGGTGATATTATGGCTAACAGGGCTGGGGGTGGGGCGGGGGAGGGTGGGAGAAGATGGGGAGATGCTGGTCAGAAGGTAAAGTTATATAAAATCTTTAAAAAAAAAGAAGGTAAAGTTATAAAAGGAATATAAAAGGAATAAATCTGGGGATCTAACGCACAGCATGGTGACTGTAGTTACTACTGTATTGTATACTTGAAATTCACCAGGAGAGTAGGTCTTAAGTGTTCTCATCCCAAGAAAGAAAAATAAAGGTAACTGTGTGACGGATGTGTTAATTAACCTGACTGTGGTAATCATTTCACGGAAGTATGGATATCAAATTATCTCATTGTACCCTTGAAATATATACAGTTACATTTGTCAACTATAGCTCAATAAAGCTGGAGGGAAAAAAAGATATAGTTTCACCGACAAACAGAAATCGTTGCCTATTTCTTCTCTATAGGTCAAGCTCTGCATTATGGAGAATTTATGAACACGCTGATGGGTGATAAGAAACACGTACTAGTTGTGCAATATTTAAAATGTGGAGATTTCATTCCTATAAGTTCGGGTAACTTCTCCATAGCTAGCATTCATTCTAGCTGGCTAGAAAAGTAATTAGAATCACCCAGATGGAGCTCTATCAACTCTGAGACTATTCTGTGGTAATCTTTTTTTTTCCTAATATTTTGAACTGATAATTCAAAAATAAAATCAGGTATTAAGGGGATAGAAGGTTTACTATCCAAGTTATCTGCTATCCTTCTGATTTGAAATCCCCTCTCTATTTTATGTACTTATAAATCTCAAAGGAAGTATTTTCTCTTGGTTAGAACCGTATTTTCTTTTACAGGAAATATTTTGGAGTTTTAGGAGACTAGTGACAATAGTAAAACTTGGCGACTGCAAATCTGAACACTTCTGAAAAGCATAAATGATATGTTTAATATGTGTAGCTGCTTGTTTTCATTTCTTGTTCTAAAAGAGCTTATTAAACAACCACACAGATATAAAACATAATTGATGTTCTATTAAGAAAGGGAGTTGTTGTTAAGAGTGTTAGGGCTTTAGTCTTACTTCAAATATTAAAATTCTGACTTAAAGGGATAAGACTTAGTCACAAGAAAATGCCAGTTAAATATTTGCTCTTTGTTCAGGGCCTTGTGGATGGAGAGCCAAGATGAGCTGGGGACGCCCAGCCAGGATTAGGATCCTGTTGCTCTTGTCTATTCACTAACATGGGTAAGGCTCTAATTAGTTCCTTTGGTTGACATACGGTGGTAACGAGGGACCACTGGGGTTAGCTTTACTCAAACCACAGACTCCGTTTGAGCCAGTCACCCAGCAAATGTAGGACAAATTCACAAAAGGAGCATATGAGGGGAGGGGGGAGGGCTGGGGGCCAACACAGAAGTCGAGAGTCCACGCGAAGGACACGCTTTGTTTTGCCTTCACAGAGAGTAACAGAAATGAAACAATGCGGATAAAAAGATTGTGAAACCTAGAACTTTAATTTTGAAATCTCATGGAAGATTTGAAGATCTGTCTATCCAACCATCTATCCATCTACTTGTGTTTTCGTCTATTTATATATATAGCTAAAGAAACCAAAGATGAAAGAAATTCTTGACATATTAATGCCATGGCTAAGATTTGAAAATCTGTCTATCTACCTGTCTACCTATCGGTTATCCATCCATCCATCTATCTAAAGAAGTCAGAGGGGAAAGAAATTCTTGACACCTTAATGCTCTAGCTAAACAAAATACAACTCCATAAAATAGTTCTGTTATCAGCTCCTTAAAGACATCACGAGCATCTTCAGGCAGGATGGTCTAAGCTCAAGGTTTGATCTTCCATAGCTCTGCGTGCGGAGGAAAGGATCAAGAGGAAGACGGGTTTGATTCTAACAGACCGAGAGCTTGAAACACAAGCTGAGCGAGGACTGGGCTAACATGCCTGAGCCCACAATGAGCTGCACCATCAGAAGACAGGGGCCCAATGTGGAGGTCCAGTCGGAGGTCCCCAAAGCTCGAGGATGAATTTCTTTCTGTTGCGTAGCTGGGCTGATCACCAGCAATGAGGAAATCCAAGCAGCATCCCGTGACAGAGTTTTACTTACCAGTTATGAGTGTTTTAGATTCCTCTCCCTTTCAAAACCAAGCTTTTTTGGATGACCTCTTTTCTTTTCATTCGGGTTGCGATTTCATTATGCCATATACTTTGGATATGGTTTCTGATTTCTTCTTTGTCTACCCCAGGAGGCTGTCGCTTCGGTGGTGTATTTTGGGCTTCTGATTTCATTATGCTGTTTTCCCATAGAACTTTCATATAAAGATCTGGTTTGCATAACCTCTTCCCCATTTCAAGGAATATAGCAGGGTTTTTCTTTTTGTTCGTTTGTTCATTCGGACAGGAACATTTCCAATCACCGAAGGCATTCGCCATCAAGAGTTCTGGTAAAAACATCCTGGTGTTTCCAAAGCACGAGCAGAGCCTGAATTCTCTGAATTTCTGTTCAGAGGATGGCTACCGCCCCAGAAAGAAGCCTGGGACGAGAGGCATGGTCTAGAATCCACCTCCCTCCGTGCAGTACTAGGAATGGTCGGTTTTAATTTAAGTTAATTTAAGTATTTTTTTTAATATTTTATGTATTTTTTTAAAGATCTTTTTTATTTATTTGACAGACAGCGAGATCATAAGTAGGCAGAGAGGCAGGTAGAGAGAGAGGGGGAAGCAGGCTCCCTGCTGAGCAGAGAGCCCGATGCGGGGCTCGATCCCAGGACCCTGAGATCATGACCTGAGCCGAAGGCAGAGGTTTTAACCCACTGAGCCACCCAGGCGCCCCTTAAGTTAATTTAAGTATTAAAGCTAAGGGTTTCTCAGTTGGATTTTGAAATTTACTGCTGAACTTTAAAGTAATCCTCACTACCCTATGTCACTGGTTCTAAAACCTGCCGTTTCTACGTTTTAACAACTCTGATGCTGGGATGCATCTTATAATTGCTGAGAGGGGGTGGTGGTTGTGACTGAGCGGTCACTTCAAGTCTTGGCTGTTATTCCTGGTGGCGTGACAGGGCTCCTGCAGTTTCTTAATATTCAGTCGACAAACCACTTAAGGACTCTTTGAGGAAGGATTGTGAGGCCTGGTTACTGTCGGAATTTATCTTCCTTTGACATTTTCTGATAAGGTTCAGAAACAAGCAGAATGGAAGTCTGCTCAGAGAAAAGAGACAACAGTAGAGCATCTGTTTCTAAAGTTAGAGCACCATCCACATCTCGATGGTGCAGAGACCGTGCTGGGTGGAAAACACAGGCATGCATGACTCAGACGCAAAAAGGGTTTCGGAAAAATTGGACTCCGCGTGGATGTTTCAAGAATTCCCTGATCGTTTTATTTCACTCATGGCAATCTACTCTAGCAAACTGTAAACTCCCTGAAGTCAGCGGAAGGCTGCTTAGGCTTTGTCAGTTTTCTAGCTTTAAAGCCCAGCTTCCTGGCACCTGTCAGATATTCAAAAGGAGTGGTTGTTGAATGATTAATGAATGCACAATGGAGGAAAATCTGATGGTAAGACCAACTGTGGAAAAGAAAGCACGTCTGAAGGCGATGTTATGAGTGAGGCTTAAAATGGGCCTTAAGGGATTAATAGGAGCTCAAAAATCGATGAGGAGAGAGGGTATTTCAAGTTCAAGGAAAAGTATATGTTAAGAAACAGAGCCCCAGAAAACCAGGCTGTATTTGGGAAAGCACAACTATCGTTCAGATATCTGGAAAGCCAACAACAGAAATTGGTATGAATGAGACTGAAAAGGACATTCAGACCCTGAATGGTTTCAAGGACTTTTCCTTTTTTTTTTTTAATTGGCGTGGACTTTATTTCTAGATCACGGATTTCAATGCTTTCTGACTTTTATCTCATGAGTCATTCTATTAAAGAGTTATCGTCCAACAGTGAATGAGTAAAAGCCTGGTTTTTCCCAAAAGGAAATTTATATTTTCTAGCTTAACATTATTTTAGTCTTAATTTTTGGTAGGCTATTGGAGCAAATATTTTCATCGTATTCTAGAACGTACACCGAATTGCTATGGTTTTGAAAGACAAAAAATAATATTTCATTGCAACACTAACAGAGTAGAAAGATTAAAAACACAATAGGTAGGAAGATGGACAGGCAGAAGACAGAGGATTTTTAGGCCATGAAAATACTCTGTATGGTGGTATAATGACAGATGTATGTCACTACCTATGTGTCCAAACCCACAGAATGTATAACACCAAGAATGAATCCCAAGGTAAACTGTGGACTTTGGGGGATGATGAAGTGTCGACGTAGGCTCACCCTTGGGTTCACGTGTCCCCCTCTGGTGAGGAGGATGGTGACAGGGAAGGCTGTGCCTGTGTCGGGGCGGGGAGGCAGTACCTGGGAAATCTCCATACCTTCCCTTCAATATTGTTGTACATCTCAAATTGCTCCAAAAAGTACAGCCTTATTAAGAAATAATATTTTGCTTATGACTAAAAGACACAGCTAGAAATTAAAAAAAAAAAACTTTATAGTACAAAACAGCCTCGCTGTGGTCAGGGGAGAGGTGGGACTTCCAAGGTACCCACTGGGAGACAAGAGCAGGGATGGTGAAGTCACCCCCAGTCAATGCCGGCCCCACGTGCCGGCAGGGGTGGGGGAAGGAGCAGGACTCGGTGACAGTCCCACATCACGTCAGCTTGTCTGTGGGGCATGAGGCAACCAGAAGCCATTTCCCATATGCTGCCCATTCCACTGTGACCTCATCACTTTCTGACTAATCCTCCAGCCAAGACAGCTGGGAGCTGATAAAATCCAGAAACAAAACCCGTGAAGCCATCCGAAAGGCCTCCAGATTCAGAAAGCAAGTTTATTTCTATGAAAAACCATTTATGGGGTACTTTCCCACATATCAAACAGTGTCTTCTCTGATGTGGATGTGCCCAGGAGCGGCTGGGTGGGTGGGAACCCAAGTCAGGGGGTTGTGGCTAGAAGGGAGGAGAGGAAGAGAGTCAGCTAAGCCAACGTGCCGCCTTTCAGATGCTTACAGGGACGAGTGGAGAAGGTCAGTCAGTGGCATAAATGTTTGAACCGACAGGGAGCCTGGTCGAAAATGAAATCCCTCCCCGGGCTCGTGGACTTCTTGAGCATAGGGTTTCAAAAGCACCCCAGCTCTGGGCCACAGTGTGAGGCGTTTGTGGGGGGGTGACCTTTCTGACGTCTCAGTCCTGTGAGTGGAGGAGAGGCCGGGGGGGGGGGGGAGCAAGGATCTGTGAGGATCTCCCTGGCTCCAGGAAGGGCTCTGAGGCCTGGCAGGCCTGCCTTGTCCTCGCTGGGCCCACACCCGCAATGAATCCTCGTCACTTCCTGGGGAAGCCTCACTCACCCCTTCTCACCGTGTATGTGACCAGCTTCTCCTCCCAGTGACTCCTCACAGCTGAAGATGCTCATGGCTAGTCTCATGCTTATCTGTCGTTCACGGACTATTTCTGGCCAAACCTTCCTGGAACTTTACCAGAAGACCAGGATCTCTCCATAAAAAAAAGAAACAATAACCCTGAAGAAAGATATTCCTACCCAGATTGAAAATGATTTCCGAAAACTCAATTCATTAAATAAAATGGTTTCCTAACAAATATTTCTACAATACACTGTTATTATTTAATATGTCTGCTGGAGGACAAGAGAAATACAGTCACTGTGATGAATATATGTGGTGCCATATTTAGGCGCAGTAACAGAAATCAGACGGGCCCACCAGAGGCACGCAGGGGATAGCTACGGGAAATTAGGGTCCTGTTCATTACTCTCCGATAGTAAAGGGAAATCATCTGTTCTGTTTTGATAAGAACTCCTATCACACATTAACAGAGCCTACGTCGTAGTAATATACAACATTGCTGTGAAATTCCTTTGTGAGAAGCACGGTTATAATGAAACTTTAATTCATGGTTCACTCTAGAACCATAGTCAGGGGCTTTACCCATAAATTCATTTATAGTGAATGAACATCTCAGGTGCCAAATATTCAGCAGCACCTGACATACCCCTTAGTCCTCATAGTCAGTACTTTTTTTTTTCTAATTGTTATAATTGATGTATAGTTGTCATACAATATTTCATTACTTTCAGGTGAAAGGAGAGGTCGGGGTGTGTGTGTATATGTGTGTGGGGTGTGTGTATATGTGGTGTATATGTGTATATATGTGGTTGTGTATATGTGGAGTGTGTTTGTATGGAAGTTAGACAGCATGGGAAATTTATCAGCAAATACAGGCACCCAAAGTTAGCCCAAAGTAATCCATTCCTAAAAATGTGGCAGCTCATGGATTTTCAGAGAGTGGGAAGCCAATCTCACATTTTCTAAACAGGAAAAGTAAGAACACAAATCAAAACCACATGGAGATACCACCTTACACCAGTTAGAATGGCAAAAATCGACAAGACAAGAAAACAACCAATGTTAGAAAAGTTGTGGAGAAAGGGGAACCCTCTTACACTGTTGGTGGGAATGCAAGTTGGTGCAGCCAATTTGGAAAACAGTGTGCAGGATTCTCAAAAAACTTAAAAATAGAGCTACCCTATGACCCTGCAATTGCACTACTGGGTATTTACCCCAAAGATACAGATGTAGTGAAAAGAAGGGCCATATGCACCCCAATGTTCATAGCAGCAATGTCCACAATAGCCAAACTGCGGAAAGAGCCAAGATGCCCTTCGACAGGCGAATGGATAGAAGATGTGGTCCATATACACAATGGAATATTACTCAGCCATCGGAAAGGATGAATACCCAACTTTTGTATCAACATGGACGAGACTGGAAGAGATTATGCTGAGTGAAATAAGTCAGACAGAGAAAGTCAATTATCAAATGGTTTCACTTATTTGTGGAACATAAGGGATAGCATGGAGGACATTAGGAGAAGGGAAAAGTGAAGGGGGAGAAATCGGAGGGGGAGACAAACCATGAAAGACTACAGACTCTGGGAAACAAATGGAGAGTTTTAGAAGAGAGGGGAGTGGGGAGATGGATTAGTCCAGTGGTCTGTATTAAGGAGGGCACAGATTTCATGGAGCACTGGGTGTTATACGCAAACAATGAATCATGGAACACGACATCAAAAACTAATGATGTCCTGTATGGTGACTAACATAACACAATTAACAAAAAAAAAAAAAGAACACATTTCTAATTCATGTTAATCCACTGAACTATGTATTTTCTAGTGTTTCAAAAATATTATCCTGTGCTCAGGTAGCACAGTGAACCTTTACGGGCCTAACAGTAGCACCTAAGTTACCCTGATTTTTCTATGCATAAAAAAAAAAACAAAACCTGTGCCCAACCATACTTATGTCTTCTGTGTATTCACATCTTCCCATAGGCTTTATTGCTTCCAACTTTTCTCCTGCAGAAGGAAAGACTACTTGCGCTTACCCTTTGCTTCATAGCCTGGTACATTTTTCAGAAGGTGTTTTTACTTAATAACCTGGGGAAGATAACAAGCAACACTGCCGGGCATGTTTAAATAGCACACACGGGAGGCACAATGCTGCTCCCTGGGGCCAAAGCCTTATCTTCTCCCGGGGACACGGGGCAACTCGAGCATTTTCACTGGCCCATGTCTGCCATTTCCATTCAGAGGCTTATAGCTCCAATAGTAAACACAGGGCCAACATTTTGATAAATCCGTGAGAAGTATTTGGAAGGGACAGTTGTGTTAGTGAAGACACAGCAAAGTCAATAAAGTTATTTCCTAAGGATTCCCAGTCTCCATGGGATTTTGAGACAAATTGCAAAGTGGCCTATGAATAATGTTCTCTGTGGAGTCAGGCCGGGTCTCACAGACACCCACATCTGACTATACTATTTTAAAAGAAGATGGAGCATGAGGAGGATTTCCATTTGAAGGGCAAGAGAAAAACGGAAATCCAATGTTTCTTCAAATAGGAAGTGGCTCTTTAGCCATATCACTGCAGTGTTCAGAGAGGGAAAGCGTCTTCTTCCTAGTTAATTATCCTTTAATGGCCAGTAGATTATTTTGCATCAACTAATATGTAACCACACTATTTAAAACCTCCCAGTAGCATTGATTAATTAGGTCTCTCATTTAAAGGCTTTAATCAGGTTATTTTTCAAAGGAGAAATAAGAAGTGAATTTCATGCAATATGCTGACCATCCAGAAATCACGTATTATTTTAGGCAGAATGAGAGATGTCCTCACAGACCCCCCCACCGACCCCCACCAGAGCTAGAGTAGCGCAGCAACCTTGGCCTTACCCTTTGATCTCAAGGCTTCTAATACCTTTGAGTCCGCGGTCACGTCACTCACTAGCTTGATTTCGATATTTTGCGAAGTCAATTGGAGCAACTTTTCAAAAAGACGTTGACCCTAGGAAAATATATTCAGAGACGAGGAAAGTCAGAAAACCTAAAGTATGCTACTTTAGACAGGTATAAATAAACTTATTAAAAATTAAAACGACTCATTCAAATTTTAAAAGGCAAGCATTTCAGCAGTTAATATTCATGGAAAATTCTTTCGAAAGAGTTCTGGAACCATAGTAGCAGCACGAACACAGATTACATTATGTTTTCTCGAGGGCTGTGCGATTCAACAATTATTGCAATGCCAAGTTCAATGCTACAGTGCAAATCTACTCTGCTTTTACTTTTCCATGAATTCTGACGTTATCTACACATGAAGAGGCAGCAGAGAATATTATAAAGTTGTGTTTGGGCCCAGAGAGATCTGGATTCTAGCTGGTTTTCCAATTTATAAGCTGTGTCTCTTCTTCTCATTAATCTCCAGCTTCTTCCTCAGTAGAATGTAGATAAAAATAGCATTTATTTTAAAAAGTTTTTTTGTGAGAATTAAAGGAATTAGTGGTAGGTAAGTATCCTTTCAATGGAAGCTCTGATGGGGAAAGTCACGGCTACTTATCAGTGATTTGCCTGAATTCACCTTCTGGTTTAAAACCCGTTTTTACAAAATTCAACTAACGCCCTGCCCTAGCCATCTGTCATTACTAGCACAACCCAAAAATGACTGGAATAAAAATATGAAATAAAACATAAAAGTTTTGCTTACATAAGATCTTCACAAGCATTAAGTTTTTATAGGAAATTTTAATCCCTGGGAGACTCTGCGTTGGGGTAGGTCCTCAGCAGTTACACCATCTCAGGCGAGGGGACGGCAACCTTATCTTATTTTCCCTCGCGTGTGTTCGCAGAGTCCCTCTCCTTATCGTAAAAGGAACTGGTCTTTTATTGATTTTGCAGAATTTTGTTATTCAGCCACAAACTCAAATGCTTTCCGGGGTCAGACAGGCAATAAGGTTTGGTCTTAATGGCCCCCAGGTGGCAAAGTCTTGTCGTGCTTTGAGAAGAATAGACCATTAATAATGATTTGGTACCAAGGATGGAGGAGGGCAGGGAGGACGTGGATGTTGCACAGGATTCCTGCACTTTAGCCTCAGAAAGCAGAGAAGCCAAAGATCGAAGCCTAAGGCTTTTGAGGGTAAGGAGAGCAATCCGGCAGGGCAGTCCTAGGGCCACGTAGCAGGGGGAAATGTCTGGCATAATCCAGCCCTGCTCCTGCCTGGAGCTGGCCCAGGACCGCCAACGCTCTCTCATCCCTGGGTACCAGAGGGCAAAGTGGGAGTTGTACCCCTGGGCAGGGACAAGAGCCTCCTTTCCTTTAACTAAGTGTGAAAATCAAGGGCGCCCAAAGTGGAGCTCATGAATTACTCTGCGCCCAGAGCCTGGAGGCAGGCTCCCAGTAGAGCCACTGTTCTGGGGAGGGGCAGTGGAGAAAGAGAGAAACACACAGAGAGGCAGAGGAGGGAAGAAAGTAAACAGCAGCCTCCTCGAAGATTGCAGGGTCTATGTGGATTTCAGGTTTCCTGCAGAAGAGGGGAGGGCTCCGCAGCCAGGGGCTCTGATAGAGGCTGAGAGGGACAGCCAGATGGTGGGGCGCTGTGGTTCTCCTGCGGGGTTACCGTCAACACCACCTTCCTCGTCAGCTCTGGTACCCCACCGACTGGCATACTGTAATCTCGTCACATACCCTTGGAGGTTTGGTGATGTCTGCATGGCCCAGATTTCTGGAGCCCAGCCTCACGGTCATCACACAGTCACACAAATTGTTTGTATTCCTCCCCTTCACACAGAAAAAAGGCTTATGTGCTTTGTGTTCTGGGAGACCCCACCAGGAAAGGGCCAGGGTTTTTACACAAATGCATTTTTTTCCCCCTGCTCTTAGTTAACAATATATCTTGCACCAATGAAACATAAGAGATCTTCTATCTGTACTTCTGGCTCTGTGCCTTAAATTGATTCCCACTATGTTATTTTTGTGAGATTTAAAATGAAGACCAGAACTCTCAAACGTAGATGAAAATAGAAACTCCCAAGTTCACAGATACTGGCAGACTGTCATGAAATAAAGCTTATTTTTCCTAGTACATGCTGATGACTTACACCAAGGATTCTTAAAATTGTTAATTATAGTATTTACGGTAATGAACTTGGGCCTGGGTGGGGGAAGTTCTCCCCTGTTTTCAGTATCTTACCTTCCTATCTGCACATTTTCGCTAAGACATTCGAAATGTAGTAACAAAAGTATGAAGCACCTGCTCTAGGCGGAGATCTGCAGCAAGGGCTTAACTGCTTTCCGATTGAAATCCTCTCGCTGAGTTTTCATAAAGGGATACAAAAGCCCCTTGGCTTTTAAACATCAAAAACTCTTGAACAACACGGGTCTGAACTGCTTATATGCAGATTTTTTCAATAAATTCAGGACAGTTCTGTAAATGTAGTTTCTCATCCTTATGATTTTCTTAATTAACATTTTTTTCTTAGCTTACCTTAATGTACATATAACATACAAAATCAGTGTTAGTTAACTCTTTCTGTTATCAGTCAGGCCTCTGGTCAACAGGAGGCTATTAGTATCAAGTTTTGGGGGAGTCAAAAGTTATATGCAGATTTTCAACTACGCAGTGGGTTGGCCCCCTATTAATCCTCGTGTTGTTCAAGGGTCAACTAATTTTTTTTTAAAGATTTTATTTATTTGACAGAGAGAGAGAGTGAGAGAGGGAACACAAGCAGGGGGAGGGGCAGAGGGAGAAGCAGACTCTTCGCCGAGCAGGGAGCCCAATGCGGGGCTCGATCCCTGGACCCTGGGATCATGACCTGAGCTGAAGCAGACTCTTAATGACTGAGCCACCCAGATGCCCCCAAGGGTCAACTAATTTAAAAACGTGCTCTTCCTGATGAGAAACAGTAGGCAAAATTTCCAAGTTAAATAAATCATCTTGAAGATAGTCAGTGGTTGAAGTGTATTGAGCAGTTTAAGCCAATTAAGCCCAGACAGACTGCCTAGGGGTTGGAGTATGAAGTACTGGGGGGACTAGTTAACCACCTCATACTGCCCCTCCTTCACCTAAAAGGAAGAAGCCACTAATAATCTGATTAAGTCAAATATCGATGCATGTAAAGGGCCCAACAACAGAGAAGATGCTTGAACACAATGGGCACCTGATGATACAGGCTATTCGAGAAGACAGAACTGGAACTAAAACACAACTTAAGTACATAAGGACAGATAAGTATGGCTGGGACTAACACTCTATGATTTTAGAATTAAATTAGAAGAATAATTAAAGAACAGCATGGCCACTGTTGAGACCCAAATTGGTGACTTGAAGATCAAACGGAAGAAATATTTCAAAGCGCACACATGCATGTACACACATGAAAACATAAGGGTGATAAGGAAAGAAAAGGGCGGTAGATAAATCGAGGATATATAACACGTGGCTAATAGATATGTTGGAAGAAAACAAGAGGCAGAAAGAATAAGCTTTCAAATAACAGAAGAGAAATTGTCCCACTTGAGGAAAGGCCTCAATCTACATGTTGAAAAGATAATTGAAGATGAAGGCAAATGTAATGCGGAAAGACATATTTAGGCACATTCTATGAAATTGATCAATACCAAGGAGAAAGAGGAATTCTTACAAAGTTCTGGCCAAAAACAAAACAAAAAAAGTTACCTCTTGAGCAAAATGGATCAGGTGGGCATGGAGCCAGTCACCTGTAACATTAAGCCGGTACAAGGTGGCCACAGACTCTGATAAAGAACAAACTAGAACAAGGGAATACTTTACCCAAAGATTTTACCTGCCAGGGTCAAAAAAAAAAAAAAAAAAAGAGAGAGAGAGAGAAATATTTGCAGATAGATACAGATTTAGAGACTATATTACCTACATGACTCATATGAGGAATGTATTCAAGGAAAGACTCTAATCAGACTGTAAATAACATTACCCACCATTGAGGATGATGAAAGGGGGAAGAACAAGTGATGAACAATAGAATATGGATATGTGTTTGCCGTACCTGCTAAAGGATTCTTGAAATAGAACAGACACATTACAAGGGAAGTTCTACTGTTTTAATGAGAACCTATTACATGATTCTCAGTGGGAGGCACTATTACCTGAAAGGGACTGAATTGGTTTGTGTGTGTGTGTGTGACTGCGTGTGCACGCGCGCATGTGTGTGTGGTGTGTGTGTGTGTGTGTGTGTGTGTGTGTAAGTTACTCTTTTTATAAATAAGACACATATATACATACAATAAATACACAATGTATCTGTGGTATTAGAATCTCATGGGGTGGTAGGTTTAGGGAAAAAAAATGTCTAAAAAGTCTCCTTACTAAGGTGACAATGAAAAGAAGTTGAGAAACACTGATCTACAGCCAACAGGACAAAGAATCTCAGTAAAAATTAGACTAAGAGTCGGGAGGGCTTAAAAGTACTAAATGGGAAAGAGTAGGGCCTTATTCTGTTATGGCACGATTTATGGAGTGGTGACAGTTATCAACTGGTATGTGCCAAATAACACAGCAGCTAAATATATAAAGCAAAAGCTAACAGTAATGCAGTTAAAACACAACCACAACATAACGCTTCAAAATAGGTCTCTCAAAAATGGGTAGATCTAATAAGGAATAAATGAGAATATATGAAAATTAAATATTATCAGCGAACTTGATTATGTGTGTACATTTATACATATTTCTCATTCTATATATCAAATCCTTCAAAACAGCGGCTTGTCCTGAGAACATTATAAAAATCTGTTCTGTAATGGCTTTTAAAGAAAACCTAAGAAAACTAGTTGCAGGGAGCTATTCTACCAGCTTCATTCTTTACTCATAATCTAAGAAAATGAGAAAAAGACCATTAACGTGTGACACATGAAACATATCATATCTACTTGAAAATTTAAAAACTCGCTCTTCGATCATCTGTACATCACAGGAGAAAAGTGAATTTCTGCATTCTCTAGAAAACTATAAATAGTGGAGCACTTCAGAGCAAAACCATGAAATGAAGGAGTACCTGATGTCGGAGAAATTTATAAGTGTAAATGTCTTCAGCATTATAAAAAACATTACAAAGTCACAGTAATCATATCAACATGGTGGTAGCACAGGAATGGATAAACAGATTAAGGAACTTAACAGAGGATCCAGAAATGGTGCACACATGATTATATCAATAACAAAGGTGCTATTTTAATTCAGTGTGAAAAAGATAAAGCGGTTTAACTTGGCACAAGTGAAAGGACCTTTATATTACATTGCATAGGAAAGTTTGTTTCAGGCAGAATAAAAACAGCGATACTTGGGCACCGGGGTGGCCTGGTAAGTTAAGCGTCTTCCTTGGGCTCAGGTCATGATCCCAAGGTCTTTGGATCGAGTCCTGCATGGGGGGGGGGGGGTAGGATCCCTGTTCAGCAGGGAGTCTGCTTCTCCCTCTCCCTCTGCTGCTCCCCCAACTCATACACACTGTCTCGCTCTGCTCGCTCTCTCAAACAAATAAATAAAATCCTTAAAAAAAAACCCAACAAAACAAAAGCAAAACCAAAAATCATACCAATACTTCCAAGAAAATCTATGCAAGTACAGATACGTACAGTCTTAGAGTAGGGAGAACTTTAACCCAGCTATAGGAGGCTAAATAATGGCCACCCAAGATGTCAGGTCCTCATCTGGAGGCTATAACTTTTACCTCGTTTGGAAATAGGATCTCCACAGGTATGATTAAATTAAAGATCTGGAGATGAGATTATCCTGGATTATTTGAGAGGGCCCTAGACACAATCAATACTTGTAGGAGAGAGGCAGAGGGGAATGGATACCCCCAGGGGAGGCGGCTACGTGAAGACAAAGTGGAGGTATTTGAGGATGGCAGCCTTGAAGACTGGAGTGACACAAGGGGACACTGGCAGCTGCCACATGCTGAAAGGGGTGAGAAGTGTATTCCCCCCCTCCCAGCAGTGGAGGCTGCAGGAGTCTCTGGAGGGAGCACGGCTCTGGTGGCACCTAGGTCTCAGCCCAGGGAAACAGATTCCAGACTTGGAACCTCCAGAACTGGGAGAGAATAAATTTCTGCTGTTCTAAGCCACCCTGTCCGCAGCACTTTGCAGCAGTGGCCTCAAAACTAATACACGAGTTAGCTACATAGAAGCAATACAAGATATATAGAGTTACAAAAGATAAAAAAAATTATATTGTAAAAGATACCACCAACTAGATGAAAACCAGTAAAATTCTGGAATAAAATATTTGCCGTGCAGATGAGAAGGGAAGGGTTAATGGGTGTACTCCAGAAAAAATATTAAAAATTAATAAGGAAAGGCCAAAAGCCCAATCGAATCTGGGCAAAGTCAGGCTGGCGGACATGAAGAGAGGCTTCATGGGAAGCCCAACGCAAAGCAACGCAGAGAACTCTGTGTACTCAGGGGACCGGAAACAACTTACGAGTGACAACCTTGACTCCTGTTGGCGATTGGGGTAAAGGGGCACTCTGACATTGCTGCCTTCCACTCAGCAATCCCACACCTAGAATGCAACCCCAAAACCCTAACCCTAACATACGCACCAAAATGTGTGTGTGTGTGTGACTTTGTGTCTTAGGGATGCTATTATCCCGCTTGTGCACATACGTCGACACACGTGTCTATATGTGCCCAGAAAAAGTTTAAATTGAAGTTTCAAAGGACTGATTAAAGATTTAAGCAATTGATGATGCAGTCACGAGAAAACAAGACTAGGATTTATTTTAAGCCATGAGGTCCTTTTAAAGCAATATACTTGCCTTGATTTTTTTCTTTAATTTATGATTTAAGACATAAAGCCCACATATGCGTGGATCCCCTCTGGACTCAATTTCCTAGTTTATTTATTTAACAAATTAGTTCAATTATCTACAAGACTGATTTCTTTTTTTTTTTAAGATTTTATTTTTATTTATTTGAGAGAGAGAGAGTGAGAGAGAGCATGAGAGGGGAGAGGGTCAGAGGGAGGAGCAGACCCCCTGCTGAGCAGAGAGCCTGATGAGGGACTCGATCCCAGAACTCCAGGATCATGACCCGAGCCGAAGGCAGTTGCTTAACCAACTGAGCCACCCAGGCGTTCCTATAAGACTGATCTCTTATTTACTTTCTACATTAACTGAAATTTTCAGTACCGCATTAGCTGAATTTTTTTTCCCATTTAGAAAACTTAACCGAAATTTTATTTACTTACTACACTTAACTGAAATACATAAAGTATGCCAGGAATATAAACAAAGATATGGTATTTACTGGTATATTTCCCAGCATCAACTATTATTCACAAATAAAAGGACACCCAGAATGGAGAGAAGGATCTTTTAAGCGATTTCATTCAACACATTTACTGGGTGCTTGCTAAGGGCCAGGGACCTTCATAAGTGCTGGAGATAGATGACAAGTAATTAAATAGAGCCCAGTGTGTCAGATGTCAGGGTGGAGGAGTTACAGGCCTGGGGACAATGTGGCAAGGGCGCTTATAACCCAGCCTAAGGCACACAGGGAGAATTCCCCAAAGGAAGGGAGGAAAGAAAAAATGTTCCAGACCTAAGAGCAAAGTAGGAGGTTCTTGTAAGCCTGGATGGAATTTGGACCCAGTCTGGAAAGCTCCATGGATCTCAGAGGGATTTTACGTAGGGAAGAACATAACTGAATTTCTGTTTTTCTGTTCTAAAAGAAACTCTGGGGTGCCGGGATGGCTCAGTCGGTTAAGCATCGGACTTGGTTTCGGCTCAGGTCGTGATCTCAGGGTTGTGAGATCCAGACCCGCTTTGGGCTCTGCACTGGGCGTGGAGCCTGTTTGAAGATACCCTTCTTCTGCCCCTCCCCCAACTCACGCACTCTCTAAAATAAATAAATCATTAAAAAAAATAAAACGAAATCCTGACGACAAATTGGAGAAGGACTAGTACAGGGCAGGGCTGGAGGCTGAATGGGCAATCAGGCTGGTGTGCGGTCCAGTAGGAGGTAATGTGGACTGGGACAGAGTCCAAGGCAATCAGAAAAATGGAAAGATTACAGGCATTTATGGGATAGCACAGTGATGAGCTCCATGGCTAGGCTTGGGCTCGGGGGAGACAGTAGAGCCGGGGAAGGTAGCCAGAGGCCCCAGCAGCTCTCTGGACATGTCTGTGGAACATGGAATTCCTTATCCAAAGCGAGAAGATGGTGGCTTGCACAGGAGCTCACAAGCATGCTGAGGTCAGGAATCAGCCACAGCTTTGGGAAGTCAGGCAGTGCCGTACGTCCGGCATCTTAGTGGAGAACGCCCGCTTCATGGGCAATGAACAAGGCTCACCGACCCGACACCAGCGGGAGGGTCTGCTAGGCAGGCCTGCAGGCCTCCAGTCCACTTGTTAATCCCGGTTCCATCCCATTCAGGGGATTAATTATTCTGAACAGTTACTCATCAAGGCCTTGCCTAATGATGGTCAGCACAATTATGCGCCCCGCAGGTAGGAATACAGCCACTCCTGTCCGGGGCCAAGAGATGAAGACAGATGAATAAGCTCATCTTGCCAATTACAGGCCAGGAAATAGCAAGGAATTCATATCAGGAAGAGCATGTTTATAACAGGGACCTGGGCAGCTGGATTCCTACAGTAGCTGGAAAGCAGCTTTTTTTTTGGGGGGGGGTGCTCTGCATCCCCTCCAGCTGCAAAGGGCAGGTGGATGACATCACCTTGGCAGCGTGGTTAGTCGTGTCTGGAAGCGTGTGGACGGCACAGCTAGTCAGCATCCTTGGCTGCAGAACAGCCGGAGGTGACGGGCAAGGGAGGGACATGCGACATATGCCTGACACTTGAGCTCTCTCCCAATCACTTGTCCTGAGTGGGTGGCAGGCCCCACACTGCACGAAGGCAGAATTCCTTCAGATCCTCACTCCTGATGAACCCCACTCCCCCTGCACGTAACCACCAGGGTGCCCTACAGGCTCCCTGAAAATCCCACAGTCTTAAGGAAGCAGCTTCACCTCCTTAGCCCTCTGCCCCCACTTCTGAGAACTGATCCCGAGTTAACGAGCAAAAAGAAAATGTTTTGCACAAAGATATTTCCTGTAGCGGAAGTTCTTCAGAAAAAGAAAGATCGAAAAATAGGTAACTGGTCCAAGAGTAAAGAGCTACACAAATTTAATCCACTACAACTGGATATTATGTAGCCAATTTAAAGTTTAAAATGTTAAAATAACATAAAGGTGCTTATGGTGTAATATTACATTCAAAATCAAGACATACATTTCTTTGTATAATATGAGCGCATAAAATATCAAACTTAAAAAAAAGTTTTGTTGACGGTCACATGGAAGATCGTGTTTTTGTCATCATTTCTCTGCAGTTTCTAAGTTTTCTATAGTGAGACACTATTACTATTATAATGAGGAAAAAGAATCCAACTCATGTTTTTTCAAAAAAAGTTGCAAAAACATAAATTGGCCACAGGGACACAGGAAGTGCAGCAAGAAGGTCTAGAGAGAAAACAATCGAGCATTTAGGTGAGCAAATCTAAGATAAGACCACTTTAAAAGAAAAATCATTATTTAATCCAAATAATTGGGAAGAATATCTTTGGGTTCATGATTTATTCATGCCTATATGATTGGATTTAAAAAGAATCAAAGAGGTTAAACTCTTGCTAATCATAGCGCTTATGAGTTTATATCAGAATGATGATTTCCCTTGGAAATATATTGGAAAGCAAGCAAGAGCATAATTAGCATCGCCCAACAGATGGGGGCATAGAAGCACAGGGAAGCAGCATGATTTTACCAAGAAAGACCAGCACTGAGAGAGAACCAGAAGCCATCGGAGCTGCAGAGCTCACTGAGCTATGAAGAGTCAAGGACAATCTTCCCAGCCTGCTCACTGCCAGTTCAAATTACTGCTCTATCACTTTGCACCCTTGTCACCTGTTTCTCCACCTCCTCCACTCAACTTTGAGTTCCACGGTGGATAGGGACCATTGCTTATTTGACTTTGCATCCTCAGCAAATGGCACGGTACCTTGCTAAATATTTGTGCAACAAAGGCCCACGCAACAATCATTCCATGGCCACATTTCCCATGCAAGAATGCTAATTTGTAAGCTTCTGCTGAGTGTTGATTTTGTGGAACAGAGAAGAGATGCTATTTTGCAAGAAGGAGACACCCTTTCCATCAGGTTGTGCTATTTTCATGCTGACACTGCACACCAGGAGCTTGACTGAAATCATATTTAGCCTAGAGGTGTGAGGGCTGGAGAGGAATTTACTGTTTCAAATCTCAAAGCAATCTCTGGGCTCCCTTCTCTTCCAAGCCACATGCTAGACAATAAAGCTACAGAAATAAACATGACACATGCCCCAGGGTCCAGGAAGATGTGGAATATTTCAGTAGAAGGTGCCACCGTTTTAGATCATCACGGAGAGAACAAGTGGGACAAATAAAGTTAAACTGAAACGGGGAAAATTGGGTCCACAGACCAGATGGGAAGGGACCAGTGTGGGCCTGCCGTGAAATCTACAAGAACCAAACGCTTTATTAGGCTGGGGTGGTTTTAAGCAGGGATACTCAATCCTGGCTGCCAAGTCATCTTTTTATTTTTTTATTTTTATTATTTATTATTTATTATTATTATTATTTTTTCAAGTCATCTTTTTTAAAAAAGTATCCAAGCCTGAGCCCTTCTCCAGATCCTCTAACCTAAGTGTTTGGGGGTGGCCTGGGCATCAGTATATTCTAGAAGCGCCCCTGGTGATTCTGACAGGTAGTCATGGTTGAAAACTGCCCTCTTGGGAACGGAGGGTGAGAATCCACCCGAAAAGATGCACGTTTCTCTTTCTTCCTCCTTCACCCACATCCTGAACCTCCTTTAACGGAGGCTGAGAGCTTGACGGACAGCATAAAGTTATTCCTGCTCACAGATTACATAGAAAGCAAGGTAAATTTGAAGTAAATTTGAAACTAGCTGCCCTTCACCAGAAAAACAAAAATAAAAATGAAAACAGCAACTCTCTTTTATGAGCTCCATTATCTGTTGTTTTATAAACATGATCTAAATTAGATTTACAGAGCCATCAAAGGAGACTGGCATTGTTATACCCGTTTTATAGAGGATCCTAACTGAGGATCAGGTGGGTTATGACCTTTGCCCAGCTACTAAACTACAGGTCATGTCAGACGCCTTTGGTGCCAAACCCTGTGATCCTCCCACTGGAGTCTGGGTCTCCTGAAGAATGCTGCTTGTGTGCCTTTTCTACAGAACCAAACCCTGAGAACCGAAAATAAACAAAATAACGAATTCTAAACTGAGCCAACTAACAGAGCATTGGTATGCATCCTAATTTTGTATTCGTTAATTTATACCTGTTTTATTTTTCCCTATATCCCTGTTAAAAAAAAAAAAAAACAGCAGGAAGTTGGCCATCATATAGTAGAAATGCATGCAAGCCCCCAGATCCACATCAGGACAAAGAATGAAATGTGTGTTTTTCAGGTTGTAACAGAAGATTCTATTTTCTTTGGCTGCCTCACACCAATCTACTAATTATAACACACCAACCTCTTAATTGCAACAGACTCAAAGAATTTCAATTGCTTAAAGAATCCAGTCTCCACCAGCCATGCCCATCTCCTTTCAGGCAAAATGAAAAGCAGGAACTGTTGTGATTTTTCCCTAGACTACAAAAAAAAAAAAAAAAATCAGCAAAAAAAGAAATTCCAGTTAAATACTATGATGAGGCTGCAAAATTATTGGGTACTTTTCTCAGACTTTTACATGGGAGTGATGCTGGCAAAAATGGGATTCTCCTGGTTCCAGAAATATCCCTGTGTTGCAAAGTGGACACTGACTGTCTACACGAGGAATGAATGAATGAAGTCTCCTTCACTACTTGGGGAGGGAATGGACCCACTTTGGGACAGAAGGGGTAGGAAAGAAAGAAAGAATGGAGGAGATGTGGAGAGCATAGAGCCCTAGCTGACCTCTCCAGATGACAGGTTTCCTAGGAGGGCTCGAATCATACAACGATTCTAATAGAAAATGATAATAATATCATTTATGAACAAGCCGTGAACATGGCTATGAAACCAACGGGACAAGGAAGAAGTTTCTAAGTTAGGTACAACAAGAGCCCTTGGCTGTTGGTTAACCTCCATCTGTAGTCCGTTAAGAAGAATATTGCTAGCAAGGAATGAGAAGGCTACAGGAGGGACCAACTTAGTCACACAAGACAGCAGAATGCGTCCCATCAACATCAAGGTGACATCTCCCAATGTTGCCTGGGTATAGGCAATTTAAATTTTTTCAATTTAAAACCAAAACAAGGAGCAGAAAACCAACCAACTGACCAATCAACAAAAATCAGAAGTGGCTACAGTTTTGAGAAGACCATGTGACTTCCTCTGGATTCAAGATTCAAGATAGCAGTTGTCCAGAGATATGTGTGTGTTCGGGCACACACACGGGTGTACGTGAGCAGATGGCTGAAAGCAAGACCGCAAGGGGGTGTGTTTGTGTAAGGATTTGTATTTAATAAATGAAATCTACAATTGTGTATCTAAAGATAATTTGCATAATCCTTCTTATCTACCCAGAGCTTCACATTTTTAGAAACTGTTTCCCTTTTACTTTGATGTAACCATCCCAGTTTCCAGCAGAGCGTAAAGCATATAATACGAACTCATTATTTGTTAGTAAAATCCAACTGATTTGAACTGGAGGTGCAGCATGCACGTAAATAACATTCGTGAGCCTAACAAACACATAACAAAACGGCCAAACACTGTTCTATACTCTTCACAGACATCAACTCGTGTGATCTACACAACAACCTACAAGGTAGGCTCTGTGACCCTGGTGTTGCTGATGAGGAAACCGAGGCCTGAAGAGTTCAGCATCTTACTCAAGGTCACACAGTGGATAAGCAGATAAAAAGGAACCTGAGCCACTCCCTCTTCACTCACCTCTATGGTCTGCCTACTACCTACTGTGTAGAAATAGGATCCTGGCTTATACTCTCCCAAACTAACCCTTGGCTCACCCAACTTTCGTTTGTGGTACTCACTAAATTGAACGAATATTACCACATTTTTAAAATCAGAATTTTTCAAAATTAATTGTAATGTACCATTAATTGGCAATCATGACTCACAGTAGACAAGTAACTAATTGATTTCATATAAAGGCATCTCAAAGATTCAGTTGTTGCAGCCCATTAATTATTTCATTTGGTTTCTGACAGTGAACTCAGAGAACAAGGGTTTTTTTGTTTTTTGTTTTTCCCAATGAATCAGGTAGCTTTGAAATCATCAAATCACATTTCCTGGATTTCCCTGAACAGTCTTGATTTCATAAATCCCCATTACCTTGTCTCATAAATTAGCAATCACGCCGTCCTAGAAATTTCAGTATTTCGGGGTCTAAATTCATCATCCGGATGCCATGTACTCCGATTACATTTTAAAATATGGTTACAATGGAACCACAGAGCTCACTAGCCCCTGACCTAGCTTTCATACAGAGGAAAGTCACTCACTAATTTCTTTTCACACAGAAGGAAACAGACATAATACTAGTGCAAGGTGGAAAAGACAAGAGGAGTTTTTCAGGGTAGGGATTAAAACAGCAACCTCTTAGAACTCCAGACTAAAAACGCATTTTTAATGACTGTGTTTATACACACCAGTCCAGCATTCATCATCCTGTAGATAATGACCACCACGCCCTCTGATGAAACTGCTTCTCGCCTAGAGAAGACGCAGACGTCATGTGCCATATGGATCTGTGTTTTTTCTGCCAAGCTGGGGCCTG
This sequence comes from Potos flavus, assembly GCA_028534135.1. Classification (NCBI taxonomy): domain Eukaryota; kingdom Metazoa; phylum Chordata; class Mammalia; order Carnivora; family Procyonidae; genus Potos; species Potos flavus. The sequence goes on along the minus strand of CM052893.1, from coordinate 5,795,613 downwards.
CCTGCCACCCGGTGACCATTTCTCAGGGCATTTTCCTTACAGTATTCTTTTGTGTTATTATGTATTATAATGAGTAGATGGGCTGAATCTCAGTTACGGTTCCTGTTCATTCATGTGTCATGTATGGTTTCCATGTAGGACTTTCCAGACTCAGCTGGTTTAGAAATAAATACTGTGTTTGACTCTTGTACTCCTCAAAATAAAACTCCTTTCTTTTAAAAAATATATTCATGGAAAATAAGCTGTGAACCTGGGTCAATTTTCATTATATTGGAACATCTTTAAAAAAAACTTTAGATTTTCTCACTTGGGTTATTAGGGTGTGAATGTTTTTCTTAGCATTTTTTTTTTTAAGAGTACAATAAGCCGATCAATGACTACATCCCAGTATTTATAAGGTCTTAGTAAAAATAAAAGCATGCTCACAGGTCCAAAGATTGGCCACCCAAACTCTGAAAGGAATTTTTTTTTGGCCGATATAGTTGTATTTAGGACACTGCATTTTCTACTCTCAAGATAGTGCTTATAAAGTACAATGTTATTTCCTTTCCTCGCACACATAATCCATATTCACATACCAAGAATGCCCAATTTTTTACTATAGCAGCTCAACTTTAAAACTGCCATGGGAATTTGCTACAAATTTTGATCCTTTGGTGTTTTGTGTGGAACAATGCTAAATATTAAATCCAGAGTCTTGAATCTCCTATTGCATTTGAAAGATAAGATCGGGTAAACTTTAAATCAAATGGGCGTTCAGCCAGTACCTTCTTTTTTTTTTTTTTTTTTAGGAATGGTAAAACTTAGTGGCCTGAAAGGAACAGAATCTGGCGTCCTTACATTGCACCTGGAAACAAGTTGGTGGTTAAGGGCCTGCTTTCGGGACGTGGGTTGCTTGCCCTATTCCCAACCTCTGCAAGATTACCCTCCACTGGCGGGATGGAGGGGAGGACAGAAGGGAACCAGCTTCTTTCAAAATAATCTTTAAAACCCAAGACATATGGTACTTAGACATGCTCTCCTGGGTCCCTTTGCGAATACTGTTCTAGAGGTTGAGGGGGGCATGAGGGAAGATGGGACATGGATCCCATCAGGCCCTAAGCACCATTTCTATTCTACAGGCTTGCTTGCTCTCTTTACTTTTATGTATTCGTTTTTCTTTTAAGATTTTCCCGTTCATCCTAGTGCAATGGATTCAACTCTGCTAGGATGTCAGCCCCATGAAGGGAGGGATCTTGAGCTCGTCCACTGCTGTATCCTCAACAGGACCTGCCCGTAGGGATCTCAGCAATATCTGATGGCTTGCTTTCATCATTTGGCCCTTGAGAGGGTCAAATGTGATTGTGTAAAATACTATGAAAGCATGAATTTCTTGCAAATACGCTATTAATCTAAGAACCGCCCTTTCATTTACACTTTTTTGTCTCAAAGCTAATGCTTGGGTTGACTCGCCAGCACACAAACCTGTTTGTAGACTCTTATTTCGCCGGGGGGCTTGTAAGTTCCAGAAGTCTGGCGCCCACATAAAATGCTAGCACTTCTGTGGGAGAGAAGTAGGCAGGGCTGACATTCTAATTTGTATCACCTTGGGTTTTTGTTGTTTTTCCCCTTGTTTTTTTTTAGAAATGGAAGTATAGTTAGTATTTAATATTAGCTTCAGGTGTACAATGTGGGGATTCAAGAATTCTACACATTCTGCAGTACTCACCATAAGTCTACTACCATCCATCCCCACACAATTATTACAATGTTATTGACTATATTCCCTCTGCTGTACTTTATATCCCTATGACTTCCTGATTTTATAACTGCAAGTCTGTATCTCTTAATCCCCTTCCCCTACTTTGCCCATCTCCCACCTTAAAGCCCACAGTCCAGACCTGGTGTTCGACCGGTGGAGACAACATCCATCACTCGGCCACCAACGGACCAGACTGGAGGAAGAGGGGAAGCTTCACTATGGTGCCCAGCACCGAGAACCGGCAGGAGTGGAAGAGCTGTTCCCCAGATCGCTCTCACAGCAGGTTTTTTTT